>CM048649.1:24320446-25560446 GCA_026413185.1 Pueraria montana var. lobata | reverse complement strand
TTAATTCAATAACAACAAAAAGCATGTTTGGTGAGAAATATTGAATCGCAAACCTATGCACAAGGCAGAACAAAATCTCCAAAGTAATTTATCTTGTTTTAACATCCAACTCTTAATTACATGATGAAATTATCAAGTCAACTCAAGAAAAAGAAAAACAAAACTCTATATATAATTTTCCTTCGTTCAAGGTTTTCTTAAGAAATGGGAGGAGGAGAGGCAAAGATGGTGGTGTGGTGGTGTAGACTTGAATTTTGGTACCACAGACCATTGCAACAAAAACAAGAACATTTGTAAAATCATGGAATATCACGAGATGTGAAATGACTGAGAATGAACTAACTTTCATTTTGCACTGTTTTTTTAAATAAAGCCACTGGCTATAACTTTCTAAAAATATATATCGTAGGTAAAAATTGCCCATAATAAACTTGGCATTTCGCCATTAAAACAAAACTCAGCCTAAAAAATATCCAAGTAAACTCGTGACAAATAGTAAGCCAAATAGGGAGGAAAAAAGTACTCATCAATTACACTGACACAGGGATAGAAATAGAATAGAATGAATGGACATGAATCATGTCATGTGAAGCAATACGGTTCACCATCATCCACCATAAATTGAGCACATTAGCTCATTGTTGTACTTTCACATACGAAAAAAGCTAACATCCATAAAGCCATGACTAAGCCACCCTTAGCAATATATTTGCATTATGCCATACCATACCATTATTAATTCCCGTTACATAACATAGATCCAAACTAAGGTCGTGCAAGCCCCACTCACCTAGCCCCGTTCTCTCTCTGTCTCACTCTTTCCTCATTCACTAACACTAATTCAAAGATTCTCTCCAATAATATATGTACACTCATTCATTCACACTTCGTTCATAGTTCATCAATCATACACATGCAATTTACTCACAGTATATTCTCACAGACTCAGCACCTCACGGTCCTCACCCCTCTCTCACATAGACCATCTCCTAAGTCCTACTCTTCCTCCATCGAGCTAGGTTTACGTAAGTGATAAGTCCTTTCTTTTTCTCTTTTTTTTTTTTTTTTTTTTTTGCTTTTCATATTTTATTTTATTACTTACTTCATATTGTGCTTAATTGGTTTGTGAACCTCAAGATGCATGATGGAGATGGATTAATTAGCATATATATAACGAATAATAATTATAAAAAAATAATATATGGTTAGTAACTAAAAAATAAGGAATATTTGACACACACACACATATATATATACTATGAGTGTATTGAATATATATGATTACAAAACACAACTAGATTCCTCCTATCTTCACTTTTTAATAAGATCACCATCCATTCTAAATTCATTAAAAAATCTATACTTTTTTTATCAGGTACCAAACCATGGCAAAACAACTTTATGCTTCGATTTTGTTCATCGTTCTGTTTTTTGCTGGTAAGTTTCTCTCTCGCTCGGGTTTGTGAGTATTAAAATTAATAAAAAAAATTATATATTCAAATCTTTCGTTTTGAAGAATATATATTCACATCTTTAAATGTAATAGCATTTGTTTTTTACATGAATTGTAGGAGAAACATCAGTACAGGTTGCAACAGCAAAATGCATACCCGAGCATTTTATATTATTGGAGTCATGCCCCTCTGACCCACATTGTGTTAAAAGGTGCCACAGATTAGGTCTTGGTTTTGATTAGGGGTGGCAAATCAATCCGTTTATCTGTAATCCATTCAATTCATCCACTAGTAAATTCATCTAATCTATCCATTACAAAAAATAAAAACTAAACGGATTGGATCCAATCCATCCATTTAATTTCATGGATGGTTAATGATCCATCCACTAATTTTCAAAATCCAACGGATTCTCTAATCAATACCTAATGGATCAAAATTAATCTAACAAATATTTTCGTATTTAAATCTTTCTTAAATTTATATTTTAAAATTTGTTTGTAAAATATTTTTAAATATTATTTTAAAAATATATTTTTCGGTTGACGTCAACTGGGAAAGTTATCGACCAATGTCGGCCAGGGTTTTTTTTCGACCAACGTCAATCGGGGCCAACCTCAACCAGGTTTTTGTCGGCCGACGTTGGCCAGGGTAGTTTTCAGTCGACATCAGCCAGGGTTTTTACTCGGCCGACCTCGACTATGATTTTTTTTGGCCGACATCGACCGGGGCTGTTTTTCAGCCGACCTTAGCTAGGGCTTTTTTTTCAGCCGATTTTTTTCGGTCGACGTCAACCAGGCAATTTTTGGCCGATCTCAACCAAGTTTTTTTTTGGCCGACATCGGCCAAGGCAGTTTTCGGCCGACCTCGGCCATGATTTTTTTTGGCCGACCTCAGCTAGGGTTTTTGTTTCGACCGCCGTCGGCCAGGATTTTTTTCATCTGACGTCGGCCAGGGCAGTATTCGGCCGACCTTAATCAGGTTTTTTTTTCGGCCGACGTTGGCCTGGGAAGTTTTCGGCCGACCTCGGCCATGATTTTTTTCGGCCGACCTCGGCCATGATTTTTTTCGGCCGACCTCAGCTAGGGTTTTTGTTTCGGCCGCCGTCGGCCAAGATTTTTTTTCGGTTGACATCGGCCAGGGCAATTTTTGGCCGACATCGGCCGATATTGTTTTTTGGCCGACCTTAATCAGGTTTTTTTTGGCAGACGTTGGCCAGGGCAGTTTTTGGCCGACCTCGACTATGATTTTTTTCGGTCGACCTCAGCTAGGGTTTTTGTTTCGGCCGCCGTCGACCAGGTTTTTTTTCGTCTAACGCCGGCCAGGGCAGTTTTCAGCCGACCTCGGCTATGATTTTTTCGGCCGACCTCAGCTAGGGTTTGTTTTTTCGGCCACCGTCGACCAAGATTTTTTTCGACTAACTCGGCCAGGGCAATTTTTGGCCGACCTTGACCAGCATTTTTTCGGCCGACATCAGCTATATTATTTTTTGGCCAACCTTAATCAGGTTTTTTTTTGTCAACGTTGGCCAGGGTAGTTTTCGGGCGACCTCGGCCATGATTTTTGTCGGCCGACCTCAGCTAGGTTATTTTTTTTTCAATCAACGTTGGCGGAGATTGTTTTTTGGCCGACCTTAGCTAGGCTTTTTTTTTTCGGCCGACGTCGGCCGATGTTGGTTGGAATTTTTTAGTCGATGTCGGCTAGGGCAGTTTTTGGCCGACCTCGACTAGGGTTTTTTCGGCCGACGTTGACCAGGGAAATTTTCAGCTGACCTCGACTAGGTTTGTGTTTTCGGCGGGGGAAGTTTTTAGTTGTCATCGGTCAGTGCTGTTTTTGGCCGACGTCGATCGGGCCTATTTTCGACCAACGTCAACCAGACTATTTTTCTGTTGACGTTGGTCAGCGATGAATTCGACCGACGTTGGTCAGGGTTGTTTTCGACCGACCTCAGCCGATGCTGTTATTTTTAAAATATGTTCTTAATTTTTAAAATATGTTCTTAATTTTAAAAATATATTATTTCTAAATTAAAAATAATTATTTAAAAAAACATATTATTTTTATGGATGGATTGGATATCCATCCATGAAAAATTTGTTAATGGATGAATTGGATGGATTTTTATCAAATGGATCGGATTGGATCAGATTTTTTAAATCAATTTTTAATGGATCCAAATGGATTAATGGATTGTTTTGATCCGGTCCGTTTTGATCCGGATTAAAATTTATCCGATCCATCCATTTTGCCACCCCTAGTTTTGATCAAGGAAAATGCATTGGCATCTTTCACTGTTTTTGCTATCATAAAGGATGCATCTTACCCAAGTGGTTAGCCAACAGGAGCAACAGCTCAGAGGCAGAGGAAGGGAGGAGCCCAAAAACTGAAATAAAATTATATATTTGTGTGGTATTGTTTTTTCTATATTGTTTTACCTTAGTTTTATAAATAGATTGAGATCAATGTCTACTATTATGTCTCCTTTTTAATATGTAAATTAAAATACAACATGTGACTATGAAGTACTGTTTATTCTGTTGTTAGTTTGGATGTGTTATGTTCATAAATTAATATTAAATGAATTTTTGGCCTACTCTAACATATTAACATGTGGTAGACATATGATAGCGAATTCATGAGTAATTACACAAATGCTAACATTTCTTTTTGGTACTTGAATGTTAAAATTTGTTTACAAAGCGAAGAGCAATACATATACTTCTAGGTAGGGTGCAAATGTATTTTCTAACAGAAAAGTATCGTTCGTAAAATTAAATTACAAAGATTTCAATTGATCTAGTATTCATTATCTTCTCCATTGTAAAAGTTGGAACTATATAGGCTTCTATTCTTAATTTTTTCTATTTTATAATTTCATTTAAAGTTCCTAACTTTTTTTTTTTCTAGTTTTCGTAAAAAAAGAGAAGAAAAGAAAAATTCTTAAAATAATTTTATTATCATTCAATAATTTTCTACCAAATTCTTCTGCCCATCATACTAAAATTAGACCAAATAAAAAAATTAAGAAAAAGTTAAAGAAACTTGTAGTAAAGTTGTACCAAAAACCAAAGAAAATGAATATATATGGACAGGTTTAATCCATTTTGTGAAGAATAGCACAAGAAAAATAAAAGAATCTATTTATTTTGGAATTGTTAGACATAAATAATGAATAATGGACAGGTTTAAAATATGAAATACATTCCACCCACAATTCCCATTCCATGGAGTTTCTTGCAATTGGAAAAAATTAGATGCGTTCCTTAGATATTTTAGTGTAATTTTCAAATTAAAATTAAAGAAGCTTATAGAAGTCCACAGAATTCATCTCCTACCGCTGCAAAGTTCACCATGAAAATCTTTGAGCCACCCACGTACCCATGGTCTCACACGTCATCAATGATGAATTCTACTAAACTCATCTGAATTCTTAAACATACCATTCACTCCCAAGCACGAACCAACCAAAATCATCCACAGCCTCTTCCCTCAAAGCAACTCAACACTTATCACCCCTGAACAAACAATAACGAACCATACCTATAATTTTCAAAAAGTTATTGTAAATATTAAACAAGAAGAACGTGAAATTCGAAAATACTTCAGAAGAGTGTTAGGGTAATTTTCTCATTAATTAATGGACCCATAGGAAAAATTATAGGCCATATATAGGCACGTACTCTCTCTCAGTCTGCTCACTCACTCCGAGTCATGATATCTGCCAATAACTATCACTAAAACAACACAAACAGCACACTAGCTCTCTCACTCTCATCCTTCCTTTTTTATCACTCGGCACCTATACCCTCTCACTCTTTACCCCACTCACATTTCAACTCTCTCTCTTATTCTTTCATCATCCTCACACAATTTAAACAGATACCACTCTCCCTTCCCCCATTCACAAAAGCAAGGAATCCACCCAACAACGCACCATCCAGGTTTACATGCATCCTCTTCCTTTTTCTCTCTGTTTTCTCTTTTCATGTTTCATTTTATTACTTCATGTTGTGCTTAATTGGTTGATGAATATATCTCAACATGATGTTACCATATGTCGACCTGCATTCATTCTCTTTCTCATTCTTTTTATTATTTCATTCTCACTATTTGCTTCATCTTAATTTGCATTTTTTTTTTCTGACCCACTACATGAGCTCCTACCAGTATCATCTTTAATTATTTCTTATTTTCATCTATATATTTTTGGTGTGAAATCTGTTGTACATTATGGCTTGGCTTTTTTTTTTTTTTTTCGGCTTCATTTTCTGTTATATTACTTTCATCATGCACCTGATATTTTGGCAAAGATTATAACATTCCCAACCAAGAAACTACTATATTTGAATGGAACACAACAGATTTTCTCAAGAACATAGCTCACCATGGACATTGCCTCATCATCCCAAACTAAGTAGACTTCATTGGTGGCAGGCTGAGAAGCAGGAGCTTTGTTTGCAATTACTGGGGGAGGCCCAATTGAAGGACCACCAGTATTTGGACCAGAAGCATAAAAATGTGAGTTACTAGCTGCTCCACCTATACAAGAAACCAAGAGTGAGAAGGAAATGAAAATCACTAGAATCATATAGGATTAATCTAAAGAGAGAAAAACTAAATTTCAGTGCTAAGATTTTTCAGATATTATTTAAGATGAGACAACCTTTATGAATGCATCAATTTCTGGACTTGGCAGTATGTTTTTCTCCTTCTCTAAGCATTCCATGGTTACAAGAAATGATTGTGGAGACTTGCTACCTGTAACCACTCATGCATCTCAATCATCATGAAAATATATTGCAAATGCCTAGTGGCCTACAAATAATCACCTGCTGACCTGCACGTTTATAGGCATCAAAGGCTTTGAGAGCTTCATGTCTGGGCATCTCAAAAAACTACAAGGAAATCAAGAAATTATCACTTACCGATATATTGTATTCCTTATTAATTTATTATTTGCTAATTTGCTACATTTTAATTCTATGGTATATGCAATAGTAAACACACAAGTGCCAAAAGATTATACCAGCACATTTTTCAAAACTCCTTTGCCACGAAAGAGACCTCGACCAAGATAATGCCAAGCTCCCTGTAAATAAAAAATTTAGCTTTTAACAAAGTGAGGTTACATAAAGATAAAAATTATCTTTTAGTGAAGAAACGGTTAGGAGAGGTAGATGTATTTCTATGAACTTGGAGAAGAACTTGATCTTACTTGAGAGAGGAACTATCTCTTCCTCAATGTCACCAATCCATAGGAACCACTCCATTTGTACAATAGTGATAGGATGAACTGCATGTGATCTGATTGCTCTCCTTATTGTATCTCGTGAATGATTAGTAGCTATTGCGCATAAGTTGAAAGCCAATATGGGATCAAATCATGATTGATATTGGTATGTATCCAGAGCAAATAATAAGCAGGTGCAAGAACTACACCAGGTATACAATGTTCAAAAGATGTTGATGGATGAGATCAAATACTATAAATGGTAGATGCTGCTAACCTAGATACAGAAAAAGCATATTAGAGAGGTGCGATTCATTGTGACAGTGAGAGTAAATTATGAGATAATTAGATACATAATACCAGTAATTTATATATTGCTAATACCTAGTAAAAAATATATATATTATTGCTACTATCTTTCTGTAATATATATAGTTATACCAATGAAAATTAAAAATAATATATGCACGTGCAGATTTTCTGTAACACTAGTCAAATCTTAAACCTGTTCCCTAACTTTCTGTTGTTCTTTTTTTTTATTCAGTAACTTTCTGTTGTTCTGATATACAAGTTTCTGTTTGATTTGAATTGGTAGGATATTTGACGATACCAGTATAATGGCAATCTGAATAAATTAAGTAGCATCTCAGACTGTAAACTATACATATTCTCAAGGAAGAAATTGCTTTGAAGATTTAAACTAGTATTTTATGCATATTTTCATGAAAGGCAGTTCTAGTTAATAGTTATATTTTATTATTTTATTGGAGCCATTTTTACTTGAAAGTTGAAACGTATAGATAGGCAATAAGAAAACGATTTATTAGGTTTTATCAACATCATTGTGCTTGTTGAATGTGGAGGTTTTATCATCTTTCAAAATTCATGTTCGTATACTCCACTACTATTCAGAAACTTAAATTTGTTCACATGAAACTCTTTAGAATGCCAAACTAAGCCACTGAACCAAACAGGGCTTGAACATGTGCCAGAGTCTCCAAGTTAGACTCGAAGTTGTAAAAGAATAAGCTGTAAGCACAGTGGCAATTTAGTCTCCAAGTTTCTGCAACTAGCTTTATCTCAGTTCAGAGATGAATCCAATTATCAAAACTGTTATGAAATAACTTATTTCGGATGAACGAAAACCTTGGACATGTGAATGCAAATGACTAACAGTGGCACAATGCATAGCAACAAGCACATAAATGAAAAACAAGTTAAAGTTACTTCTTACAACAAACATAATCAACAAACATAGCAACAAGCACATAAATATATAAGAAAATGTGATTGCAAAAGTTGTGCGAAGAGGAACCTCGGAGAACCTAGAGCTTACGCAGATCTCCAACACGAGAACCTGCAGATTTCAGAGAGAATGTAAGATTCGGAATAGAATCACAAATGGTGAGTGGAGCTCAGAGAAGGTTTCAGAGAGAAGATTCTCAAACCACACCTTAGGGATTAAAAAAAAATCACAATTTAGGGATTCAATTTAGAGAGAAATCGCAATTTAGGGATTCAATTCAAAGAGAACTCACGAAAATTAGGAGCAGAGAGGACTCACGAAGTGGAGAAACTCAGGCTTGAGAGAAAATCTCAGAGAACTCACAGAGCGTTTTCTGATATCTGAGAAAATCGGAGCATAGCATGAGAGAACTCGCCGAGCGTTTCTGAAATCTGAGAAAACCGCCGCTAAACTTCGGATTTCCTGTAGTGTTACACACACCGGCTTCTCCTTTATTTGCTTGTTCATATCTTTAATTTCATATTAATCATGATTCAATATTTTAAAATAAAAGCCACAGAAGAAAACATAAATCTTCATATCATCCATAATGAACCACCCTCAACACTGCATCGATCATCAACCCCCGCACTGCCTAATCTCTGAGACAAGTCTTATTGTAATAATTAAATACTAAATCTGGTGAAATAGGATTTTGTGCACTTTCTTATATTAAACGTTAATCAATTTCCCTGATTAAAAAAAAATATTAAACGTTACACACATTTTATTGGAAATTTAGTATCAAAATTGATTTTAAGTGTGTAATTATCAAAATACGTTTTTTTTATATATAATCTTTTTTTAGATGTATTTTGTATTATAATTCATTATTTTGATTATTGATAGCAAGCCTGGCCGTAACAATTTACTTATCAAAGATATTAGCTAATGAATATTAATATATACCAATTGTTAATAATATATGACACATAACATTAGCTGATGAACATTAGTAAATAGCAATTAATGGTCCCTTTAATAATAGCATATGACACGTATTCTAGTTACAATGAGGGCAGTATGCCAAACGGTCCAGTACTCCTACTCCACGACTGTCATGTAGGTTCTTTCTGTTTATCTCCTCCGTGCTTGTTTTGAAACATAACCAGAATCAGATAATAGACAAAAAGGGCAAATAAGAGAAATTACCAAATTCAGGAAACAAAATCGATTCGCTTTGATGCGAAAGCAACCCAGAGTTGCTTCACCATAGAATTGATTCTGGAGGCTGAATCGATTAGAAGAAATGAAACCAAACATGCACTTAAGTTTTCACCGTGACGATCGAACCCTAAGGTGGGTCTGTTCTGTCATCTAATTCATGTCTTGTTCATCACCTATGGTCATTTTGAGTATGTTAACATTGATTTTTTTTCTTCTGCCTAATGATGTTCAGGTGATTCATTATCTTTGTGGGTTTTGCTTCTTTCTCTTATTGTGCAAGTAAGTTCTTGATTATACTTCTATTCTTTGCCATGATATTTTCCTCTTCAAGTTTTGCCAATAGTGATGCTGGATTGGTTGCATGCAAATGGGGCTTCTCTTCTGGGTGTTCTCTATTGGAAATGGCTTTGGCATAGGCTCCTTATTGATTGGAAATTTTGGTGGAAAAAATGCTTTAAATTTTGCTTGTTCATCGTGATTATCTGTGCCTGTTAACTTTTTGTCTGAAGGCTTGACATCAATATTCACCTCAATTCCTGCACAAAATATTGAATATCATATTGTATACATGTATGTTATAGTTTTATTTAGTTGTAGTGTGTCAATAAAGTGTTGTGGCTCTAGCTGAGAATGGATGTAAATCATGTAATGTTGCTACTGCAATGTATCTATGATACTTATTTTGTAAAACAAAAAAAACAAAAAGGGAAAATTGTATATACACAAGTAGGTTCAGACCATCAACCTGTAGAGGCTTCATTAGCAGTTGCAGCAGCAAAATTGGCAATTAATGTACTTTAAGTGGCTCATATGCTATTACTTATGGTTAATAGTATGTGGTTATTAGTTAATTTAGTGATCATTACAGTTAGTTGGGAATATGCATGTTAGTTTAGAGATCAATGGCTATTGGCACCGGCTTTGTTGCTGAGATGGAATCTCATCCAGTAATTGAACTTCCCCACTTGGGCTATTTTTTGGTAATTATTGTTGGGACAGTAAATTGAATCTCTATCAATATGGTTGATTGGGGCGTGTAATATGGGTTATTGTGATGCTGCTGTGAAACACAAGAACCTCAGGACTGAGAGTGATCATTTACATTACAGTCCAGTTACCATTATGCAACTCTTTTAGTATGTTAATCACAATTAGGGACATCATTAAATCAAATAGTTATTGTTTCCTTCTGTAATTTCTATCGTATTTCTAGGAGCACAACCTTTATTGTTTCCTTGGAGGGATTTATATTTCAGCAAGATGAACCATCTGATAGTTTTTCTTTCCCTCTATTATTCTGGATGCTAGCTTTGTATGTTAGATACCTTCAACATATAACTATTTCAATTGGCCATCAATTAGTTTCCTAACAAATTGTAGGATGAGAAAGTCATTAGCAGCTTTTAAAATGAGTTATATAAATTTATTTTCTGATATGTCATATGACTGAGTGACTCTAATTCCCCCAAGCTACAGGCATATCTCCTATAGGTCAGTGATAAAAATTTTATGAATGTCAATCTAACAGATTTTGTTTTTATTTTTTTACAACATAAAATAAACCAGTAAGTAGAGTTGAATCTACAATTATTAAAATTCATTTTTTTTTTATGAAATTAAAAGCCAACAATAAACAAAATGGGATAGTTGAATCAATAGATAACATTGAACAAGTTCTTAAAGTTTAGCCTATTAATAGCATTAGATCCTAAAGAGACTTAATTACAGTCAACAGACACACAAGAGAGGAATGGAAGAGAAAGGCTTGATGGAGGAGGGCAAGTGTATGAGTCGAAAGGAGAAGAGGAAGGCAATGAAGAAAATGAAGCGGAAGCAGACAAGGAAGGAGGCCGCAGAGAGGGAGCGGCGGGAGGAAGAGGAGCGCCTGAACAATCCCGAGGAACAGAGGCGGATGCAGTTGCTGGAGCAGCAGGAGGCTGAGAGAATGCAGAGGGACAGGATCCTCTTCCAGGAGAGAGAGAAGGCGTGGATGGACACGGTCATCGCCCGAAAACAACAGCAGCAGCAGCAACAAAGAGAAGAAGACGAGGACGATGAATACGAATACGTGGAGGAAGAAGGCCCTCCAGAGATTATTTGGCAAGGAAATGAGATCATCTTCAAGAAGAAACAACTCAAAGTTAGGGTTACGGACAGGGACAAGCCTGAGCCCAAGCCCAAGCCCAAGCCCAACGAGACTAATCAAAACGACCACCAGGTAATGTCTATGTCTATGTACTACATGCATTCATCTGACTGTATGCGCCAACCATTTATCATTGATTATCATCATTCGCAGCAGGAGGAGGATAATAGACCTACATCCAATCCCTTACCCCCGGAATCGACACTCGAGAATGTTGCTCAACAAATACCCAATTTTGGAACTGAACAGGTACATTTCATTTCAATAAATAATCCTCTTTTCATCTTCAAACTCACTCATTGCTTCTGCTTCTGCGATGCCAGGATAAAGCTCATTGCCCTTTTCATCTAAAAACGGGAGCATGTCGTTTTGGTATACGCTGTAGCAGAGTCCATTTTTACCCTGATAAGTCATCCACTCTTCTTATCAAAAACATGTACAACGGTCCTGGCCTTGCTTGCGACCGGGACCAAGATGAGGGCCTTGAGGTCTGTTCATTTGCTTCATTGTATCCTCTTCATCACCTTTACTACTACTTACTAACTCACACCAATGCCTTTGCAATGCTCTTCTTTCTTAATAATAAACACAATAACAAAACCTTTTACATCTTTAATCTACATCTCACGCCCTTCAATTATTAATTTAATAATCAAAATAAATCCAATTCAAAGTATCCTATTCTATCTGTGGTTCATCTTGTTATTGTTTCCTCGTCCCCCTTACATCTTATGTACAGGAAGTTGGTATCGTTTCTGTTCCTTAATTTCATTTTTCTTGATTGAAAAATTCATGCAGTTGCTTCATCTGATATTTTTGTCCTTGTGAAAGGAGCGTATTCAATTCAATTCTTTGACTTAACAATAATCAGGGATTCATTGCAAGATTCATTTTGCTGGAGGCTTATGATTTGGCCTTAGTTGGTCAAAGTTAACGATATTAGCTGTTGTATCCTACTTGCTCAGCCTGGGAATAAATAACCTATTAATATTGATCCCCTCCCCCTTTGTTAGTCACTTATTACATTTCTTCCAATTTGCTTCATTTGACTTTTATCCCCCCCCCCCCCCCCTCCCCTTTTCGTTGATTTTTATTTACTATCTGAGTCCTTTACTCATAATACCATAGCACCATACTTTTGTGACATTTATTTATTTTTTCATGTAGGAGGGGAAGATTTTTGTTTCCCATGATGTTTCACTTAATATTATGTCAGCATAACATTTTAATAGATTCAATAATTGGACTGAATATTTAAAATACTTTTTTCCTCCCCCCAAATCTTTGTTACAACTACCAAAATTTCCTACTCTAATAATTTACATGTTCTTGCTCCTTAACCATAAGTAGTTGTCAGGCGTTATCCAAGTCTTGCCTTATGGAGCTATGTTGCAGACTAATAACGGCCATGACCTTCAAAGGGTTTGAGATTGCGACAGCAAGACCTTAAAAATGTTGATTCAGTTAGTGGTTCTTAAAATACATTGCTATTGTGATATTTTTTTTAATCTTTTTTTCCTGCAGGAGGGTGGGAGGATTGTACCCATAAACGTTTTTGTGTCATGTTTGGGTCTACTTACGTCAATAAACCTCTGAACTCTGAAGTCTCGATTGCAAATCATGCTTTGCATTCTGTTTTCATGTTTTATTGGTTCTTGTCTAATTAGACACAAGCATTTTAGATTTTCAATTAGAATAAGTGCATTTCAAATTGCACTTCATATCTGATGGCACATTTTGAGGGTTAATGTATTCATCATTTTATTTAGGTACTGAGACTTATATATATATCATTATGAACCATAAAATTCCAGACTTTTAGCAGACACGGTATTTAATAAATATTGTTATTTTAAGACTCTTGTTAACTAGTGCCCTTACGGTACTGGTTAAGATACAACAAATGTATTAGCTTTCATCAAATGATACTTTATATACAAGTTATATCATAGACTTCACAATAAATTAAGGGTATAAAAGGAAATTAACAATGTCTATGTATCTTATAATTAGGACCAAAAAATGGCACCATTTGTTTCTTATATAAAGGACAAGAGGTAGTATTATTATACATAAAAATCTTGTTTGACCTGTTTAACCCCTTTTTCAGTATACAGATGAAGAGGTTGAACGCTGTTTTGAAGAATTTTATGAGGATGTTCACACAGAGTTCCTGAAGTTTGGGGAAATTGTGAACTTCAAGGTTCTTTTTTATTACCGTGTGTGTGTGTGTGTAAGTTTTACTTATGAAAATTTGAAAATGTATTTCTCATTTAATTTTGGCATTAATGTAATTTTCAATATCTTCAAATAAAATTTTATGGGTTCTCTGGGAAATATTACAAATGCTAATTGATGATTGTTTATATCTAGCTATATAGAGAGGACAAAATAAATCAAATGGAGAACTTACTCAACCCTTTTCTTTATATATTTGTCATGTCTTGTCATTGTTCTCTCTCTCTCTATATATCTATCTATCTATCTATCTAGTTTTTTCTTTTTTGTGAACCAATAGAAGAACAATATTTTGAAAACCAAAATGGCAGCACATGGCACTTCCTACTTATACAATTTCTTGCATCTCATGGTACTGATCCTATTATCTATATATCCCTGTCAGGTGTGTAAAAATGGTTCATTTCACTTGCGAGGAAATGTCTATGTACAGTATAAATCGCTTGATTCTGCTCTGCTTGCTTATAACTCTGTGAATGGTCGCTACTTTGCTGGGAAACAGGTATTGCATTTCTATGTGTTGTTTGTGCCAAATGAATATCTTTAATGCTGCAAGTATGATTGTATGAATTTCGAGAAAGCTCCAAGTATGATAGTAATTCATGTGCCTTGGGATGTTTACTTGGGACTTCATCTGTACTGTGTTCAGTAACATCCAGTTACTGGTTTTTTTAATTTATGTCCTGTAACTCCTGTTATATCAGAGGAAAGTCCGAAAAATGTTTGATGCAAAACTGGTTAAAGGTGTAGCATATTTAGGTTATAATGAGGCAGAGAAAGTTCAGCTCTATACTGAAAGCTTATGTCAGATTTAAAGTTCAGAGTGAGTTTTTCCAAAGGATAGTTGTTTTGGTTGATAGATGAAAAGATTTAGGATTTTACAATCAAGTGCAGAAGACTTGAATTGCTTGACATTGTTCATATGTTTATCTCATCTGGCTATGATTTATGGCAGGTAAGTTGTCAATTTGTTAACTTGACAAGATGGAAGGTTGCCATATGTGGCGAGTATATGAAATCAGGTTTCAAGGTATACAATTATATTGACAACTACTATCTTGTATTCTTATATTTTTGTCTTTTGGATACAACCAAATGCTGCTGGGTTTCATTTGTGCAAATCATATAAACTCTTGGTTGGTTTCAACTGAAGCTTTTAACTTCGAAAAAGATGTTAGAAAATGTTTTGAATTGATGAATCATGCTCACGAAGTCACGATGGTGTTCCTTTCTTGTGCATCTTAACAGACTTGTTCTCATGGAACAGCATGCAATTTTATCCACTGTTTTCGTAATCCTGGTGGAGACTATGAATGGGCTGATTCTGACAAACCTCCCCCAAAATTTTGGGTAAAAAAGATGATCGCTTTATTTGGTTTTTCTGATGATTACGAGACTTCAAGGGAGCAAGGGAATTTGAGTTTGACAAAAACAGATTCTGACAGGTGTGCTTTCACTTTATTGTTCCTCATTACATGACATATGATTGATTAGATTGGTTACTGGTTACTGGATAAATTGTTACCTGTGTAGATGATTGTAAATTAAGCAAATTTGTGGTAAATTTTAGCATGATGGAGGATAGGGCTGAGTGTTTGTGATTGGTGTTTTAAAGGTTGAAGTTTTTGGAGCAGACAGGATGCAACTTCTATTTAATGTTGTATTTATTGATCATCCAAAAGATCAAGGTCAAGAATCTTCTAGAGAGAATGTGGGGAGAACATTTGTGAGGTTGCTGCTGGCACCTATGATTTTGACAAGATGCTCACAATTCTGAATTGCTTTATAGTTTCAAAATAAATAAAGACTTAAATATGTTTTGGTCCCTTAAATAAAATTTTCCATTACATTCTTCCTGCATGAATCCTATGGTTTACATCACCTATTTCTCCATTGTCTTGCATGATGGACCCTAGATAGTTAAGCCATGTGACTTGTGGAGGAACTATCTAAAAGTTCCTATCAAATAAAAGAAAAGTTTTTGAAGACTGGATTGTACAGTTTTGCTTTCTCCCTTGCTGCATTTAGGGAAACAACTACAGTTTTGTGGCTAATAAAATATAACTTGGAATAATTTTCTTCAGATGGAAGTTTGAGTTGTTCAATGTCTTGATTTATTTTATCATATTTTGTTTAATTATGTCAATGTTTCTGTATATCTTTTCATGTGAATTTATACTTGTTCTTGTAGAAAGTACCACTCTAGAAGGTCAAGATCTAGGGAGATGGATCAGTTAAGTTGCGGTCATTCAGGTAGAAGAAAACAGCAAGATGAAAGAAAGCGTGGAACTCCTGATGAGGATTGGAATGCCGACTTTAAAAACAATCATAGAGGGAAATCCAGAGGCAGAACTCCTGATTCTGATTCTGACAGGGAATGGTTAGAAGAAAAAGAGGAAAATAGGGAAAGGCACCATGAATACACTATGGGTAGCTCATTTAACAGGAACAGGGATGACAATAGCAGAAGCCATGAAGAAGATTCTGATGTGGATTGGGATAATAGGGACAATGAAAAACAGCATGGCAGAGAAGGAAGAAACTCAAGAAAGCGGAACAGAGATGAGAAAAGGCACCATATTAGCAAAAGCAAAAGCTCAAGACATCATCAGGGTGGCGATGCTTCTGAATCTGACAAAGATTTGCTTGGTAGAGGAGGGATGGAAACACAACATGATTATGATTACTCTAGGAAAAGCTCAAGACACAGAAGATTAGGTCTTCAGGATGACTATAAATACTATGAGAATGAAAGTGACATAGTTGATGGAGGTTGGTCTCGGAAGGACAGTTACAAGCACAAAAAGAAGAGATCAAAACATTAGGAGAAATTGATTCCATCAATTGTCTAAGCTTAACGTTTTTCATCAAGCTTCAAATGTCCTTGCATTTGCATATATATGTCAATGTCAAATATGCAATATCTATTGTATATAACAACTGAAATATTGGGAGGCCCAAGACATTAATTAGCAACCAGGCCCCACAAACAATAGATGACTACTGCTTCAGAGTCCATTTTGCTGGGTTTAACTTCTTCATGGATTGGAAGTCCTATTTTGGGTGAAAGTTTCTTCACCTCCTCTTCCTCACAGCAAGACAGAATTTAATATACACATACAAAATTGCAAAATGTTATGCCACAAATAAAGTGTCCAAGTAAATATACGCAAGCCATGGATTATCCCCAACCATCTTCATTATCCGTGTACACAACCTGCCATTTTTTTATGGATCCACAGAGCTCACCCTTGATGTCAAACATCTTTTCCAATTTCCTTAGCAGATCCTCATATCCATCAAACCGTGTTAAATCCACAGCCCTTCCAACAGCCATACCTTGCATTGCATGTGAACCTGGAATAATATAAAACGTGTATCATAAATAATTTATTTATTGCACTCTTGTCAACTAGAGAATGCTATAAACTACTTTCCAGTCCAAGGAAAACAAGATGAATAAAATTTAATCGGAATCATCCAAAAGAAAGAGTGCAATAACTTTTATGACTGTTGTTAAGGGTCTGTTTGGGTCTGTTTATCCAGAAATATTTTTAGAAAAAAAAAATAAAATGAATTTTTCCAAAAGCTAAAACTAGCTCATGAATAAGTTAATTTGTACAAGTTCTCATATAGCTTCTTTACAAGATGAACGTACTTCTTTAAATTAGTTTATGCATAAGTTATTTTAAACTTATGGAGAAACTCTTTTTTTTTTCCCTCCTAAAAGTACTTCTAGATAAGTTTATCCAAATAGGTGCTAAGATAATATTCTAGCTAATAAAATACTAATTGAATCTTTTAATATGAAGAGGACCAAATTGAAATATGTTGTGTGAATACCATGCGGAAATAAAATACTAAAAATGTATAAGTGAGGCCAAAAGAAAAAACACCTAAACAAAGTACAGGTATAATAATATACCCCACCAAACCTATCAGCTTAAAAAACCATATGCCCGTGAATATGACATATCCATCAATAACACCCCTCAACAATCTATCACCCCCCGAGCCAAAATGTGAGCAGTTGGGGTATTTGCATTCGTGACTTTCAGGGGAACTTTATAGCAGCTAGAACAGGCTGGTCTAATCCTTGTGTGGCTGTCTTTGAAGGAGAAGTGTTGGGTTTATGGCATGCCATCCAGTGGGCCACTTTTTTGGATATGACTCACGTTGTTTGGGTGTTACTATTCTCACCCCGAGAATTGCTATTCTCACCACCCACGTGGGTGGCTTTTTATTAATTTCCAAAAATGCCCTTCTCATGGAAACACAATTCCGTTATACATTTGAAAAACGGAATCGTGTTTCCGTTGCAATATATGGGGTGAAAAAAAATTAATTCAACGGAATCGTGTTTCCGTTGTAGTTAATGGGTGCTAAAAAATATTAAACAACGGAATCGTGTTTTGGTTGTAGTTAATGGGTGCAAAAAAAAATTAAATAATGGAATCATGATTCCATTGTACATTTGTACAACTGAATCATGTTTCCGTTGTAATGGGGGCGAAAAAAAATTAAACAACGGAATCACGATTCCGTTGTTTAATTTTTTCACTGTATTTACTTAAACGGAAGTATTATTCCGTGGAGAATATGGATTTTGATATTTCTGAAATTCAATTCTATTTTTTTTTCAATCAAAAGGGGATTTACAAACAACTACACTACACAAGTACGAAATAAAGCTACCCTAGAGAAATCATTCCAAAGCAAGGAAATGCAAGGTGAAGGAGGATGTGGGTTGTGCGCAATGTTGTTGGAACTCGACGGGTGTAGGTTGCATGCAGTGCTTCTAGATCCTGATGGGGGAGGGGTGGCGCGACGCTGTGCTGCTTGGATCTGGGTGCTGCGGTGTTGGGACGGTGCGGGGTGGCACAGGGTGGTGTAGGGTGGCGCAGGGACAGCGTGGAGTTGCACGGCCGTGGAGCGAGGTAGCACGAGACTGCACGAGGTTGGCGCAGAACTGCGCCGCTGGGGCGTGAGGTGGCGCGGGACGGCGCGAGGGTGGCACGCGCGCAGTGGCTTGGGGCAGCATGCGGCGGCGCAAGGCTGCTAAGATCTCATCGGTGGGGGGTGTTGGTTGGTACGAGTTAAGGGAGTGGAGGAAGTCTGAGGGGAAGAGGTGTAGCGATTTAGTAAGTGGACAAAAGAGAGATTTCACAAATGTGTGGGGTGAGAATAGCAAAATGTGGGGTGAGAATAGTAACCCCACATTGTTTTTGAGGTAGATTGTAAAGGTATAGTGGATTTAGTCCTTGAACCCAAATCTGATTTAGGTTGGGGCCATCATTTCTAATTGTAAGAATCTCCTTTCACCTTTTACAAACTTTTCTGTAAAGTTTGCTAGGCGACAGACTAATGTTGCTGCTCATACTCTAGCTAGAGCAGCCACTAGATATGCTAGTCCATACACACATCAAACAATTCCAAACTGTATTTACTCTACTATTATTAATGAAATGGGGTTTGGCTAAAGTGAAGTTAGAACAAGTGAGACACCTGTGAGAAAGTATTGGTTTATCTGCTGCAGCAGGTTACCCACCAATGAAAAAGTGGATTTTTACCTGCTGTAGCAGGTTTTTCACCTGCTACCACCGAAAGAAAAAAAAATAAAAAAAAATATTTTGGTAGCAGGTGAAAAACCTGCTACAGCAGGTAAAATCCACTTTTTTATTGATGGGTAGCCTGCTACAGCAAGTAAAACAATACTTTCTCATCGGTGTCTCACCTATCTAAACTTCACCTTAGCCTAACCCTAATGAAATGAAATAGTTATGTTTCTGTCAAAAAACAATCTATCACCCCCAAAACAACACCCACTATACCATATTTACATTAAAACAGACCATATACATATGGGGGTTTGGCTAAAGTGGACTTCCGAAAACGTGAGGCACCGGTGAGAATTTGTTTCTTACCTGCTGCAGCAGGTTAGTTACTCATTTTTAACCTGCTGTAGCAGGTAATCAGGAGAAAAAATAAATAAAAAATATTTTTTATTTAAAAAATAAAATTATATAAAATTATTATAATAAAAATTTTCTCTTTTTTTAAAAAAGTGGGAACCATCGGAAAAAAGTGAAAATCACCAGTGGTGCTTGAATGAACAAATTACCTATTATAATAGATTGGTTAACCGGGAGAAAAAAAATCAATTTTTTATTTCTTTTATGCTCCACTAGGAGAAAAAAAATGTTATAGTTATATAATTTCATTTAATAAAAAAATGATTTTTTTTTTCCGGTTAACCAGCCTATTATAATAGGTAATTTGTTCAAGTACCACCGGTGGTTTCTATTTTTTTTAAAAAAAGAGAAAATTTTTATTCTAATTTTTATTACAATAATTTTATATAATAGGTAATTCGTTCAAGTACCACTGATGGTTCTCACTTTTTCAAAAAAAAGTGAAAATTTTTATTATAATAATTTTATATAATTTCATTTTTTAAATAAAAAATATTTTTTTTATTTTTTTTTTCTCCTGATTACCTGCTACAACAGGTTAAAAATGAATGACTAACCTGCTGTAACAGGTAAAAAACACATTCTCACCGGTGCCTCACGTTTTCGGAAGTCCACTTTAGCCAAACCCATACATATGGTGTCAAGCAAAAGCATTGCCACCTCCGTATCAAAGCTGTTGAAATGACATCCAGAAGTCTTCAAAAGCCACTGAGAACCCCGGCCTTATGAAAATGAATAATCCCATACACCACAATGGCATCCAACCTAAGCAATTGAGATTTTAATTTAAAGAAAAGTAAAATCAATTATAGGAATAAGTTACCTTATACTATTTCTTTTATAGAAACTTTAAAAAAATAAACAATCTACAGATTAATTATTATTTTGGTCTTCTAATTTATTTTATAAGTTCAATTTGGTCCTCTTCATATTAAAAGGTCCAATTAGGTTATATAATTCTTAAAAATGATTCAATTAGATCCTTTTATTTTTATAAGGTTAAATTAAGTTCTTTATTTTTTTTTAAAATGGGTTCAATTTGGTTCCACTTAAAACCAAATTTGATCTTATTTTTAAAAAATTTCTAAGCAAATAAAAGAAAATGGGGTCAAATTGAACTCATTTTAAACAATAAAGGACCTAATTGAACATTTTAAAAATAAATGACCTAATTAAATCATTTTTTAAAATCACAGGACTTAATGGAACCTTTTAATAATAAGATGACCAAATTGAATCTAAAAAACAAATTAGAGGACCAAATTAAATCTAAAAAATAAATTAGAGGACCAAAATAATAATTAAACCTAGATTAATTTGTAACTGAAAAATTATATTAAATAACATATTTTTTAATAAAAAAATAGATAATAAAATTCAAATAGATACTAATTTTTATAGGACTAATTGTAAATGTAAATAGCATATCAATATGTACCAACTAGTATACCCCGCGTACCAATATTTTAAGGAGGTCACATGTCGCGTACTCGAATCCTATCACGTGCCAAGAGTATCACAAATTATGTAACTATCAAATAAACAGATCAAATAATTGGGGCATGCCTATGTTTCTAACATGAACACTTAGCTTTAGCAGCATAGATCAATGATGGCATATGTATAGAATGAAGCCGAAGTAAAAAAAGGCAAGCCATACCTACAACAGATTTAACAAAAAAAAGAAAGAGAAAATAAGAAATAAAACAATGAGAATGGCGGTGATATGCTAATTAAGTCTATCCATCCCCATCATGCATATTGAGGTTCAGAAATAAGAGAAAGAAAGAAAAAGCCCAAATCTTAACGTTGTTCATCACTACTAACCTAACTTCTGGATATTATTCTTTTCCTTCCCTTTCCTAGCAGTGCACCAATATTAATAGAGGGGAGACTAAGCAAGGCTAATAATAAAGCCAAAGGGGTCTACTTGTAGTGATCACTGATCAATAGGAACTCGTATACAAAAAAAAAGAAAAAGGTGAGAGTAGTGAGTGAAGAGTGAAGACTGATGGGACTTTCCAAAATAAGAAAAAGCTGGTACCCTTTAATTAATAGCCACCTACTTCTTCGTACTTGAATTTTTATTTATATTTAATGGAATTAATTCCTATGATGTTGATATATGACTCCAAATTTTTGAATTTGTACGTGTGGCCTAAGACTGAGACAGTAAAGTAAGTGGGTGGGTAACCAGAATGGATAAGTTGTGTCTAATTTAAATTGTAATTATTTAATTACGTAATTAATGTTAAACTAAATTTTAATATTAAAAACTAAATAATAAATATATAATTAACATTCAATGTTAATTCATTTTTAGTATTAAATTTATGAGAAATTGTATTTATATACGTGTTTGTGTAATTAATATTATATAAAAAATAAAGAGAAAGGAAAAGATGAATAAAGAGAATTATAATATATAATAATTGATGTGATTAAGCGAAAATAAAGAAAGAGAAAGACAGAGAAAAGTGAATTATAAGAAAATGTTTTTTTTTACCGCATATATAAGAAAATGTTATATATATATAAAAAATACTATCTTATATAAATAATACATGTTTAAAACAATATTTAATGGTACAAACACTATAAAATGTTTATATACAAGTTGGGTAGTGGGGTTCATCGATGTGGAGTCCATTTCTTTATTTGCATGTATCATATTTTGACTTTCAAACTCTTTAATTCTTTTTCTTTTAAAATTTTTTATATAAATTAAGAGAAATTAATGTCAAACAAAAAAAAATCAAATATAATATTATTAATGTAGATATTTCTCATACTATCATGTTACATTAATTTTGTGCCATTTTGCTTCTCCACAGCTTTAAAATATGATATCTCTTTTCATATCTCTCTCAGTCTGCTCACTCACTCACGAGTCATGATATCTGCCAATAACTATCACTAAAACAACACAAACAGCACACTAGCTCTCTCACTCTCATCCTTCCTTTTTTATCACTCGGCACCTATGCCCTCTCACTCTTTACCCCACTCACATTTCAACTCTCTCTCTCTCTCCCTCTCTTATTCTTTCATCATCCTCACACAATTTAAACAGATACCACTCTCCCTTCCCCCATTCACAAAAGCAAGGAATCCACCCAACAACGCACCATCCAGGTTTACATGCATCCTCTTCCTTTTTCTCTCTGTTTTCTCTTTTCATATTTCATTTTATTACTTCATGTTGTGCTTAATTGGTTGATGAATATATCTCAACATGATGTTACCATATGTCGACCTGCATTCATTCTCTTTCTCATTCTTTTTATTATTTCATTCTCGCTATTTCCTTCATCTTAATTTGCATTTTTTTTTTCTGACCCACTACATGAGCTCCTACCAGTATCATCTTTAATTATTTCTTATTTTCATCTATATATTTTTGGTCTGAAATCTGTTGGACTTATGGGTTGGGTTTTTTTTTCCGGCTTCATTCTCTGTTATATTACATACACAAGTAATTAATGTATGTATTTAATACACAGAGACATATATATTTAATGTAATAGATGTATTAATGTATTAATTTAATTAATATTTAATGTTTGTTTTGTGCGCCCTCAAGAATTTCTTTGTATAAATATTTACCATGCTTCTTTAGATCAAATTCTTGTTAAAGAAAACTAATTATATGATATCCTTGTTAGAAGAAATAAAAATAAATGTAGCAAATGATGAACATTTTCCTTTTTATTTTATTAGTTGTAAATATTCTATTAATTGTATGTAAGAATAAAGTGTTGAATTGTGTCCAGCCAAAAGAATTTCTCTAAAGTGATAATCGATAATCGATCGATGTCTCCAAGAATTACGGGAAACGTTTGAGGGGAAAGTTTTCACCTTTCTTTCATTACACACCCACCCTCATCTTTATAAATAGACCACGTAGGAGACCTTGAAAAAGTGGAGAATCAAAGCTATTGTTACTCATTTCATTTGACTCTCATTTGTCTTGCTAGATGCATTGCTGAGAATCAAAGCTATTTTTTTAGTTTTTTTCTTTAATAACATATTGACCATGTAATTCATGATGTTTGCTGCTCTCTTTACTTGTTGCTGATAGTTTCTTATGCTTGTGCATCCACAATCTCATTGTATGATGTTCTTATTATTGGCTACTTATGGTGCCAGCAACTCACTGGCTTCTCCTCGTTTGCTTGTTCATATCATTAATTTTATATTAATCATGATTCAATATTAATAAAAATAAAGGCCACAGAAGAAAACACAAATCTTCATATCATCGATAATGAACCACCCTCAGCACTGCATATCATTAATCCCCGCACTGCCTAATCACTGAGCCACAACTCTTATATTATAATAATTAAATACAAAATCTCTGGTGAAATCAAATTTTGTGCTCTTTCTTATAATAAACGTTACCCACATTTTATGTGCTTTTTTATATATGATTACAAAATACAATTAGAAATTCTCCCTGTCTTCACTATTTAATAAGGATTAACCCTAAATTCATTAGAAAATCTCTACTTTGGTGGTGACAGGTACGAAATCATGGCAAAACAAGTTAATGTCTCAGTTTTATTGTTCTTCCTTCTCTTTTTTGTTCGTAAGTCTCTTTATAGAGTGTGTGGGTATTAAAACTTGTAAAAAAAAATTTACATAATCGCAATTTTTCTTTTGAAGAGTATATATATTCACATCTTTAAACATACTAACATTTGTTTTTGACATGATTTGCAATTATAGAAGAAATATCGGTACAAGTTGTAACAGCAAATTGCAGATGTGTAACTTTAATAGGTCCATGCACCTCTGACCCACGTTGTGCACAAAGGTGCATTGCAGATGGTTATGATAAAGGAGAATGCCTTGGCAGCCTTCGTTGTCTTTGCTGCACTGGAATATGCTAGAGTGATGTTAATTCACAATGGTAGATAGGAGGCTTAATTAGGTTAAGACCTCGTCTATGTAATAAAGCATTGAGAAACATGTGTCGTAAGACTTTAAGATTGAATCAATAAAGTTTATTTGTAAATGATATTTTGGAAGAATTATGCTTAAATTTCATAACCACGAGTGCTCACAAGCATATTTACACATTGTTATGTCATTCCTTGTGAATAATCTTACTATATTCTACGTACCTTTGATTAATTTAATCTTTAATTTTACAACTTTTATTATATTTTAATCCATGTTTATATTACAAATAAAAATATATATTGTTTGGAGAGTGATTCTTACTTTTCTCATTCTTTCAATTGTGTCACATGCAACTCACGATTGAAATCACAATTGAAAAAGTGAAACGAAATATAAAGAAATTTGTTTGGAGTTATTACCAATTTTTATTAAATTGCAAAAATTTGGAAAAACCATTTTATTAAGAAAAATAGATGGCGTACAAAAACCAAGTTAGAATGGTGAGTCTGTTAACCATAGGAAAGGGTAGAAACTAAATTTCACTGCCATGTGGGTTTTTTCTTTTCCAAATTACTAATTTGGTTCCTAAATTATTTAAAATGGCTAAATTTGGTCTATAAGTTTTCAAACGCTACAATTAGGTCATCTAATTTTTAAAAATGCTTCAATCAGGTACTTTTCATTGAATTTTGGCGATTTTCACTTATGAATAATGACAGTTTTTATTAATGGAAAAATCCTTTTAAAAGAAAATGGTCTTTGGAATCAAACCTGAGTTCGAGAGTCTATTACGCGTAAGGAATGTGCTACACCCTACGGCGTCCGTCATAAAGACGGTTATCTCTAATTAAATGTGCAAAATTTTAATAACTTTAAGATTATTTATTTTACCCCTCAAAATAGAAAATAAGAATATTTATTTATTTATTTATTTATTGTTATTAGTATACTCTTTTTTTTTAAACAAGAGAATTTTTTATTACTAAAAGAAATTTATTATTATGAAAAAAAAAGAGAATTGTTATTGCATTTTTTTTTCATGTTTCCGTTTATATCTTTTTTATCCTTTTTCTATGTTCGTGGGTTGGTTTTTTTCTATTAAATTTTATTTTTTATTGAATTTAGGATTTCTGAACTACCTCAATTCATATGTCCTAAAATGTGAAGTTGACAGAGGTGTATATCTAAACCAATTCATTTTTATTTTGGTTTTTATTATTTTTTCCTTGAGGTAATTTAATTTGATTTAATACTTTATTCTAGAGAAGAGTAAATATCAAGATTAAGAGGATGTTGCATTCAATTAATCATTTCTCTGTTAAACTTTATTTTATTAACGTTTATTAAGTTATAAATATTTACTTATGAAATGTTATTTTTACTTAATTACATTACTATTAGTATTATTACTATTTTGTTATTTTTTTATATGATAAAAAAAAGGCAAATGCCTCTAGGACACTGGTTAAGAAACTAAAAAGAGAAAAAAAAATTATTGGGAGGCAGAAAATTGTGTTGTCCATATTTTTTTTTACGTTCTTCTATAAATTTCACAATAAATATTTTCTCCTTTTAATTCTTAACAAGTGCCCTTAAGACACTGGTTAGCAACACCAAAAAAAAAAAAATCCATGTGACAAACGTAAAACAATGTTATTATGGTATGTAGCATCCTGTATCAATTTGTTTCACACAAAATATTCTATTTATATTAATGACTTATTGTTCATTTCTTCCACCTAAAAGCTAATTTACGCACCCCTGAAGCATATTTGAAGGCTCAGTCATTATTATCATTAAAACGAAAAGAAAACAACCAGCAATGTGGTTGCGCACGCGGTGGTGAAGGTGGATTAACGAAAAGAGTTCCGGCGGATGCGTTTCGTGGCGCGTGCGGTTGATTCCGCAGTGGTGACTGAGTATTTTGGGGTTTCTGGTTATGGCTGGGTTTCTCTGATACTCTTTGTGTCTTTGTCTGGGTTGGATTTTATTGCAGGTTTTGGTGATGCTCTCTAGGGGTGTGCAAAAAAATTGGTTCGAACCGAATCGGTTTCGAACCGAACCTGAATTGAATCGGTTTGGAGTTGAACCGGTTTCCTTAAAACGAACCGAATTGATTTTCAAAACAAGTTCGGTTCGAACCGAATTGTTTTTATAAACCAATTCGGTTCACTTAATAACCGAACTGTTTTTCTTTCTCACTTAAAATCAATTCGAAACCGGTTCGGAATCGGTTCGGAACCGAACCGGTTCTTTAAAAACAATTCGGTTCCGAACTGGTTCAACAAGCCAATTCGCAAATTTAGATTTAAAAACCGAACCTATTAAAATGGTTCGGTTCGATTTTTTTACCAAACCGATTTTTGCTCACCCCTAATGCTCTCAATGACTTATTGGAATAATCACAAAGAGGTGAAACAATTTATTTCAACTTAACTATCTCAAGTGCACATAAAACTTTCTCATTTATTTATTTTGATTAGCTACTGTTTTCCCCTATTTTTTCTCATGATTAAACAAAACAGGTACAAAATCAAGAGCAAACAGAGTGTAAATATTGCAGTACCACAAATGAGACAAATACAGAGTAAAATAGAGACATATAAAGAAGGAAACCCATTGAGAAGTCGGTTGGGGAATCTGACTTCTTTCCGTCTCACTGACTTGTGATCTCTGCCATTCAATATCACTGAAACAACACAAATAGTATTGTATATTTTGTTGATATTTCAAAAGATTAATATTTTTCTTTAATTAAATATAAAAAATATTTTTTAAATTAATTTATTATTTATTAAAATCAGATATTTTGTTTGTAGACTAGTTCTCACCTTATTTCAAATGGTTTTAGAGAGCCATTTTTCACACATCTCTTCTCTTATTTTTTTACTGTGATATCCTGGTTATTCTTATTAGAAAGTTTGTCAGTTCTATTGTGCTAAATTAATTTTGAGAAAAGTCTGTTAGATCTTGGAGGACTTGCACATTACATGGATAAGTTCTTGAAGACAATATGATTTCATACGTCTCAAGTTTAATCTATTTGAAATCATACATGTTTATAGATTGTAGTTGATAGATTATTAGTTCGTGATTCGTGATGGGTAGTGATGATGGACATTGAGAACAACAAACAGCATACTACCTCTCTTTCCTTCTCATCCTTCCTTTTTTATCACTCGGCACCTACCCTCTCACTCTTTGCCATTAACTAAAATCAACATTTCAGACTCTCTCTCTCTCTCTCTTTCATCCTCACACAATTAAAAGAGATACCACTCTCCCTCCCCCATTCACAGAAGCAAAGGAAATCCACCCAACAAACAACGCACCATCCAGGTTTACTTTACATCCTCTTCCTTTTTCTCTTTTCATATTTTATTTTAGGCTAAATGAGTCCTTTATCTTTTTTTTTGTTTGTTCAATTTGGTTTTTTATCTTTTAAAAAATTTATTTTGATCATTTATCTTATTTTTTTGTTTAATTTGATTATTTATCTTTTGAAAAGTTCATTTTGATATTTTATCTTATTTTTTAAAAAGTTCATGTTGGAAACATAGGCATGCTCCAATCTTTAAAAATTGACTCTTGCTAGATGTTTCGTGGAGGATAGTTAACCGGTACTATTTTTTGTTGTTGTTTTTTTTTTTCTTTCTCTAATAACAAATTGAGCATGTAATGCTTACTGCTCTCTTTAATAAGAACATCTGTTATTAAATAAAATGTAATTGTTACAAAATCACACACACATATGTAATTAATGTATGTATTTAGTACACAGAGACATATATATATATATATTTAATGTAATATATAAGTCTATTAATGTATGCATTTAATTAATATTTAATGTTGGTTTTGTGTGTACTCAAAAGTTTCTTTGTATAAATTAATATTTACTATATCTTTTTTTAGATCAAATCCTTATTAAAGAAAACTAATTATATAATATTTTTATTCTTATTAGAAAGAATAAAAAAATCAAATAAATGATGAATATTTTTCTTTTTATTTTTACTAGTTGTAAATATTTTATTGATTATGTGTAAAGATGAAGTGTTGAGTTTGTGTCCAGCCAAAAAAATTCTCTATAAGTGATAATGGATGTCTCCAAGAATTATGGGAAATGTTTGAGGGAAAAAGTTGCAACCTTTCTCTCATTTCACACCCACCCTTGTCTCTATAAATTGACCACGTATAGGAGACCTTGAAAAAGGGGAGAATCAAAGCTGCTGTTACTCATTTCATAAAGACCAAAAGGTTATTTAAGTCCCTATTTAATTTAAAAATTGACTCTCATTTGTCTTGCTAGATGTTTCGTGGAGGCTAGTTAACACTTTTTTTTTATAAGTGTTGTGTATCGAGTAGGATTAAATACCAGATAGATCTATACTAATGGACTACGAGCACATTACATAAGTGAACCTGATATCATTTTCAACTCAAAATATTAAAAATGTTAGGTTTGTGAGTCTTTCTCAATTATATATTACTCAACTTTTTCATTTCTACCCAATGTGAAATTTCACCTTCACATCAGCAATAAGGATAGTTAACACTTAACCGGTACTATTTTTTGGTATTTTTTTTTACTTGTTGTCGATAGTTTCTTTTGCTCTGGTGAAATAAAGATATGGGTTTTTGGGAGGGGGATACATGGTGTTGGCAATTCCTTTGGAGTGGGAAAAATCATTGGTTGAGGATTTTATGAGGGTCGTTCAGTTGCAGCCACTAATGAAAGATACGAATGATAGGCAGGTTTGGATGGGTAATAATAGCTCAAATGTTTTTTCAGTCAAAGATGCCTATTCTGTCATGCAGGAACTTCAGCATGGAGTAATCAGAGATGACTTCTACAGTTGTTTATGGTCACTCCAAGCACCATCAAAGCTGGTAGTCTTTGCATGGAGAGTCTCTATGGGAAGAGTGCAGACAAAAGTGGAGCTTTATAAGAGAGGAATTTTAATTCCGGGTGGAGACAATCTCTGTTCTTTTTGCAAACAACAAGATCACTGTGGATTTTTTGGCTAGTGATTATTGTTGGAATATAAGTGTGAAGGTGAAATTTCGTATTAGGTGGAAATGAACAAGTTGAGTAACATATAAGTGAAAAAAATTTACAAACTTAATACCTTAAGATTTTGGATTGAAAATGATGTCAGATTCACTTATATAGTGTATTTATGGTCTATTGATGAAGATTCCCCTCATATGCACAACAATATGGTCTATCTGATCTCATCGGAATGATATTATTTTTAATTAATGGCTCGGATCTTGAAGGGGATAAGGTTTTGGATCTTATTAAATGAATATCTTGGAGATATTTAAAAGGGAGGATGCAGAATTTTGATTGCTTTTTATGATTGGACAACTCAACCACTTCTTTGCTTACGGATGTTATAATTTGTGATGAAGATTTCTCAGGGACTTCAAAATTTAGACGGATATTGAGCCTTAGTCACAGTACGGGGTGCTTTATGGCAGCTTACTCTCCTCGGTCTTCATTCACATCTCGTTTTGGTTTGTTGTATGTTGATCAGTTTGCAACTGTCCTCTTTTTGTTTATGTTGGTATTCAAGTCTGGTTGGAGTCTTGAAGAGAGGTTGGTTGGAATGGAGTTAGTGTCTTGGTTAGATCATCTCCAATGATCTTCTTGTGCTTGATTCTTGAATCGTAAGAACCGTTCCATCGGTTCTTATAATTGGAATAGGATGACGTGGCTGTCTGGGTGTAAGAACGGTTCTTCTGCAAGAATTCCTAAGAACCCGTTCCAAATATTAAAAAAATAATAATTATGACCAAAACAAGAGGAATACCTGGAAAATAGACGCTATATGCACACAAGACAAATTCATCAACAACTTCAAACAGACTTAGTAGAGCATATTTGGGAACATTTCGGTTACGAGAATAATGAAATTTAATTTTTCTTTCTTAATCTCAATGTTATACATTTTTTTTAATCATCAATGTTATGTATTTCTCATCAATTTAATATTTAGTCACAAATAAAAATTTTAAATTATTAATATTTCTTATATTACTTTTTAATTTTTGTTTCATAGTTAAAATTTATATAAATAATTATTTAAATTTAAATTTAAAAATATTTTTAAATAAAACTATTAAGAATGTGGAGTCCAATGTGAGACCTACAAAAAGCAAGTTAAGAATCCAAAGTAAGTTCTATCATTGGAGCAAAAAATGAGATGAATTCTTGTATCTTATGTAATACTATGGGACCCACAAAAAGTAATTTAAGAATCCAAAATGAGTTCTACCACTAAAGATGTTCTTACTTGTTGAACGGTTCTTGGGAGGGTTACATGTATGTTTCTAGTAACCTCTGGAGTTGGTGTTTTCCTTTTTTCTATCTGTTGTTTTCTCTGCTTTGTAAGTTGTAACGCTGTTTATGGGTATTCCTGATACCCGCCTTTCTTATATATATATATATATATGATAGCTTCGTTTTGCTGATAAAAAAAAAATCTGGTGAAATCAGATTTTGTGCACTTTCTTATATTAAACGTTACACACATTTTATGTGCTTTTTATATATGATTACAAAATACAATTAGAAATTCTCCCTATCTTTACTACTTAATAAGGATTAATCCTAATGCATTAGACAATCTCTACTTTGGTGGTGACAGGTACAAAATCATGGCAAAACAAGTTAATGTCTCAATTTTGTTGTTCTTCCTTCTCTTTTTTGTTCGCAAGTCTCTCTCTAAAGTGTGTGGGTATTAAAATTAGTAAAAAATAAATAAATTATATAATCACATCTTTGAACATACTAACATTTGTTTTTGACATGATTTGCAATTGTAGAAGGAATAACGGTAGAGGTTGCAACGGCAAAATGTAGTTGCATAACATCATTACGCCCATGCAACTCTGACCCACTTTGTGATCAACTGTGCCACAAGGAAGGTTTTGATAAAGGAAGATGCTATGACAGCTTTCACTCTCTTTGCTGTGTTGGAAAATGCTAGAGTGTTGTTCACATTGGTGGCAGGAGGCTCAGTTAAGCTCTAGACTCTATGTAATAAAGCATTGAAAAATATGTGTCTTAAAGACTTAAGATTGAATCAATAATGATTATTTGCACTTGATGTCAATATTTATACCTATCGAATAATCTCACTATATTCTATGTACCTTTGATCAGTTTAATCTTTAATTTTAAATTTTTTTTATTCTAATCCATGTTTATATTACAAATAAAAATATATATAGTTTGGAGAGTGATTCTTACTTTTCTCATTCTTTCAATTGTCACTATTGAAATCACAATGAGAAACGGTGAAAAGAAATAAAAAGAAATCTGTTTTCCTTTTTTTACTGAAAAAGAAATTTGTTTATAGTTGTCACTAACTTTTATTAAATTGTAAAATTTGAAAAAACCTTTTTATTAAGAAAAATAGATGGTGTACAAAAATCAAGTTAGGTTGGTGTGAGTCCGTTATCCATAGGAAATAGTAGAAAGTAAATTTCACTATCAAAGTGGGTTTTTTTTTATTGATTTATTTTTATTTACTTTTTCTTTTATTTTTTCTCAAATTTTTGTATTTTATTTTTATATATCCTGACAAAATTGCGTGTTTCCAATAAATAAAAATAAATAAATATATTAAGTAAAATTTACTGTCCAGTAACATTAAATACTACATTTATTAAATATAATATAATATATAGTCTACATGTTTAACAATATAATCAATAATATTTAATAACATATAATTGAACTTTTCTTTTTTGAAATGTTTTATAAATTATTTCTTTCTTTTAAACAATAATAAATAAATACAATTTCTAATGTATATTTTTAATTGAGGTTGAAAATTTTATACTAAAAATTAATTTAAATCTAATTAGTTAATATATTTATTACAAAATAATATTTTGACTCCATGTTTCATAACTTCATATATGAAAATTTTGTTGATTAATATATATATATATATAATGTTAAATTTTTTTACGTAAATATATAACAAATATATTATAATTAATTTATTAAATATTTTTTTTACAAAATAGTTTTAAATTACTTCATCAATAATATAATAAATTAAGTTAGTTAAAAAAATTTATAGCAGAGACCACAAGTATCATTCACGGGAAAGAATCCTGCTCGAGTTAGATAGAACCATTATGGACAACAAATATTTTTCTTTGAGTTTTTAACACAACTGCATACCTAAAACTCAACAATTTTTTTTTTAACTTTTAAATCTTATAAAATCAGTTTTACCTAGAAATTATATAAAATCATTTTAAATAATTTCATAAAAAAAATTTGTTGATTAAGTTTTATTTTATGAGGTTGAAATTTTTATATTGAAAATTATTTTAAATCTAATTAGTTAATATATTTATTACAAAATAATATTTTGATTGTATGTTTAATAACTTCATATATGAAATTTATGTTGATTAATATGTATATAATAATATGAATTATATATATATAATAAATATATTAAAAAAATTTATTACAAACAATGTTTTTAAATTACTTCGTCAATAATATCATAAATTAAATATTTATTTTTATTTTTTTTATGATAGAGACCACATGTATCTTTCAATGATTTTTTTTAAAGTGTAATACCACCAAGTAAGTGTTTTAATAAGCATATTTCTGGAGATCGAAATAAATAAGGTAAATAACTGAGTTTCTTTTTTATTCATGGGAATCAAAGATAGGTATCAAGAGATTTATAACAACTAACGTATTTATCCTACTCAACTAACTGAGCTAAATCTCCTTGGACCTTGGTTAACTAAAGTTGAATTATATAAACAATATGTTGTTAATTTAGAAATTAAATATTATTAATCAATTATGAATAAGAATATTTGATCTAATTTGTAATTTATTTGATCAAATATATAATTATGCAATGATTAACTTAAATCTAAAATATAACTATCGATAATTGAAATTGAAATAATTTTATATTATATTATATTATATTATTCTTTTTTAGAATATATAATTTTACTGTAAATTAAAAAAAATTATTTTGAAACTAACTTTATTTTATAGTGTTATTTTTAATATACTTATGACACATATGATATCATTATAAATTCTTAATGGAAATTTGACCAAAATACTTGGACAAAAGCATTAGTCTTTTGAGTATTTGTTATAATTAATATATTTTTTATAATTAGTTAATGTTGCATAATTATGTTAATTAAGGAGAAAAAGATACTTATATTAAAAAACTTAAATAGTTAGTAATTTAGTACATTTTCTTCTCATAAGACTATAACTAAATATATTTTCTCTATTTGAATACTCTTTCTCAATTTTTCAGCCATTTGGGAGAACTTAATTAACTAATTATGTTTATCTCAATGAAAATATTTAATTTTATAAACAAATGTATTTTGAACATGCGTCAAAACGGGAATGATTCGTGCGAATGCACAAGTACCTTTACTAGTTCTTAAATAAAATAAATCTACTCCTATATTATAAATTTGAGTTATTATCATTTTCATTAAATCACTTATCGTATCTTTTTTTTTGTCAGAAAAACGAAGATATTATATATATATATATATATATATATATATATATATATAAAACAAGCAGTGCAGGCTTACGAGAGTACTTAACTTTCAAATGTCCAGGTATACAAGTTTTCCTCACCACTATATGCCCCCCTAACTACATGTATCCCACCATGTACAAAAATATAACTACCCCGCAGCTTGAATCTTATGATATACATAAACCAAATGCATATAATAAGATGCAAGGTCCCCAGTGGACACCACTATCGTACATAATATGGGGTAGTTCTATGTAACAGAGCCTAAAAAACATGAGCCACAGGAGCAACTGTATTAACTCCATCTTAAATAAGAGGATTCAATAATAAGCTTGCAGTATAACTATTCTTTCCAGCCTTCCCGTGACCATAAAAACCTCATCAGATATTTTTTCCAGACCTACAAAAAAAATGTATCCTTGCTACAGAACCATAATGATCCCACACGAGCTCCTTTATCCACAAAACCAAGTTGTTATATTCTCCCACATCCCCTGAATTAAAAACACAGACCAGGGCAAACAAACGAGTAAGTAAAAGACTTTACTTTTGTCCTCAGCCAAGACCAGCATACAAAGATTATGCCCTGCATAACTCGCTGATGATTAAATACTTCCCCTCTAAAAATGCAATTATTGCGTTGTTTCCAAACACACCACAGAATTGAGCACCACAAAACCAACCATTTCGACTTGGATTCCCTCCCATGAAAAGCAAAATCATGTCAACCGCTATAGCATGAAATGCACCTTGAAAGTTAAACCACCCGTAACATTCATTCCAAATAGGAAATACTTTGTCACAAATAAAGAACAGATGATCATAGTCTTCAGAAAACAGAGAGTAGAATGGGCACAGGGAGTCATTTCCAACCAGCAACACATTCTTTGCTACCAACAGATCCTTAGTTGGAAGCCTATTCCAAAAAGTTCTCCAAATGAAGAAGCTAGCTTTTGCGAGAATATCACGTGCCCACACTTTGGTAAAAATGTCCAACTTTTGTGTTTGTCTTTTCATGGAGTACACAGTTGAATATGTAGAATTGACAGAGAAGGACCCACTGGAATCACCCGCCCATAGCCATTGATCACTATACTCCTTCTTTATAATTATTCCATGCAGCAGATTTTCCAACTCTTCCACCAAAGGCAATTCCCATTGGAACCAAGGCTGTCTCCATCTAAGGTCTCATACCCGTACATTTTCCTCCCACCTCCCCACATTACCAATAACATCATTTTTTTTGGTGAGAATTAAGAAATAGTCTTCCGAACATATTTTGTAGGCAATCCTTTCCACACCACTTGTCCGACCAAAACCTAATGAAATCTCCACTTCCCACTTTCCATTTCAAACATTTGTCAAACCAATTACCACTATATTGTCCTCCACAAATTTTCTTTACATCCCTCCACCAAAAAGAATTATCTTTTAAAACATCAACCTCCTCTAAACTCCTCCACCCCTATATTTTGAATCCAATATACTTCCCCACAACGAATCCTTCATATAAAATAATTTCCACCTCCACTTAGCAATTAGTGCTTCATTGAACAACTCTAGATCCTTGATTCCCAAGCCCCCTTGACTCTTAGGTGCAAACATATTCTTCCAACTCACCCATGGTATTTTATTATGACCTTCCACACTTCCCCATAAAAACTTAGTTTGAATACTCACAATCTTCCTTATGACTCCTTTTGGCATTTTGTAAAAAGATAGAAAGAAGATAGGCATAGAGGTTAGTACCGAATTTATGAGGCAAACTCTACCGGTAAATGACAACCTTTTGCTCTTCCAATTTGCCAACTTTTTATCATACTTTGCTATGATAGGCTTCCATGTCTTCTCCCTCCTTGGATTTGCTCCAATTGGTATACCTAAATATACAAAAGGAAACACCAAAATCTTTCAATTAAGTAGATCCACCCATCTTTCTAAAGTTTACTCCTCCACCCCAATGTCTCCAAAAGAACTGTTAGAGAAATTCACTTTTAATCCCGAAACAAGCTCAAAACCTCCTCATCATACTCTTGATTGTCAACACATTCGCCATGGATGCCTCTCCAATAAAAATGGTATCATCGGCATATTGTAGCAAATTTACTTCCACCTCATCCTTTCCCACTTTAAAACCCTCAAAATATTTTTTCTCAACCGCCATCCTCATTAATACACTCAAACCCTCCGCCACAATGGTGAAAAGGAATGGTGCTAATGGGTCACCTTGTCGAAGCCCTTTTTGTAAATTGAACTCCAAGGTAGGACTCCCATTGACCAAAACCGACACCATGCTAGATTTCAAGCACTCTTCAATCCACTTGATCCATTTGTAGTGAAAACCCAATCTAAATTGCATATATGATAAGAAGCTCCAACAATCCGAATCACAAGCTTTTTCGTAATCCACCTTGAAAATCAAGCATTTCTTCTTTTTTCTCTTTGCGTCATCCACCACTTCATTGGCTACCACCACACTATGAAGTAAGTTTCTATCCTTCAAGAAAGCACTTTGTATTTTATCAATCACATCTGGCAACACCTTCTTCAATCTATTTGCAAGGATTTTGGCCAAAATTTTATACATGCACCCCACCAAGGAAATAGGTCTAAATTCCCCCACCCAAATGGATTTTCTACCTTAGGTATAAGGGTGATAAACGATGAGTTTGTCTCCCTAAGTAAAATTCCATTTGAGTGGAATTCTTCCAAAAACTTAAGAACCTCTCCCTTTAATACATTCCAAAACCTCTTGATAAAATTGAAATTAAACCCGTCCGGGCCCGGACATTTCATTCCACCACATTCCCACACGGCCTCTCTAACCTCCTATTCGCCAAAGCTTAAAGTTAAAAAGATATTATCTTCCTCTTTAATTTTTTTTAAACTCTACTCCCGCCAAGCAAGGCCTCTCCTTGACTTCTTCCTTGAATCTTTCCGAAAAGAACTCCCTTACACGCTCCTTCACACTTCTTGGATCCTCAACCCATGTCCCCTCAATATGAACACCCCTAAGCATAGATTTCCTCCTTTTCCAATTTACCACAGAATGGTAGTATTTGGAATTTACATCCCCCTCTTGCAACCACTTTACTCTTGATTTTTGCCTCAACAAAGATTCACTATACTTCCTAGTCTTCCACCAAAGTTCTTGTAACTCCTTCCTTTTGGTAATCTCCTCTTCACTCAAAGTCACTTCATCCCTTTTTTTATCCAACTCATTCAACTCATTCTCAATTTCTAAAAGCTTTCTTTGTAGTTCGCCAAACAATTCTTTGTTCGACACCTTCAATTTTCTCTTCAACCCCTTGAGTTTTTCTTTTAAAACAAATGCACCCCAACCATCTACTTTGACACTCTCCCAAGCCTCCTTTACATACTTTTCAAATCTACTATCCTCCATCCAACAATCCAACACCCTAAAAGGTTTAGGGCCCCAATCAATAGCAACATTTTTCAAGATAATAGGACAATGGTTAGAAATATTTCTTTCCAATACATATTGAGTTCTTCCTCCCCATATATTCACCCAATCCTCCGACACCAAGATCCTATCAATTCTACTTCTCGCCTTCCCATTCGGCCTATACCAAGTATACCTCCTCCCTACCAAAGGTAAATCTAACAATTCCATATCCTCTATGAAAATGTTAAACTCCCTCCTTTCCAATCCCCCATAATTCTCACTACTCTCCCCTTTCCTTTCATGATGCCATCTCACACAATTAAAGTCTCCCATCAAACACCATAAATTTGTACCGCTCCTCCTTTTCCAACATTTAAGTTCTTCTCATTGCCTTCTTTTTCCTTCAATGTCACATGGTGCATAAAGATTTACAAACAAAAGTAATAGATCTTCCTCCATCCCTCCACATTCCCTCCAAACTAAGGTAACCATCCCCTTCAAAGAAATTTATGACTTCTAATGATTCTTCACACCATAAGCATAGAAGACCGCCAACTAAGTTTCTAGATGGTTGCATCCTCCATTTAACTGAATTATCTCCCCATAAAGCTTGACAAAAACTTTCACTAATATCCTCCTTCTTTGTCTCTTGTAAAAATGCCACTTGAATCTCCTGAATGATTTGTTTAATGATCCTCCACTTAGGCCTCCCCCCAAAACTTCTTACATTATATGTCATAGCTCTCATAATTCCACTTCTTTTTCCCCTCCTTGTTGGCGTAACTCACTGCCCCCAAAACCTTCCTATCCCTCTTCTCCATATCAATGAAACTTTGAATTATATCTTCTTCATTTCCTTCAAACTTTACCCCCATATTCTTACTAATCTCCCATAATTTTTTTGTTTCCCTCACGTCATTTCTGAGCCAAAAGAATCTATTGCAGTTTCTCAAATTATTCTCAGATAAATCATTACAATCTGCCAAATTTTCTGCTCTCACCTCCTTCCTCTTCATCTTCTATTTGTTTGTTCTATGATCATCCTTGAGCTTTAAGTTCTTCTCTTTTGTGGCAGTTTCTTCTGATGATTTTGATAAAATGCTCTCCCCCCTGAGCGGTCCTTTGATAGCTCCTTCAACTTCATTCTCATTAGTAAGCACCTTTCCCACCTTATCTTTTCCCAACGTTCCTTTGTTAATTACTTCTGGCCCTTTTGGAATGGCTTGTTTTATTTTTGGACCTCGGTCATCCACATTGCTTGAAATAAGGTTAATAACATGTTCACCAACCTCTTTATGAGCTCCTATGTTGAGTTCCAAGCCCAAATCTCTTAGCACTCCACTTTGGTTCTTTGTATCTTGCCCAGCATAGTCTTGGGCCTCTACAACTACCACGTCTTCTAGCCCAATATCTTTGTTGTTACTGCACCCATTTTTAGAGTTTTGTCCCAGACTTGCCTCGTCCTCTGTATTGCTTTTTTGTTCTCCACAAGCTTCCGCATATCCCATGATTGATTGGTCCTTATTGCCTTCCACCAGCTTTTCACCACTTTTTTGGATTTTTCCATCTTCCTATGCCATAGATTGTCCTATCCTATCCACATTTTCTTGATTCACTTTACATTCCTCCGCAATTTTTAAGTTCCTCCTTTGTCTACTTTCCTGACACACCTCTGCTATCAGTGCTATGTCATTTTTCACATGATCACCTACTCCCACCCCATCCGCCAATTGAGTTTCTTCAATTTGAAATTCCTCCTTTGTCAACGTCTCTTTTCAGCTTTTCTTATCTATCATATTGTTCATGGATTTATCCTCTGGATATAGCATGTTGTTATCCATAGGACTTTTCCCCGGACCCTCCACTGTATCGTCGTCCACCTTACTCCTCCGACACTCGTTACCCCACCCGAAGCCTATGTTCTCCTCTATGTCCTTCTCTTCTAAAAGATTTAGTTCCCCGTCAAATTCCGAAAATGAGGAATCACAGTCTATACCAATATCAGATGGCATAGATTGTTCATCCTCCATTGAAGCTTTACTTTTCCACAAACGGCAACTACACTGATTTATCTGTAACACCACTTCCTCCATCGTCGTCACGGTGTATACTATTTTGTTTATGCGTACCTTTGACTGATGATTGATTTGTTGGGGAGACGATACATAGACCAATAGTCTAGCAAATTCTTATCTTTCCATCTTGTCGGTATCTTCATCTACATTCACCATGCTTACCAAGAATACCAACAATGCTGGAGAAGCATTCCCTGTTCCATGCGTGTAAAGGGATTCCAGTGCATCTAATCCATGTGAGTCTATTCCTCGTGCTTATCTGCGGACTCCATTTCTCTACAGAGTTGAAGATAGTTAGACTCTCATCATATTCCTTGTTCACCATTTCCTCAACGTCATTTTCTTCTACACCCCTTATCAGCACCATATCCCCCCCAATGTAGTTGAGCCTAATCTCCTTAGTTCCATCCAATACATATGTTTGTTGTATTTTGTTATACATTTTTAGATCTGCCAACCTACCTACCCAGCAGTTATTCAACCAGTTTTTATCCTCAACCTTGACATTGATGTCTCTTCCCTTCCACGTATCCCCTTGGTTTTGCTTAGCCTTCCACGTTGTCTCTACCTTGCGCCACCCTTTCATCGTTGCTTGCAGATATGAGCTTTTTTGTATCCCTCTTTTTCTTTGCTGCCCATCCATTCTGTCCTCACAGTGCTTTTCCTTTTCAGCTGGACGTTTCATCTTTGCGTTCTCATGACAATGCTTTACGTAATTTCTGTTGTAAACCCCTTTGCTAAAGCGTGGAATGTTCACGTATAGCTTTATGTTCCCGAACCAAATATTGTCTAACTGATACTCAAGTTCCTTATCGTTCGTTACCCCCAAAAATCTAAGAAACCCATATCTATGTCCATCCTTGTTTTTATTTTTAACAAAGAAAACTTCACAGATTCGTCCCCATCTTTGGAAGACCTTCCACATGTCATACTCACCGAAGTCCTCTGGAAATCTAGTGAAGAAAAAGGTAGAAACCTTTTGATTCCAGTGACTTCCCTCACCATTCTCTCGCCTCCTGTTTCTCTCTCATCGTTACATAGACCATATTTTAGTGTTACTTTTTTTTTTTTCACTTATCTTATCTTAATCCTTTGTACTGAGAATTTAGTTTATTTTTAATTTTTTTATTCCTTTTGGATATATTTTTAATTTAATTTAAAAATTTATTTAATAATTATCCCAAAAAAATTATTTCTCAATCATCTCAAATCAGTCTATTTTTGTCTTGACGTATGCATACTTGATTTCTTAATGATTTATCTCTTTTAATCTATCATTTTTATCTTTATTTTTAAATAAAATTTAAATAATTTTTTTAAGGGTGAACTGTCACCTTGGTTCCCGAAAGTGTAATTCACTGTCACTTTAGTCTCTGAAAGTGCAATTTGTTTGTCACTTTAGTCTTTTTGATAAAAAAAATTCTTTAAAATTAACGTTTGTGCCTACATTACACGTTATCTAACTACATGAATAACATGTCACGTAGGTAAATAACATATCACGTAAGCAAGAACGTTAATTTTAAAGAATTTTTTTTATCAAAAAGACTAAAGTGATAGACAAATTGCATTTTCAGAAATTAAAGTGACAGTTTCATACTTTCAGGACTTAAGTGACAATGGATTACACTTTCATGTACTAAAAACGTAATTTACCCTTTTTTTTAAAAATGATCGATGATTAAAAATAATCTTGTTTTCGCTAAACCCGTTGGGCGTTGCCTCCTCCGACGCATCAGTTAGTAGCCGCTAAACCATCACACCACCGCTTCAGCTTTTCCTCAAATCGTCACCAACCACGAACCTTCTCCGGCGCAACCCCCCTCGTCTCCGTCGTTTCTCTGAAGCATCTAGGGATTTCAATTCCCTCTTCTCTTTTGGATTTTATTTCCTTTGTTTTTATTTGGTGTTACTTTTGTACTCTCTTGATCAGCTAGACATGACGGCGTCGTTCTCGATCCCCACTCCCTCTTTGAGGTGGTGACGGAGGAGGTTACGAGGGAGTTTTGCCTCTTTGGTGGGTTTTGCTTCTTCCTCTTACTCTGCAAGTAAGTTCTTGATTATGCTTCTATTCTTTGCCATGATGTTTTCCTCTTCAAATTTTGCCAATAGAGATCAATGGCTATTGGCTCGGCTTTGTTGCTGAGATGGGATCTCATCCAATAAATGAACTTCCCCACTTGGGCTGTTTTTTGGGTAATTATTGTTGGGACAGTAAATTGAATCTCTATAAATATGGTTGATTGGGGCGTGTAATACGGGTTATTGTGATGCTCCTGTGAAACACCAGAACCTCAGGACTGAGAGTAATCATTTACATTACAGTCCAGTTACCATTATGCAACTTCCTTCTGTAATTTCTATCGTGTTTCTTGGAGCACAACCTTTATTGTTTCCTTGGAGGGATTTTTATTTCAACATGAACCATCTGAAAGTTTTTCTTGGATGCTAGCTTTGTATGTTAGATACCTTCAACATATAACTATTTCAATTGGCCATCAATTAGTTTCCTAACAAATTGTAGGATGAGAAAGTCATTTGCAGCTTTTAAAATGAGTTAATATAAATTTATTTTCTGATGTTTCTGATATGTCATATGACTGAGTGACTCTAATTCCCCCAAGCCATGAGCATATCTCCTATATAGGTAACAGTGCTAAATATTTTATGAATGTTAATCGAACAGATTTTGTTTTTATTTTTATACAACATAAAATAAACCAGTAAGTAGAGTTGAAACTACAAATATTAGTAAAATTCATTTTTTTTTTTTGTGAAATTAAAAGCCAACAATAAACAAAAAGGGATAGTTGAATCAGTAGATAACATTGAACAAGTTCTTAAAGTTTAGCCTATTAATAGCATTAGGTCCTAAAGAGACTTATTATAGTCAACAGACACACGAGAGGAATGGAAGAGAAAGGCTTGATGGAGGAGGGTAAGAGTATGAGTCGAAAGGAGAAGAGGAAGGCAATGAAGAAAATGAAGCGGAAGCAGACAAGGAAGGAGGCGGCGGAGAGGGAGCGGCGGGAGGAAGAGGAGCGCCTGAACAATCCCGAGGAGCAGAGGCGGATGCAGTTACTGGAGCAGCAGGAGGCTGAGAGAATGCGGAGGGACAGGATCCTCTTCCAGGAGAGAGAGAAGGCGTGGATGGAAACGGTCATCGCCCGAAAACAACAGCAGCAGCAGCAACGAGAAGAAGACGAGGATGATGAATACGAATACGTGGAGGAAGAAGGCCCTCCAGAGATTATTTGGCAAGGAAACGAGATCATCTTCAAGAAGAAACAACTCAGAGTTAGGGTTACAGATAGGGACAAGCCCGAGCCCAAGCCTGAGCCCAACGAGACTAATCAAAACGACCACCAGGTAATGTCTATGTCTATGTACTATATGCATTCATCTGACTGTATGTGCCAGCCATTCATCATTGATTATCGTCATTCGCAGCAAGAGGATAATAGACCTACATCCAATCCCTTACCCCCGGAACCGACGCTCGAGAATGTTGCTCAACAAATTCCCAATTTCGGAACTGAACAGGTATGTTTTATTTCAATAAATAATCCTCTTTTCATCTTCAAACTCACTCATTGCTTCTGCTTCTGCGATGCCAGGATAAAGCTCATTGCCCTTTTCATCTAAAAACCGGAGCATGTCGTTTTGGTATACGCTGTAGCAGAGTCCATTTTTACCCTGATAAGTCATCCACTCTTCTTATCAAAAACATGTACAACGGTCCTGGCCTTGCTTGCGACCGGGACCAAGATGAGGGCCTTGAGGTCTGTTCATTCGCTTCATTGTATCCTCTTCATCACCTTTACTACTACTTACTAACTCACACCAATGCCTATGCAATGCTCTTCTTTCTTAATAATAAACACAATAACAAAACCTTTTACGTCTTTAATCTACATCTCACGCCCTTCAATTATTAATTTAATAATCAAAATAAATCCAATTCAAAGTATCCTATTCTATCTGTGGTTCATCTTGTTATTGTTTCCTCGTCCCCCTTACATCTTATGTACAGGAAGTTGGTATCATTTCAGTTCCTTAATTTCATTTTTCTTGATTGAAAAATTCATGCAGTTGCTTCATCTGATATTTTTGTCTTTGTGAAAGGAGCGTATTCAATTCAATTCTTTGACTTAACAATAATCAGGGATTCATTGCAAGATTCATTTTGCTGGAGGCTTATGATTTGGCCTTCATTGGTCAAAGTTAACGATATTAGCTGTTGTATCCTACTTGCTCAGCCTGGGAATAAATAACCTATTAATATTGATCCCCTCCCCCCTCCCCTTGTTAGTCACTTATTACATTTCTTTCAATTTGCTTCATTTGACTTTTATCCTCCCCCCCCTCCCCCTTTCGTTGATTTTTATTTACTATCTGAATACCATAGCACCATACTTTTGTGACATTTTTTTTTTTTTTTTCATGTAGGAGGGGAAGCTTTTTGTTTCCCATGATGTTTCACTTAATATTATGTCAGCATAACATTTTAATAGATTCAATAGTTAGACCTGATATTTAAAATACTTCCCCCCCCCCCCCCAAATCTTTGTTACAACTACCAAAATTTCATACTCTAATAATTTACATGTTCTTGCTCCTTAACCATAAGTAGTTGTCTGGCGTTATCCAAGTCTTGGCTTATGGAGCTATGTTGCAGACTAATAATGGTCATGACCTTCAAAGGGTTTGAGATTGCGACAGCAAGACCTTAAAAATGTTGATTCAGTTAGTGGTTCTTAAAATACATTGCTATTGTGATTTTTTTTTTTTTTAATCTTTTTTTCCTGCAGGAGGGAGGGAGGATTATACCCATAAACGTTTTTGTGTCATGTTTGGGTCTACTTATGTCAATAAACCTCTGAACTCTGAAGTCTCTATTGCAAATCATGCTTTGCATTCTGTCTTCATGTTTTATTGGTTCTTGTCTAATTAGACACAAGCATTTTAGATTTTCAATTAGAATAAGTGCATCTCAAATTGCACTTCATATCTGATGGCACATTTTGAGGGTTAATATATATTCATCATTTTATTTAGGTACTGAGACTTATATATATCATTATGAACCATAAAATTCCAGACTTTTAGCAGACACAGTATTTAATAAATATTGTTATTTTAAGACTCTTGTTAACAAGTGCCCTTAGGGTACTGGTTAAGATTCAACAAATGTATTAGTTTTCATCAAATGATACAATTTTATATACAAATTATATCATCGACTTCACAATAAATTAAGGGTATAAAAGGAAATTAACAATGTCTACTTATCTTATAATTAGGACCAAAAAATGGCACCGTTTGTTTCTTATATAAAGGACAAGAGGTAGTATTATAATACATAAATATCTTGTTTGACCTGTTTAACCCCTTTTTCAGTATACAGATGAAGAGGTTGAACGCTGTTTTGAAGAATTTTATGAGGATGTTCACACAGAGTTCCTGAAGTTTGGGGAAATTGTGAACTTCAAGGTTCCTTTTTACTACCATGTGTGTGTGTGTGTGTGTGTAAGTTTTACTTATGAAAATTTGAAAATATATTTCTCATTTAATTTTGGCATTAATGTAATTTTCAATATTCTCAAATAAAATTAAATTTTATGGGTTCTCTGGGAAATATTACAAATGCTAATCGATGATTGTTTATATCTAGCTATATAGAGAGGACAAAATAAATCAAATGGAGAACTTGCTCAACCATTTTCCTTATATAATTGTCATGTCTTGTCATTGTTCTCTCACTCTCTCTCTCTATCTCTCTATCTATCTATCTTTCTATCTAGTTTTTTCCTTTTTGTGAACCAATAGAAGAACAATATGTTGAAAACCAAAATGGCAGCACATGTGAAAACATTTTGAAGATCTCGAGTCATTATCTCTTTGATTTCCCAGCACTTCCTACTTATACAATTTCTTGCATCTCATGGTACTGATCCTATTATCTATATATCCCTGTCAGGTGTGTAAAAATGGTTCATTTCACTTGCGAGGAAATGTCTATGTACAGTATAAATCGCTTGATTCTGCTCTGCTTGCTTATAACTCTGTGAACGGTCGCTACTTTGCTGGGAAACAGGTATTGCATTTCTATGTGTTGTTTGTGCCAAATGAATATCTTTAATGCTGCAAGTATGATTGTATGAATTTCGAGAAAGCTCCAAGTATGATAGTAATTCATGTGCCTTGGGATGTTTACTTGGGACTTCATCTGTACTGTGTTCAGTAACATCCATTTACTGGTTTTTTTAATTTATGTCCTGTAACTCCTGTTATATCAGAGGAAAGTCTGAAAAATGTTTGATGCAAAACTGGTTAAAGGTGTAGCATATTTAGGTTATAATGAGGCAGAGAAAGTTCAGCTCTATACTGAAAGCTTATGTCAGATTTAAAGTTCAGAGTGAGTTTTTCCAAAGGATAGTTGTTTTGGTTGATAGATGAAAAGATTTAGGATTTTACAATCAAGTGCAGAAGACTTGAATTGCTTGACATTGTTCATATGTTTATCTCATCTGGCTATGATTTATGGCAGGTAAGTTGTCAATTTGTTAACTTGACAAGATGGAAGGTTGCCATATGTGGCGAGTATATGAAATCAGGTTTCAAGGTATACAATTATATTGATGACTACTATCTTGTATTCTTATATTTTGTCTTTTGGATACAACCAAATGCTGCTGGGTTTCATTTGTGCAAATCATATAAACTCTTGGTTGGTTTCAACTGAAGCTTTTAACTTCGAAAAAGATGTTAGAAAATGTTTTGAATTGACGAATCATGCTCACGAAGTCATGATGGTGTTCCTTTCTTGTGCATCTTAACAGACTTGTTCTCATGGAACAGCATGCAATTTTATCCACTGTTTTCGTAATCCTGGTGGAGACTATGAATGGGCTGATTCTGACAAACCTCCCCCAAAATTTTGGGTAAAAAAGATGATTGCTTTATTTGGTTATTCTGATGATTCTGAGACTTCAAGGGAGCAAGGAAATTTGAGTTTGACAAAAACAGATTCTGACAGGTGTGCTTTCACTTTATTGTTCCTCATGACATGACATATGATTGATTAAATTGGCTACTGGATAAATTGTAACCTATGTAGATGATTGTAAATTAAGCAAATTTGTAGTAAATTTTAGCATTGTTTTTAACAGCTGGTAAATTTTAGCATGATGGAGGATAGGGCTGAGTGTTTGTGATTGGTGTTTTAAAGGTTGAAAGCTTTGGAGCAGACAGGATGCAACTTCTATTTAATGTCGTATTTATTGATCATCCAAAAAATCAAGGTCAAGAATCTTCGAGAGAGAATGTGGGGAGAGCATTTGTGATGAGATTGCTGCTGGCACCTATGATTTTGACAAGATGCTCACAATTCTGAATTGCTTTATAGTTTCAAAATAAATAAAGACTTAAATATGTTTTGTCCCTTAAATAAAATTTTCCATTACATTCTTCCTGCATGAATCCTATGGTTTACATCACCTATTTCTCCATTGTCTTGCATGATGGACCCTAGATAGTTAAGCCATGTGACTTGTGGAGGAACTATCTAAAAGTTCCTATCAAATACAAGAAAAGTTTTTGAAGACTGCACTTTACAGTTTTGCTTTCTCCCTTGCTGCATTTAGGGAAACAACTACAGTTTTGTGGCTAATAAAATATAACTTGGAATAATTTTCTTCAGATGGAAGTTTGAGTTGTTCAATGTCTTGATTTATTTTATCATATTTTGTTTAATTATGTCAATGTTTCTGTATATTTTTTCATGTGAATTTATACTTGTTCTTGTAGAAAGTACCACTCTAGAAGGTCAAGATCTAGGGAGATGGATCAGTTAAATTGTGGTCATTCAGGTAGAAGAAAACAGCAAGATGAAAGAAAGTATAGAACTCCCGATGAGGATTGGAATGCTGACTTTAAAAGCAATCATAAATGGAAATCCAGAGGCAGAACTCCTGATTCTGATTCTGACAGGGAATGGTTAGAAGAAAAAGAAGAAAATAGGGAAAGGCACCATGAATACACTATGAATAGCTCATTTAACAGGAAGAGGGATGACAATAGCAGAAGCCATGAAGAAGATTCTGATTTGGATTGGGATACTAGGGACAATGGAAAACAGCATGGCAGAGAAGGAAGAAACTCAAGAAAGCGGAACAGAGATGAGAAAAGGCACCATATTAGCAAAAGCAAAAGCTCAAGACATCATCAGGGTGGCGATGCTTCTGAATCTGACAAAGATTTGCTTGGTAGAGGAGAGATGGAAACACAACATGATTATGATTACTCTAGGAAAAGCTCAAGACACAGAAGATCAGGTCTTCAGGATGACTATAAATACTATGAGAAAGAAAATGACAAGGTTGATGGAGGTTGGCCTCGGAAGGACAGTTACAAGCACAAAAAGAAGAGATCAAAACATTAGGAGAAATTGATTCAATCAATTGTCTAAGCTTAACGTTTTTCATCAAGCTTCAAATGTCCTTGCATTTGCATATATATGTCCATGTCAAATATGTAATTACAACATCTTTGAAAACAGATGCACCGTTCTAGAGCTTAGTTTACGTTACATGAACATTTCATCCAGTAAACTGATTCTCAATTTATTTATTATGATTTTTTCCCGGTTTAATCAAATTTCTCATATTTTCCATTCGAATGTGAGCTCTAAGGGTGTGTTGCCCCAAAAGTTATCCGGATGTAAAAATCATGATTTGGACGTCAAAATAAAGCTTTACACAAAACATGAGCAGTCGATAATACAAAACTGAACAAGCAAGGGGTGAAAACGGAGCTGTGACAAAATTAAGCCACAATACCCCAAGCCAAGGCTATCTTTCAAACAGCATTATATCACACCAGCCCTCTGCTTTGGTGCTGTCATGCTGCTCCTGTATAGATGCAGAATACACCAATTATAGGCAATGGTGAATTGTCTGCCACAAACAACAGATGACTGGTCCGCAGGATTGGATTGACTACTGCTTCAGAGCCATTTTGCTGGGCTTAACTTCTTCATTGATTGGAAGTCCTATTTTGGGTGAAAGCTTCTTCACCTCTTCTTTCTCACATTCTCTGCAGTAAAATAGCAAGACAGGATTTAATATACACATACAAAATTGCAAAATGTTATGCCACAAATAAAGTGTCCAAGTAAATATATGCTAGTATCAAATGATCTTACAGCTAGCCATGGATCATCTTCATTATTAGTGTACACAACCTGCCATTTTTTTGTGGATCCACAGAGCTCACCCAGTCACCCTTGATGTCAAACATCTCTTCCAATTTCCTTAGCAGATCCTCATATCCATCAAACCTTGTTAAATCCACAGCCCTTCCAACAGCCATACCTTGCATTGCATATGAACCTGGAATAATATAAAACTTGTATCATAAATAATTTTATTACACTCTTGTCAACCAGAAAATGCTATTAACTACTTTCCAGTCCAAGGAAAACAAGATGAATAAAATTTAATCGGAATCATCCAAAAGAAAGAAGCCTTTTAACCCTCGCTACTTACTATAACTTTTTGACTGTTGCTAAGACAATAACATTCTAGCTAATGATGATTTGTGGATTCTATTTCAATGAAAATGTTTAAAGATTTTTTCCAGATGAACCCATTTGATTAAGATTCTGGACCATGGAAACATTGGAACTTGTATTGTGTATCTTGACCATGGATACATTGGAACTTGTATTGTGTATCAGTGTGTAAATAAAATATATTAGATTTCATATCCAACGTTATATTAATATATTTACTAACTGTGTATCAGATGATGTCAATAATTCAGATAGATTCTAAAAACATTATCAGGAGCTAAAAATCATCATACAATTCTGTAAGGCAAAGATATAACTCGATATACCCTCAACCCAAGTCTTAGTGTCAAATTTGTATTCATTAATCAAGTACATGTTCTAAGATGCCCTTTTTTTAAAAGGACCTCAAGCTAGAGACTTTAAGTTTAGTCACCCATTCCTCTCATCACATACCTATGAAAAAGATAACTTTGCCTTTTCAAGGGTCAAAGTGTATTAGGACTTTGTTTTTCGTCCGCCAAAAGGTTGTATATGTAAGTCACCTTGTAACAGATCAAAGGAGTTATAAGGTTGACCTAATAGTTTGAAGGGAGAGGTCGCGAGTTCGAATACCTTCCACTAACAAAAAACTAACAAATTAACAACTAACATTTGCCGATAAAAAAAAAAAAAAACTTGTAACAACTAAAAGGAAAATCCAATCCCTCATTTTCGTTGTCCTTTATTTTTCCAGAAATATTCATAACAATGTTAAAGACATTGTCAAGGAAATTCTTATCTCTGTGCATCACTTGAAGGTTGTACCACTTTGTTGGCTGATTAGGTTCTTTTTTATTGCAGGGGACCTTGATTACGGGTTGGTGTTTGTTTAGTGGTTCAAGGCTTTGGAGTGTTCCTGTCATTGAATTTGGGTGTTCTGGTTGTTGCACAGTGGTTGTTGGGACTATTTGGGTTATGGATGGGACTAGAGGTTCTGTATGCATTTCTTATGGGGGATTTTGCATTTGTTTTTCTTTTCCTCTAATTTTCTCTCTTCAAATCATTCTCAATTGTAATTTGTAATAATCTGAAATTGTCTTCTTGATGTAGTGGAGGTACTTGCAACTTGCAACTGTTGGAGGGTGGAAACAACAACTTCAATTTTATTTCTTCGATTTTTTATTTTATTTTATTCTATAATTACATTTTTTTTTCCATTTTTTTTATGTATTGCAATTCTGTAATTTGTATTTACCACATGTATTGTTTTGTCTTGTGCAACCTTGTCGTGAATTCAAATATCACTTCACAGGTGTTGTTCTTACTTTGATGTAGTTATTTTGGAAGTTGTCATTTCACATATCAATTCATTAGTTTTTCATGTACATGAAATGTGATCAAATATGGATCTAAGTGTCTCAACATATATAGACTTTTGAAGATTTGCTTTCACTGGTTGAAGTCAAGATATTCATTCACCCTTGCCATACTATTTTGTGACAGGTGCATTGCGGGGAATGGGAGTGCACTCGTGCATGACTTGGGTTACCTCTTGAAGTTTGTCTTGGTTGCAAATAATAATATTATGCATTTAAGTGGATTGTTAAATTCCTGGCTTGACAGCCTGCTAGCTGATATTTTGACTTCGTGCATTTGTGGAGGGACTATTAATGCTTCAAATTAATTACTGTGAAAAAATTGTCTGGATTTTGTCATGTGTAATGTTGTTATCTTTTGTTTAGAGTCTCCAGCCCAATGATGCACAAATTGATTGTTGACAGCTACACGGTTTCGTTCATAACCCGATCTGCATCTCTCTCTGTCTATCCATCTATCTATCTATCTTTTGTTTAGTCTCCAGATTTAGAGTTAGGATATTATTTCCTATTTTAATCTTATTCTATTTTATCGATAAAGATTAATTTTTTATTACTTCTGCTTTATTTTCCTACTTTTATACAGTTTTCTAAAGCAGCTAGCAAATCAAGGAAGCTAATGATATATCTATCTTTCTGTTACAACCAAATGAGGAGGATGCATAGAAAGCAAAGTTTCTAAAATATATATATATATATATATATATATATATATATATATATATATATATTTCAGACATTGAATAAAATCAATAAGAAATTGTAAGCTAATTAGATAAATACTTAAAAAGACAAAATTAATTGTAAGTTAATTACTTAGAAAAATAATGAATAATAATTTAAAGAAATAAGATTACTTACACTAATATTATTATATTGAGATAAATTGATACGATACTTTTATATAGGTATTTGTGCTGAGACTTGTATCGATTAGTAGTGTTATTAAATTCGGATCGGACTGGTCGATCAGACTGGTTGAATCGGAAACCAGACCCATAGCCGGTTCGGTCACGTTATTGAATCGGAAATGACACCCACCCGGTGATGACGTAATCGACTCGGTATAAACCCGATGAACTCGGCCGGTTTTGAGAGGTACACTCGTCCGGTTCAAAGGCTTTTTGTCACTTTGCTCGATGCCTGACGCACACTACCCCGTGCTCTGAGAGACAGATGCACATTTCCCATCCACTGACTGACGCACTTCTTCCCATGTTGCACGCTTCCCATGCTCCAAATTTGAAAGTTGCGCTCCAACTTTGAAAGTTACAATCCAAATTAAAAAATTACATGAAAAAAGTCACAAATTTTCATGGAATTGGCATGGCCCTAGGGATGGCAACGGGTCGGGTCGGGTCGGGCACGGATAGTGGTTACCCGCTACCCGACCCGCCGGGAAAAATCCATCCCGTTACCCGCTCCGTTACCCGCCGGATATCCGTTTGAAAAAAATTCGCGGGTTTTTCTTATATCCGCGGGTATCCGTGGATACCCACGGATATTTCATATTAAAAAAAAAATATATTTTTAAAAAAAAAAAGGTGATTTGTTTAGAAGAAATACTAAGAAATAGATTCTTTATGTGCAATAAAATTTGGAAATAAAATCATATTATTTACTACAAGAAGAATAAAGAATCAAATGTGTAGTTAATTGAATTTTCATGTGAAAATTACATGTCTTTAATTAAAAAAAATCAAAGAAATAAGAATCTTATAATGTGATTTTGAATCTCTAGACATAATATTTACTATTATCAAGAGCAAAAATTAGTGATTTTAAATTATATATATCTATATGAGGGTAATTTAGTAATTTTACGGGTAACGGGTATCCGCGGGCACGGATAGTATGATACCCGTACCCGCCCGTTAATAAGCGGGTAAATAAAAAACCTGTACCCGTTACCCGCGGGTATCCGTTTATACTATCCATCTTCTATCCGTGACGGATTTTATCCGCGGATATCCGCGGGCATGGATTTTTTTTGCCATCCCTACATGGCCCTAGGTCGAACTCTGGTCCCATGAATATAAGAAAAAGCACCACTTCACCAAAGTATATAATTAATATATCTATGCCAAATAAAATTTATATATCATATATATCATATAAAATTTATAAATTTATTATACACCGGTTCAACTAGTGATCCACCGGTTCGACCATTAATCCATCGATCCAATACCTTGACCGGATCAATGACCGGTCCGGTTTTAATAATACGATACCTTTATATAGGTATTTATGTTGAGACTTGTCTCGATTAGAGAGGTAAGGACAGTAAAAAGTATTGTCCGTTAACCATGGCATATCATGGGAACCATACAATGAAGTATGTGTTATGCGAGTCATGCATAAGTCTTTGAGTCTAAAAAATATGATTGTTGAGAGAAAAACATGTAGTGAGTGCATGTGTTATGTTGAGATATGAGAAATTACACTTTGGTACATTACAGGATGTAAGGGTAACCGTGGTTGCAGGGGCGGACCTATTCATGTGCCTAAGGCCCCCTCTATTTTTTTAATTCAATACTTCTAATATATATATATATATATATATATATATATATATATATATATAATTTTTATATAAAATATTCTTATATTTTATTTTTATGTTTTTACTGTAAAGATAATTAATGATATTTTTTTTCTCTTTTTAGAAAAACATTCTATTTTCCTTTTTATAGTATTTATTATAGAAATAATTGTATTTTTTATTTTTAGACAAAATATTTAAGTATATTGATTTTCCTTTTTAATAATGATTTCCTTTTATAATCTATTATTGTAATTTTAAAGGCTATAAATGATTGTGTATGCAATCAAATGATTTTAGGAGCATTTCTTTTATATTGATTTTATTATAAATTGATTTGAAAATTAAATGTTATTTATTTAGTTTCTTTTTGTACAAATAGTTACATTGAAGTGAGAATTCATTATTGAGGGGTTCAGATACTCAGGGGGTCCGTTCTCCATGGGCTTGGTGTTCTTGTCCCACCATGGCGACTTTGTTTTGTTCTTTCTTCTTTTTGGTTCAATGAATTTAGGTTATGCAGCATAGGATTAGTTGTTATCTTGGTGTCAATCTAATTGGGATCATTATAACCGCTTTGATGCTTCCCATAACCTCTCTTTTGTCTTAAAAAAAAATTCTCCATTACTAGGGTAACCCCTAATGGGTTAATGCTATTTATTAACTCTTGCTAATGAGATATACCATAACATCTTGTATTTTCTTCTTATAAATTGACATCTTGAATTTGAGACATATCAACAACTATTCTCTCATTTTATCACTAATCTTATATTTTATTCGTTTTTATGATTGTAGTCAAATTAATAACATACTAGTAACATTTTTCTCCTATCTTCCGACAATTTGAAAGTAAATTTTCTCCATTGCTAAGTACTATAGTCCTAAAAGATAATTTAATAAGTAACATAATTAATTTTGATTTAGTAGATTTTTATAACACAATTAGTAGCTTTTTTCATAAAAAATTATAGTTAATTATTTTTAATTATAAATTCATGAAAGTTTTTATTGCTACACAAAACTAATAACTTGACAGTTGTAAGCTTAGGTCTTTAAAAAAATATAAGTAGTATGTCATTTATATAAATATATTTTGGATCATTTTAAAATATTATAAATATTTTATATAAAATTTAATATTTATATTTATTGAATAAAAAATAATTCTTTTTGTTGGCCCCCCCCTAAGTTGGGAACCTAGGTCTGCCCCTGCGTGGTTGGTCTTAGGGGTAAAGGTATTGAGTTGTGAAATCTCAATGGCAAGGCCTTGCAACTTGGAGCCGGGAAAATCACACAAACTGACTTGATAACCCTGATAACTGTTGAGCATCACCAAGATTGGTGTAGTGTATACCTTCGGATAGAGCTATAATACCTTAGAGGTGGAAAGATTGCTCATTTCTCGAGAGTAATGATGATGACAATGATGTGTATGTTAGTACCTTGATGAGGAGAGATATACGTACGACCTCCTAATCACCTTCCAAGGATTAAGATTAGTCGATGGCATTCATCTAACAAAATATGAATCCATATAAGTTTTGAGTTTTAGAGCTGCATGAAACATTGGACAAAATCCTTTGGAAACCCCTGCATTCATTATTATGTGTTTAAATAATTACATGTGTGATTGTAGTAGGAAATCTTGCGAACCTTATGTGAAAGTGATTTAAGAATTAAATCACTTCATTCCTTTCCCGTTGTTTTCTTTTTGTATGCTTTTATTCTACAAAGATGACACTCTTTTGAGTCACGAGGAGGATGTTGATAACAGAGATATTAAGACTAGAAGAGACAAAAAGGAGGTTGCTTCAAAAGAACAATCGTTGCCGCTTAACGTAGTTATGTTGGGTGGGATGGTTTTGTAGATAGAATGTAGTACTATTGCTTTGATCTAGGTTCTTTTATGATAGAGGGGTAGTCCATATCTTTTGGTTATGTATATATATTTTATGATGACGATTATTGTATTTTATGGCTTTGTATAATTGTAATCATATTGATAACACTGATGTATGTTTCTCACCAATGTATGATATATGAATGCATAATGTATGTCTTAGAGTGATATTTTAACTTTTTACTAATATTTCATAAATTATTTAATTAACTACACGATTTAATTTCAATTAAGTAAAAAAATTACCATAAGTTTTAAATTAATGAAATTCAATTTCTAAATAAAACCAATTAATTAAACATAAATTCTTATAAGTATTGGGTTTAAGAGTCAATGTGATTGGGTGTCATAAGTTCCTCCATCTGGATCCTCCTTTCTTTTTCCACAGAGCAGTTAATATTTCTAGAGATGAAGGAGATCTCATCCTCATTTGAACATTCTTCCTCAGATTGCTCATAAAAATATTCGTCATCTTTAAGTGCTCTAAACAATGATCCTTTTTGAGCTGTCTGGGTATTTAAGGCAATGGACTTGCCTTTTCTCTAGTCTTCATCTTCCATTAACTCTAGCTCCTGAACTCTAAGAGTTCCAATAATAAGCTCTTCCAAAGGTAGAGTCTTCAAATCTTTTGACACATAGAGCTATCAACTATGGTCTTCATTATCTAGGCAAACTTCAAATTTTTTTTGTTATGTGATCAATGTTATCATAAGTTTTATTTAAAGTCCTTAGGTTGTTTATAATGGTTTGAAATTGTCCAAGCATCTGTTTGATGGTTTTATGTTCTTCCATTTTAAACAACTCATATTGGTGAACTAACATCCTTATTTTAGAGTCTTTAACTTGTGAGGTTCCTTCATAAGCAAGAGCTAAGGTATCCCACATTTGTTTAGCAGATTTAACATTGTGAACTTATTCATATTCTGCTTTAGACAAAACACACTTGATATAGTTCCTAGCCTTATAGAGTTTAGAAGATACATGGTTTTGCGATCTTTTGTCCTTAAAGAGCGAGGGATCTCTCACCTTTGTCATCTATGGGAATGTAGTTCCCATTTTCCACCACATCCCACATGTCAATGTGATAAGCATCAAATAATGCTATCATTCTCGAGTAAAAATAAGAATAATGCTATCATTCTTTGTTTCAGTAGTCATAGTTCTGACCCTTGAAGAGAGGAGGTTTGTTGATTGCTTGCCCTTAATTTTCCATAGTGCTTTAGGATTGTTTCTACCCTTGCACTGTTAGATGTTCAACCCCTAGAGATCGAACTCTAATACCAACTGAAATAAACAAGTTAACACACAAGAAAGGGGTTGAATTGTGTATTAGTGAACTTGTAAAACTTTTTCACGATGATATATAAGTTCATAAACAAATAAAGCTAACTAAAGAAAACGTGTAAAGGGATAAGGGAAAGAGAAAGAAACACAACAATTTTATATTGGTTTGTCTCTAACCTGAGACTACGTCCAGTCATTTCCTTTAGAAGGATTTGTAGTAACCAAACATTGGTTACAACTAATAAGTATTCTTATCAGCCTCTTCAAGCCTTACAACAATGTGATCTTATCCCAAGATTACTAAACCGAGCATTCTTTAACACTAAATTTCTTTAGGCTTTCACAAACCACAAAGATTTAAGATGATTACAAGGATAGCTCTCTATATAGAGGATATACAAGAATAAGCCCTATACAAAAGCTTTGCAATAACAAAGTGTATGAAAATTTAAGCTTAAGGAAGCATCCATAAAATAGAGCGTTTGAGACTTAGAAAGATTAGAACTCGAAAACGTCAAAGAGTTCTCTAGCTACTTGTCTTTGCTTCTAATTCTTCTCTTTATAGTTGGTGAAGACATAGTCCTTGAGGAAGAGCTTTTTCCCATTCTGATAGTGCATTAAATGCATAGGCACATTCTTTACGTAAAGAGATTTGCTTGTCTTGTCTAGGTATTAACTATTATATTCATTAAAATAATATATTTATTGAATTTAATAAATATAATGCTAATATATCTATATTAAACATATAACTTTTTAAATGAATCTCTCTCTTTCTCTCTCTCTCTCTCTCTCTCTCTCTATATATATATATATATATATATTAATATTAAAATATATTTATAACAAAAATTAATACTTATTTAGGTATTATAATTTATATTAATTTTTATTTTATTATTATTTAAAAATTAATTTATAAAATATATTTGAAAATAGAAAAATTCACATGTATATCAATGCAATATGTGTGTGTGTGTGCTATTTAAAATTTAATTATATATTTAAAAATATTTATCGAGTAAGTAAATTAAAAATATTTTAGTACATATTGTAATTAAAAATATATTTTAAAATCTTTTAAAAACATTCTTTAGCGGTGTTAAGTTAAATAGACTAAATTATATATTTTAACATAAAAGAAGGGGGCAACAGTGTAATATTCATATCTCAGGAAAATAATACAACACCAATGCCATCCAGATGGCCATAAACTCCTTCTCTCGGAGGCTAGATGGTGCCATGTCATGTTTCCGGCGCTGGGGAGGTACATGACGACGACAATATTCCTAAAGTCGGAGATGACGCTGGACATGGAGGTAGGGGTGATGGTAATGGACGGCGCGAGGTAGGGGTCTTGTAGAATTTAGTTTCTACCCTTCATTATACACAAGTGATTGTAGAAGGATTTTCTAAACTTTTCCAATTCTAATGAAATTGTCAGCAACTCTATCCCAATCTTATTTTAGGTTGTGACATCTTCCCATGTTTAGAAAAAGAGAAACCACACATTACACATTTCAAAAAAAATAAAAGATAAAAAGACACAATATTTTAGGCTTAAATATCTTTTTAATCCTTACAATTTAACATTTTTTTGTTTTTCGTCTTTGTAATTTTTTTTTTAGTCATTGTAAATTATGTTTGTTTTATTTTTCGTCCTTAAAATGGTTTAGATAACACTTTAAATAGTGAAAAAAATACTATCTAAACTACTTTAAGGATAAAAAACAAAATAAATATAATTTACAAGAACTAAAATCAATTTTTTTTCAAGAACGAAAAACAAAAGTACACTAAATTACAATAACTAAAAAAGTATTTAAACCATCTTTTTAAGAATTAAAATCGAATATTTCCTACTTACTTACATGTATTAACTCTGAATGCTGTTGTGTATTAATTGCATGTGTACTCTGTGCACAGGCCCCATTGATTACAAAATCAAAAGTTTAATACTCCATTGATTTTATAGGCTTTTTGACTAGTAAATAAAAAAAAAACTAATTACCAAATTAAAATACAAAAAAAACTAATTACCAAATTAAAATATAAAAAAAAACTATTTACCTTGGATGAGTGGTTTTGAACATGTAGGCATCATAAAGAGTCGTCACAGTTGACGCTTTAAGAAAAAGACATGTATGGCGTCAAGTGTGCTGACGCTTTACGTTGGTTGAGTGTATAGCGTCAACTGTGTTGACTCCTTGTGTTGTACACCTTTAGTCATCCGTAGCCTTTACATATTTTACCACCCAAGTTAATTTTTGTGAATTTTACCATCCAAGAATTTTTTTTCCACGAATTTTACCATCCAACTTTTATCATTTTGCAAATTTTACACCAAAGTCTTCAATTTTTGCGCATTTTACCATCACATGGGTAACAAAGTGACGTCATTTTTGTTTTTTCTTTAACTTTTTTGTGACACATCAGCGGTGGTAAAATGAGAAAAAATTAAAAACTTGGGTTGTAAAATTTGCAAAAAAAACTTGGATGGTAAAATTTGTAAAATGATAAAAATTGGATTGTAAAATTTGCAATTAAGCCAATAAAAAATTATTGGACCTGATTGTTACTTTATTTTCTAGAGAAACTTTAAAAAACTGTATTTTCATCATATTTCTTTCATTTTTTTAGGATTATATTTCTTTCATTTTTGTTGGCACTAAAATAGTTAGCTGACAAGGGATTAGCAGTCGACAACAAATAGTTGACAAAAATAGCCGATAGAGTAACAACTATTTTAATTAACAATTTGGAAGGGTAAACAAAAAAGCAATAGCAAGGGTCTTTGGTGACTGGGAAGATTCTTATGATTTGTTGCCTAGGTGACTTGAAACAATGGTCTAACCATGGCCTGAACACAAAACAAATATATGAGAAGGTTACGCATGATGTACAACACAAGGAATCAACACAGTTGACGTCATATACTCAACCAACATAAAGCGTCAACACACTTGACGCCATACATTTTCTATTTAAAAAAATAAATAAACATGCAAACCTCACATGGCAAGAAAACAAATTTGTCTTTTTCTTAAAGCGTCAACTGTGATGACTCTTTGTTATGCCTACGTGTCCAAAATCACCCATCCAAGATAAATAGTTATTTTTGTATTTTAGTTTAGTAAATAGTTATTTTTGTATTTTAGTTTGATAATTAGTTGTTTTTTAATTACCATGATGGTCAAAAAGCCGATTTTATACGCACCCTCTCACACGCAATTAGGTCATTCCAGCTGAAACTGAAAGGCTTCTCACTTGGTTCTTCAGCTCCTTGATTAAGCCACAAGAGGAATAAAATTTGTACAAACCTCACAAGCAAACTAAAGGGCCAAAGAAGAATCAGATCCCCTAGTAATTTTTCTTTATTCCTTTCAAGCTCCATCACCTTTATTTTTGTTTAGTATTAGTATATAATTTTCTTGGAGAATAACCACTCTCGCACCTTCTTCCGAGTTTCCTTTCACATTATATATTTTCTTCTTATCACTAACACATTTTTTTTTGTTATATATATATACACCTCTAATTCAGCTTTGGAGCAACCTAGTTGAAGATGCCATGGGCAACCTCTTTGGCAAAAATAAAAAGTGTCGCAATCAAAGTTCAAGCAATGATAATAAAGGAAGAGGTGGAAGAATCTACACTACCGTGACCAATAGAGGTTTACCACCCAATTTCCCAACTCAGTTACCTCAGTCACAGCCTCCACCACTATTGTATCCAACTCTGGAACCTCCGCCACCGCCACTGCCACCGCCACCGCCACCGCCACCGGCAGAACCACAATCCATGTTTAAGAAATCAAGTTTTGGGAGAGCTTACTCTAGCAAAGGCTCTTCAGTCATGAACAAAAAGCAATCTGCCAAGAAGTATGCTTTGATTCGTGATAACTTCTCCACCCTTGAACAGGTATGCATTAATTTTATCCAAACTTGTTTGTTTTTTTTTATAATTTTATTATTTATCAGATTAATTAATCTTCCAAAAAAATAAAACAATATAATATTAATTAGTGAAATTTTATGATACTCTCTTAAATTGAAGTGTTTTTGAGAAACTCTCTTTCTCTCTCTTTTCGATATGTCCAAATTCATTCAACTGTTGACTCAGAAGATAACTATATCAAAACTCTTAAATTTTTCTGGTACCATAGCAACTCTATATTAATTAATCATAAGTTTATTATTGAATTAAGTTTTTAACAATTTAAAATTTCATCCAGTAAAAAAAAAAAAGCAATTTAATATTTCATGATATTTATTCTTAAAAGAGATAACACAATCACACAAATATTTAAAGTTAATTTAGTGATGAATAAATTTTTTAAAAAAGTTAAGACTATCATAACGAATAATAATGATGTTTTATACTTTTATATTTTCTTTTAAAAGACTAATATAGTGTTCAGAATATTTAAAAAGTTAATATCATAGGCGTGTAATTTGAAGAATAAACTTTGAGGGTACTCCATTGAGAATATGTACGAGTTTCCTGTGTTCAATCTTCTTGCTTAACCTTCTTTTGTCGGTTCATTTTCTTTGAGATTTTTTATGTTTTACAATTAATATATAACGTTAGAAAAGTAAATTTTTGCTTTATAATTTTCATATTAATGAATTTTACATTTTATTTGAAAGATAGTTGATAATAACTTTTATTTTCATTTTTAAAACGTAGCTGATAATATACAATTTTAAAATTTCTGTATATATGATTGATAAGAAGCATTGATATGATTGATCTATAAGCCAAGTAAGGAGCAGAGGTCGGAAAAACTAGCATGGAAATGCAATTGCAAGGTTAATTCCTTTGAGTATAAGGTAATTAGGGATGACAATGGATAGGGTCTTATAATATCTGTCCCTATACCCGCGTTTAAAAAAAAAATACTTGTACCTGGTCTCATACCCTTGCGGGTAGTAATTTTAATCCCTATCATCATACCTGATGGGTACTTATATATCCATACCCATACTCAGTATTTAAAATAATTAAAAAAATAAATAAATAATCTCGTGTCACGTCACTATATTTGGACTATGTTAAGGTTAACGTTAATCTATTAATGATCAATGCTTTCAATTTGATGGAATAACCAAAATTATAGATTTTACAAAATTGGGGAACTAAATGTTTCTATTTTAAAATAGGGGACAAAAATTGCGGATTATGCAAAATAGAGGAACCAAAATTGTATTTAAGCCATAAAAATATTAATTAAAAAAATTACTACAAGTAAATTAAAAATTCACGCTTAAATAATTCAAACTTAACATTAAAATCATCCACACATAATATTAAAAATATAAAATATAAAATTATTGTAAGTTATAACATAAATCTTTTAATATTAGTGTTAGTTTATGAAAAAAATATTTTTTTTATAGAAAAGTATATATATAACATAATTATTTATTTAAGTAAGTTATTTTAATTATATTAATATATATGGTAGGTGCGGTGCGGGACGGGTACTATAGTACCGGTACTAGTGAAAAATTGCGGGTAAATATCCGGCCTCAACCCTAATAAACGAGTATTTACCCGACCCATTTACGAATATTTTTGCAGGTATCCGTAAGGTCTGAGTACACTTTGTCATCCCTAAGTGCAACTGTGCAATTACTCGTATAATGTGTGTAGTTGTTGTTATTAATTAGACTTTGTTTTTTTTTTTTGCTGAATTAATTACACTTTGTTTAAAAACTACTACTCATTTTTAAAAGAGTTATGTTTCTGGACACTCGAATAATTACATTGTTATTTTTTTTTTATCACATTATAATATTTATTATTTTTTTTCTCTTTTATTTCTTTTTCTCTCTTCACCAAACATTTTCCTTTTTAAAAATTCTTGGTCATCCAAGAAAAAAAAGTTTGGGAGCTTATAACGTGCACTCGCAGCTTTTCCCAAAATGTGTTATGGATGGATGGACTGGTCATTGACTCATTGGTCATTGGTCTTATTCATTTTTCTATTCAAGTGCAACTGATTATTTTCCATTCAGACAACTTCCTGGAATTTTCCAGAGTTATATTATCTATGAAACATTTTTATAATATTATTTTTTCTATTTAATTAATTTTTATTTTACACTTTTTTTCTCTTTCTATATTTTAATGTATAAAAATTTATAAAAATATAAAATAATGGAAGTCTAGCCCCAAGCGTCACGGCAGCAACTAACGTGACGTGGCTATCAATTCCTGACAATTTAATTGTTGTACACTTGTGCTCCATGTTTATTTTTTATTATATTTTGGGGGAAAAAAAATTAAAACATGATTAGTTATAAGCTACATACAAATATATAAACTGTTTTGAACTTGCATATATTCTAATTAGTTTACTTAATTTTACTTTTTTTAAAAAAAGTGTATAAAGTGAAAAAAAATATTTAATTTTAAATTTAATTTAAAGTGAGTTAAATTTATTAAAGAAACTTTAATGTAATGTAATGTAATTAAAGATGAATACATCATTGTTATCTTATTTTATAAATTTTCTAACCTTAAAGAAGTTAAATTATCATTAATAATAACATTGATACTTAATCTAATTTAAAAGTGTTACTAATCCGTTTCATTTCATTAAAGTGTTACTGATCTAATCTATTATATATAATGGGAAAAATTGTGTTTTTCGTTCATGTATTTTGTAAGATTCTTGATTTTAGTCTTTATACTTGATTAACATCAAACATTTTGATCCTTCAACTTTTAAAAATCAGTATTTTTAATTCTTAAGGATAGACGTTGTTAACATCGATTTGTACTAACAATATGGTAAAAAACCTCCATTTGTCACATAAGAAACGGTGTTAACTTTTGTCCTAAAGGACTAAAAACACTAATATTTAAAATTTTAAAGAATAAATTTTTTACAAATTACCGAGATTAAAAACATATTTTTTCCTATATAATATAAACAAACTTTGCAATAATGAATAACTATGAACAAGTCTTCTATAATTTTACTTCGCTTTATGCATATGACTTTTAATGTCTTCCACAACTCATTTTGATATTTACAATAATGTTTTAAATACTAAGAATCTTCATGAAACGGAATGAGATAAGTTCATTTTTGTTTCTACCTAAAATGAATTTTGATAGGATTATTTATTTGAAAATGAACTCAATCTAATTAATATCCAATAGTATATGACATATGACTTAAACAATATGATTTATTGATATAATATATCAATTTTCACAATATATATAATTAAATATTAGAATTAATGGAATATAAAATAAAAAATTAAGATATATTAAACCATATATATTTCAAAACAAATAATATCATATCATATAAAATATTTTTCGTTAAGTTAATAAGTCTTATTATTAGAAAATATATAAATTTTTAAAAAAAAAAAACATGATACTCTAGGTCAGATTAATATGATTGTGTATAACCCATACTTATTCTTTTTTTTTAAGGAAACCCATACTTATTTTTTTTCTAATAAACCCATACTTATTCTTAAAAATACACTATTTGAACTCGTCAAAATCAACTGAGTAAGGTTGAATTAATAAGACAAGTTACATCATAATAAATATCCTATTAAATATCTACATTATTAGCTTTGACACTTAATTTACTTAATCTTTGTTTTATTTTCTTACTCAAATCAATAATAGAGATTCAAAATTAGGCCATAATGATGTTAAAATCCGTTGAAAAAATTAACCTTAAAAAAATCTTACATTAAAATTAATTAAAGTGCAATACATATTTATCATAGTAGAGACAAATGTAATATTTAAAATAAAAAATAATATAATACTAAAGAATTTAGTTCAGTTGGTTGAGCAGACATATGTAAATCCCTTAATTAGTACTCGAGTTCAATTGATCTTATGGATAAAAAAAATAAAAAAATAAAAAATTTAAACATGTAATATGAAGAGATTTAAATAAATCTATCTACTACTTTCATTTTGGATTAATTAAGATGTAACTTAATTTTTTGAATATCCAAAATTTAAGAAAGGAAATGTAATTTTTTTAGCAAAGAAAAAAGTGTAATTTTTATTCGATAAAAATAAAGTGTACAAAAGGGTGACAGCATTTGAGAAGGAATAAATAATTTTTAACTATGAAGTACTTGCATACTTCATATTTAATTAGATAAACAATTTCTACATGTATGATAGGTTTTACCTATATATATCTTTGAAATTTGACTTGTGCTTTCGGAGTCATCAATAAAAACAGATTAACTTTGAAAGCATTAATTTATGCATTTATATCAAATTTATTATGAGAATTGATAATTAGGAAAGAAAAACAAATTCAAAGAAAACTTTCATATTGAAACAAAAAAAGAAAAGCAAAATTCATGTATAAAATCCATTAAACTCTTTCTTATTTCCATTACTTCCATTGTTTTTTCTTTTATAATTTATTTGAAGCTTTAACATTCACTATCACATAATATATCCTGTTGTTTAATAGTATGATAAAATTTCCTTTAAACTTGATAGATACTTTATAATTACATATAACATTCACTAGCAATACTTTTTCTAACATTCTTTTTTAACACTCTCTTTATTATTAGCTAGAATTTAATGAAAATCACAAATTTTAGTGAGTCTCACATCTAAATAGGGAGAGAGAGTCAATAAATGAGAAGTATAATCCATCAAAATTTGTGATTTCTAACAAATTTTAACTAATAGTAGAGAGTGCTAGAAAGAGTGTTGCTAGCATTTTTCTTCTCCATTTTATGATATCTATTAAATTCTTTGGGACAAATATTTTGTATTTTTAAAAGGTGATCAATTTTTTAATATTAATTAATTGAATTTAAGAATTAAATTAATAGTGAATATATTTAACTTAAATTCTATGTGTTTTTTTTGTCGAATCACTCATAGTGTTCCCAAAAATGTGATAGACTATTAGTGGTATTTTCTTAAAAATTTAGAGTAAATTACAGTAATACCTCCTGAGATTTCATATAATTATACAAGTATCTCCTGTTTTTTAACCATTACTTTTGCCTCCCCTATAGGGGGTGTGAATATAATGTTTACAAACATATAAGGATATGTCACTATAATGTTTTCAAACTTAAAAAAAGATTAATGTAGGAAAATAAAAAAGAATGAGATTATATATAATTTGATAAAAACTCAGGGAGGATTACTGTAATTTGCTAAAAAAATTTATTACCTCAAACATTTTTCCATGATGACATAACAATCATCTATTAGGACATGCGGGAAGAGTGACGTATACGCATTTTCCGACCTTTGTTTTTTGGAGTCGAATCAGTCGATGCAGTACGTAATTTCTTGAATGTGAAGTGTAACTAACCCATTAGTGAAAATAAGTGGTTGTTCACCGTAGAGAAAACCTATCTTCCAACCAAAATTCCATTCTGAGTTAGGTTACAATTTGTTGAATTACTTAGTAGACTAAACCTGGAAGATAGGAGATGGAAAGAGAGATTGACAAAATAAAAGGGAAAGTACGTAGAACTGTGTGGCGAGAACAATGTACAATATCGTACGATTAGGGTAACAATGTGGTACTCAAAAAAATAATTTGTACTCATCAAATAAGTTTAGGTATGAGTATAAGTAGTTATTTATAAAAAAATGTGATTATGGATAACTATTATATTAACATACCATATCCATACCTGCATATTATATTTTATAATTAAAATTTAAAAGTTTTTTTTAAGTTAATTTTTTTTATTTGTAATACTTTATAATTAAGAGTCGGTTTTTGCCTTCCAAAAAAAATTAAGAGTTGATCTTTGAATAGTTTCTTCTTTTTACCAACTTTGAATAGTTTCTTCTTTTTACCAACTTTGAATAGTTTCTTCTTTTTACCAACTTTGAATAGTTTCTTCATATAAATTACATGTATTACTTTTAATCAATACTCTTTTCTGTTGGTTTTTCATCATTAATGGTAGTATTATTATAGTATTCATGTTGAAAAGCTTCATGGGAGATCATATTCGAGTTAACTAAAATGAAAATAATGGATCCGGGTATATAAATAATCAACCGATAAGAATATAAATATTGAAGTTGTATATGTAGGCATGGGTCCGAATACGATTTTTTTTCTTAATGTGGATATGGAATCAAGTATTGTAGTTGTTTACCCAAATTCTACCTATCATCTCTTTTATAGATGAATACGTAAGGTCCATCTGGCATTACTCATATAAAATTAGTGATCATCACCCATCTTAAGTATGAAATAAATTTTACAGGACTTCCGTTGTTAAAAATCTTCCTAAAGATGATTAGTAATATTAGGATATTGTTTTCGTAGTTTATCATAAGAACTAGTTTAATAATTTAGTTGAGTACATAGTACTAAGAGAAAAGTTTGGTAAAAAAAAACTAAGAGAAAAGTTTGATAAACAAAAAATAAAGGCTTAATACATTAGAATATCTCGAAACTATTTGAGAATTTTTAATTAAATTTTTAAACTAATAAAATTTATAATTGAGTTATTGATATTCAATTTTGTAATTGGGTCTTGATAGTTAGTAAAATTGCCATAAATTGATATTTTTTTAGCGGTTTTAAGGCATCATAAAACTTCATAGGTTCAATTACAAAAATTATAGAAGATCAAGACCTAATTACAAATTTTTAATTCTAAGGACCTAATTAAAAATTACTAAAAAGTTCAGGTACCTACTGACGTATTAAATAAAAAATGAATGGTACATATGCATTCAAATTTTAGTAATGTGTTTTATGATTTTATATTCTTCAATGAAGTTTGTTCATTGTGTGAATACTGGCTAGTGTATTCGAATTAGTTTTATAGTAAATAATCAATTAATTTTTTATAGTAAAGATAAAGCAATAAATAGATACTACTATCTTTCCATGATATTACCATGATTTTGTGGAGTAGAATTGATTCTTGTGTGTTATTGAAACACACTAGGCAATAATGAGCCTCTATGGACCACACTCCATTATGCTTCTCATAGTCATTGCATGGTTCACACGTTGTGCAAGTCAAGCGTCAACCTTACCCTAAACATATATCTGAGACACTATTTCCCATCTTTCACATACGTATATGTAGGGCTATATATATATATATAAAAGGGACCTTATGTCATGCAGTGATGCCACCTGATTTGTCATGAGAAAGAAAAAGAGAAAAAGAAAAGTTAAGTGGACCTTGCTTTCTTTTAATTGATGATGCCCAACTACTTTTTTAAAGCATGTTTGATGCTTGGGCATTAGTATGAGCTACCTACCAGTCATGGTGCAACAAAACCTTTGAAGAAATTATGCAAAACCAATTAATATCAAGGATTTCAACTCCACTAAGCTATCACAGTCTTCCACCTTTAATGGCCTCCATTGTCTCAAAATCACTTCAGTAGAGGCAGAGAAAAAAACAGAGAGAACTTTGAAATAGAGCAACTAGTGGGGTGTTTATTGAGTTTTAAAAAATGTTTGTTGGCAATGATGTTGAAGGAAGAACCTGAGAATTGTTGGTGCTATTGATTCTTCTAGAGCAGAACCTCCATCCAGATATTGACTAGCAATAACTAATGAGTATTGAGTAATTTATCTCAATAATGCATTCTTAAAGACTATCTTTGAAAAGCAACTAATGGTCTATTAGGCTTTTAAATTTGTGGAAAAAAGTATTTAGATTCCTCCTAATTTTCTTAATTGAAGCATAGTTTGAAAGTGTTTGGAAACAAGAATAATCCCGGCTGGAAAACTATATAAAAGTTAAATTAAGAGGGGAAAAAAGGGTGGCCACAGTAAAAGTTGGCTCTTCCACTTTACAATTTAAATTTTCTTACAAGGAAACTGATTCTTCAAATCACAGCTAGACATGAACTTTTCTTATCCCAATAAGCAAATAAGAGTTATAAATATAGTAGTTATCATTGAATAATGAATTGTAAGCTACCATGTTATTGATAATGTGCATTATGCAGTGAATTTCATGAAATTTTCATTGTCCTTTTTACCTTGTGCAGGTGACAACAGCCTTGAGGAAAGAAGGATTAGAATCATCAAATCTCATCCTTGGAATTGATTTTACAAAGAGCAATGAATGGACTGGTATGTGGTAGTGCATGAACAAGTGTTAAGCAAGTGATTCCATGGTCCATTGTAACCCATTTAAGATGCCATAATGCATGAAGCATGATTTGAGAGCTAAATTGGCCAAAGATGGTTTCTTGTTTGATAATAAAATATGGGTTTTGGTTTTGGTTATAATTTCTTTGATTTATGAAATGATTTGTTTCTGACTGTTCACCTATATTCATGTTTTTATTGAAGGCAGAATCTCATTCAATAAAAGAAGCCTGCATGCTATTGGAAGTACACCTAATCCTTATGAGAAGGCCATTTCTATTATTGGCAAGACTTTGGCTCCCTTTGATGATGATAACTTGATTCCATGCTTTGGCTTTGGTGATGGTAATGCCTAATCCTTAAAGAAGAACATGTATAAAACAAAAAGTAATAGTTTTCCCAGCTTAACATATTTGGCTAAACTTTTATCATTAATTCATTATACAGCTACCACCCATGATCAAGAAGTGTTTAGCTTTCACAGTGATCATTCACCTTGCCATGGCTTTGAGGAAGTCCTGTCTTGCTACCAGAAAATAGTTCCAAACTTGAAACTTTCAGGTCATTGTCATCCTTAATTTTTGTGTAGTGTTGTTCTTATTGCAATCAGTTAGTTCAATTTGCTGTAACTGTTTTTGTGTTGGAAAACTTCTATGTATGACTGTGGCGATATTTAATTTTAATTGCTTAAGATTCATCATGGCTGAAGGAATAATTGCATTTTGTATGAAGGGCCAACCTCTTATGCTCCGGTGATTGAGGCTGCTATAGACATAGTTGAGAAAAATCGTGGCCAATTCCATGTGTTGGTTATAGTTGCTGATGGCCAGGTATAAAAATAAAATGTTACCTCTTTTTGTGTATGCATGTCTCTCTAATCTTTTTTTGAATAAGTGCATGTTTAGATTTTAGTTAGTGAGGGCTCAAAAGTATTTTTACATTCAAAATAACAAAATTTTCCTTCTTTATTTTATGTATTGAAATTTGGAAATTTTACATTAGAATACACAAAAAATACTTTTTAAAACTTTTATCCAAACATAACCTAAGTGTGTTTGCTTTTAAGGTTACAAGAAGTGTGGACACTGGAGATAAAGAACTCAGTCCTCAAGAAGAGAAGACAATTAAAGCAATCGTTGATGCAAGGTAGCTAGCTTAACTTATCAACATTCTTTCTAATAATTGTTTATAATAATTAAACTGAAAATCCTCCATGGAAAAATAAAACAAGGAATTATGAAAAGAGATGGAAAATAGCCTCAACTACAACAAAAGTAACAAAAGTATCATTGCCTTGTTTCCAATGTTTTTTTTTTCTTTCTTTTTCTTCCCACTAAAACAAAGAACATGCATCTTATTATCTTATTAACATTTTTATATGATCTATTTTTCTTTTTTAATTTCTGATGCCAGTGCATATCCCCTCGCTATAGTTCTGGTTGGAGTTGGTGACGGGCCTTGGGAAGACATGAGAAAGTTTGATGACAGGTTACCGGCACGTGATTATGACAATTTTCAGGTATAGCAATGGCTAGTACCACCACAGTTGAGTGCATAATTAGGTTATTAAGTTTATAAATCATTTTGTTTCTGTCAAAAAAAAAAAGTTTATAAATCATTTTTAATAGAATCTAGGTAGGATTCCTTTAAGATTCTGTTAAAGATTCCATTAAATATAATAACTTAATAAAAAAATATCAAATAACTCAAAAGACTTATCGATTGATTTAACTAGTGACATAATTTCTAAATTATTTAAATTTTTTAATTTAGTTCATGTACTTGACGAAATCTTAATAGATCCGTTAATCGGAGATCTAATTTAAAGTAATTTAGAAATCTAATTATAAACTTTTAAAACATAAAGACCCATATAATTATTTTCAAATAATTTAGGGATTTCGAGATTAATTAATTTAACTTTTTTTTAATGATTTCATTATTGAAGCACATTTTCCCTTTGGTGCAGTTTGTTAATTTCACGGAGATCATGTCCAAAAACATAAGCCCCTCGGAGAAAGAAGCAGCTTTTGCTCTGGCTGCTCTCATGGAGATCCCCTTCCAATATAAAGCAACCATGGAATTTGGAATACTCGGGTACGATCCTAATTAAGTTTTACTAGCTGAAAACTGAAGATAGTTTATAATTAAAAGGGTTAACTAAGTTTTTAGTCCTAAACTTTTTCAAAATTCGGTTTTTAGTTCCTAAACTTTAGTTTGACTGGTCAATGTTCCTAAACTTTTTAAATATTCGGTTTTGAGTTACTAAATTTTTTAAAAATTTGGTTTTTAGTTTCCGAAATCTCATTAATTCAGGAACTAAAAATTGAATATTTAAAAAGTTTAGGGACTAAAAATCGAATTTTTAAAAAGTTTAAGGACTTTGACCAGTCAAAATTTTGTTCAGGACTAAAAACTGAATTTTGAAAAAGTTTAGGGACTAAAAACTTAGTTAACCCTAATTAAAATGTTAGAAACACATTCTTTTTGACATACTTTTTTTGATACTCTTTTTTATTGGTTGAAGTTAAATTTATTAGAAATTAAAAAAAATTGTGAATCTCATATTTTATTTAACTATTCTTTCTTTTAATTTTGTTATTTTTTTTATAAATTTTAATCAATAAACAAAGCATCTGAAATCTGACACTTTCTATATGATACTCTCTCTCTGATTTCAATAATTAGATAGAGAGTGTCAGATGAGTGTTGCCAGTATTTTTCTTAAAAATATATTAAAAAGTGTATTTCTAATACTCATCTAGTTATAATAACATGCTACTTTTGATTCATTCTGGTGACACAGCTTTAATTTCTATGGAGCAATGCAGTTTTCTTTGAAGTGAGTGTTTGATAGAATTAGCTGGTTTATGATTAACTTCATATATATTTGTCCGTTGTCTTTGTTTTTGGAGAACAGACGTGTAACAGGAAGAGCAAAGAGAATAGTTCCAAAACCTCCTCCTGTTCCTTATTCTAGGCCTGCACCACCACCTGCGCGTGTACCCAGCAATACTGCAGCATCCTCCGGAGATGAGCAAAACCAAGCGGTATGTATAACTAAAACTAGGTTTTCACTTCAGCACTAAGCAACTGCAAGTGTCATATAGAGCCACTGGAAATATAAAATGCATAGCCTTACAAGCATATGGGGTTCGGTTTCGTTTGGATCGGTTTTAAAGACACAAATTGCAAATCGAACCGAACTACTGCTAAAAACTATCCAAAGCAATAAAGGTCAAAGCAGGATTGGATGAGTATTCACATGTTTGGATATAATTGTTAAGCCTATAGGACTGATTCCTTTTAGAGTATAAGTAGAAAAAAAATGTTTTTCAAATAATTATAAAATGTTATTCTATTTTACTTTGTTTTCTATATTTTGAATATTTGTACATGAAATGAGGCCAAAGACTTTCTAGTTGTTTTTTTTTTGGGTAAAATATGTTTTTTATCGCTTATTTTTTCTTGATTTCTGTTTTTAGTCCCTCATAAATTGTTTTGTTCTGTTTTTAGTCCCTGACGTTAATTTCAACTATTAAGTGATGACATGACAGACATAAACTGTGTGTGTGAAAATTTCCTAATTAAGTTTCTAGTGGCTTTTAACCGCTACAAATTTTTTGGCGGTTAGAAATGTTTACTTTTATAACATTTCTTGTGATTTCAGAAAATCTGGTGTTTGAGATTTTGATTTTTTAAATTTTTTTTTTAACATTTCTAACAGTTTTAATTTGCCAGAAAATTTGCAGTAGTTAAAAATCGCTAGAAATTTAAACAGAAAATTTTCAAGCACAAATTATGCTCGTCACTACATCATTTAACAGTTAAAATTAATGTCAGGGACTAAAAACAAAAGAAAACAATTTTTGAGGGACTAAAAACACAGAAAAAATTTATGAGGGACTAAAAATAGAAATTTAGATAAAATGAGGGACCAAAAATATATTTTACCCTTTTTTCTGTAAAAATATTTGAAAATAAGAAATATAGTGAAAATAATTTGATGTTTTGATAATTATTTATAAAATAAAAATAAAATAAAACAAACATTTTCTTAAACTAAATAGCTATTAGGATTTGCTTTCTCTATCAACTATGAAGTTGTTGCTTGATGATTTATTTGGTGTACTAATGGAATTATATAGGCCTGCGCTGTTTGTTTGACCAATCCAAGAGACTTGGCCTTTGGATGTGGGCACATGGTGAGTTAGCATCACTAAATTAATGGTCTCATTCATTCCTCTTATTGTTCTTAGTTTTTTTTTTTTTTTTTTTTTTTTAATATTTCTTACAATATTTTGGAACACAGACTTGCAGGGATTGTGGATACAAGTTAACTAATTGTCCCATGTGCCGAGAGAGGATCACTAGTCGTCTCAGGGTGTACAGCGGGTGATTGTAATTAATGAAAATCATGCACATTATAATTACATAGTTTCCATAAGATACCTTTCTTAATAGCGTTTATGCATGGTGTGGTTAAGAGGCTAAAAATGAGCATGGATTTGCTGTGAAAAAAAGATAGCTTGTCTCTGTTTGGATGTTGCAAGAGTATTGAAGTTGTATATTACTATATACTGCACATAATGTTTATACAATTGTTTGTGTCAAAAAAAAAAAAATGTTTATACAATTGCTACTTGTATGTTTTAGGTACATAATTGATTTTAAGTTGAAGTAATTTTAATAGTTTTTCTTTAGATAAAAAATTTATATTGAATTTTATTATTAATTTGTTTTTATAATAAAAATATTCAAACATCAATCATATCAATTTTAAATAAATTTTAATCAAAATAAATTTTGTTAATTCAAAATTAATAAACTGTACTGTGCCTTCAACATGGTGAATAATAGACTGAATTGTCATCCAAAATCCAGCAGCTTGCTAAGTATTCTGCACATGGTTGTTGGACTATTTTAGGCAAGCACACCTAGTTGTGCAAGTAAACAATGTAAGTAGAGTATCGTGTATCGTTCACTCGAAAACTTTGGTTTAGTGCCTAACGATTTCAATTTCCCCACTATTTAAACTATCAAATACTTGTTTCATTTTCTGAAGCAAATTTCTAAAATAAATCTTTTTAAAGAAATAACAATTTTTATAATTTTCTCAAGAAAACTTTTCTTTCAAATTTCTTATAAACAACAATTTATAAAAAAATATGTTAGAAATTATGAAGTCCCAAATCTCAATCTCATGGTAAACAATATTTGTTCTATCTCAAATTTATATTTTTTAGTTATACTAGAGACACTATTTCTTTGCATTTCCAATTCCTTGAAAATGAAAATTCTGAATTCTATAACTTATTCTTTATCCCTAAGAAAATAAATTATAAAATCTTGATTAACAGAACACGCCTCTCAAAGAGCTAAACATTATAATCCATCCCTAGATCATAACATAAAATGTTCCCAATTTCATTTCCAAATTTAAACCATGATTTCCCAATCATAACAAATTCTAAAATAATTCCAATGGGTGATCAGGCCACAGAAAGCATCAAGAACAAAAAAAGAGTATTATAACAACAAAAGATATAAACAAAGATAGAACTTTATTCAAATAAAAGATCAATACATGAAATTAGATTCAGAGTACCTCAACTCCCAACAAGAGATGTTTAACCATTCATGATCACGGCAAGCATTCAAATAAAATGTAAAGAAAAGGACTAAGACCCTAAGAACTCTCTCTCTCTCTCTCTCTCTCTCTCTCTCTCTCTCTCTCTCTCTCTCTCTCTCTCTCTCTCTCTCTCTCTCTCTCTCTCTCTCTCTCTCTCTCTCTCTCTCTCTCTCTGTTTTGTTCATTTTTTGAGAAAATGATCAATCCCCCTTTTTCCTTTCCCAATGCATTTATATAGAGTTATAAAATTCCCAAACAGGGCGCGAGGTGCTTCTTCAGTGATCAAAAAATTCATCCTCTCTGGACACTGAGCACAAAGCACTTAGTAGCTAGGCGCGGGGCGCTAAACGTCTTGCAAGTAAACCTCTAAAACTCTTGACTTTCCAACTTTTTGGGCTTCTCTTCATTTCTCTTTGCTGCTTTATACCCAATCTCAAATTATTGATAAAAATCTACAAAAATATAATAAAAACATAAGAAAATTAAATAAAAACAAACTTTATAAATTTATTACTCAACTTTCTAAATTTTATTTAAATAAACTTAATATTAAAATAAAAACAAAAAGACATAAAATAAAAATAACTAAAATAAGCACAATTTTACCACTAACGTAACAATGGTCACATCTAAAAAACAGGTGCCAAGAAGATTTAAGATTGGTTTCAGAAAACAGACAAATACATGGACATTGAATACCTTTTGAAATGAGACGTTGTCTTGTAGGCGAACAATCCTTAGCCATACGCCATAAAAGTATCTTCATTTTGTGCGAGATTTGAAGTCTCCAAATAAGCATTCATTCACCTTGTGCCTTGAGAGCATCATTGTCAATTAAGGATTCCATAATATGATGGTAAGTCGATTTAACAGTGAAAATACCATCTTTTGTGAAGTTCCATATCAACCTATCCTCCGCTTGATGGCCATATAAAGGTATGGAAGTAATATGTTGCGCATCTCTTTGATTGAAAAGAGTAGAAATAAAATCATGACGCCACATTGTAACAGAATGATCGATTAAGTCACTTACTTTCAAATTCTCCATTCCATCAATTGGTGTTGCTAGAAATAAAAGGATTATCAGCTGCCCGCAACCAAGGATTATGCCAAACTCTAATATTATTTCCACTTCCTAATCGCCATCTTAAGCCTTCCTTCACTATTTCCCGTGAAGCAAGGATCTACGCCAAACAAAGCTTGGATTATGCCCCAAACTAGCCTCCAAGAAATTCCCCTTTGAAAAGTATTTAGCTTTGAAAACCATATTCCTTCCTTCCTTAGCATAGCTAAGTTAAAGCCATATAAATGATGAAAGCCCAAGCCTCCATATTCCTTCTTCATTGTTAAGCGGTCCCAACTTAACCAATTGATCCCTTTGCCTGTATTTTTGTTAAAGCCCCACCAAAAAGAATTCATCATTTTTTGAATATCATCTCCTAAGGAGGAAGGGAGCAAAAAAGTGCTTCTACAATAAGTAGGAATTGCCTGAGCAATTGATTTAATGAGAATTTCCTTTCCAGCTTTAGAAAGATGCTTTCCTGACCAAGATTGGATCTTCTTCCAAATCCTATCCTTCAAGTAGTTGAAGATGGCCTTTTCCCTTCTACCAACCATAGAGGGTAAACCCATATACTTGACAGTGCCCAAGCATTCAGTAACTCCCATAAATGAATAGATGGCATCACAAGAAATTTGAGGAGTGTTTTTGCTAAAGTAGATTTCAGACTTTTGGAAATTAATTGCATGACTAGAAGCCTTTTCATATGTGGATAAAACATCATGCAAAGTCTCCACCTCCTTATTAGTTGCTCTGCAAAGAAGAAAATAATCATCAACAAATAAAAGGTGTGTGAGGAGATGAGCTCTTCTACACACCTTAATACCATGAATATCGCCTCTAACTTCAACTCTCTTCAACAAACAGGACAAACTATCCATGCATATTATGAAAAGATAAGGCAACAATGGGTCACCTTGCCTTAAACCTCTCCCTGGAGAATTAGTGCCACACTTTCACCATTCACCAAAACACTATAATTAACAGTCTCAACACACATCCTTATCCAACTCATCCACTTTTCATGCAACCCCAGTTTTAAGCAAAATATCATTGAGATATTTCCAATCAACTCTATCAAAAGCTTTATTGATATCAATTTTGAGTGCCAACTCACCATTCTTCCCATTAGATTTACATTTCATGTGGTGAATAGTTTCAATAGCAACAAAAACATGATCCAAAATGGAACAACCTTCAACGAAGCAGATTGCTCTTTTGAAATGCACTTTGCAAGAAAAGGTTTGAGACGATTAGCCAAGACTTTTGAAATGACTTTGTATAATACATTACAAAGTGAAATGGGTCTCAAATCCTTCATAGAGGTGGGGCTATCCTTATTTGGAATGAGGACAATGTCAGTATTATATAACTGGGGAGGAAACATACCTTGCTCTAGCCAATACACAACTAAGGGAAAAATCTCATCTCCAAAAGATCCCAAAAATGCTTATAAAAAGCAGGATTCAAACCATCAGGCCCATGGGATTTGTCTAAATGCATTTGGAAAATAGGTTTTCTAAATTCCCACATGTGAAAAGAAGATAAAAGGAGAGCATTATCTTCATGCGAAATTTTGGTTTGGACATTGAAAATAACAGCTTCGGTATCTCCATTATGACATGCGAAGAGGTCATCAAAGACCACTTTGCTCTTTGATGACCGAACCATTATTTCCTATCAGCTGAGTAATAGTGTTGCGTTTCCTTCTAGAATTGGCAGCAGAATGAAAAAAAATCGTGTTAGCATCACCATCACGAATCTGTTTCAAAATAGCCTCCTCTTGAGCAAGTAAAATTCCAAGCTGATCATGGAGTTTAGAAAAATGCTTTATAGATACCGGATCGGATTTATATATGTATTTGTATATATGTAATTGAACAATTTTTTTTTTATTCTTGGAATTTAAATATTAAAACCATCATTTTAGCAAAGGCTTTACTTGGGATGGTAATAACAGGGTCTGGGTAGAGTACTATAATACACGTCCTCATACCCGCGTTTAATAAAAATACCCATGTCTGCATGGGTAGCAACAAATGGATTTATATATCTAATATAGAAAGAAATCCTACTAAAAGGATAAACTACATTTTAGGTTAAAAGACAAAATGATAAGCTACCTACTAAGAATTTAGCATCAAGGAAACTGTATGACCAATTAGTGAACATACAAGCACACAGATGAAGGTTAATGGTCAAATCTCAAATGTATAGTACTTCAAAACTTTCAAGTTCACACCGAATACCATTAAAATGAAAATTACTAATCAAAATCATGCAAATTAGAATATCCTGCAGATCTGGCCTTCTGGCTGACAAGGGTCCTGTCTCCGTGTTGATACTTAAGGAACAATGAACATGAACATCTTTTCCTGATTTATTACGCTAGCGAGATCAAACTAATGTCAAACTTAAAAATCATAAGAGAATTTAACTGAGGCCATAGTTCTCTTATTTTAGAAATGAGTATACAGCTCTTGCTACTTTATCATTGTATGATCAAACAATTACTCCTCTGTTCCTATAATTTTACTTAATTCTTCCGCCTTCTGCTAAATTTCCTCAACAATTAACTTCAATTCCTAAAAGGAATAATGAGATTAATTTTCTGAACACGATCAAGCATGCAAAGAGTTGCGAATAATTTTATCAGACTTGGTGATCCTAGTGAGACGAACAGCTTCAGGGTCTTGAAGAAAGGGATTATGCAGAGGATTCAAAGCCTACAAGTTGGACCTCATTCTCAACATCTTATCCTTCCTCAGAAAGTCACCTTTCTTATCGAACCAATCACCTCAACCCATCCTCAACAAAATCACGTCCTTACCCTTTTACTTGGATCGCCTTCGTCCTCACCTTTTCCTCGCTCGCCATGTCGCTGAAGCCAAACCGCAGTCTGCCATACTCCTCCGCCCGACCTCATAAGGGTTGCGTCTTCGTCCATCTTAACATAAAGGATGACTGTTTCTAAGTAATCCTAAATTATTTAGGAGTACTTCATTGAACTTTAAACAGTTTTTCGATTATGAGTTTGAAAATTTTTGTTTTTGTTAACAACGTTGGAGTGCTAATGGATCTCTGAACTAATCCTATTTCACAATGAATATTTGTTATTATTTGAGCAGTGAGTAGGTCTGCATGAAGAATTTGCAAGAGAAATGCTTGCTGGTGTAAATCCAAACTTGATTTGTTGTCTCCAGGTTGAGTTTTCTTTGCATGTTAAGTTTGTCATTGATTGGCAGAATGGCCTAATGGAGGATCATATATATTTCCTTATAATTATTCTATATTTATTATTGCAGGAGTTCCCTCCACGAAGCAAGCTAGATAACCAAGTTTATGGTGATCATACTAGTCAAATAACCCAAAAACACCTAGATCCTAGCTAACTTAGAAGGGCTCACTGTAGATGAGGTATATAATATGATAAATTTGTGTTTCGAAATAAAATTTATATGATGAATTCTGTTATTTTCTGTGTCTAGTTTTATTTTAGATGTTGTTTTTATGAATAATAACGAGTAAATTGTATTTGGTTGGAAAGGCAATTCAAAACAAGAGACTCTTCCTACTAGATCATCATGACTCAGTCATGCCATATTTAAGGCGAATAAACGCAACCTCCACAAAGGCTTATGCTACCAGAACCATCCTTTTCCTGTAAAATGACCGAACTTTAAGGCCACTTGTCATAGAGTTGAGTTTGCCACATCCTTAGGGAGATCAATCTGGTGTTGTTAGTCAAGTTTTTCTGCCTGCAGATCAATATGGTACAAACAATGTTGTGGGGGAAGGTATTCTATGGAAATGTCTTCTGTAATTTACAAGGATTGGGTTTTTACAGATCAAGCATTGCCTGCTGATCTTATAAAAAGCTAATTCATATATCTTACAATAGGAAACATGAAACTGAATGACTACTTTGTTTTCTTTAAAAAAAAAAAAAAATGAAAGTAGACGATGCCCATGTCGATTTTAATAAATTGATATTACTATTGTCAAATGTATTTAAAAGGAAAAACATTTTAACAATGCAATTGCACATTATAAAATTCAGCCTTGCTGTAAAACTTTCATTTACAATGTTAACCGCACATTATAGAGATCAATATATAATGCAAACTTTATTATTGAAAGATAAAATTATACTGTGAAAGAAGCTGGTGTCTGGCCAATTTAATTTGATTAGAGACACATGTACATGACAATAAGAACATCAGTCTATCAATTGGAAACATCACAGAACCCAACTAGCTACTCAAATCTCATTATCAACTAAACAACTATAAATGAAAAATGAAAGTTTACAAATTGAAGATAACCTTGTGCACAAGGATAACTTTGTCTTGAACCCTTGGCCAATTTAATCTCGTTATCATCTCATATGTTTTTTTCCCGTTCATTTGTCTAGAAGTAAACGCAGATTTTCATGTCCTGTAATAGTCTTGCATTCACAAATTCAAACTTTGTTGCATGGCCACTGTAACTATTAATACGACATGTTTTAGCTGCGATGAGATGCATTTAGGAACACATGGTAGATATTGTCACTCTGTCCTATCAACATAAGCAGGGGATTTTATACTCATGACGTAAAATTAGTAAAAAAAAATAAAAAATCATCCTTGAAGATTTTATACTCAGCAACCTGATCAATGACAAGATTTTGAAGTTTGGGATCATCATAATCCTTTAGTAAGATGTACATTCCAACAACAAATTATTAGAAATCCTCAAACAAATCAATTCCTTACAAATTAGAATCAGAACACCCAGAAAGAAGTTTCGCAAGAAGTCTATAGTCTGAGAAAGGAACATGGTGTTAAGTACGAGATCAAGGAAGTCGGAGATCAAGGTGTTCAAGTCTGTGTTGCACCACAGCAGAAATCAATTCTTTGACATTTATGGGATGACAAATTATAGTATGATAACTCAACCCTATAAAAACTCGCTTGTAAGGTGAGGGTTATTCCAAGTATTTTAAAAAATTGTGTTTGGTTAATTATTAAAATTGGTTGGGAATATTTTTTATATTCCCATAAATAATTAAAACATGTGTTTGGTTAAGTTATTTTTTTTGCTGGAAATATATATTATAATTACTAAATTATAGCACGTAACATAAAGGAGCATTGAGATGGTAGTGGGGTAATGAGTAGTAAGGAAGGTATATTTGGATTTTTACTCATGAAGAGGGATTCCTGTCACATGGGAATAAGTTTATCCTATCCGAGAATAAATATTGGTTAAATGTAGGATTATAGCTTTCCCGAGATTAATTATTTTATTACCAGTAACAAACGTGGGATAAATTTTTTCACTCATGTATTCCTGTATTCCCAGGAATAAATAAATAGTAAGTGAAATAAATGCCCCTTAAAGATCTTTGTCCAATCAAAGTTAAAATTTCTTTTACATAATTAATATATATTTAATTACATAAAAAATCAAATTAAATCAACATAATTACTATTTTTTTCTCCACGTAAAATTATTGTCTAAAATTATTTTTTAAGTAAATAATTATTCTTTTATTTATTATCTTCTCACATAAATAAATTATTGATGATTTTCTTCTACCTGAAAAAATTTTAATTTTCTTTTAGACAGTGATATGTATATTTCAATATATTAAAATAAAAATTATATATAAAATACAACACATAGTGATATTTTTTTATTTTTATAAAGTAATTAGAAATTTTCACTTAATTCACGTGATGAATAATTTACCTGTAGTCACATTAATATCTAAATTATTTATATTTTTTTATTATGCTAATTTTAATTTGAATGTATTTTTTATGGCTGTATCTTTCTTGATTTAAATAATTTATTGAATTTTTATTTTACAAACATGGAAAGTATGAAAAAAAATAACAAATGGAGATGAATATTTTTTATGAAAGGATGAATAGAAAAGTATAACAAATTACATTGCATACAATACAAAATTTAAATAAAAGTTTTTAAACATTTTGTTTGCCCGTGCAATACACAGGTCGAAATCTAGTATTATATTATATATTAATTTAGTTAAAATATCTTTTATATATAATTATATATTTTACTAATTATTAATTTAATGACTAACACATAACACGGGTCAAAATCTAGAATTATATTATATATTAATTTAGTTAGAATATCTTTTATATATATAATTATATATTTTACTAATTATTAATTTAATGACTAACACATAACTAGTGAGTAGATTAATTTTTATTATTAACTTTTATTATTAGTGAGTAGAAATAGATTAATTTTTTAATATATAAAATTAGTGGAATATTATGTGGCCTTGTTGCTTAATGTGCTCAAATATTAGAAAGGATGACAATATGTCACGTTTTGTTCCGCATGATTATTAGGCCATTGATATATTAATTAAAAAAATTAATATTAGGTGAACTTGTTGCTTTAATCGTGTCAAGTACTAGTGGTTATTCTCCTACTCAAAATAACAAGGAGCACTTAATGTCCTGCCAGTCAGCAAGGAGCACAAAAAAAAAAAGCAAAAAAACTCACAAGGTGCACTTTGAAATGTCACCTTCCAATAGGTGTCACACCATGAAGTGGCGCCTCCTTCATGGTGGAGCATTTCAAAATGGTGCCTCCCTACCTGCAAAAGGGCCTGACATAGCTGACATACTGCAGTAGCTAGTGACGCCAAATATGGTGGTGCCCCCTAAGTAGAGATAAAAAAAAAAAATTAGGAAGCGCCAACTAAAATGGCGCATTCTCTTACTTACGTGATAAAAACAACCCCTGTAGGTAAATACTTTTTTTCTACTCTTGTTTGGTATTTTGTTTTTTTTTTTTACTCTTGTTTTGTCATTTAGTTGTTATGTGCCTTTGTCCTAAGACATAGATTAGATTAAGAGATATGATTTATATCTCCGATAACCTATTTAAGTAGGATACTTTTTCTTTTTTATCTTTTTATAGTTATCAATATTTCATAGGATTATATTTCTAAGATTTAGATTAGATTTGATTAATCTTTTCATATTTACTAGCTTATCTTGTATCTATATATACAGATTCTTTGAGTTAATGAATGTGGAATAATACAATCTTTTTTATCACGCCCTTTAACTTCAAGTTAAAGCTTCAGGTTTGCATCAAGGACAATTTTAGCAAGGTAGTTGTCCACTAGTTTTGACACTTTAACTAGTGCAAGGGTGTATTTGTACACCTTCATTACAAATACTTGTTAAAAAATTTATCGAAGTATTTAATTTCTTATTTTATGCATTTCATTAGCTATTTAAAATAATAAACAGTAATGTAATATATATTATTACATAATTATTTTTTTACTTAATTATGTTTTCTATTCCATTACATAAGGATGCAAAGGTGAATTTCTTACAGTTTTGGGGGTTGATGGATTGTGATGCAGATAGCAAGAAGCATTGGATGGGGATATGGTTTGCGGAATATGATCAATATAGTTGAGCTGAAATTCTTGAATATTTACATCAACAAACACATAAGAGGAGTGTCTTATTGATTCCATTAAATTCCGTTCATGGCAATGGGAATAAGGCAAAGGGGCTTACTTATCCATTATCGGAATGGGTGTTGAATCCTAGAGCATGCATTGGTCTTAATTGAAATAAGAGGGGTTGGAGGTGTGATTTTGTGGGATTATAAATAAGAAGGGTTGAAGGTAAAGAGTGGAATAGATAGTGGTGGAGAACGTGAGAAGTAGGGAGGAGTGTGTAATGATATGGTGGTTGGTCTATTACTGCAACCAAGCTTTGTAATAAGAAATGAAAATTTTGTCATGATATGGTCATATTGATGTTATGGGACCGGTCACTACGGTTTTTGTGTGTTAATGTTGATACCTCATGTTAATTTTGTTGTTGGTGTGGGTAGCTCATGGTTATTTTGTTGTTGGTGTGGGTAATTAAGGTGAGTTTAGTGAGTTTGGTGGTTGGACACGTGAGATTTGCAACAAAAGCTATAGCTTTATTTTTGGTTATTGATTGGTGGGGAGGTATGCAAATAGATGAAACAAGTGTAAGATTGGGGTTGATTTTTAGCATACAGTGCGCATTTTTTTTATCCGTAGGTTTACAAGTTACAACAACTTAGCACCTGCTCAACCAACTGAACTAAACCCCCCTCGACTACAGTGTGCATCTCTCTTGTTTATGCTTTTTTTGTTATGACTTATAAGTTTGACACATCTTGTGCTACTGGCATTTATTTCAATAAAATTCTTTGCTTATAAAAAAAATTATGTTTTCTATTCATTATCAGTTCATAATAATAAATGCTAATGTTATCTTTATCGTTAGTAGTAGGGATGATAAAGTGTACACAAACCCTATGGGTACTCACAAAAATATCCGTAAATGAGTAGGGTAAATACCCGCTTATTGAGGATGGTACATGGTGGGTAGTTACTTGCAAATTTTAATGGGATGGATGCGAATACAGGTTCTATAGTACCCACCCCGCCCCGCACCTGTTATATATATTAATTTAATTAAAATATATTACATATATAAGTAATTATATATTTTACTAATTACTAGTTTGTTACCCGTGCAATGCACGGGTTACTTTTAAAGGGAGGTGAAGATAATAAATATTTTTAAATAAAAATATAAAAAGACTTAATTTTGTATTAACAACAATATAATCTAAAAATAATAATACTTTTTCTTGAATAAACATCTTATTAAGATAAATTCTAGAAAAGTTCTCTATATACAACATTAATTGTACAATTTTGAAACATGTTTTCATGATTTTTCAGCAAAATTTTTAATCCTCTCTAGAACGCACTCTAAAAAAGGCAACATATAATTGTCCATGGATAAACATAGGTCTTGGAAGATTAAGTACAGCAGAAGAAAGCATATGCACTTGAAATTTATTAATTGTCATTGCAAATGACACAATAATAGAAAATTGTCTTCACTGGAACTTAACTGGTAGCATTTGGTTGCTAGGAATCATACTCACCCAAGATATGAACACAATACCACCAACTTTGTTTCCAATAAGAATTTGACATTGAATAACATGTTTTTCTCTATCTTCCTTACTTGCAATCTTATACCATTGCATAATCCATTTGATTGGTCAATATTCCTCAACATTACATACACTTCAACCTTCAAATTTAGCTCACGAAGAGGAAATCCAGAATAATAAAAATTACCGTCACAAATTCAATATTATATTTATTATCTTTATATTAAAGGTAACATGTTCATGCTAATTAAATTTATAATAATAATATTATTAATAATACTTAAATGGAAGCAATTATTAGTAAAACTTAAATTAGATTTCAAGAAAATGAATGGTGAGAAGGGGGAGTAATTCTTTTAGAGTTACTCTTGGAATAAGTGAATCCCTCTTCTAATTATAAATATAATTAAAAATAGTAATGTTAACATGGTATAAAATTAATACTAAAATGGTCTTTAATTTGGGAGAATAAATTTAATTGATGAAATTAGAATGACGATAGATCTAATGTTATTGTATAAAACTAAATAAATTTAATTTGGGAAATTAGAAAAAATTATTTAACTTATAGGTAACCTTAATTTTGTAATAAATATTAATAATAATATTATTATAATCTTTATTTTAAACATGTTAGAAAATCATGTTGTTGTCTTAAGAATTTAATAATGGATTCTCTAGCACTAAAACCTTATAATTTTATCAGTAAAAAAAAACCTTATAATTTTAATTCTCTAATTCCTTATGATATCTTATGTTATATTTTGAAATCTGAATAAATTTCATTCTTTAAAAAAATCCCATCTTTGTCTATTTTTTATTTATTTTGGGATTTTTGGTTACAATTTTTATTTATTTTGGGATTTGTTAATGCATTAAATTATTTCTAATTATCATTTGTTTTAATTTAATTATCTAATGATAGATCTTATATTATTCTAAAAAAAATTAAATAAATATAATTTGAGAAATTAAAATAAATTGTTTAACTTATAGGCAACCTTACTTTTATTAAGAAAATATCTTTATCTTTGTATATATAAAAGTCACTTGATGGATATTTTAATCGTTATAAATATAAGTATTAGTGTTAATATAATTATTATTTAAATTAATAATACTAAATATCTATCATATTACGTTAGAGTACATATTTTAAATTTACAAATATAATATTTTTATTAAGAATTCCCTTATTTAATTATAATTTTTATTATAATTATAATTATAATTATTATTTCGTTATGCGTATTATTTCCCTAATTTTAATAATTAAAATTCTTAGTCATAAAGAATTATTCTTTGACTAAAATTCTTGATTGAAAATAATTATAAACCTTTTTTTACTGCAAAAAATAATTATAAACCTATGATTAACAACATTATATTTATGCAACTATACCAAATTTAATAACAAAGAACTTGATTCATGTAAGCCACAAACTAAATTTGACTGTGATTAAAATCCATAAAAGGTAGATATTTGACTGCAATGCACGCTACTTCATCCATTAGTATCATAGAAAATAAATTATAAAAAAACGGTTAATCAGTTGCTACATTTTATTATAAATTAAAAATGTTAACATAATAAATGAATCGAAGTAACATGAACACAAAAATATTTCTGACTATAAACAAAGCTTGAAAATATAAATATGATATGTCTTTCCGTAGGCGTCTTTGCTTCCTTCGTTAAAGATGTTCTAGAAAAAAATAGATTATAATCAGTTGTTGCATTTACCCTAAAATAATATTCAGCTATACATGTAAGAGAGGCAATACAAACAACATTTAGTTTACATCTGGGCCGATTAGGTTTAAATAGAAGAGAAAATCTTTTAACAAAAAATAGAGAAGATGAACTCTTTTAATAATACTCTAATATGAACAATGAAATATAAGCAAAATTAAATGGACAATCCATATTGAAGTCAAAATTAATGTTTCATTCTAAATAAATTGTCATTTTAAATTTAGATTTACATTAATTAATTTTATTATGTAATAGAAAATAACCCTATCTCCTTTATTTAAAATAAATTTCATTAACTTAATTGAGATATTACTATCTCTTTTTTTTGTGAGCAATAGTCCTTTCAAAGTCCCTTCCTTTCATCACAAGATGCAAATCACTACAAAAATTTGAGTTTCTAACTTCGATTTTTTTTATGTACAATGGTCGAACTAAGGTTCGCACTTCTAATTAGTTTAAACATCAACTAAAAAGTACTAAAATTTAAATACTTTTATGATGTACTATACATAAACTAATGTGATACAAAATTTGCATGTTTTGATGAATTTGAATAACTACATATATAGTATTAGTTTACATTATTATATTCAATAAATTAAAATTTAAAATATTTTTAGATATTTTTTTAATATTTTATATGTGTTTGCAAATAATTGCCTTAATAACTTCAAAATAACATATTAAGATTTTTTAATTGTTTATCGAGTCAAAGATTTTTTTAAATTGTTTTAATTTACAACTCAACATTTATAACTAACATTAAAGATGAAGATACATATTCAAAATATAAATAAATCTTTCATCAATTAAAATTAATTTTAAAAACTTTGTAAATTGAAAGTTTCAAATGTGTGCATGTTTTATATATTAATTTATATTTTAATTTTTAAATACATGTTAAACATATTTTTTCATACTTTATATCTGTTTGCAAATTGGTTTTTAAATTAATATTTTGGTGAAAATTAATTTTTTTAAAACCTTGTAAATTGAAAGTTTCAAACAATTTCAATTAATTGGCATTAAACTATGCTGTTGTAAATTATAATATATTATTATTTTCTAATTAATTATCGAGTGAAAATACAAAATTCATCACACAAGAATTGCACGAAAAGAAAAAGAAAAATGAACCATGGTTATTTTTTTAAATAAATATTGATTAAAAGATTTGAAAACATGTAATACTGGATTTGTTACAAATCAATTGTTGTAACGATCTGCTCAACAAGTGATTTCATTTTATTCAATTTAAAAAAAAAAATCAAACTTTCACTTGTGAAAATACTGTATAAACTTTTCTCAATTTCAAAGCCAACATAAATACAATTCAAAACTTAAAACATAAACCACATGTACATACTTCTCTTATAAGGTAACCACGTAAAAACTCTATGTGGTCCATTCTATACAAAAGACTAAACAAAGGAAAGAAGGAAGAAATTACAATCTTCAATCTCATGCTCACTCCATCTAATAAACATCCAAGAGGAAGAATCCACCTGGAAAGCCATCTGCTCCCCCGAACACGATGTCCGAGACCATCACAGGCACAAACCACAAGTGCAAACAATGCAAGGGTAAGCTTACCAAACAAAACTATGCATATAAGTACATAAGTAAATTTTCAAATTATTAAGGAATAGAAAGAGAACCAAATTTTGTATATTTCAATATAATACATAATAACTAAAAACTCTACACAAAACTTAGTTCATAAACTTATATCAAAACTTAGTTCATTAATAAACACCAATAAACAACACCATCATGATTCAATCATCTCAACTAATTCATACGACAGAGTTATAAGATAAATCGTCAACATAATCAACAACAACATAGTTCTATTACCTATTACTAGCATGAGTCATTAAATCTCATGGATTATATCCATTCAACAAAAGTCACAATCTCAACATAATACAACCACCAACAACCATCATCACAAGGTGATGTACAACATAAACCATTAGACAACCTTAGTCAACAAGACCGACTCTACTCCATAGAGTTTCAACATCATATGAGCGGTCCTCATAGGCCTCATCCCTTACCATAGTCTCACCTTTGACCATTCAGGGAGTCTCTTGAGCTGACCCTACGGGAAAAGTGTGATTTTATCGAAAATAGACATGTGCTATAGTGGCTTACCTCCGTAGGTTTGCAAGACCTTACATCTATAGGAATTCGCCCACTCGTCTATTCTATAGGCCCATTCCCATTAGCCACCACGAAAATCCCCAGCACTAGATTGAGAGCCCTCCCGGTCACCTTCAACTTACATGCCTACTCATATGCATGTGCACCAACTGTGCACACCTATGCACCAATTGTGCAATACAACATTCGGAATATTTCTGTGCACCAATTGTGTGCACCCCCATATGCTAGCGGCAAAACATATTTGGAGTCCCTTACAATCTGAGATACGGCACCTCCGTATCCGCCATCTTCTATGGTCTGACTTAAGAATCCAAATACATCTCAACAATCCACAATTCTTAGCCACGACAACAACCCATCCCCTATACACTAAAAGAGTCACTAAACCTCTTGGAAAGTAGTTCTCCACACTCCAACACGTCATTCGTAGTCAAAACATAGGGGTGGTATTTGGAAAAATATCCCACTAGGCGAGACCCCCGGGTCACTTTAGTGGGCCGAAGTTCTGGCGTGAAACTCCCCCTCCCAAGTATACCATTTTTCTATAAAATTTTTCCCAAAGGACCTAGTTAACTTCTCTTTAACATATAGGAATAGTTCCAACACAGTTCACATATATCATCATCTCATCAACATTCCATTTCAATTTCTCAACAAAACACATACACCTCAATAATAAATAATATTCTTAACAAATTATATTCCATCAACCATAATATACCAACCCCAACAACAAAGTCATTCTCTCATAGTTAAATAACATTATTACAAGATCCATCCTATAGTTAAAAGACTGTATCACACAAACATATTTAAAATATTAAATACCCAAGATTCACATCATTAGAACTTAAAATGAAACAGAATAGGTCAATGGATATTACTTATCAATTTCCTTATAAAAATTCACACATCAATAAACAAACATCACCATTCTAATAATTCTATCATATCAACCAAATTAACCAAATAAGGTCGATTTCTCTTTGGTAGTACTGAATGTGAGCTCTCACTAATTGAAGCAGATGACCTCGGAATTAAAAAAAATTACATAGAATTAAAGCTCTTGAATCCTATTTTTCAAAATTGTATCCCAATTGTAAAATAGACAACTAGAGAATTTTCTAAAATTCCTACAAGTTGACAGTACCAAATTTGACTTTCCAGTGAACATGGTTCAAAGAAATTAAATTTTCTAACACTTTCCAAACTTTTTTTGAGATGGAATTTTTACAGGATAAAGCTAACACATTGGTCTTTCAAAAATGGTATCCCATGTTCTCAAATTCATTCCCAATTGTTCCCAGTAAAATTTTTTCTAATAGCCTAAATTTCGGACTCCAAACAAAGCTCCAAACCCTTGCCCTGTTTCTTTTTAAAAAGTTAATTTATAAGTTGTGCATGATAATTTTCATAATTTATATCTTTAAAAATATTGTTTTGTCTAGTTTTTAATAGCACAAAAACGAAAACAAAACATTAAGTGTGCAAATAGAAATTTAAGAAAAAGCGAGACATGTTCCGGGGGAACTCGAAAAACAGAACCGTCACTTTATGGGTCACTGATGAACCTTGAAACTAAGTTATCTCCCCAAAGTGTCAAAATAAAAGTTTCTTAATTTTGTTTCTATTTTCATTCAAAACAAATTTCATGAAAAACTAACGGTTAGATCTTCAAAAAATCGCAAAACTGTGGGGACTGTCTAGAGCTGGACGAACCAAACAGCCACTGCCAAATGGTTTCCAACCCATTCCATCAATATTTCAAGTTCAAACATCAAGCAACATAACACGAACAACAAGAAAGGCATGCATGTATGTTGTAAACCACTGGAAATATAGTTTTCAAGAATGAAAATAATAATCTCCAAGTCATATTGTAGAAAGTGAACCAAAATTTTCAAAAATCTCGAAAACAAATTTTCTTCACTGCAGAGGGGTCAGTTTCAAGGAAACTTTTGAAATAGAAATATAATGAATTAGAAAGCATGTCATATACCTTTAGAAATATTGAGATGTCTATTTTCTAATCATATAATTCGTTTTTTAATATGATTTTTGTAGAAATACAGAATTGCAAAATAAGGTACTATATTCAATCATGTTTTTCTGACTGGACACTTCACTTTCGAGGGCCATAACTACTTCGATTTTCAATCTTTTTAGGTTGTTCTTATGTCAAAACTGTAGCCCTGAATGTCTATTTTCATCTCCAACAAACGAAATCCAATTTCATTTACTACAGTCAAAGTTATCACAAAAATACTAACACATGTATAGACACAACGCACCAGACAGTAAGCACTTTGTTTTAAGCTATCATATACTTCCATTAAATCAACTTATATCACAAACAAATTATCAAAACATTACTTTCAGAAATTAATACACATCACAACAAATCCATACACCAAAGAATACATGAAAAACTGTAAGTTTTCCTTACCCAAAATTCTTGAAATTTTCTTAACTTTTGCTATGGAATCAACTAGGAGGAACCAATTAGATAGAAATCCAAGAAGTTCTATAGAATAAGAAAACAAGATAAACTTCAACCCAAAAAAGAAGGAAGAAGCGAACAGAGGAGAAAGAAGCGATGAGAATGAAGAAATGAGAAAAATGACCGAAAGAAAGAAAGAATCAACATATAAAGTTTTAACTTTTGTTATTCGCATCCTTTTTTTTCTAACCTCACACCCCCTTTTTCTATAATAAAGCCTAAATTATCACGAAACTACTAAACACACAATAATCACACAAACAAAACAATCTATTTTATTTATATAGTTCATTAAATAACAGGATTTAAATTTAATTCCTTTTTCATACATCTTTTACTTATGTTGGTGTATTTTTCTACACTGTCCGATGGTTTTCGGACTATATTTCTGCAAATCTTTTTTACAAAAATTCACATAGAAGTAAGTATATAAGATCGAAAAACCATTGAAACTCAATAAACATCCAACAACACATAACAATTCATTCCATTTATTAATTAACTCATTATGTAACATAATTGAAATTTAATTTCTCTTACATTTTAATTAAATCACTTATCATACATTACAAAAAATCACAGTGTTACAATTGTCATGCGGTTACACGAAGTGTACATTCATATTAAATAACATTTTTCAATGTCTTTTATTTTATAAATTGTTTCAACAAATATACTTAAATATATTCAAATCATATTTAATTCTTTCATCGATTTAAATTATTTATAAAATTTTATAAATTAAGAGTTTTTAATGATAACATATTTTATATATTAATTTTATACTTCCATTATCAATAAAGTAAAATTTTAATTATATATATACTTGTTTGTTTTATATAATTTTAAAATCTTGTAAAAATTAAGAAATAAAATCAAAAGAAATAATAAGATGACACATTGGTCCGATCCCCACTTTTTATTTTTCACTAAATTTATCATGTTTATGTTACTATAAGAATTTTTCTCTTTTCTATACAAAAGAGTCACTATTGCAAGATTCTCTCTGTATATCAAAATGCATGCACATAATGAGAGTAGAAAAGTGCAAAAGCATGGAGAAAACATTCAATGAACAAATACATAATCACAAAAAAAAATTATAGACAAAGAGAAACATTTTATTTCAACCTTAGTATAAGCTACGATACATGCTTGAAGTTAAAAGGTACATAGATGGATATTGAAATAATAAAGCCCAAAATAGTAACATGTTCTCATAAACAAAAATGTGAAAATCTCCAAACAATGAGTCTATCTCCACAATACTCACGAATTTGTGTATAACAAAATAAGACTACGTTGTTCTTCTTGCTCATTTATATTTCGGCAAGCAATTTAATAGACCATTCCAAGAATCCCTTCACATTCCACTAGACAGTTTTATAGACCAATTAGAAAATCATTGTGCGTGGACTACATATACCAACCGCCTAAATACAACAAAGGTATTATATAGCCTTTTAATTGATTTTGGAAAGTAATCATATCATATCATATATTAATTAGGACAATAATTTATGAAAATAACTATTCAAAATGGAAACAATATATTTACAAATTTTATTTTCAAATAATTTAATATGATAATAAATTAATAGAGCACTCCATATTTAGGTCAAAATTAAAGATCCATTTTAAATTAATCGTCTATTTCAAATTTTGATTCATCAATCAAAAGATAAAGTAAAAATAAATTTATATATTTGTGTGTCATAATTGTCTACAATCGATTTGTGTTTAAAGAAAGATTCTTTTCACAAAATTTTGATTATCATTTAATTGAATCAATTATATTATTAAGATTGTTTTCTATAATTTTAAATGTTACCAGAATGTGATACGTGGATAATCGGTCCTAGTCAGTAAATGTGTTTTATATAATATATAGATAGATAGATTAATTTAATAACTAACACAGTAACGCATAATATGGAAGTAGAAGCCTAAATTCCTTTCAAACGCCTCTGCCCTGAATACAGTTTTTTTTTTTTTTTTTTTTTTTGAAAATTGAAGTGCAATCTCGAACGGCAAAGGCTAAAGCCATTAATTCTCACACGCTATCAGTAACTTTTTTTTTTATTCGTCTATGAGTAACAATTTTGATTGCCATAACAAATATTCGTAGTATTAGTTAATTATTTTTATATTTTTTATCTCATTAATAAATAACTTACTAGTTAAAAATTATATGTTTTGTACACAGCTAAAAAAATATTTTAAGAAATTAAAAAAATTAGAATTATTTATAAAAATAATTTAAAATTGTTTTTATAAAATTAAAAAATAAAATGAATCCATCTCAACACACGTTCATTTAGCGGATTACAGACCTCATCACATTAACATTAACTAGACTGTCCCATTCAACGATAAAATAACTTTACAAGTTTAAAATAATAAAGATAAGAAATTAATATTTGTACCATACTATCAGGGGCGGAGCCAGAGTTTATGTTTTTTTTGGGGGGGGGGGGGGGGGGGGGGGGGGGGGGGGGGGGGGGGGTGGTTAACAAAGTATGCTTTCCAAAGGCTTTTTTTGATTTGTAATAAGCAATTATTAATATAAAAAAATAGAATAATTAAATTTAATATATAATATACATGAATAAGAGTAAGCACTGTTTCCAATAGAAGTAACTGGTAAAAAAATATAGTAAATTTCCATAAAATTATGGATTAAACAAAAATGACAACAAAATTAGAAAAACCTTACAAAATCCTTTCAAATATATAATTCAATGAAGAAAGCACATGTTTTATGAGTTTTTTTTATTAAAAATAATTAAGAAGATTTGTGATATTCGTTGACAAGACTTACCCAAAAAAATTAAAATATTAACCAAAATTGCTTTAGCTTTGAACTTTGTTCTATATGTTTGAGAATTTATGTATGCATAATAACTTAATGAAATAAGAATTCAACTAATAGTCTAATTAAATCATCACTTTCAAGTTTCAATACTTATATAAAAAAAAAATGATGATTTTACTTGTGCGGCTGGCCATTTTTCATTTTAGCTAGATTACCTTCAACTTTTAGAATAATTATAATTTATAATACCTATTTAATTTAAAATTACTAGTATAAAGTAATATTGACAGTGATTGTTATGAAATATAAAGTTATTTTTCCATGTGTTTGACTGTCACAGCATGGAAAATTATGCTTCTAGCTAGCTTAAATGTATTGTAGATCGAATTGCAAGCGCATACCAACAGTGTTTTAGTTATTTGATTTATAATTTATAACTATTTATAGGGTAAAATATGTTTTTAGTCCCTTATTTTATCTTGATTTCTATTTTTAGTCCCTCATAATTTTTTTTTACTGTTTTTAGTCCCTCATAAATTGTGTTGTTCTGTTTTTAGTCCCTCATAAATTGTTTTGTTCTGGCTTTAGTCCCTGACATTAATTTCAACTGTTAAGAGATAACATGGCAGACATAAACTGTGTGCGTGAAAATTTTCTAATTAAATTTCTAGTAACTTTTAACCGCTGCAAATTTTTTGGCAATCAGAAATGTTTACTTTTGTAACATTTCTTGTGATTTCAGAAAATATGGTGTTCGAGGTTTTGATTTTTTTAACATTTCTGACAATTTTAGTTTGCCAAAAAATTTTCAGTAGTTAAAAATCGCTAGAAACTTAAATAGAAATTTTTTAAGCACAAATTATGCTTGTTACAATATCACTTAACGGTTAAAATTAATGTCAAAGACTAAAAACAAAAGAAAAAAAAATTGAGGGACTAAAAACATAGAAATTTTTTATGAAGAACTAAAAACAGAAATTTAAATAAAATGAGAGACCAAAAACATATTTTACCCTTATTTATATAATAAAATTACTGGTTTACAAAAGTCGGGAGGGGGGAGAGGTAAACGTATGTCCGGCCCTGCATACTATATATTATTAATATTAACATAAAAATAAATTTTATTTATATATAGTATAGATTATCAATATTAACATGAAAAATTATAAAGATAATAAAAATTATACAGATATTTTGTGTAAGTTTACAAATAGTGTGTATATTATGAAAATTTTAAATTTTTTTTTTTTAAATATTACAAAAATAAAAATATAAAGTTATTTTTGTGACATTGGGTTTTTACTTTTGTGAGATTTGGATGGTCGAGTTTGTGTCAAACAACTTCCAGCCTAAAATATATCTGTAAAGTAGCAATCTTAGCAACAGTGCTAAGATGCATTCATCCTCACTCCATAGTCCAAAACTTTCACTATAAAATTTAAGGCAACTATATAAAAAGTAGTAATTTAAAAGAGAATTTTCAATTTACTAGTAGTAATTTTTTTAATTAATATTTTTTTATTAATTTATTGACTTTATACATAAGTAAAATGCCAGTAACGGATATGGGTATATAGGTACCCAGTGGATACAGGGATAAAAATTAAAGTTGCTACCCGCACGAGTATGGAGACGGGTACGGATATTTTTTTTTAAACGCAGGTATACGGACTGGTACTATAATACCCTACTCAGACTCTACCCATTGTCATTCCTAGTTAGCAGTTTCATGGAATTTGGAAAATTCGCTAATGACTTATTTCTTAATTGTTTAATTAAAATAATATTTGATAATTATTAAATCAATTTATTTTTATAAATAAACATTATATATCGATTATTGTCTATAAGTCAATAATTTAAAAAAAAATAGTTTTCTTATTAAATACTGTTTTATATAATTATTTATTATTTAATCATATATTAAATAATTATTATACTTAGTGCTTACTACCAATAATTTATTATTTATTATTGTCTATAAGCAAAATACTTTTAGTTTTGCTTTTTTTATAATTTTATTATTTATTTTAATATTTTTGTATACAATGGTCGCACTGAGGTTAGATCCTAACACCTCATGCTTACTACCCCAATCTCCCACTTTTAAGCCAACCTTAGTGGGTATTATTTGTTTTAATATGGCATTAGCTGTTTTAAAATTAAACTGCTAATGATATTTATTAATTATTTTTAAAATTAACAATTAATGATTAACTTTTTAAATATTAATTATTGTTCATAAATAAATATATGTTAGTAAAATAAAGGTTTAATTGTACTTTTTACTTCTAACTTTCTTATTTTTGACAAATTTTACCCCTAACAAATTAATTTGGTGTATTTTACCCCCAACTTTTTAAAAAGCTTGCAAATTTTACCTTTCGTTATTGAGTTGGCATGACATGCTAAAATAATTACACTTTTTATCCCTAACTTTTTTATTTTTTGGTAAATTTTATCCCCAACTTTTTTTTTTGACGAATTTTAAAATTCTCGCAAAAATGAAAATTGAGGGTAAAAAGTTCAATTAAGTTTGTCTTTTCAATTATTAAATTATTTTTTATTTATTCATATATTTAATTGAAATTTTATTTTTTACTTATTTTATCATTTTTTAATAAGTATGATTATTGTTGAATTAATAAATTTTATATTGTTTATTAAATTGTTATTGTTTCTTATAAATAATCTCATAAACAATATGTTGTTGGTCCAAATGGAATTGAACTCGGATCTCTTAAGACAAAGTCTCATATTTAAGTCTTGTGGATGAAAAAAAAAAAGACGTGGTTAAAGAGGGGAGACCCCACTATAAATAGCCAACGAGGTTCCTAAATGGAGATTAGTTATTGGCAAAGTTGGTGGATACTTTGCACCAATGTCACAGTGACAAAAAAAAAACTCAGAAAGTAAGACATCCCTTTAACTTTAATTTATTTTTTAAACCACTAATATTGTAACACTGTGATTTTTCTAATCTATGATGAAGTGATTGAAAATAATTACAAGAGATAATTAAATTTAATTTCATAAGAAAATATAATTAATAAACATGTGTGATTTTTCTGTGTAAGTTTCAATGAAAAATTTCCCTGAAAATGAGACTGCGTTGCACACTAACAGTGTAAGAATACAATGTGAAAGTGAGAAAATAGTCAAAAAATTAAAGGATTTAATTATAATTAATCTCTAATAATTATAGTTAGATCCCTGTAAAATTTTTATTTCATTTTATAACCGTTAAATAAAATAATAATATTTTAACGTGGTTTCAAATAGTGCGATTTTGAGAACTTTTTGAGAGTTGAAAAAATTCTAAGACATTCTAAATTTTCTTAGAATGTCCTAAATTAAAATTAAAATTAGTGAGTGATACACTTACTAATTTATGGTTAGCAATTTAATTAACTTGATTTGTATTTTGTTATCCTACCCGTTAAAATAAATAAATAACTAAGAAGACACATAAATTCTATTCACTCCGTAAGATTTTGGCAAATCCAAAAGACCAAGACTTTTGTGCCTTGCTTACTGTAATATGCATGGTGTAAGTCAAGAATATTAGACTTACTACTTTTAATTGGTCCATTTCCACAATTATTCAACATGAAGAAGAATGGTTGTATACGTTACACGAATTGTAACCAAATCAAAAGACAAAGAAAAATCTAATCTTCTGAGCCAAGCATGCATAGTGTGAATGAAAGAAAATTCACCTTATGTTTTTTTCTTCTTCTGTACATATATCTTGTAATTGTCAAATTAATCAGAAAATAACAGTTATCTTATTGACTTTATCCACTCTCTACTTAGCTTTTACTACATCTGTTGTAGTTTGTAGTCAATATGTTCACACTTGTTTCTTTTTCTTATACACATTAAGTCCTTACTATTATATAAATGAAGTGTGCAACACGGTTGCACTTTCTCAACGAGACTTAGCACCCATTTCATTCTTGCTTGAAAATTTCTCTGTCTCTAAAACTTTCTATTTGCAACCTCTATTTCTGTATCTAACGTGATCTTTTTCGGGCACTCTTCACACCCTCCATTTCATGTTAAGTAATTTTACTTATCCAAAAGTTCTCTTTCAAAATTTCTAAGTCTCAAATTTTTATATTATGATCTGTTGGTGAGTTAACTTCACCTTTTCCTTTTCTTTCTCCACGGCAACTGAATTTCTTTTTCTTTTCTCTAATTATTTTTTTTTCTTGGTATTGTTTACTTAGTTGGTTCATAGTGGTGGTTTAATATCCGTGTTCAAGAAAACTAAAGTTCCTTCATTCCTCCATCATCCAAAGCTCTTATTTTAGCATCTCTTTGAGGTAAGGGAAACTTATTTCTATCTTTTGGTTTTTTTTTTTTTGGTTATAAAACTGTTTTGTGAGTATGATAGCTTATTTGTATGCTTGGCTTGTATACCATGTGATTTGTATGTTGAGAGTGTTTGAAAATATCCTTGAAAATTTATGCGCGTGAAATTTAGATATTACGTTGATTTTGGCTCTTATACGTGAGAATATATGGTTGTTTTGAGACTAATGTTTGCTGGAATAATTTATTCATGCGTTGGAGTGTTGTGCTTTGGGTTTGTTTGGAATCTTACGTTGTGATGTAAGGACAATTGGAGGAGATTTGGTCTCCAAATAACTTAAAGCTTAATGGCATTTGGGCCAATTAAAAAAAAATTAAATAGTAATGAAAATGCTGATTTCTTTTAACAGTGACCGTGAGCAATACAAGGTCCTAGGTGCTGCAAAAACTTTTACAAAAATTGGAGTTTAAATCATTAGTAAAAAAAAAAATGAGCTTCAGTGTTGTTTTACTCCCAAATTTTAATAAATTCCAAGCTTTGTTCCAAAACATAAAAAGGTTAAGTCCCAATTTTTTTCTTTAAGTGATGGAATATTTAAAAAAAAAATCTCATAAAAAAAATATATAAGAGAAAATTTGAATTAACGTTAAACAACCAGGGAATTAACTTTCATGAAATGGTCAAAAGACCATTTAAATTCTTTATATAAGTATATATATTTTCTTATAGAAAGAGGAAAACGTGATGGAATTTGTGAAGTTAATATAATTTTGAGATAAATTTTATAATAAATTAATATTTGAATAAAACTATAATTTAATTATTTTAAAAAAATTAATATTATAATATTGTTGAATTAAAATAACTGAGAAAATATTTTTAGTTATTATAGAAATTTGATTTAAAGGTGAAAATAATTAATTTTTGGTTGAAATATAAAAATATTTAAAAGATTTCAGTGGAATGAATTTTAAATACCTATAGAAGGTTAATCCCTTTATTAGTAGAGATAGTTTGGTGGAATCCCCATAAGACAAAGGTTGCTTGATAGGACCTTTGTTTGTTGATTACAAAGGTTGCTTGGTAGGACCTTTGTTTGTTAACTATAAAGGTTGCTTGGTAGGACCTTTATAGTGAGTGGTTGGATTAATTAAATATTTAACAACAACAAAGTCGATTAATGTTGTTGATGATGTGTACATGTGAACATGCATGAATCCACAGTTGTAACTGTGTTGCGAGTAAGCACGTAAGTTGGGGTTGCTTGGTGGGACCCTTAACCTAGTGCTAGAAAAGTTAGTGGGGTAGTTGATGATGGACCTTGGGGATAGATGGACGGGCGAATTCCATATGGTAGACCAAGGTCATTGCAAACCTTGTGTCGTGGTAAAGCCACTGCCCACGTACTTCTATCCTAACCAACCACTATATCATTTCCGTAGATCAGAGTTGTGGCGTTCCTCAATGGTTTTGGCACGTGTTGTTTTGTGGATCCGTGAGGTCCGATGTTGTGGTTGTTGTACCATATTAAGGAACAAGTCCGCCCTGATTGCTCGAATGTCGAAGATATCCATAGAGTCAAGTCTGCATATAGAGAACATGACTACGATTGTAGTCATGTATATACTTCATAGTTATATCTATTGTCTGTATTGAGTTTTAGACATATGAATTATTAAGTATAGAAAAGTCCTAATTATTTAAGCTTACCTTGCGTTGTTTGTGTGTATGTGATTGACTGTGATGATCGCGACGATGTGTTCATGAGAGTAGATGTTGGAAATGCACCAGTTCCCGGTGAGGCTCTGTATTAGATTTCTGGATACCGCTGTAGGATGAAGCGAAAGCATGGAGGACTCTGTTTCCGTACCAGTACTATTGTCAAATTCGATCAGCAGCGGATAGGATGACATCAGTTGGATCTCAGTGTTATTTTTGGTTTTTGTTATCTACAGAAATAGTAGTGTGTTTGACCAGCTAGGGAGTAAATCGATGTATTATATTTCCTTTTTCCCTTTTGATGTATTACTTTTGGGTCGTTTCTTATTAGTATGTATGTCAACTTTTAAGACACACTATACGTTTGATATATGGGTTGTAGTGCCATAAGGCACAATACTTATGTTTTTTTTTTGTTGGTTATGTAATCTATGTGTGCTATTCAGTATACGCTTTTCTTACTTGAATATTTAAGTTGCAAATTTTTATTGTTGACAATAAGTTTTGAAAATGCGAAAAATTTATACGTATTTTCATAAACAAATAAATTAAGAGTTTTAATTAAAATAAAATAAATTTTGCTATTTCGTTGAAAGGTGTCATATAGCGACAACGGGTCGTTACAAATATAATTTTTTGGCATTGAGCATATTAACATTTTGCTATAAAATTTACTATTTTTAGAATCGGACTGAACCGGTTAGTTGAACAAAAAGATAAGTGAATCGGTCAAATGTTGAATTTAAATAAATCATTGAACTAAATTATAGAAAAAATAGTCAAAATAAAAAAATCGAAAAAAAAAACTTTTGGAAAAATCATTGAAAATTGATCAAAAATCGGCAACAAAAAAAAAATTTACAACATGTCAATAAAAAAATATTTAATATATTGTCATTTTGATTTTTTTTCTTAAAAATGAAAGTCAAGGAAAAGTATTTATCATTTTCTTTTTCATTTAGATATAAATTTGTTATTGTTAATGGACATTATTGTCTATTGTTAAAACTTAGATCTATTAGACTATTATATTAAACTTTTTTGTGTATTTTAAATATTGAAAACTTATACAATTATGTTTTATTTTTAATTTTTAATGTTATAAAATTATGATGTTATATTTTTTTAATATTGTTTTATATATTATTAATTATTATTATTATTATTATTATTATTTTATTAATATCAATTTGATAACCATTTAATCATAATTAAATTATTGGACATTAAATCAATGCTTTAATCAATTTAATAACCATTTTAAAAACATTAATAAAATCACCAATAAATAAATAGACACTAACAAAACCTATTTTATCACATCACAAATTTAAGAACGTTAAAAGTAAAAAATTAGTAGTACTACTCTGTCTCTACGACACCACTCCAGACAACTCAAACACACCAACCACAAATTCAAGAAAGTGAAAAGTAATAAAATTAGTAGTACTACTGTACCACAACTCCAGACAACTCAAAACACACCCACCACAAATTTAAGAACGTGAAAAGTAATAAAAAGTACTGATAAATATACACTCTAATTTTGGGGTGTAAGAGTGAAAATAAGAGAGATAAGAAGAAAAAAAAAATAGATATGGCAAATAATATAATAGAAAATGAAGAGAGATATACAGAGAAAAATAAAGTAAAAGTGAGATAGAATACAAAGTAGATATATGTTAAGTTTTTTTCAATAATAAATTAACATTACTACTCTAGGACACAAGTACACAATTCCTCCAGACAACAAACACACCCACCACTAATGATCAAAAGGGACGTAATATCAGTTGGAACTTAGATAAATATAATTGAGTTAAGGAAATTTGTTTATTTGATCTTTATAGTTGTACAAATTTTACATTTTAGTTCTTACACATAAAAATTATCCATTTTAATTCCTATATAAGCACTTTCAAATCTATTTGATTCTTGCCGTTACAAAATGACAAGGATGAAAAGATAAAGTTTGTGTAATGGCAGAGAACAAAATAAATCCAATTTGTACAGGGACTAAAATGAATGATTTTTAAGTGTAGGAATTAAAAGGTAAAATTTATGCAACTATAAAGACCAAATGGGATATTTTTCCTGGAGTTAAATATGTCATAAATTTTGAAAATAAGTAAATTTTGGCTTTGATTTTTAAAATAAATTTTTGGGTTTTTATTTCTCTAACAATTTAAAATCATTATTTTATGTCATCGAAAAATGAGTAAAATTTGGTTTTAGCACTTATAAAAATATAATTTTATTTTCATCCTTTCAAAATTTGAATAAATAAATATAGTATTTATCTTATGAATTAACAAAAATTGTGAGTAACATATTAGCATAACACAACATAGGCACATACACATTATCAGTGAGAGATTTAGATAATATGCATGTAATTATAAATTTTAACTTCAGTCAGATATTATCTGTAAAAACTTTTGTTAGACAAATAGGCTATTAACCAATGTCATATAATAATGAAGAACAAAATTGATTCTGGGTTTTAAAAGAATAAAAATCAGATAAAATCTTGTATAGAAATCAAAATTAGATTTTATTTTATGAGAATAAAGACATATTTAAACTAATATAATTTTCAACCCGAAATTAATGAGGGTCAACTAAGAGTTAAGACTTAGAACCCCGTCCCCCTTGAGTGTGAGGCAGAAGAGAGAAAGAAAGGACAGGTCGAAAACGAAAGATGGAAATACAAATCAATAAGGATTATACTAAAATATATAATTTTAAAATGTGCTAACATTAAGTTGAAAAGCTTAAATAGCTCAATTGGTTATAGCGTGTGGCTGCTAACCACAACGTCGGAGGTTCAAGCCCTCCTCCTTCTAGCATTTATTTTTCTGATTTTTGGTTATTTGACTATGTTTTTCCCCAATATAAATTTAGGATGATACATTTATTAAGAAGTTTATATTTTTTTTTTTATAACAAGGAGACGACAGCCATTACAAACTAACAATTTTGAAAATTTTTAATTTAAATAATTTGCTCTAAAAATACGATATTATTTTATTTTAGCTATTGTCAAAATTTGGTTTATTTTTAATCTCTCTATTTAATAAAATTAATGTGATTTTGGTCCCTTATTAGAAATTAAAAATGCAAGATTTTATTAAAATTTGAGGATGAAAAATTATAAGGGTTAAAATAAATCACTTTTGGAGATTAAAAATATATTCAAATATTTTTTTTCTAGTTTTTTTCACTTTGTCCTTAAGAGTGTTTATAATCAGATTAATTTTAAAGTAAATCACAAAAATAAAATAAAAAATTAAAATAATAAATAATTTTTTTTATTGTATCTGATCAAATTTTTATCTAATTTTAAAAATTAATCATATTCAAATCTACAAAACTTATATATTCATGTTTTTATTGAAGGGAGAATCTTAGTCAATAAAAGAAGCCTGCATGCTATTGGAAGTACACCTAACCCTTATGAGATGGCCATCTCTATTATTGGCAAGACTTTGGCTCCCTTTGATGATGATAACTTGATTTCTTGCTTTGCCTTTGGTGATGGTAAGGCCTAATCCTTATAGCAGAACATGTATAAAACAAAAAATAATAGTTTTTCCAGCTTAACATTTGACTGAACTTTTTATATTATACAACTACCACCCATGATTAGGGGTGAAAATGAGCTGAGCCAGGTCGGGTCCTATCTAAGTTTGGGCTGGCCTACTTTATATTTCTATGGTCCAAGCCTGGGTCTATTACCTAGGCTTGGCCTTTATATAAGCCCGGTCTGACCCATTAGCTTATTTAAAGACTTATTTCATATTAAGAAGTGTAAACAATTATTGTATATATAATAGTAAAATTATATGCATTTGAAGTATTAGAGAGTGAAGCAACGACTTACATGTTATTTCTATGTTATCCAAAATTAGATGTGTTGTATTCCTATTTACTTTTATTTTTAACAAAGTCAAAGTTTTTCATTAAAGACAATAAGACAACTTTAAACTACAAGATGTGGCCAAAACTTGCCTACAAACATTACACACGGCAGGCTATTAATTTTGCCTTTTAAGCCCTACCAAAAGAAAAGAGCCCTTATTCCTGTTACCCATCTATGCGTATAGAAATTAACCTATTTCAAATATTAAAATGATTCAAATCGTCAAACCACTAAAATAATTTTATAATTTCAATAAAATAATTATAATATTATATATCATATTAATAATAATATTTTTATTAAAAATAATATCGTTGCTAATTAGGTCAGCCCGTCAAGCTTAACAGGCTTTGTTTAAAGTCTATGGCCTGTCCTATTTAACTAAAAAGACTTTTTAAAAAGCTTAAGCCTAGCCTTTTTTCCTAAACAAGCCGAGCCTTAAATGGGTCAGGCCATTGGCTTTCGACAAGCAGCCCAACCTACTTCCGCCCCTACCCATGATCAAGAAGTGTTTAGCTTTCACACCCATGATCAAGAAGTGTTTTGCTTTCACAGTGATCATTCACCTTGCCATGGCTTTGAGGAAGTTTTGGCTTGCTACCAGAAAATAGTTCCAAACTTGAAACTTTTAGGTTATTGTCATCCTTAATTTAGTGTAGTGTTGTTCTTATTGCAATCAGTTAGTTCAATTTTCTGTAACTGTTTTTGTGTTGGAAAACTTCTATGTATGACTGGTGATATTTAATTTTAATTGCTTAAGATTCATCATGGCTGAAGGAATAATTGCATTTTGTTTGAAGGGCCAACTTCTTATGCTCCGGTGATTGAGGCTGCTATAGACATAGTTGAGAAAAATCGTGGGCAATTCCATGTGTTGGTTATAGTTGCTGATGGCCAGGTATAAAATGTTACCTCTTTTTGTGTATGCATGTCTCTCCAATATATATATATATTTTTGAATAAGTGTGTGTTTGGGTTTTAATTACGAGAGTTCAAAAGTATTTTTACATTTAAAATAACAGATTTTTTCCTTTTTCATTTTATGTATTGGAATTTAGAAATTTTACATTAAAATACACAAAAATACTTGTTAAACTTTTATTCAAATATAGCTTAAGTGTGTTTGCTTTTAAGGTTACAAGAAGTGTCGACACTGGAGATGGAGAACTCAGTCCTCAAGAAGAGAAGACAATTAAAGCAATCGTTGATGCAAGGTAAATATTACTAAATTAATGCTTATCAAGATTGTTTCTAATAATTGAAGTGAAAAATTCCCCATGCCAAAATAAAACAAGGAATTATGAAAAGAAATGGAAGCTACAATAAAAGTATCATTGTCTTGCTTCCATTAATGTTTCTTTTTCTTTCTTTTATTTTTCCCCCCCTAAAACAAAGAACATGCATCTTATTATCTTATTAACATTTTTATATGATCTATTTTTCTTTTTTAATTTCTGATACCAGTGCATATCCCCTCGCGATAGTTCTGGTTGGAGTTGGTGATGGGCCTTGGGAAGACATGAGAAAGTTTGATGACAGGATACCGGCACGTGATTATGACAATTTTCAGGTATAGCAATGGCTATTACTAGAGAAGTTTATAAATCATTTTGGATAAAATATATTTTTGTCCTTCATTTTATCTTGATTTCTGTTTTTAGTCCCTCATAAATTGTTCTATTTTGTTTTTAGTTCCTCATAAATTGTTTTATTCTGTTTTTAGTTCCTGATGTTAATTTCAACTGTTAAGTGATAACACGGCAGACATAAACTGTGTGTGTAAAATTTTTCTAATTAAGTTTCTATTGACTTTTAACCGCTACAAATTTTTTGGCTGTCAGAAATGTTTACTTTTGTAACATTTCTTGTTATTTCAGAAAATCTGGTGTTCAAGGTTTTAATTTTTTTTATTTTTTCAACATTTCTGACAGTTTTAGTTTGCCAGAAAATTTACAGTAGTTAAAAACCGCTAAAAACTTAAACAAAAAATTTTCAAGCACAAATTATGCTCGTCACGACATCACTTAACAATTAAAATTAATGTCAGGGACTAAAAACAAAATAAAATAATTTTTGAGGGACTAAAAACACAAAAAAAATTATGAGACACTAAAAACAGAAATTTAGATAAAATGAGGAACAAAAACATATTTTACCCAATCATTTTTAATTGAATCATGGTAGGATTCCTTTAAGATTCTGTTAAATATTCCATTAAATATAATAACTTAATAAAAAATCTCAAATAACTCAAAGACTTATCGATTAATTTAACTAGTGACATTATTTCTAACTTATTTAATTTTTTTAATTTAGTTCATGTACTTGACGAAATCTTTTTAGATCCCCTAATCGGAGATCCAATTTAAAGTAATTTAGAAATCTAATTATAAACTTTTAAAATATAAAGACCCATTTACTTATTTTCAAATAATTTAGGGATTTCGAGATGAATTAATTTAATATTTTTAATGATTTTATTATTGAAGCACGTTTTACCTTTGGTGCAGTTTGTTAATTTCACGGAAATCATGTCCAAAAACATAAGCCCCTCGGAGAAAGAAGCAGCTTTTAGGGGTGTTCACGGGTACGGATAACCCATGAACCCGACCCGACCCAAATGACCAAATCAGTTTGGATCGGATTTTTTTGGGGTTCGGGTAAAATCCGACCCGACCCATTTATGACTCGTTAGTATACGGACGGGTAACAGGTTGTGTGTTTTGGAACCGTTACCTGACCAGACCTGTACAATAATAATAATAATAATAATAATAATAATAATAATAATAATAATAATAATAATAATATTTGTTATTTGGATGGATGACAATGTAGTAAGACATCAAGTTTATTTTCAATTTTATTTTGTATCAATGTTTACTGATTGAGTCTTACTTAGTAGTCCCTCCAAATATTACTTAGTTCTTGTATGATAAAAGTATTAGACAAATTGTATGATTATCTCTTATAGTCTTGGGTGGTTTGATGTTAAATTTCTTTATGCAACAAATTTACATACTGTGCTTAATTATATCATAAATTAAAAAGAATTTTTGTTCTAAAAACTATGAACAAAATCTGTTATAAAAAATTATAATTTTTTACAAAAAATAATTTTTTAATTGTTCTGACCCAAATGACCCAACCCGATCCAATCCGTTTATGATCGGGTTGGTTCGGCTTGGGTTTGACAATAGAATTACACAAATCCGATCCAATCCAATTCATAAAATTTTGATCGGGTCGAGTAATGGATTCATTCAAACCCAACCCGTGTACACCCCTAGCAACTTTTGCTCTGGCTGCTCTCATGGAGATCCCCTTCCAATATAAAGCAACCATGGAATTTGGAATACTCGGGTATGATCCTAATTAAGTTTTACTAGGTGAAAAGTGAAGATATATAGTTATTATATAAAATAACACACTTTTGATTCATTCTACTGACACAAATTTAATTTCTTTGGAACAACATGTAGTTTTCTTTGAATTGAATATTGGCTAAATTATTATGTTCGTTCCTTATCTTTATTTTAGATTGTAATTTGGTTTTTTATTTTTTAAAAGTTGTAAAATGATCTTTTATTTTTATTTTAAGTTGTAATTTGATCCTTTATTTTTTAAAAGTTACAAAATGGTCCCTTAAGTAATTTTTATAGCATGTTTACCCCTAAAGTAATGTATTTTCTTAATTTTTTTGGGATAAACATGATATAAAAAATTACTTAAGGGATTATTTTGCAACTTATAAAAAATAAAGAACTAAATTGTAACTTTTAAAAAATGAAGGATCAAACTATAACCTGAAATAAAAATAAGGGACCATATGAATAATTTAGCCTTGAATATTTTATGATAGGTTTAATTATACTTCTATTTTATCCTCAAAGTTACACAATCTTAAATATTTTGTTTTCAAAGAATTTTTTTTCCACTAATATTGTTTCCCAATTCTTGGGAAACAAAATTTGCAAAATAATATAATTTTGAGAGAAAAAAATGTAATTAAGGATTTCATTATATATAAAATTAGCAGTTTTATGATTAACTTCATATTTGCCATTCTTTGTTTGCAAAATGGACAACAGACGTGTGATAAGAAGAGCAAAGAGAATAGTTCCGAAACCTCCTCCCGTTCCTTATTCTAGGCCTGCACCACCACCACCACCACCTGCGCGTGTACCCAGCAATACTGCAGCATCCTCCGGAGATGAGCAGAACCAAGCGGTGTGTATAACTCAAACTACTAGCCTATTGGATTTTCACATGTTTGGATATAATTGTTAAGCCTATAGGATTGATTCCCTTTTGGAGTATAAGTAGAAAATAATGATTTGTTTAGTTTTGAGAAAAGTCCTTTTTTTTTTTTTACTTTTATTTCCACTTTTTCAAATAATTATAAAATGTTATTCTATTTTACTTTGTTTTCTATTTTGAATATTTGTACATGAAATGAGGCCAAAGACTTTCTAGTTGTTTTTTTTTTTCTGTAAAAATATTTGAAAATAAGAAATATAGTGAAAATAATTTGATGTTTTTATAATTATTTATAAAATAAAATAAACATTTTCTTAAACTAAATAGCTATTAAAGCTTTGCTTTCTCTATCAACTATATGAAGTTGCTTGATGATTTATTTGGTGTACTAATGGAATTATACAGGCCTGTGCTGTTTGTTTGACCAATCCAAGAGACTTGGCCTTTGGATGTGGGCACATGGTGAGTTAGCATCACTAAATTAATGGTCTCATTACTCTTATTGTTCTTAGTTTTTTTTTATTTTTTATTTTTTATAAATATTTCTTACAATATTTTGGAACACAGACTTGCAGGGATTGTGGATACAAGTTAACTAATTGTCCCATGTGCCGAGAGAGGATCACTAGTCGTCTCAGGGTGTACAGCGGGTGATTGTAATGAAGATCATGCACATTAATTAATTACATAGTTTCCATAAGATACCTTTCTCATCAATAGGGTTTATGGTGTGGTTAAGTGTCTAAAAATGAGCATGGATTTGTTGTGAAAAAAAGATAGCTTGTCTCTGTTTGGATGTTTTAAGAGTATTGAAAAATGGAGATGAATTGTGCAAAGTTTCTATATATAGGTTCGTGTCGACGTGTTTGAAGTTTGTATATTACTATATTCTGCACATAATGTTTATAAGATTGCTCCTTGTATGTTTTAGGTACATAATTGATTTTGAGATGAAGTAATTTTAATAGTTTTTTCTTGGTTAAATTAATCTGTAGATCTCTATACTATTCGACAATTTTTAATTAGGTCTCTGAACTATTTTTTTTTTCAATTGGATCCCTAAACTTTTATTTAATTTTTAATTAGGTCACTGCCGTTAACTACCGTTAACTCTATTAACGGTAGGAACTTAATTAAAAAATAAATAGAAGTTCAGGGACCAAATTAAAAAAATTGTTTAGGAACCTAATTAAATTTTTTTAAGTAGTTCAAGAACCTACTGAATAAATTAAAAGTAAATTAAAAATCATACAAAAAATATCACTTAATTGAATAATGTATTTGAAAGGAGTGCATTAGGTTTGTTCGAACATAATATGTAGGAGAAAACTAGAAGTGCAGTAAGGGAGATTGATGCTTCCAGTGTTTGAGAATACTGGTTGAAGAACCTACAGAGGTTGAGAATATTGAGTTTAGAATCCGTAAAGGTGAGAATACTAGACTGGAGAGGTGAAAATACTGACTTGAAGAGTTAAGAATTCTCAGTGCAGGTCTGTAGAATGGACAATACTAAATTTAGAAGTAGTCTACATATGCTTGAGTAGTATAGCATGATAACCTGGGTAGAATTTGAGAATTACTCAGTAGGTCCCTAAACTATTTAATTTTTTTTAATTAGGTTCCTAAACAATTTTTCAATTAGGTCCCTGAACTTCTACTTATTTTTTAATTAGGTCCATGCCATTAATGGAGCTAACGGTAGTTAACGACAGAAATCTAACTAAAAAATAAATAAAAGTTCAGGGACTCAATTGAAAAAAATAGTTCAGGACCTAATTAAAAATTCTCGAAAAGTATAGGACCTACAGATTAATTTAACCTTTTTTTTTTAAATAAAAAACTTATATTGAATTTTATTATTATTTTGTTTTTTAATAAAAATATTCAAACATCAATCATATCAATTTTAATCAAAATAAATTTGTTAACATCATCCAAACACACATGAAATACCGTGTTGAGTCACAATGGATGCAAGGCACAATGGAACTTGTACGGTGAATAATGACGGGAAAGTGAAAAGTGGAGGCTTGAATGTTGAAAAAGCACGTATAACCGGTTTCAGTGGTTAGGTTGAATAGAAAAGTAAATATAAAATGAAAATAATTTTCTTGTAAAAACATATTTGTCCATAATAGTCATGCAAGTAGACAATGTAAGTAGAATATCGTTCCCTTGAAAACTTTAATGCCTAACAATTTCAATTTCTCCACTATTTAAACTATTAAATACTTGTTTCATTTTCTGAAGCAAATTTCTATAACAAAACTTTAAAAAAGAAATAACATTTTTTGTAATTTTCTCAATAAAACTTTTCTTTCAAATTTCCTAAAAACAGCAATTTATAAAAAAAAAATATGTTAAAAATTATGAAGTCCCAAATCTCAATCTCATGGTAAACAAGATTTGTTCTATCTTAAATTTATATATTTTTAGTTATACTAGAGGCATTATTTCTTTGCATTTTCAATTCCTTGAAAATGAAAGTGAAATTCTCATTCTATATTTTATTCCTTATCCCTAAGAAAATAAATTATAAAATCTTGATTAATAGAGCAAGCCTATCAAAGAGCTAAAACATTATAATCCATCCCTCTAGATCATAAAATAAAAGGTTCCCAATTTCATTTCCAAATTTAAATCATAATTTCCCAATGAATCCCAATGATAACAAATTCTAAAATCATTCCAATGGGTGATGAGGCCACATAAAGCATTAAGAACAAAAAAGAAAGAGTACTATAACAAAAGATATAAATAGAGATAAAACTTTATTCAAATAAAAGATCAGTACATGAGATTGGATTCAGAATACCTCACAACTCCCAACAAGAGATGTTTAGCCACTCATGATCATGACAAGCGTTACTCTTGATTCTATTACAAAACTTTTAAATAAAATGTTCAGAAAATGACTAAGACCGTCAGAACTCTCTCTCTCTCTATTTCATTTTTTTTTTGAGAAAATGATCAGTCCCCCTTTTTCCTTTCCCAATGCATTTATATAGAGTTTTAAAATTCCTGAATAGGGCATGGGGCGCTACCCTACTCGGCGTGGGGCGCTTCTTCAGTGATAAAAAATTCATCCTCTTTGGACACTGAGCATGAAGAGCTCAGTTACTTGGCGCAAAGCACTTAACCTCTTGCGAGCACACCTCTAAAACTCTTGACTTTCCAACTTCTTGGGCCTTTTTCTTGGGCTTCTCTTCATTTCTCTTTGTTGCTTTATACCCAATCTCAAATTATTGATAAAAACCTACAAAAATATAATAAAAACAAACTTTATAAATTTATTACTCAACTTTCTAAATTTTATTTAAATAAATACGACTAAAATAAGCACAATTTTACCATTAACAATGGTCACCTCCAAAAAGCAGGTGCCAAGAAGATTCAAGATTGGTTTCACAAAACGGACAAATACCTACATTGAATACCTTTTGAAATGAGACGTTGTCTTGTAGGCAAACAATCCCTAGCCATACGCCATAAAAGTATCTTCATTTTGTGCGAGATTTGAACTCTCCAAATAAGCATCCATTCACCTTGTGCCTTGAAAGCATCATTTTCAATTAAGGAATCCATAATATGATGGTAAGTAGATTTAACAATGAAAATACCATTTCTTGTATAGTTCCATATCAACCTATCCTCGGCTTGATCGATGACCATATAAAGGTACGGAAGTAATCTGATACACATCTATTTGATTGAAAAGAATAAAAATAAAATCATGACACCACATTGTAACAGAATGATCAATTAAGTCACATACTTTCAAATTCTCCATTCCATCAATTGGTGCGCTAGAAATAAAAGGATTATTAGCTGCCCGCAACCAAGGATCACACCAAACTCTAATATTATTTCCACTTCCCAATTGCCATCTCAATCCTTCCTTCACCATGGGCCATGAAAGAAAGATGCTATGCCAAACAAAGTTTGGATTATGCCCCAAGCTAGCCTCCAAGAAATTCCCCTTTGGAAAGTATTTAGCTTTGAAAACCCGAGTTACATTAGCATCATATCGGTGGAAAATTTTCAACCTTACTTCCCTTGCATAGCTAAGTTAAAGCCATATAAATGACAAAAACCCAAGCCTCCATATTCCTTTCTCATTATTAAGCAGCCCCAACTTAACCAATTAACCCCTTTGCCCGTATTTTTGTTAGAGCCCCACCAAAAAGAGTTTATCATTTTTTGAATATCATCTCCTAAGGAGGAAGGGAGCAAAAAATTGGTCATGCAATAAGTAGGAATTGTCTGAGCAATTGATTTAATGAGAATTTCCCTTCCAGCATTAGAAAGATACTTTCCTAACCAAGATTGGATCTTCTTCCAAATCCTATCCTTTAGATACTTGAAGATGGTCTTTTCCCTTCTACCAACCATAGATGGTAAACTCAAATACTTGCCAATGCCCAAGCATTTAGCAACTCCCAAAAATGAATAGATGGCATCCCAAGAAATTTGAGGAGTGTTATTGTTAAAGTAGATTTCACAGACTTTTGGAAATTAATTGCATGACCTGAAGCATTTTCATATGTGGATAAAACATCATGCAAAGTCTGCGCCTCCTTATCTGTTGTCCTGCAAAAAAGAAAATAATCATCAACAAATAAAAGGTGTGTGAGGAGAGGAGCTCCTCTACACACCTTAATACCATGAATGTCTCCTCTAGCTTCAACTCTTTTCAACAAACAGGACAAACTGTCCATACATATTATGAAAAGATAAGGCAACAATGGGTCACATGCCTTAAACCTCTCCTTCGAGAAATAGTGACACATTTTCACCATTCACCAAAACATTATAATTAATAGTCTCAACACACATCTTTATCCAATTCACCCATTTTTCATGAAACCCCAGTTTTAAGCAAAATATCATTGAGATATTTCCAATCAATTCAATCAAAAGCTTTACTGGTATCAATTTTGAATGCTAACTAACGATTCTTCCCATCAGATTTACATTTCATGTGGTGAATAGTTTCAATAGCAAGAAGAACATTATCCAAAATGGAATGACCTTCAACAAAGCAGATCTCTTTTGAAATACACTATGCAAGAAAAAGGTTTGAGATAATTAGCCAAGACTTTTGAAATGACTTTGTATAATACATTACAAAGTGAAATAGGTCTCAAATTCTTCATAGAGGCGGGGTTATCCTTTTTTGGAATAAGGACAATGTTAGTATTATTTAACTCGGGAGGAAACATACCTTGCTCTAGCCAATACACAGCTGAGTGAAAAATCTCATCTCCATAAAAATCCCAAAAATGCTTATAAAAAGCAAGATTCAAACCATCAGGCCAGGAGATTTGTCTAAATGCATTTGGAAAATAGCTTTTCTAAATTTCCACATGTGAAAAGGAGATAAAAGGAGAGCATTATCTTCATGCGAAATTTTGGTTTGGACGTTGCAAATAACAGCTTTGGTATCTCCATTATGACATGCGAAGAGGTCATCAAAATAATATTGAGCAACATACCGACCCATTATTTCCAATTAGCTGAGTGATAGTGTTGCTTTTCCTTCTAGAATTGGCAGCAGAATGAAAAAATAATTTTGTGTTAGCATTACCATCATGAAGCGAAAATATATTGGCCTTTTGTTTCCAAAATGCCTCCTCTGGAGCAAGTAAAATTCCAAGCTGATCAGAGTTCAGAAAAATGCTTTATAGATACCGGGTCAAATTTATATATGTATTTGTATATATGTAATTGAACAATTTTCTTTTTTATTTTATTCTTAGAATTTAAATATTAAAACCATCATTTTAGCAAAAGTTTTTACTTGGAATGATAATTGTAGGGTTTGGATAGGATACTATAGTACTCGTTTCCATACTACTCGCGCGCGTTTAATAAAAATATTTGTACCCACACTCATGCCCGCATGAGTAACAACAAATGGATTTATATGTCTAATAGAAAGAAATCCTACTAAAAGGATAAACTACATTTTAGGTTAAAAGACAATGATAAGCTACCTACTAAGAATTTAGCATCAAGGAAACTGTATGACCAATTAGTGAACATACAAGCACACAGATGAAGGTTAATGGTCAAATCTCAAATGTATAGTACTTCAAAACTTTCAAGTTCACACCGAATATCATTAAAATGAAAATTCCTAATCAAAATCATGCAAATTAGAATATCCTGCAGATTTGGCCTTCTGGCTGACAAGGGTCCTGTCTCCGTGTTGATACTTAAGGAACAATGAACATGAACATCTTTTCCTGATATATTACGCTAGCGAGATCAAACTATTGTCAAATTTAAAAATCATAAGAAAATTTAACTGAGGCCATAGTTCTCTTATTTTAGAAATGAGTATACACCTCTTGGTACTTTATCATTGTATGATCAAACAATTACTCCTCTGTTTCTATAATTTTACTTAATTCTTTCGCCTTCTGCTAAATTTCCTCAACAATTAACTTCAATTCCTAAAAAGAATAATGAGATTCATTTTCTGAACACGATCAAGCATGCAAAGAGTTGCGAATAATTTTATCAGACTTGGTGATCCTAGTGAGACGAACAGCTCCAGGGTCTTGAAGAAAGGGATTATGCAGAGGATTCAAGGCCTACAAGTTGGACCTCATTCTCAACACATCTTATCCTTCCTCAGAAAGTCACCTTTCTTATCAAACCAATCACCTCAACCCATCGTCAAAAAAAACACGTCCCCCTTTACTTGGATCGCCTTCGTCCTCACCTTTTCCTCCCTCGCCATGTCGTTGGAGCCAAACCGCAGTCTTGCTGTGATACTCCTCCGCCCGACCTCATAAGGGTTGCGTCTTCGTCCATCTTAACATAAAGGATGACTGTTTCTAAGTAATCCTAAATTATTTGGGATTACTTCATTGAACTTTTAACAGTTTGAAAATTTCTGTTTTTGTTAACAATGTTGGAGTGCTAATGGATCTCTGAATTAATCCTATTTCACAATGAATATCTGTTATTATTTGAGCAGTGAGTAGGTCTGCATAGATGACTGATGAAGAATTTGCAAGAGAAATGCTTGCTGGTGTAAATCCAAACCTGATTCATTGCCTTCAGGTTGAGTTTTCTTTGCAGGTTAAGTTTGTCATTGATAACCTTGATTGGCAGAATGGCCTAATGGAGGATCACATATATTTCCTATTTTCCTTATAATTATTCTATATTTATTTTTGCAGGAGTTCCCTCCACGAAGCAAGCTGGATGGCCAAATCTATGGTGATCATACTAGTCAAATAACCAAAGAACACCTAGAGCCTAACTTGGAAGGGCTCATTGTAGATAAGGTATATAATATGATAAATTTGTGTTTTGAAATAAAATTTTATTTGATGAATTCTGTTATTTTCTGTGTCTAGTTTTATTTTAGATGTTTTTCTATGAATAATAAAGAGTAAATTGTATCTGGTTGGAAAGGCAATCCAAAACAAGAGACTGTTCCTAGCTACTAGATCATCATGACTCAGTCATGCCATATTTAAGGCGAATAAACGCTTACCAGAACCATCCTTTTCCTGAAAAAGACCGAACTTTAAGGCCACTTGCCATAGAGTTGAGTTTGCCACATCCTCAGGGAGATCAATCTGGTGTTGTTAGTCAAGTTTTTCTGTCTGCAGATGAAGGTGTTGAAAGTTCTATTTGGCTGCTAGCAAAGGCTTATGTAGCTGTGAATGACTTGTGCTATCATCAACTTGTCAGCCATTGGTGTAAATTTTCTCAACGAAATAAATCAACTTATACATCTATAAAATGATTATTAATATCTTTTGATGGATAATAGGTTAAATACTTATGCAGTTGTTGAGCCATTCATGATAGCAACAAACAGGCATCTCAGTGTTGTTCACCCTATTTATAAACTCCTTAACCCTCACTATTGTGACCCCGTGAACATAAATGCCCTTGCTCGGTAATCACTGGTCAACGACGGTGGCATTATAGAACAAACAATGTTGTGGGGAAGGTATTCTACGGAAATGTCTGCTGTAATTTACAAGGATTGGGTTTTTACAGATCAACCATTGCCTGCTGATCTTAAAAGAAGGTAATTCATATATCTTACAGTAGGAAACATGAAAACTCAATTTAATTTATAGTTAACAAAATTAATGTCATGTGATGTAGAGGAATTCTTAACGGTATCTGTATCTGAAGAGGTCTGTGGTTCCTTAAGTTTTGTGGCTTTGAATAAAAGATAGAACTTAGAAGAGAAGGAATCTGAATTCCTTCATCCACCCTGCATATGGTAATCTAGTGTGTTTGAATGCTTTCATGTTTGGCTTTAATAAAAGCAGTTGTTTTGTAAAATGTTTAGAATCAATAAAAGCATTTACTGCTTAGTCTGCTTTGTGCACTAACCTTAGCCATGTAACTTGAAATAGAAATAAATATTGAGTTGGGCAAAAGCTACGATGACTTGATAACCGAATGTTCAAATATAATCGATAATCTCTTTTTTGTTACAAGAGATAAAAGAAACAAAAAATCAACAAATTGACAGAAAAGGACACACTACCCTCTAGGGAAGCAAAGTCCCATCTCAATCTTCCATAATCCTAACAGACAAAACAAGTTATCAACAAGGGTACTTCCAATAATTTGTTTACAAATAAGGTACTTAAATCAATATTCACATATAAAGGAAGTAGAGAATGTCATATTGTCTACTTCCATATCTTAAAGAAGATATATATATATATATATATATATATATATATATATATATATATATATATTATGAGTAATTAATCTTAACCATTAGATTTCAAGAAATGAATGGTGGAGATGAAGAGTAACTCTTTTATACTTACTCTTGGAGTAAGTGGATTCCTACTCATATATATATATATAGACAATGACTACTTTGTTTTCTTAAAAAAAAAAAAAAAAGAAAGTAGACGATGCTCATGTCGATTTTAATAAATCGATATTACTATTGTGAACTGTATTTAAATGGAAAGCACTTTTTTTGATACCCATGACATTGGTGCGGAGTATCACCTGCTTTGCTGATGACTAATCTCCACTAGGGAACATGGCTAGCCATCATTAGTGGGGTCTCTCCTCCCAACCACATTTTTTCCATTCACAAGTCTCGAACTAAGACCTTGTGCTTAAGGGACCATACCACTCGAACCAACGACTTGTTGGTAAAGAAAAAACATTTTAATAATGCAATTGCACATTATAAAAATCAACCTTGCTGTAAAACTTTCATTTACAATGCTAATTGGACATTATAGAGATCAATATGTATTGTAAACTTTAGTAGTGAAAGATAAAATTGTACTATGAAAGAATTTGGTGTCCGGCAAATTTAATTTGATTAGAGACACATATACATGACAATAAGAACATCAACCTATTAATTGGAAACATCACAGAACCTAACTAGCTACTCAAATCTCGTTATCAACTAAACAACTAAGTGAAAATGAAAGTTTACAAATTGAAGAGAACCTTGTGCACAAGGATAACTTTTTTATCATCTCATGTTTTTCCCGTTCATTTGTCTCAGAGTAAACACGGATTGTCTTGTCCTGTAATAGTCTTGCATTTGCAAATTCAAACTCTGCATCATGGTCACCGTAATTAATAATACATCATGTTTTAGGTGGATATTGTCACTCTGTCATATCAGCGTAAGCAGGGGATTCAGCAATGACAAGATTTTAAACTCAGCAAACCTAATTAATGACAAGATTTTGAAGTTTTTGACAATGCTTGAGCACTTTCAACACCTCCAGCCAGTCCCTATTACGTTCCAAAAAAAGCCGAATTCAATGCTGATTAAATTGTGAAATTTGGGAATCAAGTCTTCAATGATTTCCTTTTCGTCATAATCCATATGTAACCTTAAATTACTACTGACTTCCATGTCCTCGGGACCAGGACACCTAGAAAGAAGCTCAGCAAGAAATCAATTATTTGACATTTGTAGGATGACAAATTATAGTATGATAACTCAATCCTACAAAATCGGCTTGTAAGATGAGACTTGCCCTCCACTTATATACAATATTTTAGCCTCATCACTAAGGTTATATCAGTTTCTGTTTTATATAAATAGTCATTTCACCAATAATATATAGAGTTTTAGTTGTTTGTTATAACAAGTAAGTGTCAACTTTAATGTCAATTTTTAATACGAATATTATTAAAATAAGATTCTTAATTTTAATTGAAAACTATATAAATATTTACAAAATGATTTATTCTATATAAAAACACAAGATCATGCAAAGAATTTCCTACTTATGTTATGTACAAATACTTATATTTCATGCTCACTCACTGTTTTTATTAGATACTTGTGCATTTATCATGTATTAATTAGATTATTACATGAGTATTTTTAACTTATTATTTGAGATATGCAGATTAATTTTTATTATTAACTTTTATTATTAGTGAATAGAAATAGATTATTTTTTTAATATATAAAGTTAGTGGAATATTACGTGGCCTTGTTGCTTAATGTCCTCAAATACTAGAAAGTTACCTATTAATCTACTCAGTGAAGATTAAGATGAAGATATGTTTACAAAAGAGTGTGATCCTCTTCTGGGAGCTCATCATCGCTCGCAGATGATTTAACGCAGACGTGCTTGGAAAGTTGTACATTTCATGATAGAGTGAATAAGCATCATCGCCCGCAGATGATTTAACGCAGACGTGTTTGGAAAGTTGTACATTTCTTGATAGAGTGAATAAGCGGATCCAGAGCCATAGGGAAATAGGGAGCTCGTGTATTCGCAGAAAAAAGATCCACTTGTCAAACCTTGCACAGGAATGGAAGCTGCTGCTGGAATAGTATACCCGGGGAGAGTTTCCAGATACTACCATGCAAGATGGCTGCAAGTTTATTGAATGATGCATTATAAGTGACTCCTGCCTTTGGTGCTGCTGCTGCAATGTATCCATCATCAGCACATTGTCTTCCTGAATACCCAGCTTTTCACTACCCATTGTATTAGATGGAGGTCTTACTCCATATCCAGATGGAAATTTTTTGCCTTTGGCAATGTTAGGACATATTGAGAGAGGATGACAATATGTCACGTTTTGATCCGCATGGGGATGGTTATTAGGCCATTGATATATTAAAAAATTAATATTAGGTGAACTTGTTGCTTTAATCGTGTCAAGTACTTCTTGTAATCAAAATAACAAGGAGCATTTAATGTCCCGTCAGTCAGCAAGGAGCACAACAAAAAGCAAAAAAACTCACATGGAGCACTTTGAAATGTCGCCTCCCAACAAGTGTCACACCATGAAGTGGCGCCTCCTTCATGGTGGAGACTTCATGGTGGAGCATTCCAAAATGGTGCCTCCCTACCTGCAAAAGGGTCTAAAGCAGCTGACACATTGCAGTAGCTGGTGACGCCAAATATGGTGGCGCCTCTTGAGTAGAGACAAAAAAAATTAGGAGGCGCCAACTGAAATGGCACCTCCTCTTACTTACGTGGAAAAAACAACCACTATAGGTAAATACTGTCCTAAGACTTAGATTAGATTAAGAGATATGATTTATATCTTCGATAGCCTATTTCTAAAAAAGTAGGATACTTTTTTTTCTTTTTGTAGTTATCAATATTTCATAGGATTATATTTCTAAGATTTATATTAAATTTGATTAATCTTTTCATCTTTTACTAGCTTATCTTGTATCTATATATACATACTCTTTGAGTCAATGAATGCGGAATAATACAATCTTTTTATCCTGCCCTTTAACTTCAAGTGAATGCTTCAGGTTTGCTTCAAGTTTGACACTTTAACTAGTGCAAGGGGGTATTTGCACACCTTCATTACAATGAAGGTCTAACACTAACCACTTACATGTTCGTAGAAAAATGCTAATATAAACAAATTCTTTAGCATTTTTTAAATAAAAGAGTATTGATAAATGTACACCTCATTGGAGTGTGAGTGGAAAAAATAAAGAGATGGAGAAAAATAAAGGAATAAAGAGAAAAAATAAAATAAAGTGAAAATGAGATGGGAGAAAAAATAGATATATGTTACACATTTTCCTAATTAAAAGCTGCTATTGACTGTTACTTATTGTTTTATTTATATTATTATTTAATAATTATTATATTTATTTAATTATTGAAATGTTTTATTGAGTATCAATTTCCATCATTTAATAAATAATAAAAAATCGTTACTTATTAAATATTTTATTTCTTAATAACAAATACTTGTTAAAAATTTTGTCTAAGTATTTAGTTTCTTATTTTATGCATTTCATTAGCTATTTAAAATAATAAACAGTAATGTAATATATATTATTACATAATTAATTATTTTTTACTTAATTATGTTTTCTATTCCATTACATAAGGATGCAAAGGTGAATTTCTTACAGTTTTGGGGGTTGATGGATTGTGATGCAGATAGCAAGAAGCATTGGATGGGGATATGGTTTGACGTAATATGATCAATATAGTTGAGCAGTAATTCTTGAATATTTACATCGACAAACACATAAGAGGAGTGCCTTATTTATTCCATTAAATTTCGTTCATGGCAATGGGAATAAGGCAAAGGGGCTCACTTATCCATTATCAGAATGGGCGTTGAATCCTAGAGCATGCATTGGTCTTAATTGAAATAAGAGGGGTTGGAGGTGTGGTTTTGTGGGATTATAAATAAGAAGGGTTGAAGGTAAAGAGTGGAATAGATAGTGGTGGAGTACGGGAGAAGAAGTAGGGAGGAGTGTGTAATGGTATGGTGGTTGGTCTATTACTGCAACCAAGCTTTGTAATAAGAAATGAAAATTTTGTCATGATATGATCATATTGATGTTATGGGACCAATCACTACGGTTTTTGTGTGTTAATGTTGATACCTCATGCTAATTTTGTTGTTGGTGTGGGTAGCTCATGGTTATTTTGTTGTTGGTGTGGGTAATTAAGGTGAGTTTAGTGAGTTTGGTGGTTGGACACGTGAGATTTGCAACAAAAGTTGTAGCTTTATTTTTGGTTACTGGTTGGTGGGGAGGTATGCAAATAGATGAAACAAGTGTAAGATTGGGGTTGATTTTTAGCATACAATGCGCTTTTTTTTTTATTCGTAGGTTTACAAGTTACAACAACTTAGCACCTACTCAACCAACTGAGCTAGACCCCCTCGATTACAGTGCACATCTATCTTGTTTATGTTTTTTTTTTGTTATGACTTATAAGTTTGACACATCTTGTGCTATTGACATTTATTTCAATAAAAAAATTTGCTTATAAAAAAAATTATGTTTTCTATTCATTATCAGTTCATGATAATAAATGCTAATGTTATCTTTATCGTTAGCAATAGGAATGATAAAGTGTACATAAACCCTACGGGTACTCACAAAAATATCCGCAAATGAGTAGGGTAAATACCCGCTTATTGAGGATGGGTACAGAGCAGGTATTTACTTGCAAATTTTAATGGGATGGGTGCGGATACGGGTTCTATAGTACCCACCCAGCCTTGCACCTATTATATATATTAATTTAATTAAAATATATTACATATATAAATAATTATATATTTTACTAATTATTAATTTAATAACTAACACAGTAACGCATAATATGGAAGTGGAACCCTAAATTCCTTTCAAACACCTCTGCCCTGATGAAGTGCAATCTCGAACGCCAAAGGCTAAAGCCATTAATTCTCACAAGCTATCAGTAACATTTTTTTTATTCGTCTATATGTAACAATTTTGATTGCCATAATAAATATTCGTAGTATTAGTTAATTATTTTTATATTTTTTATCTCATTTATATATCTCATTAATAAATAACTTACTAGTTAAAAATTATATGTTATGTACACAGCTAAAAAAATATTTAAGAAATTAAAAAATTTAGAATTATTTATTAAAATAATTTTAAATTGTTTTATAAAATTAAAAAATAAAATGAATCCATCTCAACACACGTTCATTTAGCGGATTACAGACCTCATCACATAACATTAACCAGACTGTCCCATTCAACAATAAAATAACTTTACAAGTTTAAAATAATAAAGATAAGTATTATAAAAATTAATATTTTTACCATACTATATATTATTAATATTAACATAAAAATAAAATTTATTTATATATAGTATAGATTATCAATATTAACTTGAAAAATTATAAAGATAATAAAAATTATACAAATATTTTGTATAAGTTTACAAATAGTGTGTATATTATGAAGATTTTAAAAATATTTTTTTAATATTACAAAAAAAAATATAAAGTTATTTTTTGTGACATTGGGTTTTTACTTTTGTGAGATTTGGATGGTCGAGTTTGTGTCAAACAACAACTTCCAGCCTAAATTATATCTGTAAAGTAGCAATCGTAGCAACAGTGCTAAGATGCATTCATCCTCACTCCATAGTCCAAAACTTTCACTATAAAATTTAAGGCAACTATATTTATAAAAGTAGTAATTTAAAAGAGAATTTTCAATTTACTAGGTGTAATTTTTTTAATTAATATTTTTTTATTAATTTATTGACTTTATACATAAGTAAAATGCGGGTAACGGGTGCGGGTATGGGTATATAAGTACCCAGTGGGTACAAGGATGGAGATTAAAGTTGCTTCCCGGACAAGTATGGAGACAGGTACGGATATTTTTTTTTTTAAATGCAGGTATGGGGACAGGTACTATAATACTCTACTCAGACCCTATCCATTGTCATTCCTATTTAGCAGTTGCATGTAATTTGGAAAAATCGCTAATGACTTATTTCTTAATTATTTAATTAAAATAATATTTGATAATTATTAAATTAATTTATTTTTATAAATAAACATTATATATCGATTATTGTCGACTATAAGTCAACAATTTTAAAAAAATAGTTTTCTTATACTTATACTGTTTTATATAATTATTTATTATTTAATCATATATTAAATAATAATTATACTTATTTATTAATTTTATCATTTCTTATTTCTATATGACTGTTAAAATATTCAATTCTTTTTAATAAATTATTAACTCTATAATTTCCTAACTAAATATTAATGGATTTTCAATGTTCGTTGTATTTAATTATTATTTATTTTTATTTAATAATTTCATTAGTAATTTTAAAAATATATGCTCATGTGATTTATATTACTAGTGGTTTTTATTATAAATAGATAATGTTAATTTATTAATTGTTTTAGTTAAATTCATCATAAAGCATTATTATATTTATATACTTATTTATAAGATTTATTAAATATAAATTGTTTTTCATAATTTAATAAATATTATTAATATAAATTAGTCTTTTTTCAATAAAATAAAAGTGACAATTTATATTAAATTTTAGTTTTGCTTTTTTTTAAATTTTATTATTTATTTTAATATTTTTTTTATACAATTGTCGCACTAAGGTTAGATCCTAAGACCTCATGCTTACTACCCCAATCCCCCACTTTTAAGCCAACCTTAGTGGGTATTATTTGTTTTAATATGGCATTAGTTGTTTTTAAATTAAACTGCTAATGATATTTATTAATTATCTTTAAAATTAACAATTAATAATTAACTTTTTAAATATTAATTATTGTTCATAAATAAATAGATGTTAGTAAAATATAGGTTTAATTGTACATTTTACCTCCAACTTTTTTATCTTTTGACAAATTTTATCCCTAACAAATTAATTTGGTATATTTTACCCCAAACTTTTTAAAAAACTTGAAAATTTTACCTTCAGTCATTGAGTTGACGTGACATGCTAAAATAATCTCATTTTTTATCCCTAACTTTTTACTTTTTGGCAAATTTTATCCCCAACTTTTTTTGATGAATTTTAAAATTCTCCAAAAAATAAAAATTGGGAGTAAAAAGTGTAATTAAGTTTGTCTTTTCAATTATTAAATTATTTTTTTTATTTGTTCATATATTTAATTGTAATTTTATTTTTTTTACTTATGTTATCTAAGTAGAATTATTGTTGAGTTAATAAATTTTATATTGTTTATTAAATTGTTAGTGTTTCTTAAATAATCTCATAACCAATATGTCGTTGGTCCGAATGGAATTGAGCTCGGATCTCTTAAGACAAAGTCTCATATTTAAGTCTTCTGGATGAAAAAAAAAGACGTGGTTAAGGAGGGGAGACCCCACTATAAATGGCCAACTAGGTTCCCAAATGGAGATTAGTTATTGGCAAAGTTGGTGAATACTTTGCACCAATGACGTCATAGTGACAAAAAAAAATCTCACAAAGTAAGACATTCCTTTAACTTTAATTTACTTTTTAAACCACTAATATACTTTTTTGGCATTGAGCATATTAACATTTTGCTATAAAATTTATTATTTTTAGAATCAGACTGAACCGATTAGTTGAACAAAAAGATCAGTGAATCGGTCAAATGTTCAATTTAAATAAATCATTGAACTAACTTATTGAAAAATTGGTCAAAATAAAAAATTCCAAAAAATCAGTGAGAATTGATAAAAAAAAATCGGCAAAAAAAAAAAAAAGTTTACAACATGTCAATAAAAAATGTATAATATATTGTCATTTTGATTTTTTTTTTCTTAAAAATGAAAGTCAAGCAAAAGTATTTATCATTTTCTTTTTCATTTAGATGTAAATTTGTTATTGTTAATGGACATTATTGTCTATTGTTAAAACTTAGATCTATTATCAAGGTCGGTCCTGACATTTTATGGGCCCAGGGCGAAACTATACATTCGGGCCCTGTTTTTGGTCTCTTAAATTTAGGTTATTGTTATTTCTTGTTCCCTAAATTTAAAATTTCTTATTTTAATCCAAACCTCATAGGGTAAAAAAAAAAGACCACAAATTGTGCATCCAAACCGCCAAAAATCAATAAGGAGAGATTAAAAAAAACATTTTCAAAATTGAGAGAATAAAAAAAGCATTTAGGGGACCAAAAACAACATTGACCCAAATTTGAAGGATCAAACACATATTTAAGCCTACCGTAAAATATAAACATATGTTCCATAGAAAAAATAGATATGTAATTTCATTAAAATGATATATTTTATTGCATACAAAATATTTTCTCTACTAAAAAGTACATACAAATACAAAATATTACATGCTAATAGACCTTTAATTTTTTTGGAGGAAATTAAAATTTTGTTAACTTTAATGCGTGGATAAGTTAAAATTAATAATCGAAAGACTTTTAAAAAAATTGACAAGATTAAGTTATTGTCAAAAGAATTAAAAACTTTTTTTCCCTCCCTACATTAATCTTTTTTTAAATTTTTCTGGGCCCCCTTCAGTCAGGGGACCAGTGCCGTTGCACCTCAATCCAAGCTTCAAGGCTGAGCCTGTCTATTATATTAAACTTTTTTGTGTATTTTAAATGTTGAAAACTTATACAATTATGTTTTATTTTTAATTTTTAATGTTATAAAATTATGATGTTATATTTTTTAATATTATTTTATATATTATTAATTATTATTATTATTATTATTTTATTAATATCAATTTGATAACCATTTAATTATAATTAAATTATTGGACATTAAATCAATGCTTTAATCAATTTAATAACCATTTTAAAAACATTAATAAAATCACCAATAAATAAATAGACACTAACTAAACCTATTTTATCACATCACAAATTTAAGAACGTGAAAAGTAAAAAATTAGTAGTAATAGTCTGTCTCTATGACACCACTCTAGACAACTCAAACACACCAACCACAAATTGAAGAAAGTGAAAAGTAATAAAATGGTTAAAATGTAATTTTGATCTTCCTATTTTATAAAATCCGTGATTTTGGTTCTCTTATAAAAAAAAATTAAGACATTTGGTTCTTCTATTTTGCAAAATTAAAGATTTTGGTTCAACTTATAATTTGAGTGTGTTGACTGTTAAATATAACGTTGACCATGCTGACATGTCACTTCTTTATATTGGGTTTGGCTAATATGCCTCGTTAATTGATTAATGAATAGTAAAACGTATTGAATGAATACGTTTTTAAAGTAATGCGTCTGCGTTTTAATTGATCATGTATGCAGCTCAAGGTCCAAATCGCGGTCATACTCTCCGTCGCACTCAAGGCGTTATTCGCGCAGTGATCATTCTGATGATATTCAGTTATTCACAGAAGCAAATCAAGGACTCCTAAAATAGAATTATAGAATACATTATTGAATTTGGGGGCTCTGGAGCAGCAGATGAACCCAGGCCTGAAGGATTTTCTCCACCACGATCTCCAACATCTGAAGTTGATTTGTTAAACCAGTTAGAGCACTTGACCCGGTAGCAGTTCTAAGATCCTAAGTCACGGGATGAAAAGTATACACATTTAAAATAGAATAAGAGATATGATAATGTTATCTTATTCTATTGACTTAACAAACAATGAATTATAATACAAGAGAATAATTATCTTATTTTTTCATATCGTATTGAGTCAATTGAAAAAAAAAAAATTAAAATTTTAAATTAAATACTTAAATAAAAATAATACATACATGAAAAAAAAAGTAAAAAATTAGAAATAAAGAATTCAAATATATAAAATTATAAAAAAAACAAAATATACACTTTTAATATATTTATATATATTTTTTAAAAGTGAGGGTGCACCCTGAACTGTATGACTTGACCTTTAATTCTTGCCAAGCAGCATATCGTCGAGGCCTCGTTAATCAATTTTAAAAACAAAAAATATAAAATTGAACAAATGAGATTTTAAGTAAACTAACATAATTTGTGAATCATAACCACCTTTAAGGCTTTAATCACAGCATTTAAAAAAATTCCCAAATCCAGCTGCTACAACATTAACGCATTGCAGTATCAGCAGTGGTTGAAAAAACCAAGCAAAGCCACCAAAGCAAAACACACAGTCATAAACCTCTCTCTGCTCAGTTTTCTTCTCCTCCTTTTCTTTTTAGTTTCGTCGGAGATAATGCCGTCGCCGGTGGCAACACCAGCCACTCCACTCGCGTGTCGCGGCGCGTGAGTCTGGCGATGTCATCTGCTCGGTCCGACGAGAAATCTCTCCCGAGCGGCGACATCTACAGCGGCACCGCGTCAGGGAATGTGCCGCACGGCACCGGGAAGTACCTCTAGTACGAAGGATAACTCAAGTCGGGTCGGATAGACGGTTTGGATCCTTCATCCGCGTCGACGGCGACATGTATAGATCCTTAATTATTTTTAATTTGTTCAAATTTTTTTTTAAAATTAATTAATCAATTAACAAGGCATATTAGCCAAAACCAATATAAAGAATTGAGATGTCAGCATGATCAACTTTATATTTAACCGCCAACACATTCAAATTATAAGTTGAACCAAAATTTTCAATTTTACAAAATAGAAGGATCAAATGTCTCAATTTTTTATAGGAGAATAAAAATGACAGATTCAATAAAATAGAGGATAAAAATTATATTTTAACCTAATAAAATTAGTAATACTATTGTACCACACAACTCAAAACACACCCACCACAAATTTAAGAACATGAAAAGTAATAAAAAGTAGTGATAAATATACACTCTAATTTTGGGGTGTATGAGGAAAAATAAGAGAGATAAAAAAAAAAAGAAAAAAGAATAGATATGATAAATAATGTGATAGAAAATGAAGAGAGATATACATAGAAAAATAAAGTGAAAGTGAGATAGAATATAAAGTAAATATATGTTAAGTTTTTTTCAATAATAAATTAACATTACTACTCTTTGACACAAGTACACAACTCCTGTAGACAACAACCACACCAACCACTGATGATCAAAGGGGATGTAATCTCAATTGGAACTCAGATAAATATAATTGAGTTAAGGAAATTTGTTCTTTTGATCTGTTGTACAAATTTTACATTTTAGTTCCTACACTTAAAAATCATTCATTTTAGTTCTTATACAAGTACTTTCAGATCCATTTGGTCCCCGTCGTTACAAAATGATAAGGATAAAAAAATAAAGTTTGTGTAACGGTAGAGAACAAAATAGATGCAATTTGTACAGGGACTAAAATGAACGATTTTTAAGTGTAGGAATTAAAAGGTAAAATTTGTGCAACTATAAAGACCAAGTGGGTTATTTTTTCCTTGAGTTAAATATGTCATAAATTTTGAAAAATAAGTAAATTTTGGCTTTGATTTTTAAAATAATTTTTTGGGTTTTTATTTCTCTAAAATTTAAAATCATTAATTATTTTATGTCATCAAAAAATGAGTAAAATTTGGTTTTAATACTTATAAAAATATAATTTTATTTTCATCCTTTCAAAATATGAATAAATAAATATAGTATTTATCTTATGAATTAACAAAAATTGTGAGTAACATATTAGCATACACAACATAGGTACATACACATTATCAGTGAGAGATTTAGATAATATGCATGTAATTATAAATTTTAACTTCAGTCAGATATTATCTGTAAAAACTTTTGTTAGACAAATAGGCTATTAACCAATGTCATATAATAATGAAGAACAAAAATATTGATTTTGGATTTTAAAAGAATAAAAATCAGATAAAATCTTGTATAGAAATCAAAATTAGATTTTATTTATTTTATTTTATGAGAATAAAGACATAATATTTAAGACTTAGAACCCCAAATTAATGAGGGTCAACTAAGAGTTAAGACTTAGAACCCCGTCCCCCTTGAGTGTGAGGCAGAAGAGAGAAAGAAACGACAGGTCGAAAACGAAAGAAGGAAAAACATTACAGGCAGGAGTTCCTCTATATATAAATTAAATATGCTTTATAATAACTGAAGGCTGGAATAGCTCAGTTGGTTAGAGCGTGTGGCTGTTAACCACAAGGTCGGAGGTTCAAGCCCTCCTTCTAGCGTTTATGTTTTCATTTTTGGTTATTTGATTATTTTCTATTTTTTTCCCCTGCAAATCTTCAATAAGTCATTTAATAAAAAAGAAAGAATATCTTGTAAATTTAATGCAATAGAAATTTAGGATGATATATTTATTAAAAAGTTTGAATTTTATTTTTATTTTTTTTATAACAAGGAGACAACAGCCATTACAAACTAACAAGTTTGAAATTTTTTAATTTAAATAATTTGCTCTAAATATACGATATTGTTTTATTTTAGCTATTGTCAAAATTTGGTTTATTTTTAATCTCTCTATTTAATAAAATAAATGTGATTTTGAAGGCTTATTAGAAATTAAAAGTGCAAGATTTTATTAAAATTAGAGGATAAAAAATTATAAGGGTTAAAAAAAATTCACTTTTAGAGGTTAAAAATATATTCAAATATTTTTTATTCTATTTTTTTTTCTCTCCGTCTTTAGGAGTTTTTATAATCAGGTTAGATCTAAAGTAAATCACAAAAAAAAAAATTAAAATTATTAAATAATTATTTATTGTATTTGATCAAATTTTATCTAATTTTAAAATTAATCAAATTCAAGCCCAACAAAACTTATAAATATATAAATGTATATATAATTTAATCATAAAAATAGAGTAAATTACATTTTCTTCCTTATAAATGTTAATATTACACTATTTTTCTTTCTTATGTTGAAATATACAGTTTAATCCGAAGTCCTTGAGAAATAGCCAGTAGCTCAGCGTTCAAACTGGTAGTATAACCACAAAAACCAGAAAACCCAAGGATCCAATTACCCAAGCAATCACGAATCAAACTACCAATGCCAGCATGTCCCAGATTGCCACGAGAGCTGCCATCTGTGTTGAGCTTGAAGGAGAAATCCACTGGACGAGACCAACACACCATCCGTTGAGGAATATTCAAGGCTGGCTGGTGCAAATCTGAATGAAGAATCCAAAGAAGAGATTTGACTTTGTTAATGAATAGCCAAGGAGGCCACACTTCATCATCAAAGATCTCAGCATTCCTGGATAATCAAATAAACCAGCAGCAAACAACGAACTTCTGGCTGTGAGAGGCTTTGAGATTATGAAAGATCCACTCCTCCTCGTCTTGAGCAAAGAAATCCTGAGGGATGACATTGAACAACAGCTGCCAAACTGAATGAGCCTTTGAGCAATCTCTAAGAGCATGAAGAGTGTTCTCGCGAGCCAATCCATACCTGTGACAAGATAAATCAAAGGAAATATAACGGTTAAAACGAAAGCTATTGGTTGGGAGACTCCCATGACCCAAAAGCCAAATAAAGTGTTTGATGTTTTCTAGAATGTAGGACTGCCAGACTAATGGTCAGATTCTATTGCGGGCAAGCTGAGTAGCTGATTCACCAATAAGCAGATTTGGTGGTATATTCACTAGAAGAATTTTGCCCCCAAATGATGATATCATCCTCCAACTCATTAATGAAAACACTATCCATTTGAAGACGGACAATGTTAGGAATAGTTGTAAACAGACGGTTCCAGCACCACACACCATTATCAATGACATCCTTTACCCGAAGATGAGAATTATAGTTGTTCACGGGATCAACTAAATTATAGAGGGGTATCATTAAGCCAAGTATCATACCACAGGGATATATGTCCCTTACCAACACGAAACTTAAAGCCCGACTTAAGATCATGAACAACTTTCATAATGGATTGCCAGGTGAAAAACGCACCAGGTTTAGCTTCCACATGAAATATAGACTTCCCCTTCAAATACTTGGATGAAAGAACCTGCACGCACAATTTATCTTGATGATGGAGGAGCCCCCAAATATGTTTACCAAGAAGAGCTATATTAGCCTCCCTGGCTCTTCGCACACCAAGACCACCAACAAATTTGGGTTGAGTTATTTTGTTCCAACCCACCCAATGACAAGAGGATTTATTCCAAACAAAACCACGCACCAATTTATCAATGTTATCACAAATTCCTTGAGGAAGCCAGAAATTTTGCATATTGTACGTTGGCATTGAGGTCAGAACAGACTCAGCCAAAGTAACACGCCCTGCCCTACTTAAAAGCTTACTTTTCCAACCTGCAAGTCTGCCATTAATTCTATCCAAGATGTGAGTAAAGTTAGCATTGGTAACACACCCTTTCAATAAAGGAAATCCTAGGTACTTCCCTAAATTACAAGTGTGGCTAATACCAGAAATAGAATAGAATTTATCTATTTTATGGCGATGGATATTAGACGACACATGAAATTTAGATTTATAAACATTGATCTTTAAGCTCGATGCTAAGCAAAAAGAACCAAGAACCTCTTTGGTGAGATGAATTTGACTAGATTTATCTTCAGCAAAAAGGAGGCAATCATCAGCAAAAAATAAGTGAGAAATCATAGAACCATCCTTAGAGACTCTAATTGGAAGCCAATCCCCCTCACAAACATTTTCTTGAATGAGCAAGGCAAGTTTTTCCATACAAAGGACAAACAAGTAAGGTGACATGGGATCACCCTAGCGGAGGCCTCTATTAGGAGTAAAGGTATCCATCTTTTCACCATTCCACTTCAAAGATAAATTAGAAGCAATAACACAATTGGCTGAGGAAAACCAAAGTCTTGAAGAGTAAGTTTGAGAAAATCCCAATTCACCCTATCATACGCTTTCTCAAAATCAATCTTAAAGAGGATGAAACCTTTCTTACCCTTTTTCTTTTTATGCATGAAGTGAACAATTTCTTGGGCTATAAGGGCATTATCAGGCGTACCTCTATTAGGAATAAAGCTGCTCTGGAGAGGGCCAATAAGTTTGTCAGGATGAGGACGAACTCGATTCACCAGAACCTTGGAAATGATTTTGAACAAGACATTACATAAACTGATGGGTCTGAAGTCCTTCAAACTAGTAGGAGCATCCACTTTAGGGATAGGAACAATCAAGGTCTTCGTTATGGAAGGATTGATGAAACCAATAGAGAAAGCCATTTGCACTAGCTTCCAAATATCAGGACCAACCAAATGCCAATAAGTCCTAAAAAGATTGGCTGGAATCCATATGGACCATGTGACTTATAAGGACTCAGAAAAAATAGCTTTCTTCACTTCTTGAAGAAAAACTGGAATAACCATGTCAACTCTAGCCTCCTCCTCCAAACAAGGAATATATATAAGATAGATTGAGACTATGAGGAAAACAAGGATCAGGACTCTGGAAAAGTTTCTTAAAGAAAGATATAGCTTCCCTTTTGAGGATGTCCTCATCATAGACAAAGGCCAACAATTTTATTTCTTCTTCTTCTTCTTCTAATAACTGTCTGAGTATGAAAAAAATCTAGTATTCTTACTACCAAATTTAACCCATTTTTCTCTAGATTTTTGGAACCAAAGGAGCTCTTCTTAAGTAAGAACCTGATTATAGTGGTTTTGAAGCTCTTTTTCAAGTTGAATTAGAGACGAAGAAGGGAAGAAGTCAAGCTGTTGATGAATGCCCTTGATTCTGGCCTTTAACAATCTTTTCTTTCGAAAGATGTTTCCAAAAACCTCATAATTAAATTTGATAGAATCGTCCCGGACCCTGTCCAATCTTTGAATGGTACACCCTAATGTCTTATTCCAAGATGTATCAACCAAAGTACCATAATGAGGATGAGAAATCCAAGCAGCTTGGAAATGAAAAGCTTTTGTCTTCTTAGATTTGAATTTGTAGCAACTAAGAAGAAGGGGATTATGATTAGACTTGTGAGGTTGAAGAATCTCCACAAGAGTGTGAGGGAACTTGATGCGCCAATCAGGAGAAACAAAATAGCGATCAAGTCTTTTTCTAACATGGCCACCAAGATGAGTATTCCTTTTCCAAGTAAAGAGCCCACCAATAACGTCCAAGTCAATAAAACTACATTCAACCATCATGTTAATAAAAGGCATGGCACGAGAAGGAGTAAAAACACCACCAAAAACTTTCGCCGGTCTAATAATCTCATTTAAATCTTCTATGAGCAGCCAAGGTCCCCCTATTGAATTACTCAGGTTTGAGATATAATCCCATAGAGGAATCCTAGCTAGAGGAGTAGGCAAAGCATAGATCGACGAACAATACCAAGACACATTCCGAAACTGAATGAGAAAAGTAATGATCTGATAATTACTATCAACAAGTTGAAAATTAAACTTATTAGAATTGGTGAGCACCCAAATTCCACTCGAGTGACCTCTTGCTTCTTGACAAAATAAAAGAGAATAGCCCAATGAATGCCAAAACTGTTTTACTGTAGCAAAAGGACCATGAGTTTCATACACCATAAAAAGAGTTGGATGATGCACGGAAAAAATTTCCTTCACATGACGACATGCAGTATGACTCAACGCACCATGAATGTTCCATGAGACAATAGAGAAGTCCTTGAACACATCCATAAAAACATAAAAGAGAAGGAAAGGTCATTTAAGACGACATAGGGTCAGGAGGTCTCGTGTTTTCATGGACCATAGGGTCAACATATGTGCTAACATCATCAACACTAGGAGAAATAATTTCCCTTGTAGCATCAGGCATAATAATAGTAGGAGAGTTACCAGCATCATTAATTCTGCAAGAATCACCTTGATAGAGGACTGAAAAGCTACAAGAGGAGCTTAAAGTGGAGCCAAATATTAAAATAGAATTTTATGTAATTTGGGCTTAACGTGGACCTTTGTTGGGCCTTTTTATGTTTTAATGATGTTTATTTTTAATTTGGACCTTTTTAGTTATTTGGGTTATTAATGGGCCTTGGGCCTTTAGGTTTATATTATAAATAGGCCAAATGTTAAACTTTGTAATTAGTTTTGATTCTCATTTGGAATTAAGCTTTGAAGCTTTTGTTAGAGGAAACTCTCTAGGTTCTTAGGAACTGCCCCTTGATTCTTATCTTTGAATTTCTGCATTCAAACTGGTGAATCTTTCTCGACTTATCAATCCTTAAGGATTGCGGCGTCGTTCTTTCCATTTCTTGTCTCAATCCAATTTTTCCCTTGAATTTTCACCCAATTGAGATGCTGAATTTTGATCCGTAGAGGGGTTCTCATCACACCTTGAATCAAATTCGTAGATGACGAAGCGCTATTACCTAAGTCACAAATAACTGGACTCTTCTAAATATGAGAGTCCTTGTGTTGGATAATCTTTGAGGATTTAGCCGCAAAATCCTTAGCTGCTAAAGGAGGCCTAGTGGCATTTTTAATTAATTGGGCCACATTTACCTCACTCTCACGACGATACCTTTTGGACTTTTTACTTGGGCCAGGTACATATGAAGACGACCCAGCAAAGGACGGAGCTGAATTCAAGCCAGTGGACCGCAAAACCTTCTTTCCTTTGTCAGCATCTTTTCTCTGCGGACCTTTATTCCCCCCATGCGCCATATCTTTCTTATTATTGGAAGGAATATTCTTCCCCTTAGAATTAGGAGAATTAATTTTCTTTCTGTTATTTCCCCCACGTTTCTTGCGGCTTACCATGATCCAATCCCCATGTAAATGATCCTCGTCATGATTGCTAATAATTTGGTCATTATTAGCATTAACTACAGGGGAGAGAGAATTAGTTGCAGGCTGAGGATTGGTTTGCTGAGGACCACCACCGACTGCAGTGACACCTTACGCCGAAGTAGAATCAAGATTTGTAGAAGACAAATTTTTTGTAATGTCAATAATAGGAATAGAAGGTTTGTAGTCTCTTGCCAAATGGCCATAGCAACCACACTTTGTACAAATGTGATGCAGCCTTTCATACTCCACATGATACCAATAACCATTTAGCCTGACTTTTCCAACAACTGGTTTGTTTAAGTCAATCTCAATACAAACCCTAGCAAACTTACCCCTTCTAACATTAAGGGTATTATTATCAACTTTGATGGGATTACCAACTGCTGAAGCAAGAGCAAGAAGAATGCTCTCATCATAATAAAATAGATTCAAACCTGGAAAATGAATCCAAACTAATGTCTTCTCAATTTTTGCTGCCGGAGAAATAAACTGAGGAGACCACATTTGGACTGTTAAGTAATGATCAAAGATCATCCAAGGACCCTCCTCCATAACCTTTCTACAATCTTCTTCCTTATCAAACTTGACCATGAAATAACCATTATCCAAATCCATGATCTCGAACCCTGCATTCATCTTCCACACTCTAGAGAGTCTGTCACGCATCGTAGCAAAACCAATATTCTTCCCCAAGAGTTTGATAACCAAAGCATCCTTCCATGGTTCACACAGCCTTTCAAAGACCGAATCAGCCAAATGCAGCATAGGTTTTAGGGGGTTACCTCCTTCATACTCAATCCTTGCTAGCTTCTCCCTAATAAGATCCACCCTAGGATGTTGCATGGAGCCCTCTCTATTCTTGGCAAATAAGTCTCTAAAGGATGTGCATGTTTGAGACACGTCACCGCCTCCACCATCAAGTGACTCATTAGCAGAACCACCACCACTCATATTGCCCGTAGAGAAAACAAAACCCTTAGTTGCGTCCATTTTTAGAGAACTCTTTGTTTTAATTTAAATATATAGTTTGCTTTGTTTATTTTAACACCATTAAAAATATTCTTTAAAAGATGCAAAAGTATATACTAAAATAATTTTAATTTGCCAAGTTATTTTTCACTCACTCGATAAAGATTTTTTAAATATAAAGTTCAATTTAAAATAATTTATTAAAATAATAATTAATAATAGAAATTATGAAATTTATTATTATTATTATTATTAAGATTTTGCCATTATTATTATTAAAAATATCATACCTATGAAGAATATAACATTTATTCTTTCCACATAGAGGATCAAAACATCAAAGCATTAATTGTTCATAAATGTTCTGACTTAATAATCATGAGTTATTGTATGTTAAAACAGATGCAAACACCACAAGACTTTCATCTAATAAGTGTTCAGTCGTAGATATCAAAACTTATCATTTGTTTGCATAAATCAAAACATCGGAGGGTTTGATTCATCTAATGACTTAACATCTTTGTTTCTCTTGTTTATATAGGCAAGCTGAAAAGTACCCATTGCAAGACCATTGAGATTACGTTCTTTAGTTTGAGAAAAATGTGAACATTGGTGTATTAAATGTTACATTTAATGTGTTTCACCAACCAGTAACTCTAAAAAGATAAAATAAAATACGTATCTTTCATTTTCTCGTACTAGATTCGTGTAGCAAAGAACAAATATCCTTTTGTTTGGACAAGTACATTGTTGTGCCTTGCTTTTCAGTTTTGATGAAATAGGTGAGCTGAGCTGTTTGATTTTTGTGAAGCTTTTCCAATACTGTTCGTGTTTGATAAGGACTATTCATAGGTTTTAAAACATGAAAAAGATAGCATGACCATACAAACACATTATAAATAAATGTGTAAGATTGTGTTCTTTTTGAACAAAACGCAGCATATTGCTCTATTGTCTTAATATGACGATTGGTTTGTTTCTTAATTTAAAACACATGCTTAGTTTTTCATCTTAAAAACTTATTTTCTTAGTTTGTTTAATCAAAACTTGTGAAAGGTATAAAAACGTTCTTTGCTCTAATCACATTAATTAAAAGTGTCTTTTCACCCAATCAATTAAAATGATTTGAATGTGTGGAAAGATATTTCTCATTTGCCTAGTACTAGATGACCAAGATGCAAGTTGTGGTCCATCTTTGCCCCTAATTAACCTTAGAGAGATCTGCATTTATTTTATAAATATGAGTACTCACTTTTAAAGTGAGATTTTAACTCTTCAATTTTCAATTAACTTAATTTTTATATATTCTCTATTCTTTTATTATATAATAATCTATAGATACAATTTATTAGAGTGAAATTATTTTTTTTATGATTTTACAATTTTTTTAAAATTTAAATTATTGTTATTATAATAATGTTATATTATCTTCAAATTTAAATTTAAATTAAATTATATTTTATTTAAAATTATAACAATTACTATTATTTTTAGATTTAAATTAAATATATTAATTATTGTTATCATTAATATATTATTATTTTAAAATTCAAATTAAATCTATTCTTTTAAATTTTTATCAAATTATATTATAATTAAAATATTGTTATTATAATTATATTATTATCTTTAACTTTAAATTAATTTTTTTATATTTTATAATTATTTAATTGATTAAAAAATAGGTTAAATTGCAATTTTGATCCTCCTTTAATTCCTGATCCGTGATTTTGATCCTCCTATATTTTACAAAATTCATAATTTTGGTTCAATCGTAAATTTTGCATACGTTTGTTTCTTTTATTTTTACATTTAATTAATTAAATTATTTTTTTTATAGAACCTTAATGAATATATTTGGTCTAGAGTTCAATTGGATCCAAATAAAAGAAAAAAAAAACATATGTTAAATTGAGGATTGAATCAAAATGGTGAATTTTTTTAAAATAGAATGACCAAAATCGCAAAAAAAAAAAAAATAGAATGACCAAAATCGCAGATTAGAAATTAAAAGGAATCAAAATTGTAATTTAACCTAAAAAATAGTATAAAATAATTTTGAATTATATAATTAAATAATTATATATAAAAATATTTACCTATATATTTTCAGAGTTAAAATATTAGTACTTTTTACCACAAGTTGCCACTTATCACAGCTTGGCATTTAAGCATTGTTATCTGAACCCGGTAAACTCGGATCAATGCCACTCGTTTACGCGTTTGGGACAATGCTATGACAGGCAGCTTGCCACTTGTTTGCGTGCAGGCATTCTTCAAATCATTTTTTTTTTGGTGCAGTTCAAATCATACTCATATTCATAACACTCTGAGTTTTTATCCCATTTTTCAAATTATATATAAAAATATTTACCTATCTCCCATTTAATGGGTTCTAACGCTGCAGCCATTTTTCAAATTTCCAACACTTTAAATTGGTTCATTTTCATATTGAACCTTGCAAGAATCGTAAACTGCATGTGACTGCAAATTTCAAATTGGTTCACGTGAAAGTATTTTAAAATTCCCTCACGCAACAAAGTGTTTTAAAATATTCACTGCATGTTGGTGTCGCCTTCTCGAGTTCACACTTGCGTCAAATTAAGTAGAAGCAACTACAAGTAATTTTTGCGTTTTTTGTGATAATTTGACACGTGATTTAAGCTTCAAACTTACATAACGAGGATCTAATTAAACACACAATGCCATTATAATTGCAACAACTTCTACCAATTACATTGCAAATTTGTATTATAACTTAACTTGAATTGACTTAGTTATTTAGAGGGATTACATATGAGAAATGTTATATCTTCTTATAATTTTTTTAATTGTAAATATTTTTATTATATTGTAAAAATTATTTAATAATATATACATTTTTAACAATATATATATATATATATATATATATATATATATATATATATATATATATATATATATATATATATATATATATATATATAAAGAATGTAAGAAAATATTACATATATCAAGAATGTAAGAAAATATTGCTGGAGGGTTTAGAATTATTTATTACATATATCGTAAATAAATTTCATTTAAACTGCAGTTCAATCAGTAATTAATTATTCAAAATGCCAATAAGAGTATCTACAATGGATGATTGTTTAGGTGAGTTGCTTATCATAAATTTGTGAGTCTTGTTAGGCCACATAGATTTAAGAACTTTACACAAAAATTTGTGAGTGCTTAACTTGAATCACATTAAATTTGTGATTAAAATATAATTTTTTTAATAAGAATCAATTAAGCAATGGTTACTTATATAAATAACTCACTTAAGCAACCCAATGTCATGTCATCTGCTCCAATGAAAAAAAATTATTAAGCAACGTTGCTTAACTTTAAGCAACTCGATAAGCATCTGCATTGGAGATGCTTTAACACATTTTTAACACTATTTTAAATATATATTTTATTTTGAGTCATCATGATGTTAGTGCAAAGTATCTATCTGCTTTGTCAATAACTAATGTTTTTAACATACAATTTTGATATCATGGGTGTTTTTTAAGAAAATTGTAGTTATAATTTGTTAACATATTCCTACTTAAAAAAGAGTTTACGTTAACAAATTCTACAAATGCTAAAATACACTCATTTATTTTTTTAGAAAAAGAAAATATTAGCAAATTATATCTTGAATGTATTTTAAGAAAATTATAATTATAATTTGTTAACGTATTCATTCTCAAATACAAATATAAGTGGATGATCGTTAGTGTGTGTGTCTATATATATATATATATATATATATATATATATATATTGAAATAAAACAGCATGACATTGTACTAACTATTCATTAGTACATATATATTTTTTTTTTTTACTTTTTTTATTAACAAGAATGATAGAGAATAGAGAGATATCTTCAGTATTATTGGGCAAGTTGTCAATCACATATTAAGCTATCAATTGAGATCCATGAGAGAAATAATATACAGGTGTAAATTGCAAGTCATTTTTATCCAAATTGTAATTATTCAATCAGCTCCTCGCCACTAGAAGATCTTCTAGAGGAGAGTCATCCTTCAAGTCAATTTTAATTAAATCTATAAAAAAACTTAAATACATTTTTAGTCCTTATAATTTAACGTTTTTTGCTTTTCGTTCTTATAATTTTTTTTTGATTTAGTCCTTACAAATTATGTTTGTTTTATATTTCGTCCGTAAAGCGGTTTAGATAGCGCTTTTTCATTGCTCAAAGCGTTATCTAAATCATTTTAAGAACGAAAAACAAACCAAATATAATTTGAAGGACTAAACAATTTTTTTTTTTTACAAAGACAGAAAATAAAAAACGCTAAATTGCAAGGAAAAAAAAGTATTTAAAAAAATTAACTCTAAATCCTTAACTTGTGTCAAGACTGTTGCTGTCCAACTTTAGCTCATTGGTACATTATAGTGCAAGCCAGCTTTTTAATATTGTCTACACCCGTGGTTGACTAGCGTAGCTCATTAGTACATTTTAATGGATCAAAATCCTTACAATTTTTTGTTTAATTTTCAGCTGCATGAATCTCAAATGCTCAATTATTAATATATATTATTACTTAAATAAAATATTGATAAAAGAAAACGAGTAGAAAAAGAATGGCTGGTTAAAGATTAAACTACTGCACTCCTATTGTTATTTTTCTTAGAATATTAATTGTCCACATGGGGTTGACTAGCGTGAACTTATCTCATTCGAAGGATTTAGATTACTTGACTGAATATAATAGTACAAATTGTTGAGTTTTATTAATAATTATTCGCTCTTAATTTCTTTTAAGGCAACTTTTGTAAATTATTTTAGTGATGGATAAAAGGATACTTTTTATTATTTTTCTCTTATTTTTATTCAGAGAGAGAGAGAGATCAGAACATGAGTTACATTTTAGTATCATCGATTTTGAAATAATTAATTATTAAAATAATCTTTTAAAATATCACATTGTGTTTAACAGATAGGATAGTTGCACATATGGCAATAATTAATTAAGAGCCAATTGTTTGACAGCAAATGCTTATTAAAAACTGACTTAGAATTGTGCTATTTTGATATCGATTCTATATATGCTGGAAAATTGGTCTTGGTTACATAAAACTACGGCCGAAAAGTTTGAAGTGGAGAGAAGCCTCTAGTTGAATCTCAAAGCGTTCGAGGTACTTAGGACTCTTTTCTCTATATATGTTATGATTTATTTATCTTTTAGTCGTGCTCTGTTTCGAAGATTTGTGACTACCTGACTGGCTTTTGCATTCTGTTTCTGCCATTACTCACATAAGCTTCTCTATTAGTATTAGTTCTTTTTTGCTTTTAGAATATAGTTCTTATATACTGTGTTTGGATAGGTTATATTGAGAAGGAGAGAAATGGAAAGAGGTGATTTGGAAGGGATATAAAAACTTTCTGTTAGTTGAATAGAGGGGAACGAGGAGGGATAGATGCAAAAAAAAATTCTTAGGCTCCGCCACAATACCTTTCCTTTCTACCATGCCAAAAAAATGGGATGAATTTTTACAAAGAATTTCTACTGTTCCCTATTTACATTGTGTTTATTTTGAATGATTTGGAAATAAATAATTTGAAAAGGAGTGGAAGAAAGTGGAAATAATAACTTTTAATGATTTAGTTTGGCATGAAAATGAAAGAGAGAAATAATAACTTATGTGGGTCTCAACAAAATTTGTTTTCCCTCCTTATAGCCCTGATCAATGCAATAGAAATTTGCTCAATTGCTAGTAAAGGAGTGTAACATTAATTTTATGGATCTAAGTATGTTTTTTCAGTTTTTTTTTTAAGATTAAATACATTTTTTTAACATAAATAAATATTAATTTTATGTTAAGAAAATAATATAGCAAATATTTAGATCTTTCTTTATATTTTTTTAATTTATCAAAAAAGTTAAATAATTTTCCATAACATAAAAAAATTAAGGTTAAAATAGAATTTTGGTCTCTTATCTACATTTTAAGTTTTAGTTTGATCCATTTTAAAAGTTTCCTCTTGGTCTTAATGTTTTTTTGTTACACTAAATAAGTCATTCTATTAGTTTATCATTAATTTGATCAACTTGGTAACACATGATAAATTATGTGAGATGTCACATCAATCTAAATTGACACCATTAGTACAAAAAAATTGACAAAATGACCAATTTAGTCTAATAGAGACATTATAAGAATCAAAGTAAAACTTTTTAAACTTTTCACACACACATATAAATGGTAGCATTTGGTAAACTGGATATTCTCAATTTCTTTTTGAACTAAAGACGATTCATGTTCCTGCCTCATATATAAATTATTTGTCGAAGAATAAAATATTAATTTGTAAAACAAGTTTTTAACTAATATGTAATTTTATTAGTTTTTTATGTTCTGCCTCATAATTTTATAAGATTGCGATTTATTTGTTTAGAACTATTTTTAGAGGATTATTTTAGGATTTGATATTAGATAAAAGTAAAAACAATTTAGTTTGGATAAAAAATTTAACAAATATAAATATTTGTATTCTGATGAGCTTTGTTGGCCTTATTTTACTTTATAAGACTTTGTGAATTTTTTACTTTGATTATTTTGAGAAATGTCAAACTATATTATATGTCAAAGTTTATCTTTAATTTTATCCAATATTTGTCGTAATGAAAACTGCTCACAACCTAATATTAGATGAAGAAAATGGAACATTGCAGTCAAAACTAGATGCTGGCGCGTTATGTGTCTCCGTGACTCTGGTAAATGCATCTATTTAAGCAGATGGTTCATTCATAGAGCGTACAAATTTTTTTTCATAAGAAGTTAAGCAATTGTGTCCCAGTCAGCATTCATATCTTTTGCAACAAACCAATAATATACCAAAGTACAGATATGATGATTAAGAAAAGAAAACCCATGTATATGGAAATCATCCATTGTCTGTGTAATATAGTATGTGAATGAATAATAATTGATGGGTTAGAATAAAATGTTAAAATATCATACAAGCTCTTTACCAGTTGATAATTTCGAGCTTCGGGCAACAAGCAGACAAGGATTTCTGTCAAATAGCAGTAAATCAGAAAAAAAAAATGATAATAAATCAGTATATAAATGGCAGTAATTTAGGAAAATAAAAACATCAAGAAAAAAAGATTTTAAGCTAGAATCCTCTTGTCTAAGGCTCATTATGGACACTAATGAACCTGTCATTCCAACATAATTCCAACTAAAAATTTATGTCACTAACTTTCTTGAGTTGGCCTCTTGCAGATGGAAACAAGTCATATCATGTTTAATTTTTTTTTTTTCGATACAATATCATGTTTAATTTTCATATGATAGAGTTATATCCAAATCTTGTGTGTCTCTCATGTAACATGAGAAATAAACCCAAGATTTGAACATAGCCTGTAACTTACCTGTCTCATATGTAACAAAGATCAGTAAATGCCTTGTGTAGTTTGCACATAATAAAGACAGAAGAACAACAGAGTGACCCTTCAAATAATTGCAGTAAAATTGATGGATTTATATAGTTTGCTATTTTTGGACACAGAAAAAAAAAAAAAAAGTACCTGGAAGCAGAGCAGAAAGCCCAGCGACAGGTCTTGACAATATTAAAGAAAAAGTATGGGAAATTTTCTTAAGAATGGATTTCGCAATGGTCTTGGAGTGGAGAGAACTACTGAAATGTCAATATGCAACGAGGACGTGGAAATGAATTACACTCGACGAGAAGAACTTTCCAGAAATGTAGAATCTGAAATAGAAGTTTTGAATTTAAAGTTAGAAATAGATGACTCATCCAGCGTAGCCATGGACTTTGCAGTAGAAGCTATGAATTTTGAGGAAATGGAAACGAAACTGAGTCGTGAGAACAGTAAAAATTGGGAGTTTACGAACAATGCAAGTGACGTAAGTGAAATGCAAACCTCGAAACTCACTGAAAGGCCTGGAATTCAAGTACACGAGGAAGGTAAGAACTTGAATTTGTTAGAGAAAGCATATGGTTTAATGAAACAGAATAACTCAGCATCATCTTGGAGAGAGAGTGAGAACCACATTTTACTGCAAAAGAGCCCTATGGGAAACACCGTGCTGCATATAGCAGCTCTGTATGGAAATGATAACTGGGTGGAGAAGATAACTAAAAATGCATCACACTTACGCCTTTTAGCTGCGAAAAATGCCAATGGTGATACAGCACTGCATGTTGCTGCAAAAGCTGGGCATATCTCAACTCTCAAGAAGTTATTAGTTGCAAGTATCGATAATTTACCACATCCATATTCTGAAAAACCGAAAGAGGCTTTGGATGAAATCCTAGTAAAGAACAGGCATGGAAATACTTTCTTTCATGAGGCCTTATTGAATGGTCACAGAGATGTAATGAAGATTCTAGATTCTCTAGAATTAGAGATTGAGGCCGGCTTCGTCGAATTGGTTTGGCGTGCTGCGTTATTTTGGACAAACAATGAAGAAAAATCATTATTGCACTTGGCAATTGAGAAAGGCTTTGGGGACATTGTTGATCATGCTCTGACCAAATTGACCAGCCAACACCAAGAGTTGGCCGAAATGATTCCGCATGCCATTCCAGCAGGAGAATCATCTCTTCCTGAAAAGGATCAAGGTACAAGTTTCTAGATAGCTTCGATTTCCTCTTATTATTTCTTGCTACACTCATTTTCCTTAATTTGACAGTGATGTGGTTGGGGGAATGCATGGATGAAAGAAAGCATTTGATGTGTGTTAAATGCAAAACTTATCACGTGCTAAATTAACATTTGATGCCATAAAGTTTGGAATAATGGACTAAGTGGTAGAAGACCACAATCTTCAATTTCTGATTTAATCACCTGCATTGAGTAATTTTTCTGAAAAAGGATTTTCTAATGCTATTCCGTCAGGGTCAATTACTTGAAATAGTACATGTGAAATGCACAGAAATTTTTTCTTGTAGAATCATGGTAATGGGACATCCCTACTCTGTGTAGATATGTTCTCTTCCTACCATTGATACCAACCAAATGATAACTATCAAGGAATCAGTGATAATAAATGGGAAAATTTGTATTGTATTAAGTATATAAGACTCGTATCAAAGCCTAAAACAAGGTTTACAAGTATAATAATGAAATGAAAACAAATCCGAGCAGTTTTAGTTCACATATGTATTGCCCCATTAAGACTGTGCCTTATTAACTTATTCTGTGCATACAAAGAATAAGAATAGTTTTCTCATATATCCTAATTATTGGTTCTTATGCTCCACTTACAGTAGACATTGATTCTTTTATGGTGAGGTAATTCTACTCCTTTATAGGTTTGTTTATATAAACAGTAATTGGTTTGATTCATGGAAAGAAATTATTTGTTTCAGCAGGAAGAGGAATGAAAAAGCAGCAACAAGATAGCAGTAGCATGGTTGTTTATGATGTGGAAATTACAGAGGAAAATTTGGAAAAGTCGTTCTCAGGAAATGGCAAACATCAAGAATTAAGCCAACATTCTACGAAAGAGAAATCGATTGTGAATCACCAAGAAGTAGCCCAATTGATTCCATACGTTCCACCAGGAGAATCTCCACTCATTGTGGCAATCTTAAAATTGGATCAAGGTACTTCTTGTTGCATAACTATAAATTTACTCTCATTTATGGCTACACTACTTTTCCAGAATGGAATAGAACTAGAAGTGAATAATGTTTATGTTTTTTTTTTGTTTTTGACATGAAGAATAATGTTTATGCTGAAAAAGACAAAAGTAAAACTTTCGACTCTTCTTAAGAATCACTATTGTTGTGTTTGGTTGTGAGGAGAGAAATATGATAGATGGAAATGAAAGAGAGATAATTTGAAAAAGAAGAAATAGAGAAGAAATAAAATTAAATGTGAGGTTGTTTGTTTTAAGAGAAATAGATGAGAAATAGAGTAGAAATAATATTGGAAAGGTGTTTGTAATGAATGAGATAGGGACGAGAGAATTTAATATAGTTATAAAATGACATTACTACCCGTCAAGTAATTCAACGAACCTATTGGGACTATATAATCGATTTTACAATAATATAATCGATTTTTTCGGTTCAATTAATCGATTTTATTGTGCCAACAATCGATTAACTATGGGTTCAAACAACACTCAATAATGAACCTGCGTCAAAGAACAATAAAGGTGGAGTGGAGGAGCAAAAGTGCAACCTTCAACTAGCACCAAGGAGGCTACTTTGATGGAGCAGCTGTGCAACCAAAATGGAGCTACGGTGCAAGCTTGACAGAAGGACGACGCGTGCTTGCAGGATCTTCAATTGAACGACTTTCACATTGCGTTCAACGACTACCACGCTGTGCAGCAGTCCTCAACGACTAGCGTGTGGGTTCGTTTCTCAAAAGACACCACTTTTCCAAGCTCTCTGCAGTACCATTCTGCAATGGTTACTGGTCACCATAAAAAAAAGTAAAAAAGGGTAAAGATGACATTTTGTCTACAATGTTAACATCCACCAAGTTGTTATCCCACCAATGAAAGAGTGAAATTTTTAGCATGGGACCCACATCAATAAACTTTATTTCTCTTGTCAATACATGGAACCAAACCGCTGAGATGCATTTCCGTCTTTCCTATTTTATTTCCGTCGTCCCTAACAAACACAGCATATATCTCCACTTTCAAGGAGTTTGAATGTCAATTTTTATGATAATCTATTTTGTATCCTTTGCTACAATTTTTCGCTGACTGTTCAATTTCTTGAAACTTCCTCTCTCTGGAGTCGTTCCAAGGGTAATGTAACTTAAACTCAAATTTTAGGCTCACCAAAAGAATAAAAAAAATCTGTTATTAGTTTTTATAAAGAAAGAAGGGTCACATATGTTGACAAAAGACTCAACATATAGTGTAACATCCAAGAGAGTATTACCATAACTACGCTTAGATTTCTAAAAATGAGAAAATTTTAAAACATACAACTTCATCATACGAAAGCTACAAATAATATAATCATGTTATTACACGAGAATAAAGCATTAAAATACCATACAAGTTAATAAGGTTCACATATCCCCCGACGAAGGTGTCGTACACAACAAAAAAGAAGATACAAGAACATAATCATAACTATGACTAAGCTATGTCTTCTTGTATGCAATTCCAAGCTCCATTAGCACATCCATATATTTCTTGAAAAAAAGGAAACTTAAAGGGATGAGACATAATGTCTCAATGAATGCTCTAGGATCACTTTCATTTATCTCTCATAACTTTACTCTAACTTGGTATTTAGTAAATCTTTCATACCTATGGTTGGATCTATACCTTATGATCATTAATATTTTTGTTGACTTCTTTCATATTCTCGCAACTATTATACTGGCTTACTTTCATTATCATCTTAGGATTTTGTTCTCATTATTAATATTTTCCTACCACAACTCTATCCAACAGACTCAACATTTCTTACTTAAACTTTACCCTTCTTAACTTTGATACTTAGAGTTATCTGTCAAGGTCAAGTCTAATTAGGTCACTAATACTCTAGGATATTCTTAACATTCGCCTTAAGTTGCATCATTATATTCCTCTCACTAAAATCACACTCTTCTATCACATTGGGTGGAAACAACCATTCATCTATACTTCCCCCAACTAGGACTCACTGAACACCATTATAAATATAACCTTTTTCATACCTCTAAGGTAGGATAAAAAATTCTTAATTTCTAACAATACATTATTTGCCTAATTGTTAGACATACATCTCATTTCCTATCAGCAGGCACACATACATAACATGATCAAATACTCATAATTTGAATGTATAATCAATCCACATCACAATCCTTAATTACCACCTTTGCATACATACAATATAACAATAGTCATTAATAGGAACACACTTGTTCCACACAATTACCATACAATATGATTCAACACACTACAATACAACAGGATGCATATGTATGCCATGCTCCTAAATCTCTACTCCATGCACATGTGGTACCAATACTATCCTTTTTTTATGATTGGTACCAATACTATCCTCAAGAGTAGTTTAGGAGCACATGCTTAGCCATAAGAAGCACCATCAATGTTTGATGCCTTCTGTCTAAGCTGCATTGCCTAGAATGATGTCCTCTAGTGGCTAGTCAAGATGACCTAGCTTTCAAAGTACACCCCAACTCATGGTATCAACATTAGTCGACTGGATTTCCACACCGAGACTCAGTTAACCCCCAAAGTCCAGGATAAACGTATTGCAAATCTACACTATCTAGATTCATAGCTACCTTTCACTATCATAAACATCTCAAATGTTATGATGAATGTCTCACACAAACGATGTACACAACTGTCCATCTAGACTTCTCTTTACACACAAGTAAGACTATTCTCGCCTCTCACAAGCAAGGCCACTCACCATTGGAATACCATCTGAGCCTATTCTCATCTCTCATAGACTAGGTCACTCATCTCAATGATATCCAATCACAACCCATATCTCATCACAACATACAATCTCATAGTTGGCAACTCATACATTCACATGTTAAGCAATATTAGGCACCTCATAGCTTAATATACATAATTCATATTTGTAATCAAATGGTACAATGTTCCTAAAAGTAGTTCAATCACAAACATCCTTATACGCATTCAACTAAGTTGTACACTAATCAATCCATCTTAATTATATATCATTTTCCTATTATAAAAACTATCACTTTATGTTTATGGTTGATATATCATTTCCTAAGTTTCTGGGGCACTGTCTCCATAATTAAATTCGTCTTACACTATTATGACCTTTGTAGAGTGTAAACACAATATTTAGAGTTATATGTACTAATCTAATCAAATTGATTCTTATCTCATTTGAAATTTAAGAAGGTTATCTATATTGACCTCAAAATCTAGTTTAACCATCTACTATGCCGAAAATTAGGAAGAACACGAAATCGTTACCTAATCTTGACAACTTGACTACTAATTTGATCATATCTTGAGTTTCAGAATTTTTTTAGGTGAAACCAAAGCTATTGGTTAGCTAACATCTAGGGTTACATTTCTTATGAAGACATCCAAATCTAATTTGGCCACTAAAATTCTCTTATCGAGACCTCCTCCTGAGACTTGTTGTCTCTGTTTGAATTTCGATGAGCGAGCTCAATTCGCTCAGCGAATGGTAACGCATAGGACATTGCGATTCTTTGCGAACCAACTTGCCCAAGGCCATCCATTGCCTCCCAACCATTCCTAAACACCCAAAAATGCCACAAGGGCTAAAGGACAAGTCCTAGCACAATTTCAATCATTACATAATAGAATACACAAATTAAAGTGACAATCTCTATAATTCTATAATCATCAACCATACATCTAGTTCCCAATCTCAAGAATACAAAAAAGGGAACCCAAATTAACATAGCAAACAATTCAATTTCATAATTTTAATTCTAAAACATACCTACTCATTCTTCTCACACCACTCACATCAAATATACTCTATGATTCCCATCATTCACAATTCTATTGAGTATTCAAAATCCTAACCTTATGCACTATAAGTAGGGTGGGAAGGAGAAGACAATAACATAAACATAGGGGGTAAAGTCTTGGGAATGGTAGAGGGAAGCACTCACATGGGGGAATGCATGAAGATGAACTCCAGCTAGAGTCTCTAATCTCTTCTCCTCTTCTCTTTTTTTCCTCTCTTCTATTTTATGATGATTAACTCTAATCCCTTTCTCCATTCTCTTCTTATAAAACTTAGGTAGGTATGGCTTAGCGGGCTTAACCTCTTACCGAGCCATAATTGCTCTCTTCGAGTCTTATTATCTTATCCTATTAATTTCTAACACTAGGGTACTAATAACAATAATAAACCCAACAACAACAACAATGTATAATATAATATAATATAATATATATCTATAATTTGAACATAGGCAAATTCTATGATAAGATAAGGTAAGGCAAGATAAGATAATATAATATAATAGTAAGGTCCTAATAAGGGTCTCCTCATGGTTTATTTCTAATACTTAAAATTTGGGGTGTTACATATAGCTATCTCATTTGAAATAAAAAAGTTTCTATCAAAGTTTAATTATTTTAGGTCTCACTTACCGTTAGGCTGGTACTACCTACCTTTCTCATTTGTGGAATCCTCCTCTAGGGAAACCACTAGATGGGATAGGCATAAAAGATAAGATAATGGTATAGTTCAAAAATTCAGGGTGTGTTTGGTTAGATGGAAATATAAGAGAGAGTGGAAATAAGATAGAAATAATGTTGGTTGTTTGGTATCATAGAAATATAGTGAAAAGGGGTGGGACCCACTAGTTATTTTCACTCTATATCTCACCTATTTTCATTCACCTCTTTATCTCTTTCCTATTTCTCTTTAACTAGTCCAATCACTCCAATTTTTTTTATCAGGGTTTAATCAATTGATTTTGTATGTTAATGATGTAGAGAGAAGGTTATGCAATGTACAATGACATGCATAAGACCCTAACATGAAAACAATAAAAATGTTAAAAGAAGATTGAGTGAATATTAGTTATCGTGGATGTTGATTCTTAAAGAGGGTGACAATGTTATGAGTCTCATAATGAGTAGAATAAGAAACTCAATGTGATACTTAGGCCATGAAGTTCTTTCACCTAATGTACTAGTCTTTTGAGTAGGTCTCTCGTGCTTAAGTCATAATAGATATGGTCAAATAGAGGTTTCCTCAAGTGTTTTTGGATTTTATGATTTTTGTAGGATAAGTTGGCTATTATACCTTTTCTAAAGCATTATATGGACTAAAACAAGCACTGAGAGCTTGGTATGAAAAACTCAGCTTATTTCTTTTAGAAAATGGTTTCTCAAGAGGAAAAGTAGACACTACACTATTTCGCAAAGATTATTCTAATTTCATTATTGCTCAAGTATATGTTGATGATATCATATTTGGTGCTACTAACGAATCTCTTTGTGAGGAATTTGCTAAGTTAATGCAAACAGAATTTGAGATGAGCATGATGGGAGAACTAAAATTCTTCCTTGGATTGCAAATCAAGAAAACTGATAAAGGCATATACATACATCAGACCAAGTATGTTAAGGAGCTTCTCAAAAAGTTCAAAATGGACAATGCAAAGCCAATGAAAACTCCTATGCATCCAACAACAGTACTTGGACTGGACGATGGTTCAAAGAAGGTGGACAACACCCTATATAGAGGAATGATAAGATCACTCCTATACCTCACAGCGTCCAGACCTGAATCATGTTCAGTGTATGCTTATGTGGCAGATTCCAATCTGACCCAAGGGAAGTTCACTTAATTGTTGTTAAAAGAATCTTTCGATATCTTGTTGGAATAACTAATCTTGGTCTACATTTCAAAAGGAAGAAGGATTTCATATTAGTTAGATACTGTGATGCTGACTATGCTGGAGATAGAATTGAAAGAAAAAGCACTAGTGGAGGATGTCACTTCATTGGTGGAAACTTAGTCTCCTGGATATGCAAGAAGCAAGGAACAATTGCACTATCCACAGCTGAAGCAGAGTATATTTCAGCTGCAAAGTGCTGCTCTCAAATCCTATGGATCAAGCAACGACTTGAGGACTACAGCATATATGAGAATAACATTCCTATCTTCTGTGATAGAAAAGCTGCAATTGATCTTTCTAAAAACCCAATATTGCATTCAAGGGCAAAACATATAGAAATTAAACATCACTTTATAAGAGATCATGTTCAGAAGGGTACTGTGGAATTACATTTTGTAACCACAGATAATCAGCTAGCTGATATATTTACAAAACCCCTTACTGAAGACAAGCTAGCCCTTCTGAGGAATAGACTTGGCATGGGTCTTGTAAAAGAATGATTAAAATCCATATGTAGCGTCCAATGTAACAAACAGCATCCAATGGACATGTCATCCAAAGGTCACTTTGACATGCACGTGCACTGCGTATGCTACACTTAAGTCCAATGACTGGACAATATTTTTTTTGGTTTTTTTCTTAATTTAACATTGTTTTAATAGCAAAAACGATTTCATTTTGTGTAATTGCGAATTAATGCCCTATGCTAAGTCACCTAGTTGTTAATAACCGTACACAGTTACCCATATCCTCAGCACGTCTCATCATGGCGGGTCTTATGGCATAACCTCCATTTCAAATATTCACAAAAGCCCAAAACCGTTTCGTGTTCTCCAAACAGAGCCTATACTTAAACTGACAAATTCACTCAGAAAATCACTTTACCAAATTTCCCTTCTCCGAAATTATCTTCTACCTCCAGCATTCTCTTTCTCTCTCTCTTAGAAAACCTAAACACTCTCTGCAAAACCTAAAAATAAAACCTTTATCATCATGACGAACTCTGCTAACTCAAGCAACTCCGAACTTGATGTTCATACGTACCCTGAAACCACTATAGTGTCTCAAGGTGCTGCCACTGTTCACGTTGAGCACTTCTTCGACATTGGAAAACTAGAAAAGTTGGGTCTGAATCTCGATGAAAGTCTTCTAAAATACGGAATTAGAGGATACTTCAACGAAAACCAAAAGATATTTCCATAACTGATCAGAATATTCTGGAGGAACGCAAGATTCCAAAACTCAAGGGAACTCGTGTCCACTATGCTTGGACGAGAAGTGATTTTGTCTACTGAATCTATAGCCAAAGTCACTGGCTGTATCAGGGAACAAAATCAGTACAAGTCAGAGTGGGCAAAGCAATATGGAAACTACGTTGGAAAGGTACTATGCAAGAACAAGTCTACAGATTCATCCAAGATTGAGTACAAGAATCTATGTCAAGAAGCAAAGATATGGTAGCAAGTGTGCAACAAAAGCATTTTGCACAAAGTTGGGTCTAAGGACTCAGTCACGGACTTACACAAGTTCGTGATATTTCATCTAATGGAAGGTATCCCATTCAACCTACCTCACACCATTTACATCAATATTCTGCGAATGATGAAAACTATTGGTGGAAATGATGACATCTTCTATGCCGCACTACTAAATAAGATCCTCTGGGATCAGAAAGTATACCAATGTTTCTTTGATGAGTTGGACGAAGATGATCATGAAAACATTGTGAAGAAAGGAGGAATAATTGCAACACAGCAGATATTTGGTGAATCAAACATCAAGCCAATGAAGATAAAGCTTACAGAAAAGGTCCTAAGGGACTTGGACGAGGAAAGTATAAATAAGAAACATCATGAGCAAAGCAGACTCATTTCAAATGATGATGAAGAAGAAATTGATCTTCTTGGTCTTGGAAGAAAGATCAAACGGTTGATGAAGGAACAAGGAAGCAGGAAAGTAACAAGACACATGTCGCAACAGCATGAAGAAGATGCAGAAAAAGAAAGAAGGACCAAGAAAAGACATGATGATCCTGCTCCGTCCAGTCCACCTGCTGAGAAGCGTCCAAGGACTGCTCTGTCCAAACCAAAACAGGATGAGCAACATCCAAAGACTGCTCTAGTGAAGCTTGAATCGGAAAAATCTAGAGTTCACAAACTGAAAATGCTTGACAACTACGATGACGAGGATCAAATGCCCATTTGCTAGATTAAAAGAAAAACTGAAGAGATGGAGTCTGCACAGCAGAAGAAACAAAAGGTATCTGATGCACCCAAAATTGGTGCCACAGTCTTTCATACTAAAGTACCTAGACAGGTAAAAACTCAGGCAGCAAGGCCAAGGAAAGTTCCAATTAAACTCCCCACCTCTCAAGACACTGAGAGCGAATCTACAAGTGCTCCACAACCTGCTCCAATAGTTGCTCCAACAGTCACATCAGCATAGTGTCCAACTCTCAAATTAAACTTATCAAGATTTGTGCGTCCAAGGGATGCTTGACGATTCCACCAAAGGGGAAGATGAAAGAAGAAGAAAACAAGGAAAGGTTTCCTGTTGCATTCCTTACAAGGAATGAACACAACTATTGTAAGAAAAGTGATGTTATTTGGAAAGCTCGACAGGAACCACTGGAGAGGAGTCTGACTTTAGTATCTGCACCTAAATGGATGAGGTATGACTATGTTCATCCTCAATCTACTGAATTTGCTTTATTACCAGAAGGAACCATTATCAGCAATCCTCCACCAACTTGGACGAGAAAATCTTATCCAAACCTGGTTCGGATGGAACGCCCTTATACATGTCCAACTGGTACTCAACAAAGGGTGCGTCCAGTTGAAAATGTACCTCCTGAGCCAGAGGTTGAAATTGCATCAAGTCTTGCTAAAACTGTGGCTGAACAAAAGGGCAAGACTCAAAGGAAGAGGAAGCCAGCAATAAAGAAGTCATCTCCCAGCAATCTTGATGAATTGGATGTTGAACTGTAATTAGCCATTAAAGAAAGTCTGGACCCATCCAAGGCAAACCAGTGTCCAGAAGTGCAATGGGTCAAAGATGTTCACATCTGGACTCCCATCACAAAATTTCTTCCACCACTACCTGGAACTCCAGCGCTCAACTTTCAGCCCAGTGATTATCACGATCTTGGCAAACTGCTCTAGCAAATGTACATTCAAGACCAAGCTATTGCTTATCCACCCAACCTCCACATTAGATGTTCCACGGATATCAAGTTTGTACTTGATAAGGTATGTACTAGACTACCTCTATATGATGCTGGAAAGAAGAAAGGGTTTAAGTACTATGGCACATAGATGCCTAATAGAGATGAAAAGGTTCAACTCTCATCTTCCTCACATACCTAGAATCACCTCTTTGATAAGACTGGAAAGCTAACAAGGCCCTTAGGCACTTTTGACACCATGATCTTCTGGCGTCAAATTGTGTGGGCAGACACTCAGGAAGCCTCAACCTCTGGATGCTCCAAGGATTCCTTCTTTCATCCTCCAGAAGGATTTGAAGTCCTGCGTCCAGTCAAGACATGTCATTTCTCTGATACCTTTGCGTGCTTTCTGACTGATAATCATGACTTTCTAGAAGTTTTAAGGACGCTGCCAATCATCAGAAGCAACAAAGTATATGACCTTAGAAGTCTTGACCGCTCTGAATTTGTACACGAAGTTCAAAGGCTTCATGATCTTCAAAAGGCTGAAGAAGAAAGAGCTTTGCAAGAGCAAGCTGAAAGAGAAAGAGCTAAACAAGCTCGCTTGGAACATGAACGAGCAGTACAAGCTGAGCAAGCTCACCTGGTGGAAATTGAAAATGAGCAAGCTGGAATTGCTACTAAAGAAAAAGCTGAGCCGATTGCCAAACCAATAATCACACAAGCAGAATTGGATGAAGCCTCTGCAAAAGTCACTAATATGCTCATTCATTTGGACTTACAGTCTGAGGTACAAGTGGACGTGGAACACTTTGTCACCTCTCATGAGGAAAAAACAGTCCAATCTGGCACGTCCAAAGATGAAGCTATGCAACATATGGCTGAGACTAAAGCGCCACAACCAAAGGAGTCCACTGCTGAAAAGCCTACTCTAGAGGTTGCCACAAGCCAACCAATTTTTTGTGCGTCCAATGAAGAACACTCTGGAACTAGACAAATGATTCCTATAGGGTCTTCAAGTCTAAGGGCTATTATTCCCTTGCACTTTGTCGAACCTCAAGGAGTCTCTGAGGACAGAGTGAATGAGATTGTTCAACACGCTCTAAGCCAACAAAAATTGGAAACCGAAGCTACTCTTCGTGCCTTTCAGGAAAGACAACAAGCAGAAGCCGCACAACATCGATTAATGTTGCAGAATGCTATTACTGATCAGTTCATGAACCTCTCACAGATGTTGGTAAATCAAATTCAATCCACTGCTGCTAACCTCATTGGCACTGTTATTCATCAGGTTCCTCCTATTCAACCCATACATCAACAACAACCACCTGTTAACCACCCTGCACCACCTCCTCATGCACCACCAGAACAACCACCACCACCACCACAAGATCCACCTCAACAGCCCTAGGTGACCATGATGATCAAATCATTTTTCCATCTTTCAAACCCTTTTTTGTTTTGTTGATGTCAAAGGGGGAGAAATTGGAATTATTGATGTCATAGAGTATTTTTGTTGTTGTTACATTACTCTGTGAAACCGCTGTGGCTGTTCATTGAATACATATGAGGTGTTTTTTTATCATAATTTCTGCATCCATATCTATGATATGCTTTTCACTGTGATAATTATCGTCTCTGATACATTCTTATCATGCAGTGTTATCTGATATATATATTGCTTTATTAAATACATGAGAAATGTTGAACTCAGCGGGAGTACTTCATTCCATACCTTTTTCACCCTGTCAACATACACTGGCATAAAATAATCATTCAATCATCTGCTCTGATATTCTTTAATATGATTATATATTTGCACACATCAAAATTTAGTATTATTTGTCATCATAAAAAAGGGGGAGATTATTAGAATCTAAGACTTTGGACGATGTCCAACCCCTCAAACTTCGATTTTGATGATAACAAATAAAGTTAAAATTTGAAGAATCTAATTATCTATGTTTGAGTTTTATAGGTTCTACATCGTCCAATGCCTCAATGGTATTGTATTTCTTAAACTCAATCATTATATTTCTATGTGTATAGTACGTCCAATGAGCAACTATTTTTGTTAAGTGTAAAATTCAGCTTCCAATACACTGATTATAAAACATGCGTCCAAATGCATTGTGAAAACATGTGTGTAAACACTGCGTCCATTCAAGGAAGCGTCCAACACATATATAACTTACATCATCCCTCTCTAGCAAACAGTTATATAATGCGTCCATAATTGAGTAGAAGTACACTTATGCTTTTTGATGATGATTCTCTGAAATGTTCTATTATTCCCTCTCTTTTCTAATATGACATTTCATTTGAATATTCGAAAAGAGTACCACAGGGGACAGAAAAGCCTTTCTCTGCAGAAATCGTACAAGTAGTGGAGGCATTGCATGTACTGTTGTCTCCTCCATCTCTCCACCCTAAGCTGACACGAAGCAACGGTCATATAATTGTGAGAGAACGGTTATTGGCAAAGGCACAGATCCCACAAAGGATATCTTCACCAAGCTGCCTATAAATAGAGGAACAAGCTCACATTTTCGATAGAATTTTTCAAGTTTTTCAAAGAGCTGTAACTCTGCCAAATCGATTTGACGACCTACACTTGTGCGAAAAGAGCAATCTACTTAGCTTTGCTAAGTTATTCTGTGTAATTGAGTTTTTATTGTAATATCCTCTCTGTGAGAGTTGTTTATTTAACTTGTACTCAAATAGTTTCTATTTGGAAAGCCAGGAGTGGCTTAGTGACAGAGAATACTTGGGTGTTCTTTAATCTCAGGGGGAGATTAAAGGTGTGCCAGAAGTGGCCTAGAGAATACATGTAGCCAGTAGTGGCAGGGTATATAATACTTGTTTGTAATCAAAACTTGATTAGTAGAACCCTTCAAGTTTTGAAGGAGAACTGGACGTAGCTCAAGTTGAGTGAACCAGTATAAACCAAGTGTTTTTACTCTATCACTTTCAAGCTTACTTGCTATTCTCTTAAGTTATTTCTTCACACTTTGCGCACAAGGTTCTTTATATCCTATTTACGAAAATCTCTTATTTGCGCCTAGACGATTAACAAAAAAACGCAGTTTCACTAAATGGTCATTTTAACTATTGGACGATACCTGTGATCTTTTGTTTTACAAGTCCCTTGTGAAACCTAAGATATTTTATCTCCATCTTTGCGAAAAGTTTTTAAATAGTAACTAACACACTATTCAACCCCCTTCTAGTGTGAATCTCTACATTTCAGTTTAGGTCTCTCCCCGTGTGGTGAATCATTTTAGTGTGAATGGGATTGTCAAAGAAATTGTTGGGTTTGGATATTCTCTTCTCTCTTCATTCAATAAAATTTGGTGTAGTAGTTGTAGTTGCAGCAACAGGCATTGATTTCTCCGTCGAGAAATTTTTCAACCTTGTTCAAAAATTTTAGGCTTAATTATTCATATGGTCCCTTAATTATTTAGGAATGTTCAATTAGGTCCCTTAATTTTTAAAAAGTTCAATCAAGTCCTTTATTTTGCAAAATTGCTTTAATTATACCCTTTTCCATCAATTTTTACGTTGACTAACGGAGTTGACTTCAATTTGGTTAACTTCAATCACCACCGTCTTCCTTTTCTTTCTCTAACCCAAGAAACAACCTCTGCACCCAACCTAAACCACCACCGTTGTGCCACCATATCCACGAACCTAGATCCACACCTCCGCATAAGCCACCACCACCCAAACACCATACTCAACGGTGCACCGCAACCCACGACACCACCAACCTCTGCACCCAGCCCAAACCACCACCGCCGTGGCACCATATCCACCAACCCATATTCACACTTTTTGCACACAGCGGAGCTTGGGGTGGCGATGATCTCCTCAACGGCAGTCTTGGCAATGATGGCGATGTCGTTGGAGTGGAGGTCAGCTTGGATCTGGGCGAAGAGGATGTCGAGTGTGGTGATTTAGGAAGTGGAAAATTTCTAATTTGCTATTTAGGGGAATAAAAACTAGGCTACGAATGAAGTGGTTGGGCTGCGAATCTGACATCTTCCTTTAATGTTATTGATTTTTTCATTCATATGTTACAAAGACAAAATCTCCTTATCTTCCTTTCTCTTTCTTAATTAAGCTTCCTTTTTTTGCTGTTAGTGGTGAAATAGTGGTGCTAGAAGTGGTCTGGTTTAGTTTTAAAACAATAATAAAAAAAAGTGGCAGCTATAAATCGCCATTTTTTAAAAAATTTATTTTGTTATTTATTTAATTATACTTTTTAATTTGAAAATAAACAATAAATATAGTGGCAGTTAGAAAATCGCCACTATTCGTAAAATTAAACTGCCAGGACTTGTAACTTAACAGCGTCAACTCCAATTGAACGGAAAAAGGGTATGATTGTAGTATTTTTAATAATTAGAGGACCTAATTGACCTTTTTAAAAAATGAGGGACCTAATTGAACATTCCTAAATAATTAAGGGACCAAATATATAATTAAGCCAAAATTTTAAACCATCTCTATCCATTTCCCCTTTTTCTTCTGTGCACCGATGGTTGACATTGGACCTTAATAAATGAATGAATTCAAATAAATGAAAACAATAATTGTATAGAAAATTAGTACGATTAAAAGAAACAATATTAACATAAGGCATATGAGAAAAAATTGCATCTTAATGCATCCACTGGGTATGGTCATAATTATAAAACAAGAACCATTTCTAGCAACTTTTAACCGCCAGAAATCATTTAATATTTTTTAAATGAGTTAACCAAGCATATTTTGGCACTTTAAACCACCAGAAAATGAGTTGCTACAAAACATTAACACGTGGCGCTTACAGCCGCTAACACCTTATCACTTAACCGCGAAACTTGATGAAAGGACTAAAAACGTTAACGGACCAAAACATCAGGGACTAAGACTAGTCAACAATTTGTTTAGGGACTAAAAGTGAAAATCTCAAAAAGTTTAGGGACCAAAAACATAATTAACTCTATATTAATTTATATAACATATATAACTATATATATTATAATTTTTTAAATCAAAATATTATATATATATATATATATATATATATATATATATATTTAGAATAGTTTTGACACATAAATTTAAATTATATTATTAATTAAACCGTTAAAAGTTAAATAATTATTATTCAAATAACTTTAAAGAAAATATTTTGAATAATAGTTATAATTTTAAACAACTTATATAATTTATTTAAAATTTTAAGAAAATTAACTACATAAATAATATATAATTTTGTATAATTTAGTCAAAATTATAACTTTTGATAATTTTTATAATTAGTAAAAATTAAAATAAAAGTTATTTTTTAGAAAAATTATATATAAATTTAATGAAACAATCTATATCCTATCATTATTCAATATATTATCTGGTGCACATCAAACATTAGATTACAAGTATCTTACCCATTGTATAAGTAATTTATGAAATATAAATATTAAAATGTAAATATTTTAAAAATTAATTTAGTATAAAAAGAATATGTATTGTTACTTCATATGAGATGAATTATTTGATATATAAAATGTTATTAACTACGTTTATATATATATATATATATGTGGTCAAAAAAAAAAATTTACACACTTATAGTGTATTAAATTAAAGTCTATGTTTATATTTTATATCCGTGCTTTAAATTAAAGTCTGTGTATTAAATTATAATTTTTGATCCATAGAAATCGAAGACAGGTATGAGGGATTTACAATAACTCATGCACCCTGCTCAACCAACTGAGTTAAACTCCCTCGGTATATTAATTTTAGTTTTAATTCTTTAAATATCACTTATCATTAATATATTTATTGCTTTAATTTTTATTGACAATGCATGTTAATAGTTAAATTAAGGTTTCCAAAATGCTATTTATACAAGACAAAGTTGGACTCTCAAATATCCTAAGATATTAATGTATTTCATTTACTATTTAATGAACTCAAAAAATGACTCATAATTAAGCATATTTTTTGTCATAAAATATTAATATAGGAGACATTTTAAATTAATTCTTATAAAAAGGACGGAAGCAAAATTCTAATTTAGATTTTATAAAAAGGATAAGAAAGTATTATAAAGTGTTTAAAAAATTCATTTCAATGATTAGCCTACATGACAGTTGCACAAATAGCAATAATTAGAGCCAATTGTTTGATAGAAGTCATTTGTTTGTTAGGTTTCATCGGTCTAACTTAAAATTTCTTTTAAACTAAAAGATATTTAATAAAGTATTTTAAATATTTAGTTGTATTTAAAACTAATTATCTCGTCTAGTGATAATAAATATTTTTTTGTTAAACTTATTATTTATTAAATATTTATTTATTAGAAGTTAAATATTTAAATAATTGTGTAAAATTTGGCCCCTCTTTTGATACACTCCTGAATTTATCCTTGCTTTTTCGAGCTAACAATTGGGACTTATTTGTGTTTAAGGAAAGAGCAATATTTTGAAAATTGGACTGATCATTGAATCGGTGATAACACCGGTTCAGGGTTCCATGATTCAATCGTGATTGAACCGGTAATGATTAAATAATATTTTTAAAATTATAATATAATATATTAGACAATATTAAGAAAAAAAACATAATATTCATTTCATAAGATTAAAATTAAAATTAAAAGTTACTTATAAAGTACGTGTTAAAATATTTTTATCTAAAAAGTTATGGTATTAGGATTTAAATTTATATATTAAAACTAATTATTATGTTTTATTTTTTTTATTTTGATACAATTTTTATTTCTTAAATTTTCTTAAGATACAAAAGTTATAATAATTAAGTTAAAATAAAGTTTATCCAATATGTTTAAGATACAAAAAATTAGTCCCACAAGTTATTATTCAAAGAAGGTTTTGCAAATCTATTTAGAAGAGTGCCTTAGGTCCTACGACACTCTTTTATTTTTTATGCTTTGGCTATTGCTCAATACCATGACACAATATCAGGTACTGCAGAGTGGAAGTTTCATAGGCGGAAGTGGCTAGCAATGGTGATGGTCTTGGAAGGATGGTGAGAAAAAAGAAAAATAATACTCATATATCTACACTTTCTTTTATTCCAATTTTTTCTTTATCTCTATTTATTTATTTTTATCATTCTATCAATCATATTTATTATTTTCTCTTTCTACTTTTTTTTTTCTTTTTCTCTTTGTTTCTCTTCCATTCATCTCAATCTATTACAAAATATCCCAAAATGAGGATATCATGTTTTAAAAAAAAATTAAAAAGTGAAAAAGAAATTAATGTAAGACACGTGGCATGATCTGAATGGTTACATGATCTAACTGCTCCTCCAATTTCCGCCGAGAATGGAAGAGGAGGATGGGTGCCCGTTCTGACACTGTCAGTCTGTCACACTGCCATCTCACGAGTGGTTTTCAAATTGGTTGGCTTTCACACAGTGGGACAACAATACTTCAAACTAAAATATTTCAATTCCGGGCTTTCACACACTGCGAAAGCGCATTAAAATATCACAACAACTTCTGCTAATTACATTACAAATTATTGTGGGACCTGTCTGGTTCCCCATCCTTAACAAGCTATTAAAGCAAATTTTGATGGTTCTGTGAAGATAGGTAACGGTAGTAGTCTGGTACAGGTATGGGAGTTGTTGTTGTCCGTAATCATGATGGTGCTGTGGTGGGTGCTGGTACAAGATATATTCCAGCATGCTATGATATTGATATTGCAGAAGGTTTAGCATACAGGTGGGCTCTTGAGCCTGCAGAGAATTTATGGTTGAGGCAAGTAGTTTTTGAAACCGATTGTGAGGTTCTTTTTTGTTGATGGAAGAAGAATCAAGCCTCACAAAGCTCTTATTTAGCTTCTATTATTCATGATTGCAGCATTACAGCAAGGAAAATTCAATCCTCAACACTCTTTTTAGTTAGACGTAGTACTAGTGTAAATAGAGTAGCACACACACTTGCACAGTTACTTTTATTTTGTTAAATGACAGGGTTTGGATTGAGGAGCATCCTCATGAAATTTCTGAACTGTTAATTGCTGATGTACTGTCTGATTCACCTTGTTTTTCTGGGGCTTAATGTGAATGGATGATTTCTTTTTTAAAAAAAAAAAGTACATTGCAAATTATAATATATATCCCTCGTAAAAAATTATATATATATATATATATATATATATATATATATATATATGAGGAATGATTCACTTACTCAAAGAGTAAGTATAAGAAACTTACTCTTCATCTTCACCATTTATTTTATCAAAATCTAATAGTTAAGATTAGTTAGTCATTATAACCATTAGATATCAAGAAAATGAATGGTGAGGATGATGAGTAACTCTCTTATACTTACTCTTAGATTAAGTAGATCCCTCCCATATATATATATATATATATATATATATATATATATATATATATATATATATATATATATATATATATATATATATATATATATATGGGAGGGATCTACTTAATCTAAGAGTAAGTATAAGAGACTTACTCTTCATCCTCACCATTCATTTTCTTGAAATCTAATGATTGTAATGAGTAACTAATCTTAACCATTAGATTACAAGAAAATGAATGGTGAGGATGAAGAGTAACTCTCTTATACTTACTCTTGGAGTAAGTGGATCCCTCCCATATATATATATATATATATATATATATATATATATATGAGGAGGATGAAGAGTAACTCTCTTAAACTTAATAATATGAGTTTAATAATATGTATTGATAGTAAAAAAAAAAAAGTTATACTGTTAATCATCTTTTTTTAATGTACCAAAAAAGTGAAAAATGATCTATATTACTCCCTCCATTTCTTTTTATTTGTCATTTAAGGTTGTTAGGTAGAAATCAAGAAATGCAATAAATTTTCTTGATTTCAATAAAATAATTATAGGATTTCCTATTTTAGAGCATCTCTAATGCAGGTGCTTATCAAGTTGCTTAAAGTTAAGCAACGTTACTTAACAAATTTTTTTCATTGGAGCAGATGACATGACAGTTGGTTGCTTAAGTGAATTGCTTATATAAGCAACCATTGCTTAATTGATTCTTACAAAAAAAAAAAAAAGAATCATTTTTTCAATCTCAAATTTAAGGTGGCTCAAGTAAGCACTCACTCTAGCAACTTTAGCATTTGAGTAATTTTTTCTATAAAGTTCTTAAATCTATGTGGCCTTGTAGGACTTACAAGTTTATGATAAACAACTCACCTAAGCAATCATGCATTATAGATGCTCTTACCCATTTTCTTTTCCACTCCACAATAAATGCATAGGAGACAAGTAAGGGTATAATTGATAAAAGAGTAATTAATGCGATATGAACTTTGCAAATGACAAATAAATAGAAATAAAAGTATTTCAAAAGTTCGACAGTTAAAAAGAAATGGAGGGAGTATGTTTTTATTTTTAATTTTTTTTAGGATTGAATTGGATGATAATATAATTATTATATAAATCAACAACATTAACCGAGGGGTCTAGCTCAGTTAGTTGAGCAGGGTGCGTGAGTTATTGTAAACCTTCTAGTACATGTCTTTGATTCCTACTTATAAAAAAAAAATCAACAACTCTCTGATATACTACCTCCGTCCCTGTATATAAAACTCTTTTCACTTTTTTGTTCCTTTTTATAAGATCATCTTCTAATTGTCTGGTATATTAATTATTATTTTTCTATAATATCTTTCATTAATTACAATATTCTCTCTCCAAACATTAATTACTCCTATGTGAGAAGCAATTCAGTGGAGAGATAAATGAAGGAAAATTTTGAAAGACCAATATAAATAATTGACAAATTTAACACTCCTCCATCCATATTTATAAGACCCTTCTCATAAAATTGTTTATCCCTTTTTATAAGATCCTTTTCTAATTTCTAGATGCATTAATTATTTTTTTCCTAAAGTACCCGTAATTAATTATTCTCTCTCCAAACATTAATTAATTAGATGAGAAGCAATTAAGTGGAGAGAGATTATTCATTTTAAAAAAGTTAAAGGTATTTTTGGAAAAATAGTACACATTATTAACAAATTTAATGTGATTAACTAAATTAATTACTTTTCTTAAGGGGTGTGAATTAATTAAAAGGGTCTTATAAATAGGGAATGAGGGAGTATGATTAACTAAATTAACCAAATTTTCTTAAAGGGTGTGAATTAATTGAAATAGTCTTATATATAGGGATGGAGTAGTATACAATTTATAATGATACAGGATCAATACTATTCTTTCAATTAATAAACCAATAATTTTATTAAGAACATATTTAATGCATGTATCATCATGAGTATCCTATTCTAAGATATAATATTTTAATTTTTTTTCCTCGTCGAAATAAGTCTATATGACATGGAGAGTTTCTTAGAAATAAGCTTTGTATCTTCTATAAGATACAATTGCTTACAAATAAAAAATACTCGTATTTTGTTGTATCAAACAGAACCAATAAACTAATATTTTAATTTTAAACATAATTAAAATGTAAATAAAAATTTATAAAAAGTATGAGTTGCTAATTTCTTTTACTATTGAAACAAATTTATGCATGAGTTGTTTAAATATAATGTGATATTATGGGTCCATAATGCCGAAAGCGAATATCTTAAATTGATAGTATATTAGAGATGTTCTATGTCAATGTCCGAAAGGAATTTATTAACACCGAGTTTAATTACAATGAGTGAAAATACGGTGACAGTAAAGTATCTCAAATTCTCAATTTTTTCTTTTTTTGTGATACCTATTTGATCATAATTACAATGTATTCTGAGAAGATGGTGCATGGAAGTTACTACAACACAGTCAAAGAGTTTATCAAGTTTTATAGGATTTGAATATACATTTGGTTTTAAAAAAATTTAAATATACAGGTGTGTGGAATATATTTATTACTTAGGGATAGAGCTGTCAAAAATGGCCTGGTCCGACGGGCCGGCCCGATGGCCCGTCAGGCCAGGCCGGGCCAGGCTAGACTATTAAAAAGTTGGCCTAAAAAGAATCGGGCCAATCTAGCTCAGCCTAACGGGCCAAACAGGGCAGGCCGAGCCTAAAAATTCGTGGTCTAAATAGTATCCGGGCCTACTTGGCACAAAATTATTTTTTTATTTTTTCCTTTTAAAATTAGTATAAATTTTATAAAAAAAAAAAATAGGCCAATTTGGCCTGGCCCAATGGGCCAAATGGGCCAGGCTGGGTCAAGAAAATCCTAGCCTATAAGAGATACGGCAGCCCGGCCCGACGCACTTGACAGCTCTACTTAGGGATACGAGGCTGACTGTCATTTTGATGCTTGATAGGGAATTTTATGCACGGGTGGTTACATTGTAATTCCTTCGTTCGTCCCTACTTATAAGACAATTTTCAGAAAATTGTTTGTCCTCTTTTATAAGATTTTTTTTTCTAATTTCTAGATGCATTAATTAGTTTTTTCCTTAAGTACCCTTAATTAATTATTTTCTCTCCAAAAATTAATTAACTAGATTTTGACCCGTGCGTTGCATGGGGTAAACAAGGTATTTAAAAAAATTATTTAAATTTTGTATTATATGTAATATAATTTATAATATTTTTCTCTTCATGTTTTCATAAAAATATAATTTTACCATAATAATTTAGATATTAATGTGACTTTAGGTAAATAGTTCATCCCTATGAATTAAGTGAATTTTTTTTTACTTGCTTTTATAAATAAATAAAAATTCATCCCTTTGGTAAAAAAAATCATCTCTATGTGTTATATTATAATTATATATATAATTTTTATTTTAAAATATTGGCATATATATATGAATGTATAAAAGAAAATTAAATTTTTTTCAAGTAGAAGAAAATCATTGATAATTTATTTAAGTGAGAAGATAATAAATAAATAATGAATAATTATTTGTTTAAAAATTAATTTTATACTCTAATTTTTCAAGGAGAAAGTAATAGTCATTGTGTTGATTTAATTTGATTTAATTTAATTTTAATGAAATTAAATATATTTTAATTATGTAAAAGAAATTTTAACTTTGATTGGACAAAAATCTTTAGTAGAAAAGTTTATCCTTGTGAATTCAATGTAAATTTTTCTATTTGTTTTTATAAAAAAACTAGTCATCCTCGTATGTTATATTTTATATATTTAATATTGTAAGTTAAGTCTAAATTTCTCTTTATAGTTTCATGAAAAATATTCATCCCCCTTTTGTTATATTTTTTTCATACTTCCTATGATCGTAAAATAAAAAATTTACTAAATATTTAAATCAGAAAAGAGACCAGCATAAACAATACATTCAAATTAAAATTATTCATCCCGTGAATTAAATATAATTTTTACATGCTTTTACGAAATAAAATAAAAGAAATCATCCCTATTTGTTATATTTAATTTATATATAATTTATATTTTAATATATTGATATATATATATATATATATATATATATATATAAAAGACATTTTTCTTCTAACTTATTGATGAAAAAAATATAATTAATATATTTCACCGTTATAATAAAGATATTAATGTGACTTCAGCAAAATTATTCATCCCCATGAATTAAGTAAAATTTTATACTTGTTTTCATAAATAATTAAAAAATTCATTCCTATGAGTTATATTTTACATATAATTTATTTTAATATATTGACATATACATATCAATGTCTAAAAGAAAATTAAAATTTGTCTATGTAGAAGAAAAACATGAAAAAATTACTTAAGTAAGAAGATAACAAATAAATGAATAATTATGTGCTTAAAAATTCATTTTAAACACTAATTTTGCATGGATAAAATAATACTCCTTCCCAACTAAAATATAAGCAAAAAAAATTTATTGAGACTTTAGGAAATGCAAGGGGTATTTTAGGAAATGAGTTAATTATTTTATTGTGACTATCAAAATTAAATGATACTAACTAATTTCTTTAATGGGTGTAAATGAATTTTTTCTTGCTTATATTTCAGTCTGGAGGGAGTAGTGATTATGTCGATTTAATTTGATTTTTGTTATGTAATTAAATATATATTAATTATGTAAAAGAAATTTTAACTTAGATTGGACAAAAATCTTTAGTAAAAAACTATATCCCTGTGTGAATTTGTCTAAATTTTCCTACTTGTTTTTATAGAAAAATATCCATCCCCGTGTGTTATATTTTATATATTTTATATGGTATATTAAATATAAATTTCTCTTGATACTTTCATGAAAAGTATCCATCCCCATTTGATATATTTTTTTTATACTTTTTATGTTCGTAAAATAAAATATCCAATAAATTATTTAAATAAGGAAAGGGACAACCATAAAAAAATACATTCAAATTATAATTATTATAATAAAAATAAAATTTTACCATAATAATTTAGATATTAATGTGACTTCAAATAAATTGTTTATCCCCATGAATTAAGTAAAAATAATCTTAATTACTTTAATTAAAACGTATATGTGTTGATTATAATTAATTTAATTATTTTAAATCATAATATATAATTACTTTAATTACCTTAATTACTATATTTATATAGTTTTATGAATTAAACATTAGAAAAAAAATCTCTAAAAATCTTCCGCTCAAATGTATAAGAATTTCCTCCAAGACTTCTTTACTTTTATTAATATAAAGATATATAAAGATTAAATGAGAAGCAATTAAGCAGAGAGATGATTAATTTCAAAAAAGTTAAGGGAACTTTTGGAAGTGCAATACACATTATTGACAAATTTAATGTGATTAACTAAGTCCCTCATTTTATATGGGTTTCCACTTTTAGTCCTTTAAAAATATTTTGACCGGTTTTGTTCCCCCCCATAAATTTGTCCATTCCATTTTTAGTCTCTGCCATTAAGTTGGACTGTTAAGTGATAATGTGGCATCCACATAGGCATGCCACGTGGACACCTGCAGCTGACATGGTAGCCATGTGGCAGTTTTTTAATTAATTTTTTTTTTTAAATTTCCCAAATTTTCCCAATTTTTGTTTTAATCCCTTAATATTAAAAAAAGTTTGACTGTTTTTAATTCCTCAAAAATAAGTTTTACCGTTTTTAGTCCCTAAAATAAAAGGTTTGACCATTCTTAGTCTTTCAAAAAGTTTGAAGGTTTTGGTTAAACTTTTTTTTTAGGGACTAAAAACAGTCATATTTTTTTAGGGCTTAAAAATGGAAATCAGGAAAAAAGAATTTGCAATTTAAAAAAAAATTAAAAATGAACTGTGGCTGCCATGTTAGCATAAATTGTCCATGTGGCATGCCACGTCACATGCATATGTGGATGCCATGACATCGCTTAATAGTCCAAGTTAACGGTAGGGACGAAAAACGGGGACGGACAAATTTATGGGGGACCAAAACCGGTCAAAATATTTTTGAAGGACTAAAAGTGAAAACTCATAAAATAAGGGATCAAAATGTTAATTAACCCTTTTTTTTGGGGGACAGGCCGAGAATAAAAATAAAAACTAAGAATCATAAGAAAAGAAAGCAAAAAGCTATACCCTGGGAAAATAGACACTGAAGGCATATGCTTGTAGTAAAGGAAGAAGATTAGCCAGAGGCTTGCTCCAAGTGGTGAATTCTTCCAACTACTCCAAGTGGATATCCGTTTGGGTACCTCAAACATACTTTTGGAGCTCCAAACTCAATTTGATATTATGTTTGGAATCTCCTAATTGGGGCAAACCCGGATTTGGATCAAAATCAACAAATTTGTTGCTTTTAAAGTAAAAGTACTTTTGATTTGATTTGTATATTTACAATAGAAACATGAAGTAAAAGTACTTTTGATTGGTATTATCCAAACAAATATCATTTTATCAACATACTTTTGAACAAAAAATATCCAAACATAAATCATGTTGTAGTAAAGTCATTTTTATCAAACTTAAGTTTACAATATACTGTTGATGCAAACTTTAATCCAAACATGCATTGAGATGCTCCAACTTTTGCTTAAGGACTTATTTTTTGGATAAGCATGTTATTGGTGCAAAGTATCTATTAGTTTTGTTGATGACTAATCTTCGTCAAAGAACTTGACTGAGTACCCTTCCAATTATATTTTTCCATTCACAAAGCTCAAAATCAAAACCTTACTTAAGAGAACCAACTCGAGTTTCACTCCAAATCATTTGATGGACAACGAATCATTTTAAATAAATTTGATAACTTACTTAATTTTGTCCTTTACAAACTGTTGAGTTTTATCAATAATATTTGCTTTTATTTTTTCTAAGATAACTTTTGCAAATTGCTTTAGTGATAGATGGAAGAATATAGTTTCTAAACTCAAATTAAATATCCTAAACCAATAAATTTTTTTTATAATTAAAAATAAAATAAAATTATTTTCATATAAATTATAAGTTATTTTTATAAATTATCCTGAAAATTTTATTGAAGTTATTGGGGATCCCATATAGATTAGTGATATAACCAAATTAAAGTATATAAGTAGGGGACAACCCTTACCTTACAAGCTGATTTTGTAAGATTGAGTTATTTTAAAGTGGTATCAGAGCTTATCCTAGCTATTAGTGTTGGACCTATTGAGCCACTCGCTATCAGGCGTTATCGAACCATCTGCAAATGTCTAGTATTGCAAACTTCGCGCTTGAGATGTCCAATCATTGATGTAAGAGGTGTGTTAGAGATCACACATCAACTAGTAATATAGCTAAATTAAAGTATATAAGTAAGGACAACCCTCACATTGCAAGTTAATTTCATGAGGTGAGTTAGGCCCAAATCCAAAATTCTAAAAGAAATAATCTAAAAATAACTTATAGATATTGTTGTCGCGTGAATTTTAATCGAATAAACTGATCAACAAGCTTCAACACGATTCCAAAATGATGATCAAACGATTTCGTGAAGAAGGGAAATTTGCTCCTTCATTGTGGATCCACAAACTACTCGACGAAGTGTTCTATCCTACACACCACATTTCTATAAGTCTTTCCCACCATAGAAGTAGTAAAGAAACATTATTGAATCTGAAACTATCCACCAAAGACACAACAACTTCGTTTCACTTGATTTTTGTAATAAAAATTCTTAAATTAATTATCCACCAAAGAAAAATGTGACTTTTTTTTTTTTATAAAAAATGTTGATGATTTTTCTCTTTTTTTGGTGTGTTTTATTTTTAAAAATTTGGTGAGCCAACCCACCTAACCCATCATGAGCCACCAACCTATGGTGGGTCATGCCAGGTTGAAATTTTCTTGGCTCACCATAAGGTGAGCTGGATTGGGCTGACCCGTTTAAAGCCTCCACTTGTGGTGAACTTTGACACCTCTACACTTTTGGAATCACTACTTGTTAATTATAAGCTTTGCTTATCTAATAGAGTTTAGTGCTCTTCTTAGTTCTTGAGACTTGAGGGAGACAATTGATTTCTCGCATTCCAATGGATGAGTTGTGTCATGTTTAGTGGGGCTTCTCTCTACTTTTTTTTTTTCATTCACAATATTTAAACTTGAGACTTTGTTGAAGGAAATCGAGCTCAGTTCCACTTGAATCAATAATGTCTTGGTTATATTATTGTTTAATAATGTTTTTAGGAAATAAAAAATATCAAATTTTATGAAAAAGAAAAAGTGTTTAATAACCCCTACACTATGTCTTTAACCGATTGGACAATTGTCAGCAATAATTAAAGCCAATTGTTTGACAATAACACTATGTTTGGTTGGATTGAAAACAAAAAGAAAAGAAAGGAAAGGAAAGAAAAGACTAGAATGGATTTGCATTCTTTCGTTTGGTTCCGATCAAAATGCGAGAGGAAAGATTATTAAGGTGGGACCCATGCCAATATTCCTTTCCACTGGTTTTGGGAAGAAACGGGAGGGAGAGTCTGAAGATATCTTTAAAAAGACATAAATACCCTCACTAATTACATTTTGCCTAAAACATGAAAAATACTTCACAATCATTGTGTTGCAGTTCGCGCTCGTAAAGACATAAAACGTTCATTCTCCTGCATCTACCGTTTTTTCAAGTTCTCTCCCTTATGTCTTTTAAATTATTATTTTATAGATTAGTGTCATTAAAATTATATAATGTACATCAAGTTAAAATTAATTTTTTATTATTTTCATGATTTAAATTTTGTTTAAAAATAATCTATTTTTTAACTTATATTGTTAATTTTTTAATGTCATTTTAGAAGAAAAAAAATTAATTCAATATTTTAACTTTGTTTGCAAATAATTGTGTTTAAGGGTATTTATGTCATTTTATAAATATACATTTTTCTTTCCTCTCATTTTATACTCTATCAAACAAGGGAAAAGAAAACATATATTTTCTTTCATTTTACTTTCTTTCTAACCAAACAATTAAAAATCATCTTATTTTCTACTCTTTTTCTTTCTTTTCACTTTCTTTTCTTTTACTTTCTTTCCTCTCACATTCTTTTATAAACCAAACATAGTGTAAATGTAAATGGTTGAAATAACTTATTTGGAATTGTACTCGTTTGAGTATTGATATCGATCACGTGGGTGTCTGGCCCCTGCCAAGTGGAGATGGGAAAAAATGTCTATTAACGCTAGCTAGCTAGCTATTGTAGCTTATGCATTTTAAGGCTACTTTCTTTTCACGTTTTTACAAGCATTTACGCGGTTTCAAACACACTGTCTTGATAAGCTGGAAAACTGGTCTGTCAGTTACATTATTATTAGAATTACGACTGAAACGTTTGAAGTGGAGAGAAGCTTCTAGCGGAATCTCAAAGTGTTCAAGGTACTTAGGACTGTTTTCTCCATATATTATGATTATGATTTTATTATCTTTTAGTTGTGCTCTGTTTTGAAGATTTCGAACTACCTGAGTGGCTTTCGCATTCTGTTTCTGCCATTACTCTTTTTCTTTCTGATATTTTGGGAGTTTCTGCCATTACTCATAAACTTATCCATCAGTATTAGTTCATTTTTGCTTCTAGAAGATACTTATTTTATAATGTGTTTGAATAGGTTGAATTGGGATACATGCAATAACATAAGTGATTTAGAAGAGGTTTAAAAACTTTCACTTGTTTAAATAGAGGGGAATTAGAAGAGATACATGCAATAAAAATCGTAGACTCAATCACAACGCCTTTCCTATCTACCATGCTATAAAATGGGACAAATTTTTGCAAAGAATCTCCATCCTTCCCTATTTACTCCTGTCTGCGGATGAATAGAAGCAAATATATGAGGCATATGCAATCATAATCCAAGCTCTATCACCCCCATTTAGTACATGTTTGATTTTCAGTTTGAAGGATCAAAAATATATTTTAAAAGTAAAACAGAAAAAATATCATGTTTGGTTTTAGGTTGAGCATGATTCTAAATTGAGTTTTGTTGCAATTTTACTTTGAAACTCAATTTGAAATAGAAGTAAAAGGAGAGTTGCTTTTACAAATTCATTTTGTAAAATGATATTCATCTAAATTTAAATTTATAAACTTTAATCTAGACATAGCCTTACTCATTTTCTGTTCTACCGCAATGGTTATCTGTTTTTAATTTGTTTTCTATTTTTTTTAAAATGTATTTTTCTGTTTTAAAAAATATGTACATGAAACAGAACAAAAAAAATTTTTTTTTTATCTCTATTCATGTATAAACATTACGAAAAGGAAACAAATTTAAAAAAAAAAGTTGATAGTTTGTAATTAAAATAAAAACAGAAAATGAAACAAAAAATAAAATTTCAAAGTAAACGGACTCATCTTCCTCTTTGCACCAGATTATAAAGCAGTGTGCTGTGCTATTCCAAAGTGCACTATTTTCTAACGTGAAGCAGCACTAATTTTGTGATGTTTGTTTATTGTGGTGGGAGACTTGTAGACAACTGTTCTACGTTGCAGCTAACGTTCATAAAATTTTATAAGACATTAAAAAAAAGATAAAATGGTCTTTTATTATTATTTCTTATTTTTTCTTTTTCCATTTTTTTTTATATATACTACCAAGTAATTGGAAATAAATTTATTTATTTTATTTTTCTTTAATTTCATCAATTTATATAATACAAACTTCTACCTAAAATTTATTTTTATTTTTTCTTTCTATTTCTTCCTTTTTCATTTTTTTCCTCCCAATTTTAACTGTTATCCAAACAAAGTGCCGTGTCTTCAAAAATTAGCAACGAAAAGGAGTCCAAGCAGAAAGAAAAAGAGATGTAAGAAGGGAGAAATTATATCTTGGTCCGGACCACCACGTCAGCTATGGTCCCGGCTAGTAAAAGTGCGACACATGGATAATCAAGCAAATACTCACTAACGGAATTTCTTGGGTTAAATTTAAATTCTTCTTTAATTTATTCCAATAACCGTAATTCTCGTTTGATGATTGATATCAAATTTCGCAACCCATGTTTCCATTTTTTCAAAAATAACTACTCTGTGGCAGTGTCTCTCCGGAAATTTTTATCGGCCGCTCTATGCCGCCATTGTTGTACATCTCTCTTCCACAACGGAGGAAAATTTTATATCGGTATATTTGTATTGGAAAGACATATAAGAACTGGCAATTGTAAGGCTGTGGCCAAGAAGGCAGGAAGGAAATAGAAAAATAAAATATACGCCTGCGTGAAAAAGTAATCCAATAATTAATTTGTTAGCCATTTTTATGGGAAATTGAGGTGTTGACCATTCCATCGTTCAAGTATGTATGGATATTTTTGTTTTGTTTTGTTTATATCATGTGCATAATGTTTTTTTTATAAGCCAAAAAACTATATTAATATAAGCGTAAGCTGCGCTACCAAATGTACAAAGAAAAGGGTATGAAGCAAAAGTTTCATACCCTAGCAGGCAACTTACCAAAATACATGACCCAACATTCACCCCAACTAGCGAAAATATTTTCGCTGTATCAAGCCCCAAAACACCAACATCTTGCTCTATACCACAATGTTGAGGAATATAGAAAGATACTAGTGCATGATCCCCAGCCCTGCAAACAAAAGGACATAAGATCATCACACCCCATAAGATCCAAAACTCAAGGAAGGATTTAGTAAACATTGATAAAATGGTAATGAAAAACCAGTAGAGTAGCTTCTCATCCACGTCCAGGCTGTGAACTAAATGTCTTGCAGAAGCTCTTGATGATCAAATGCCCTGTCAGAGAAAATACACTTATTTCTGATTTTCCAAATATTCCAAACACAAGCATACCAAATGATGTCCCAATGTAACTTACTGACTTTATTAGCATCCGGAATACCATGTTGTTGGAAGTGCAAAATTGGATCAAAAGGAAGAGGAGTATGTATATTCAGCCAGGCATAACATGAAGTCCAAACATAATAAATCTCATCACATGTAAAAAGCACGTGTAACAAAGATTCAAGTTGTGACAAACAAAAAGAGCATAGGAGATCCCTATCACTCAACTGAACGTTCCTCTTGCACAGGTTGTCCTTAGTAGCAATCTATTTAGGAAAATTCTCCAGACCAAAAAACATACCTAGGTGGCACCTTCAAGCTCCATATTGACGAGAGAAAAACGTGTTGTTGTGCACCACGTAGAAGAGAAATTTGAGCATCATATGATGGTTTAACCAAAAAAATCCCTTCATTATCATGCAGCCACGTTCATCCATCATTAATATCATTGGAAATGATTTTAGATTCCAACATCCTTTTCAATTGGGTCACCAAATTCCTCTCTCACTCAAACCACTCTCTATGCCATTGAAGATCCCACACCCAAACCCCATCCACCCATTTCCCCATATCTCCCACTACACTTGCTTGATGAATAAAATTTACAAATAATCTAGGAAATTTACATGCAAGAGATTCATCACCCACCCAACAATCATCCCAAAAACTCACGTCTTTTCCTCTTCCCACCTTGCACACAAAAGACTTATCAAACCATCTAGATACATCTAACCCTCCACACACCATAGAAAGATCTCTCCACCAAATAGAAGAAGTATTCCCCAAACCCTCTCTCAACAACCCCCTCCACCCATCATATTTTGAAATAAGTACTTTACACCAAAGTGATTCTTTTTGGTGAAAAAGTTCCCATCTCCATTTAGCTTGAAGAGACACAATAAAGATTCTAATATCTTTAATTCCTAAACCCCCATGACTCTTTGGAAGACACTTTTTTCCCAACTAACCCAACTAATTTTCTTTGTTCCCTCCTCACAACCCCATAAAAAGTTCCTTTGGATAGAAATAATTTTATTTGCAACACCTAAAGGCATTTTAAAAAAATGACATAAAGAACAAAGGCAAAGAGGTCAATACCAAGTTTATAAGACAAACCTGACCTGCAAAAGCCAAAGTCCTATGTTTCCAAGAAGAGAGCTTCTTAGAAAATTTATTGATAATCGACTTCCAAGTATCTTCCCTCCTAGGATTTGCATCGATGGGTACCCCAAGGTATGAAAATGGAAGAGCCAACACCTTAAAGTTCATCAAATTCGCATACCTTTCCTTCCAAGCATCATCCATCCCAATAGCTCCAAAGAAACTTTTATGGAAATTCACCTTAAGACTAGACATAAGTTCAAAGCACTTTAACAAACTCTTGACCACCATCACATTACTAGGTGTAGCCTCACCAATGAAAATTGTATCATTGGCATATTGCAAAAGATTAATCTCCACCTTGTCATTACACACCAACAACAACCTTGAAAAAATCTCTTATCAATAGCTTCCCTCATCATCCCACTTAGTCTTTCCACCACAATAGTAAAAACGAAAGGAGCTAAAGGGTCTCCTTGCCTTAACCTTTTTTGTACCAAGAACTCGGAAGACAGACTTCCGTTAATCTAAACCAAAGTAGTAGAAGAGGACAAGCACCAGTCCATCAAATAAATCCATTTATCATCAAACCCTAACCTTTGCATCATATAGAACAAGTATTTCCAACATACCGAGTCATAGGCTTTTCATAATCAACCTTAAAAATGAGACACTTTTTCTTTCTCCTTCTAGCTTATTCAATAGCTTCATTGGCCACCAACGCATTATGCAAAAGATATCTAACACCCAAAAAGGCACTTTGCCTTTGATCAATCACATTAGGCAAAACTTTCTTGATTCTATTGGCTAATATTTTAGCCAAGACCTTATACATACACCCAACCAAAGAAATAGGTTTAAATTCTCCCAAATCATGTGAATTTTCAACTTTCGGAATGAAAGTAATAAAAGATGCATTACTACCTCTTGGGAAAACACCATGCTCATGAAACTCATCAAGAAATCTCTTAAAGTCAACCTTCAAAACGTCCCAAAAGGTCTTAATGAATTTGAAATTCAAACCATCCGGACCTGGGCTCTTAAGGCTTTCACACTCCTACACCGCTCCTTTACCTCCAACTCTTCAAAACTAGACAACAACATAACATTATCCTCCCTAGTGGTTTGACAAAATCTCACTCCCTCAAACTTTGGTCTTACTCCCCCTTCCTCACTAAATCTTCTCAAGAAAAAAATTGGCTTCCTCCTCTATTCTAATCGGATCCTTCACCCACCCACCATCAATGTTTAAACCCTTTATCATACTTTTCCTTCTCCTCTAATTACCACAGAATGAAAGTACTTTGTATTTTGGTCACATTCTAAGAGCCACTTTGATCTTGGTTTTTGCCTCATGAGAGACTCATTACACATGACCACTTTCCAAAATTCCTCTTGAAGATTTCTTCTAGCGTCCACCTCCTCCACACTCAAGCCTTGCTCTTCCTCTTTCCTATCAGGGAAATTCATTTCATCACCAATCTCAATATACTTTCTTTCCAAATTGCCAAACATATTATGATTAAACCATTTCAACTTTATTTTTAATGACTTAATTTTCTCTTTTAGGACATATGCTCCCCAACCATTTACCTCCAAGCCCTCCCACAAACCCTTCACAAAATCTACAAAAGTCTTATCAACAAACCAACAATCTAGCACCTTGAATGGTTTGGGGCCCCAATCATTCACTGTATTTTTCAACATAATAAAGCCATTATCAGAGATGTTCCTATCAAGGATGTATTGAGTGCTACCCGGCCATAAATTGATCCATTCCTTTGAGACCAAAACTCTATCAATTCTACTTTTAGCTCTTATATTCGACCTATACCAAGTAAATTTTCTTCCCGCCATTGGTATGTCTTCCAACTCCATGTCATCAATAAACTTGTCGAACTCCCTTCTATCTAGGCTTCCAATGCTATCACTCCCTTGACCCACCCTTTCTTGAGTCCACCTCACACAGTTGAAATCCCTCACCAAACACCAAATAGGAATAACACTACTTTGTCTTCTATTATTTAACTCCTCCCAAATCCTCCTATTATGCTCACTGTTGCAAGGTACATATACATTAATAATGACAATCATACAATTTGTCTCCTTCCATCTGCCCTCCAATCCAATATAACTAGTGCCACAGAAAGAATTAGCAAGTTCCAAGATGTCATTGTCCCACAAACATAAGAGTCCTCCAGCAGCCCCAGCAACAGAAAGCTCTAACCAGCTAGCTTTATGACTACCCTATAACGAATAACATAATGCAGCACTAATTACCTCATTTTTTGTTTCCTGGATAAAAAGTACCTGTACTTCTTCTTTAATGACCACTTCTCTAATGAATCTCCATTTAACCTTCCCCCCCCCCAAACCCCTAACATTGTAAGACATGATCCTCATTGTTGAACTTCCCCTATACCCACCAAACGAGCCTTTTTAATTTTCTCAACCTTCATCTGATCCCTCCTTTCCAACTCAACAATTTTAATAACAATTCTCTACTCTTCCTCTTCATATGTAACTCCACACCTTTTCCCCAACTCCCACATTTAACCTTATGAACTTCATCTTTTAACTAGAAATGTTTATTACAATTCTTGACATTGCTATCAGATAATATATTGCTAAGAGCACTTTTCTTCACCTTGTTTTTCCTCTTAGCCTTCTTCTTTTTAGTGGAGCACCTCCCTTGAGAAGTTCCCTGCGATGAAAAGGAAACAGCCAAATCACTCCAAGCTCTGATTAACCCTCTCGTCACACCACCCATAGAAGCTTGACCAGAATCATCAATATCCCATTCTTCATTATTTGACATGAACCCCTGGTTTTCATCCCTATGAAATATTTTAGGTTCCAGAATGTGCCCATTGCCTTCTACATCATGATATTCCCCCGTCGGATTATGCCCATCAAAAATAATTCTTTGCCTTTTGAATCTTCCGGGACCTTAATAGAGGCGCGCAAGCTAATATCCTCAGGACCATTTTGGGAAGAAAGCCTTTCTACTTACAGCCCAATAGATGAAGAGATATTATTGCGGGCCAATATTGTCTCTTCTAGCCCAAAATGCTCCAGAGTTCTCACTAAGCCTCCACTATCCATGTGGACACAATGTCCATCGTCCACTAAGATAGACACCTTTTTCCTACTTTCCTGGTAAGCCTCAGTACTCCTATCTAACCCACTTGTCTTTTCACGCTCCAAGCTAGCTTCCAAAAGTCCCTCCTTATCCCCGTCTCCTAAGATATCTCCTTCCACATCCTTATCACCATAGGGAAAAGTCACCTTTCCTTGATCTTCGACGGCTATGTTAGCCAGAGTAATCGCATGGTTAGGTTTGAAAGCTCCCCCTATGACATTACTTTTCTCTTCCAACGTCTCTTTTGTATCAACTTCCCTCAGCAATTCCTTTTTCTCTGCCTCAAAACTCGTACCATCTCCATTCTCATGTAATCTTTTGTTGCACCACTAACATCCTTTCATCTATACTCTAGACTGTCAGGTATAGCCGAGAAACATAGGTCATTACCCAACGGATATGACACCGTTGTCTCCTCGCCACTGCTTCGACGACGTCCCCTATTACCTCCACGGCGCATATCAAGGTTGACCTCTAAGTTACCACCAAGCTCACCACAATCATCTCCGGCCCATTTTGAGCACGACGAGCCTATTAACATGTTATGCTCACTAGCAAAGGAATCAACCTCAATATTTAACTTATTAGTTGCCTACATCCAGCAGCTACAGTGACTTATTTGTAGAACAATTTCTTCGATGCATATGATAGAGTGAATAATGCCATTCATTCTAATCCTCCTACACTCCATGATAGGCTGAGGTGAACAAACCTTCACAAGAATGCGCGCAGTATCAATCTTCTCCATGCTTTTAGTATCCTTATCCATACATATATAACTCCCAAAGAGCCCCACCATTAGAGACAAACACTCATCCCCCCATAGGTGTAAAGGGATCCTAGAGCACTTGAACCAAGCAAGTATGTTCCTGATAGAAATATATGGGTTCCACTTTTCCACACTATGAAACAAATTCAAAAAACCCTCTTCCTCATTTTCTATCTTGTTGTGAGCTTCTTCTTCATCAATCCCCTTAATTAGCAAAAAACGTCATCAATATATTGTAATTTAACTTCCCCTGGTCCCTCCATCACACATATCTTGTGCAGATTATAAAAAATAGATAGATCCCTCAGCCTCCCCACCAATCAACTTTCCCTCCATTCTTTATTTTCCACCTTAATATTGATGACCTGGCCACACCAAGCATCATCATCGTTGTTCTCCTTACCACCTTGCTTTTTACGCCAGAGGACGTCCTCGCCTTGAGTTTCCTGCCACAACTTGAGCATAAGATCGTTGATGTCCCACCCCCCCTAGACACCTCAGTCTTTTGCATTTGATGAGCATTTGTAACTATGTTTGTCTGATTATCAAACCCATCCCCCATTTTCTTCTTCCCTTGTGCTCTACTATAATAAGAATGATTATTGCTTTCCTCCATGTTTGTATCTAGGTGTGTTCACAAACATTTTGACGTTTTCAATCCAGATAGAATCTAGCTGTTTTTCAAGTTCCCAAACATTCTTAACACCGAAAAATCTGACAAAGCCATACCTCTCGTCCCTTTTGTTTCTCTTCTTTGCAATGGACACCTCTCTAACTCTCCCATATCTTTGGAAGATTTTCCAAAGATTACTCACTGCGAAATCATCTGGAAATCTAGAGAAGAATGTTGTGATGTCCCCACTATCCCTCCAATTATTCGCACACTCTCCCATCTTCATGATATTTGAATTATCCTTGTTGGGGCTTTTATCATGTGCATAATGTAATCTAAAACCCGAGTCATATATCTTCGTTAGCTCTCTCTAATAACAATAGGACTTCATATAAAGGGTCTCTGCAGTGCTACACATATATCTTGTTCTACTTGCTGGTTTTTCTTTCCTTGTGCCAAGTACGATGTTTTAACCAAAAATCTTCCTAGAGTTGTATATAGTCATTTGCCTTATAATATTTATATTTGTAATGATGACGATTACTAGACATTGGCAACAAGAACAAATACAATGCAGCAAAGAGAAGTAGACTAAAGTAAGTGATCACCTTGTAACGAGTATTCACTAGTAAATTTCTTTTATTTTTTATTAAAAAATGATAGAATGGTAAAACACTTTTAATAATACTGAGTAAGATACTAATAACATGTTGAAATTGTCAATAAAATTCATCTAAAGAATCATTGCATAGATGTAAACTGCAAGTTGTTTTACCCCATAGCAACAACTATCCTTGAGCATCATATAAGACCTCTCTGAGAATAATTGTCCACCAAATAAAATTTAGTGGCTTCAAGGAAAAAAAGTATTAGTCAGATTTCGAATATCAACAAAAAAAAACTTTTGATGTTGACTTTAAATATAAATAAATCTCAACTAAATTTAACTTATTTAATGAGACAATCTCTAAAATACTCTCCATTTAATAAGAATTTTAATTTCAATAACTCTTTATTCTTAATATCAAATTTCAATGAAGAACAATTTAGGAAAATACTAACTTATTTTTAATTGAAATTTGCGTAATTAAATATTGTTAACAAACTTTCTTAATTAGTATGAATTAATATATTTTTTTTATATTTAAAACCTGGAGAGTGTCGTAATTCTAAATCCTTTTACCATTTTAAACTTACATAAACCCAGTTAACTATTGCGCATTAATTAGTAAATTAATTGTGCAATCCAGCTTTTGAATATTGTGCACTTATGGGGTTGACTAGCGCAGCTCATTAATATAGCGCAAGTTGAATATTGTACACACATGGATCGGAGTTGACTAGCGTAGCTAATTAGTCATTAGTGCAAACCAGTTTTTGAATATTGTTCTCATGGGATTGACTAGCGTGAACTCATATCATTTGAAGGATTTAGTTTAGCTTAATTTTTTTTATCCATATTTAGTTTAGCTTAAATGAATATTATATTACAAATTGTCGAGTTTTATTAATAATCTCTTTACTTTTTATGATAACTTTCGAAAATTACTTCAGTGATGGATGAAAGGATACTTTTCTTTTTCTATTATATTTCTCTTTTACTTTTATTCATTTTTATTTTCTTCTTCATTTCTAATCTAAATTGAACATAAAAGTTATGCTTGGAACCAAGCTCAACTGAAAATTGTTGTCAATCTTTTTTGATGATTTTAGTTTGTGATAGTGATTATTTTATGTACAATCCAAACCGATGAATAGATTACATTAAAATTACTTTTTATATAACTCCCGTATATCAAAACATCAATTAGAAAATATTTTATTATAATCGATATTTGGAATAATTAATTATTGAAATAATCTTTAAAAATGTCACATATTGTCTTTAACCGACAAGACAGTTGCGCATATATAGCAATAATTAGAGCCAATTGTTTAACAGCAAATGTTTAAAATAACTGATTTGGAAATGTGCTCTTTTGATATGGATTCTATATAAGCTGGAAAATTGGTCTATAGGTTACACTAGTTACGACTGAAACGTTTGAAGGGGAGAGAAGCCTCTAGTGGAATCTCAAAGCCTTCAAGGTACTTTGGACTCTTATTTCTTATATTATGATTTATTTTCTTTTGGTCGTGCTTTGTTTGGAAGATTTCGGATTAGCTGAGTAGCTTTTACATTCTTTTTCTGGAATTACTCGTAGTATAAGTTCATTTTTGCTTCTAGCTAGAAGATAATTATTTTACAATGTGTTTAATTAAATAGGTTGAATTGGGAGGGAAAGAAATAGAAAGAAGTGACTTAGGAAAATAAAAACTTTCACTTGTTTGAATATAGAGAGGAAATTGGAGGGATAAATGCAAAAAATTCTTAAGCTCTACCGGACTACGTACCACACCAGCTTTTCTTTCATGCCATAGAAAGGGACGAAATTTTGCAAAGAATTTCCACTCTTCCCTATTTACCCTTAGTTTGTACATTTTGAATATTGATTTGAAAACGAATGAATTGGAAATGAGTAAGAGAATGGAAACGGGAAATAACAATTTACATGAGTCTCACTAAAATTTGGTTCCCCTCTTTACGCTAGCTGTGAAATACTACAATAGAAGTTAGCTGATTAATTGACAATAAACGAGTGCAATAATACTTTTATGGTTCCAAGTATTTTTTTTTCTTTTTCATTTCTTTTTAAAATTAAATACATTTTTAACCCAAATAAGTATTAATTTTTTATTAAGACAATAATAAAGCAAAAAATTAGATCTCTCATTTTTATTTTTTAAATTTCTTAAGAAATTAAATAATTTTTTACAACATAAAAGATTAAAAATAATAAATAATTTTATATTAAGAAAAATAATATTGGAGTAAAAAATTATTATTTTAATTTATATAAAAATATTTATTTATTTCTACGATCTCTTATTTAAACAAGTGGAAAAAAATTTCTCCACTTCTTTCATTCTTATTTCTATTTATTCAAATAACAATTCTTTTGTACTTCATTTTTCCTTTATATATTTCTATCATTATTTTTTTATTTCTTTCTTTTCTATTTCACTCCTAATCCAAACAAAACATTACTCCCTTCTTAGAGGATGAATAAACATATTAAAAATAATTTAAAATGTCAAATATCTCATCTATAAATCATTATATGTCTAATTTATCTACTCCTGTAATATAAATTTGAATCCTTATCTTGAACTAAAGTATTTATACGAGTTATTCTTCAACAACGTTTTTATGAATTTTTCATATACGAGAGCATTTTTGAAGTTGTTATCACCCTCATTAAGAGATATGTTATCCTAATTTTATATGTTGAACATTTAATTTAATTTTTAATTTTTTTACTCTTTTCAAATATACTTCCTAACTTTAATTTCAAATTTAATTTGACTAAACAGCTAGGAATTCTTTCTCAGTCATCTCAAACCACTTTCCTTTTATTTTTATCCATATATAATTGATTTTCTTCTTATATCTTTCAATTTATTATTTTCATCTTTGTTTCTAAATTAAATTTTATTTTATTTTTTAAAAAGTTTACAATAGTTAAAAATAACTTTATATCACAATATAAATTACTTATCATAAATTCAAAAATATAATTTATGTGTCAAAAATATTTATTTATTTTAAATTTTATTTATATAAAAATAAATATTTATTTTGTGCATTGCACAAACTTCAAATATATACTATTAAAAATAACTTTATATAACTTGATAATTATATTTATATATTTTTACTCAATTAATTACTAAAATACATTTTAATTAAATATATTTGTCATAAATAAGTATAATTAAGTTATGTTAATAAAAAAAAATAAGTTCTGTTATAATTTTACACATTATAAAAAATTATAAACATGAATGATATTATAAATTTATAAATAAAAATATATATGTATGTATAAGTTCGATTTGAATTGAGATTCAATCCAGTCTAATATTTTTTTGTTTTTTATTTCTTCAATTTATTCCAATTTTTATTGATTGAATTAGTTTATAAACGACCCTAATTATACGTATGTGGATCTTTACTATTAAAAAGGGTATACCAATTCACTGTTATACAAGTCATATTAAAAAAAGATAAAATAATGTTTTATTATTATTTCTTATTTTTTATTTTCTTTTTTCTTTTTCTTATTATTATCCCTTATTTCTTATTATCTTTTACTTATTCATAAACTAAACAATTGAAAATCATTTTATATTTTATTTTTCTTTTATTTCATCAATTCAAAAAGGTTTAAATACATTTTTAGTCCTTACAATTTAACATTTATTTTTTGTTTTTCGTCTTTAAAAAGATTTAGATACCACTTTGAATAGTGAAAAAAACACTTTGAACACTAAAAAATTGCTATCTAAACCGCTTTAAGAACGAAAAATAAAATAAACATAATTTATAAAGACTAAAACAAAAAAAAAATTACAAGGACAAAAAACAAAAAAAAGTCTCATTACAAGGATTAAAAATGTATTTAAACCATTAAAAGATACAAATTCCTACTCAAAATTTATTTCTATTTAGTTTTTTCTTTCCAATTTTAATTGATATCAAAATAAAGTATGTGTTTGGTTCAATTTCAAAACAAAAGACATGGATTAATTACGTAAAATCCAAAAATATATTCTATTCTATTCTATTCTATTCACTATATAATAAAAAAATGTCTCAACTGCACATTTTTATACGTTGCTTTTTCCTTTTTCCCGCGCAACTTTCCTGTCTCTGCGCCTTTTTTTTTTTTTTTTTCCTTTTCCCGCCATCTGTCTTCCACGTGCTCAGCTTTGCTTGGTTTATTTTTTTCTCACGTAGACATAGTTACTGTCTTTCTTGGATGTGCAGTTTTTTTCTTTTACCACTATAGCAAAAATACAAAAATCACTTTTCGATGAAAAAACGGCACTATTTGCAAAGGCTGACCACGTGCAAGCTTTATCGTTATTGAGAAATTTTTTTAAAATATATAACAATTAGTAACTAACCCTCTAATAGTATTTATATTTTAGAAAAAAATTATTTTTTGTTATTTTATGTAATAATATTTATTATTATTATATTTTAAAAGCATGAAAGATTTTGGTAATTACATCATTTATTTTCATATGTAAAATTATTATTTGCTTCCTCCAAATTTAAATATAAGCAAAAATATTTATTTTCACATTGATTAAAGATATTAAATTTTTAAGGAAAAAGATATTAGTTAAGTTCATTTAATTTTCTTGATTTCATAAAAAAAATTATATTTCCTAAACTACTATTAATCATATTTAATGGAGATGGTGTTCACATTTTATTTAACCTAAGGATATTTTTAGAATAATAATATTAAATTTAAAATTTATTTATATTTCAGTCTACCAAACTTGAATTTTTTTTTTGCTTATATTTAGATTCAGAGTTCTTTTTTTTGGGGGGTCACATAACATTGGTGCGGAGTATCCAATAAATTTGTTAATGACTAATCTCCATTGGATAACCTGACTGGCTGACCACCTTTAGTAGGATCTCCTCTCCCAACTACTTTTTTTTATTCACAAAACTTGAACCTAAGACCTTGCTTAATAGGACCGGGTCCAATTCTACTTGGACCAACAACATGCTGGTTAACAACATTCTCTTTAACAGTTTTTATTATTGACTTAATTTATTGAAAATTACAAATTTTGGTGAGTCTCATTTCTAAATTAGGAGAGAAACTCATTAAATGAGAAGCGAGACCCATCAAACGAGCAACTGAAAAATTGAAAAATCTAATATCATATTATTTTTTAGTTGCTCATGAAACTCATTTTTCTCGCGATTTTCATCATATTTATGACTTTTGTTGGTTCGATTGATTCCATAGTTTGCATGTAATTGAATCAAATGGGCCAAGTATCAATTCCCGAATCAGTATAAGAAAATGTTCAAAATTGTGTTTCAAAATTGAAAATGATCATTGTTTCAGAAGAACCAAATTTAAAAAATGAAGAACTAAGTTAATTTTTTTAAAAGATGAAAGACTAACTTGAATTTAAATAAAAAGATACATAACTAAAAGCGTATTTTTTATATATATATTTGACAACTATTTTAATATAAGCGTAGATATCAATGTGACCCATGTTATTACATGGGTCAACAGACTAGTTGTATATATAAAGTAGATTTTATCTTAAGGTAGGCATTAATGTGTGTTTTGACTGACTTGATGAGAAACCAAACATCCGGAAGTGATAGAATTCCTTTAGAAATTAGGAATGAAAAATAGGATATTCATGAAAGAAAAAAGGGATGTATGAAGGAACCAAAAGAGTTTATCCTGATGTTATTGTTAGAAATTCCTAAAACGAAAATAGAAGATATGATAAATTGAGATGATTAATATATATGCCTTGTGTTGTTTCCACGTAAGAAAGGCAGAAGGACTACAGAGTGAGCCTTCAAATAATTGCAGTAAAATTGATTGATTTATATAGTTCTCTATTTTTTGACACAAAAAAAAAAAAAGTACCTGGAAGCAGAGCAGAAAAGCACATCTGAAATGTCGATGAATAATGAGGATACTGTTATTGAAGTGACGTCTGATGAAAATGAAATACAAACCTCGGAACCCACTGAAGTTCAACCTCAAGCACAGGAGAAAGATAAGAATGAATATTATCTGTTAAAGTATACATACGATTTAATAAAAGACCAAACATCTCCACCAAATTGTGGAGAGATCGTGGATGATGAAGTTTTTGTGCAAAAGAGCCCTATGGGAAACACCGTGCTGCATATAGCAGCTCTGTATGGAAATGATAACTGGGTGGAGAAGATAACTCAAAATGCATCACACTCACACCTTTTGGCTGCGAAAAATGCCAATGGTGATACACCACTGCATGTTGCTGCAAGAGCTGGGCAAATCTCTATTCTTAAGAAGTTGTTGGCTTCCCTTCTCCATAATTTACCAGATCCATATTCTGAAAATCCCAAAGAGGCTCTGTATGAAATCCTAGCAAAGAACGAGCAAGGAAATACTTTCTTTCATGAGGCCTTATTGAATGGTCACAAAGATGTAATGAACATTCTAGATTCTCAAGAATTACAGATGGAGGCTGGCTTCAGGGAATTGGTTAAGCGAGCTGCGTTATTTTGGACAAACAAGGAAGAAAAATCAGTTGTGGTGTTGGCAATTGAGAAGGGCTACAAGGACATAGTTGTTGATGCACTTAACAAATTGATCAGTCAACATTCTGCATTGGAAAAGTTGATTGAGAACCACCAAGAGTTGGCCGAAATGATAGAAGGAAAACTACCTCTTTTTAAACAGGATCAAGGTACAAAGTTGCTAGATAGCTTTGAATTTCCTTTAAATTTCCTCAGTATTTCTTGCTACACTCTTTTTCCTTAATTTAATTTGACAGTCATTGGTCGGGGGATTGAATAACTTATTCATGTTAAATCAAGATAAGAACAATACTTAGCCGTAGAATCCATCTATTATACAGTAACTAAGTAAATAATAGTTCAACTATTTTCTTAAACGTGTGCATACACACACACAATTATCCCATTAAAGTAGAGCAATTTTATGTGTATAGAAAATGAGGATAGTTTACCTTCTCAATCATGCATAATGATAATTTCTTATGCTCCTCACTTTACTAGTAAAATAATTCTTCTAAGATGTAATTAATTCTAACCCTAAATTTGATTATTGGTTTATTTATATGTATGCCATAGATTGAGGTTAATGGCATATCAATGAATATTAAGGTTCTAAAATATCTAGCAATTCATAAGCAATAATAATAATAATAATAATAATAAAAATAAAAAAAAATCTAGCATTGATATCAAAGTCACTTTATCCTTAATTATGCTTGTATATAAATCATGTCATTGTATTGAAATAAAAACATTTAACAGTTTTAGGGAATCAATTTTATTCCTTCTCCAAAAATCTAATATAGGCCCCAAAATTCTTTGTGATTCGTGGACCATGCTGAGGGAAAAATAATGTGAGTTATAGTTGTCGACATTTGAAGCCGTACAAGTTTGAAATAATCGACCACGCGATGGAAGACCCAAACCTTTATATTTTGATTTAATCAAATGCATTGAGTAATTTTTCCAAATAGAGATTTTCTAATGCCAATTGGAGCTGTGGTGTGGGCTGTTTGTCGTTGTTGCTATTTCGGTGGTCCCAGGCAAAAATATTTGTGTTCCTATCTAAGGGTAACAGGATAATTTTCTCCTTGTTGATGTCTTCAAGCCGAGATCTCCTTCAAGTGTCCGATCCTCCAAGATGAGAAGAGGGGGTGGGTAATTGCAAAAGGTACTCCAACGCTCAAGTCAACTTTCAGCTTAGAACATTTAATGAGAGTAATAAATGAGGAATCAAAGTTACCATACCTCCAGAATTGTACTCTATTTATACTTACTTTATTAGGCCTTGGATCCATGGGATTTTTCCACTTGATCATCTCTTTTAATGATCTGTAATTATCCACTAATTAGAATTACTAGTTACATTTTTACAGCTTAATTGTCTTAGTGGATTTATCCTTGATGTTTTGCATAGTATTAGGCTATTAGGTTGGCCTAATAGCCTGTCACTTTGTTGAGTATTAGGCTATTAGGTTGGCCTAATAGCTCGACACTTCCTATAGTATTAGGCTATTAGGTTGACCTAATAGCCTAACTCTTCGTAAAGTATTAGGCTATTAGGTTGGCCTAATAGCTTGACACTTCGTATAGTATTAGGCTATTAGGTTGGCCTAATAGCCTGGTATTGTTCATATGGTTCCTTGTCTTTTTAAGGTTCTAAGACATTGTTAACAAGATAGTGTTCGGTTATTCGGCAAGCCGAATAGTCGAACACTACTTTTGCAACGATTCTGTATATGCTTATGTTATGCAAAAAGACTAAAAGGTATTCGGCTATGCATCCTGCCGAATACCCAACCAGTATACATGCCCCCCAACAGTAGAAGCCGTCAGAAAGGAGTCCACTAAATGCTTTTCCTATAAAAACCAGTCTCACCTCCAATCCAATTTACAAATCCATGTATTTCCTTCCCACTCCCCCACTTGAGATATGTTGTTATCCTTTTGTATTGAGTTGGCATAAAGTCTTGGAAACAATGTTTTCAAATTAATGGCTCCAATCCAATTATCTCCCCCAAAATTAATATTCTCCCCCTTACCCACCTCCCCCCATAATTATGCTCATTTTACAAATATTTTTTAAATCCTGCCATCATGTTAAGCCAATTGTCCTCCCCTCATCAAAAAACACCCTATCTACGTCACCATATTTTGCTCTCGAAGATTTTACCCAAAGGCTCTCTTTTTCTATCACCATTGTCCAACCCTACTTTCCCACTTAAGCAACATTGAAAAGCTCAATATTTTTTTTATCCCAAAGCCCTCTTCCTCTTTTGATAAGCACACCATCTTCCAATTTACCTAAGCCATTTTTCTCTCTTCCTCACTCCCCCCCACAAAAACTCTCTTTGAAGTCTAGTCAAGTAAATAATTACTTTCCTAGGAACTTTAAAGAAAGATAAGACATACAAGGCCATAGAAGAAAGTACCTATCTAATAAAGCATATACGACCTCTAAAAGAGAGATGTTTGTTTCTCCAAGATGAGAGTCTAGCTTTGAAACTTTGCTATCATCGGATTCCATGTAGCTTCTCTTCTAGGATTTGCCCTAACCGGAAGGCCCAAGTAATTGAAAGGAATATGCATAGACTTACAATTCAACACACTAGCCATCCTTCCCAACATGTCATCATCAATAGCCACTCCACCAATTTTGCTCTTATAAAAATTTACCTTCAAACCCACTGTCATTTCAAAGCATCTAAGGATGCTTTTTAATGTTGTGACATTTTTTAAAAAGGGTTGTGAATTAATATTAGTCATGCCAACCTACTGTGAATTGATATTAGTCAAGCCTATGAGCCTAGATACCATTATACAAAAATAGAAGTGTATAATTAAGACTTAGAGCAACTTATCTTAGGACATAAAATGAAAGGAAAACAAATAAGAGCAGTTTAAGAAAGCTCAGTCTCTCCCGGGGCAAGCATCCAACCTAATTCCTCTCCCTTCCGCTCTATCATACTTCCCTCTCAACTGCGTCATGTGTCACACCACACTTCATAGCTAGCAAGGCAATTAGTTTCCTATTTTCCCTCTCTAGTTCTAGTTAGGTGCATCACACCTATTCTTCTTAATTTATCCTACAATTAATATATATTGGGCCATATCATAGAGAGAGAAGATCATAGTCATAGGTTGTGGCAGATACAATAAATTTCTTTAGTGGAGACAAAGAAATAGTTTATAATATTTTCACAGACAAAAAATATTATAAGTTTTTACAAAATACACAATCTCATGATAAAAAAAACCCAAAATACCCGAGTTTCAACAAATTTAAAAGGGTAAAATGGGTAAAAGTAGTACCAATGTATATTGTTCATGATAGTTTCAACATCTTGAATCAGTTGGATAATGTATATTGTTTTTGTAGCATTGTCTCAAGCATTGTTATCAATGACGCATTATAGTACTGACATACATAATGTTTGGTCATGGGCTACTAGACATATTTGACGTGAAAAATTAAGTCTATTTAGAAGTTACTAGTTGTAGCTTTGGTATCTTTTATGTATTTAACATGATTTCTTTCCTTCTGAACGTATTCCCAAACACATATAATGATATAATGATGTGAAACAACCATGGACCATTACAAAGTTTGAATAGTGGTACATTTAAATAGTGGTTGTCATGGTTGTAATAGATTATAGAGTGATGCATTTTGAAAACCCAATTTTACCCTTAAAAAACGTTAGTGTGATTTTCCATCCCTTATTTAGAATTAAAAAAAAAACTAATTGGATATTGTTTCCCATGCTTCCCTCCAATGTGCAACACCCATAGTACTCTACGACCAATACTGTCCACCCTTCTGTATTTCGTGCAACCAATAGTCACCCATCATTAATAGTATTTCTTGTGAAACCCTTAAGTCTCCATTGCTTTCTTTATTATGAACTTTTAACCCTCAACTCCTTTTATTTTTTATTCCTTTTCTAAATGAAACATGATGTATTGTATTTAAATTTGAAATGTAATTAAGTGCCTTTCGAAATTTGTTTATTTCATTGACTTTTGTTGATATTTACATGTATGCTTTCGTTAAGACCAATATATAATGAATTTTGAGTAATATTTTTTTTAATTTGAGATTTATTAATTAATCTATATAAAAAATTCAAAATAACAACCTTTTTGCTATGCGCTATCTAGCTATAGTGTTTTTTTTAGGCCATTTGTTATGCACTATTATCCAAAATTGATAACTATGATCTTAAGACCTTTTGAAACATTATTGTGAAATGTTGTTATTTATGACATCCTTAATGATAACACAACATATTATTCCCTCCGTCCCAAAATGAGTGTCGTCTTAGGTTTTTTACACATACCAAGAAAAGCTATTAAATAGATGAAAGAGAGAAGTAACTTTACAAAACTAACCTTATTATAAATATTGCATTGAAAAGCTAAAGTGACACTTATTAGGGGTATTAGTGGAAAAAAGTAATTAATATTACATTGAAAAACCAAATGCGACACTCGTTTTGGGACAAATTTTTTTTCCAAATGTGACACTCATTTTAGGATGGAGGGGGTACTTGAGACTATTTTGGACCTATCACATATGACTATTGTACAAAGAAAATTTTATTTGAGTTTTTGAATTTTAATAGGCATTTAGAGAAAATGTTTTAGTCATTTTGCTGGGAATTACACGTTGATAAAATTGTGTACATTCTTTTTTGTACTTTTCCTTTGACCCACATTCTACACATCAACTCGATTCTCGAGTCATTGGCAAATAAATATTTTTAAATTTATGATATCACTAATATTCAGTACTCCTAATTTGTTTCTCTATAATAGTCATTTAAGGATTTTGCACTCCAACCAATAAAATCCACTTCTCCCACTCTAATTTCCTCTCTCTACAATTAACAGACCTTTGTTGTTTCTCTCTCTCCCAAACAACTTGTTTTTTATTGGTTAGGTTTCTCTCTCTCTCCTTAACAACTTGTTTTCCTATTGGTTACGTTTCTCTCTCCATAATTAATTATATTGTGCTATTTCTCTCTCTCTCCCTATTTAATGTTATCTTGGACTTTGAAAACGACAGATAAATAGGAACAAATTTTTGTTAGAAATCAGACAATTAAAAAGGAACGAAGGGAGTATGATTTTATACATTGTTAAGGTGCTTTTCATCTCGTTTTGGACCAATGGTTATAAATACTTGCTCGTGATTGACATTCTTATAGTTTTGTTTGGAATAAGGTTTCCACGGTGAATTTTTTTAATCCTATGTGGACTATAAGTCATATATTTACTAAACTCAAAATAATTGAATGTTAGTATTGTGGATAATCTATTGGTGTAGCTATTTGTTAGTTATTTTTTTACTAGTGTCCTATAAGCGCTTAAACCTATGTGGATTTTGTTTGGTGTAGGCCTTGTAATATGTTATTTTTATTATTTTAGTTTTTTCATATTGGCTAGGTTAACCCATATTGTTATGGATTTAACTTTGAGAAGTCTCTAGTCTCCCATTTGTATCATGGTTGCCCTATTAAGATGACAACCTAATCACCATGAGAGAGTGTGTCATCCATCCGTACAACCGCACCACCGCTTCCACCAACTGCACCACCAACCCATTATCAACACCTTTCACCTAAACACCATCCCCATCCTTGGCATCTTTCTTATGCCATGAACGGTGGAAGGAAATCCACGACATCAGGAGTAGGACCAGCGAACGGGGGGCAATTTGGAAGAGATGGTGAGTGATCCAACAAAAGTGACCAGGGTAGGTAGGTGGACCTGACCAACTTCTACTTTACCAACTTTCTGGATGACTTCAAAGAAGAGAGTTTGTGGAACATCTTAGGTGGGGTCAAGTGTGCGAGGTCTTTATTGCCCCAAGGAGGAATAAGGGAGGGTTGAGATTTGGTTTTGTTAGGTTCAAAGATGTTAGGGACCTTGGGCTGTTAGAGAGGCAATTGGATAATGTGCTGAATGGAAATAGGAAAATGTTTGTCAATTTATCGAAGTTTCAGAAGGCAGGTGATGTGGATACAACATGAACTCACTCTCATGATGGGTATCAACAGGCAAGGATCCAATCTAGGAGGAAACCACACAACTATGAAAACATGACCAGAAGCAATCTATCCTATGCACAGGCAGTTAAGGGGAATAGTAACCAAGGCGAGAAAAAGTGGCAAAGGAAAATACCATTCGGGGGAGAAGCACCAAAGGGCAGAGGAGAACAACTTATTCAGGTACAAGCCTGTAATAAAGAATGGCTATAGCGAAGTATGGTTTCGAGACTCTGTCATGTGGAGGTTGCGAAGAATCTTGATGAACTATTATTCCTACAAGGCTTCCGTTCTACAAGGGCTCGTTACTTGGGGGACAATTTGGTTTTGCTGATAGCAGAAGAAGGGGAGGATCTGAAGACCTTGTTGCAAACTTCTACAACATGGTTTACGGATATGTTCGAATCTATTGAGCCATGGTCTCCAAATGTAACTTTGGGGTATAGGTTGGTTTGGATCAGGATGTCCGGGATCCCCTTAAATGTGTGGGTGGAGGAGTGCTTCAAACAAATAGTGGCGTCAATTGGGCATTACATATCCACGGATGAAAAGACGAAAAAGTTTGAAGGTCTGGAGTTTGCAAGAGTGATTGTTCACACATCCTGCGTGGAGATTATTTGCAAACATAAGTGGATCAATATCAATGGTGAGCAGAGGTTGATTCGTATGGTTGAAGAATGTGATTTTCACCAACTGTATAGTAGACTATTTTTCCAGGATAAAGCATCCGCTTCCGAAGAAGGGTCTTCAGTCTTTGGTTATGATGGTGAACGACCATCAAGTGTGTCGGAGTGTCTCTCGGACGACATTGAATGGGAAGGACTAGATTAGGACGGCGGAGGGAACCGGCCGATAGGAAGCTCAGGGGCGTCACAAATTCAAATTCAAAATTCAAAAGAAGGTTGTCAGGGGGGTACAAAAAGTAACCTGCAAATAGTCTTATCACAAAACTTTGTGGAGGAGATAGGTGGGTCGAAGCAACAGTCTTATCACAAAAGAAGTAAATAGGATCACACAACTGATATGTTGCGTAACGAGGTTGAAGTGCTTCCTGACGAAAATGATGACAAAGGGGGCGAAGGAACGACTAAAGGGGTGATTCAACAACTGGACTCGGACTCGGGACCACATGATCACGTGGCCCCAACTAATGAAGTACCCGAGGGTAGTGTGGCGCATGGAGGTGAAGGGGATCAATGTGGGGCTAATCTTGTTGTGACACTTTGTTACAAACCAAGATACAATTATAAGGAACACAGAAAAAAAATAAAAAATAAGGGGGACAATGGGCCTGGACCGAAATTGCAAGTAAGTAAGGAAGGATCACCTAAGGCTCATCAACTTAATGGGCCTAAGGGCAAAACAAATGAAGGAGGGCAATTGGAAATTGGTGAGATGAAACACATCACAAGGCCACTCATAGACAGCATGGGACCTTCAGAGTTTGAAACAAGGAAGCAAGGGGAGGATGTGGCAGTAACGTTGGGGGATTCAAGTTCAAGGAGAAGCGAGAGGACATCTGGTCGCATGTGTAGATAGGGAGGCAAGGACAAGGGAAGCGGCAATAGTAAGAAAAAAATGAAGGAAAGAGGTTAGGCTCAAATGCGGCTCTCTCAGTAAGTCCCTTTCACAGATTGAAGATAGAGAAAGCACTAGGATTTTGTTGGTGAAAGATGATGTGTCTGAAGCAAAAAAGCTTTAGGAGATTGGGAAGTTACTAGGGGTACTGTTTGGAGGTAAGAAGGACGAAGTCATCCAAAGGATTGTAGAACTTGAGAAAAGAGACAAGATGGAAAAGCAAAAGGTAGATGGAGGCATGGAGGGGGTTGTAGCTAGTAACCAATGATAATCCTAAATCATAATGTGAGGGGGCTCGGCGGGAAGGTAAAATGGAGGGCTTTGAGAAATATTATAATTAAGGAAGGGGTGGACCTTGCATGTTTTAAAGAAACGAAAGTGGAGGTGGTGTCCAGAAATGTGTGTAATTCGATTTTGGGAAACATAGAGTTTGAATGGAGGGAATTACCAGCAATAAACATGGCAGGAGGGATTTTATGTATCTGGAGAAAATGGGTGTTTGATGTAAATCAAGTTCTCTCAGGATTGGGATTTTTGGGGTTGAAAGGGATGTGGAAGGATGAGAATGTACCTTGTGTTATTGTTAATGTTTATGCACCGTGTTTACTAGAAGAAAAAAGGAGAATGTGATCGGCTCTACTGGAGGTTAGAAGACAATGTGAAGAGGTTGCTTGGTGTATTTGTGGCGACTTTAATTTGGTGAGATGCTTGGAGGAAATGAGGGATTCTAATAATCTACCCCGTCAGGGGGAGAGATATGGAGGCATTTAATGAATTCATTTGTGATATGGAGGTGGATGATACCCCAATGGTGGGGAAAAAATTTACACGATATAGGACCAATGGGCATTCAAAGAGTAGGATTGATAGATGTCTTGTTTTGGATGGATGGCTCCATAAGTGGCCAGGATCTACTGAATATATCTTAGAAAGAAATTTCTCGGATCATTGCCCTATCTTATTGAAGAATGCTAATATTGATTGGGGACCTAAACCATTTAAGGTCCTTAATTGTTGGTTTATGAAGGACGGTTTCATCCAAAAAGTGGCTAATTAGTGGGAGTCTTATGAGGTATGGGGATAGGCGGCCTTTATTCTCAAGGAAAAGCTAAAGTTACTTATAAGGGATTTGAAGAAATGGAACATGGAACAATTTGGAGATTTGCAAAAACAATGTAAGGAGCTCAGGTTGAAAATTGATGAGCTAGACTTGAAACATGGGGAGGAAGGGTTGGTGGAAGGGGAATTGGCGATTAGAAAAAGGGCTTATAGGGGAGTTTTGGAAGGTGTCCAAAAGGCACAAATCTCTATTGCAACAAAAGTTCAGAATTACGTGGTTGAAGGAGGGTGACGGGAACTCGAAATATTTCCATTCTTTGGTAAATGGGAGAAGGAAATGGAGTGGCATCAAAGGCTTGATGGTGGATAATGTTTGGGTGGAAGACCCGACAATTGTTAAAAAGGGCGTTATGGATTTCTTCAAGGTTAGATTCCAAGAGTCTTCTTGGACTAGACCATATCTTGATGGGGTTTACTTTCAAAGTCTAGATGAAGTGGACAACAATTTGTTGTGTGTGCATTTTTGTGAAGAAGAAGTGAAGGATGCCGCATGGGAGTGTGGTAGGGATAAGAGCCCAAGGCCGGACGGCTTTAACTTTAATTTTATCAAGAAGTGTTGGGAAACCTTAAAGGGTGATTTCTTGAATATGTTGGGGGATTTTTGGGCTAATGGGAATATACCAAGGGGTGGTAACTCATCTTTTATAGCCTTAGTACCCAAGAAGGAGGAGCCACAAGGGTTGGAGGAATTTAGATCGATCTCCTTGGTAAGTTATTTGTATGAAGTCATCTCCAAAGTTTTGCGGCAAAGAGGTTGCAAAAGGTTATTTCTAAGGTTATAGATGATAGACAAATTGCTTTCTTTGGGGGGGGGGGGGGGGAGATTCATGTTGGTTGGGGTTCTTATTGCAAATGAAGTGTTGGAGGAGGCGAAGAGGAAAAAAAAGGAATGTTTGATCTTTAAAGTGGACTTTGAGAAAGCCTATGACTTCGTTTGTTGGGACTTCCTTTTCTATATGATGAGAAGGATGGATTTTTATGATAAATTGATCTCGTGGATTAGAGGGGGATTGGAGTCCGCAACTATATCCATACTTGTTAATGGAAGCCTAACTCAAGAGTTTGCATCTCAAAGAGGGTTGAGACAAGGCGACCCGCTTGTGCCATTTCTTTTCCTTTTGGTGGCGGAAGGCCTTAGCGGTTGGATGAGGCAAGCAATTGCAAACGATTTATATTTCGGCTATAAAGTGGGGGATGATAGTGTCCACATCTCCCTTTTGCAATTTACTGATGAAACTTAGTTTTTTTGCGGAAAACTCAACTCAAAATATGTTATGTGTCAAAGCTATCTTAAGGTGTTTTGAGTTAGTTTTGGGGTCAAGAGTAAATTTTTTTAAAAGCTCTTTGGCGGGAGTGGCAATGGATCATCTTGTTAAGCATAGATTTGCCTTGGTACTTAATTGTAGGGTCATGGATTCATAATTTTTGTACCTAGGAATACCAATTGGGGGGAACCCGAGGAGGGAGAGCTTTTAGGACCCTATTTTGCGGAAGCTGAGAAACAAGTTGACAGTTTGGAGAAACAAAACACTATCTTTGGGAGGAAGAATAACCCTTATTAATTCTATTTTATCCTCTTTACCTTTATTTTTCATATCTTTTTTCAAAATCCCAGTGGTTGTGGCTAAGAAGATTATTAGGATTCAACGAAACTTCTTGTGGGGAGGTGTGGAGGAATCAAGAAAGATGGCTTGGGTGAAGCGGGAGGAGGTTTGTTTACCTAAAAAATAGGGGGGGTTAGGTGTTAAAAATGTTGTTTTGTTTAATGTAGCCCTCCTTGGTAAGTGGAGATGGAAGCTAGCTAACCAACATAACACGTTGTGGCAACAAGTGTTGAGGTCTATCTATAGGAAGGAGAACTCTATGGAGGTGATGAGAAAATCACAAAAGGATTCAACTTGGTGGAAAGATCTTGTGAAAGTGTGCGGGAGTGGTGGGGTGAATCCTTGGGTTGACAGTAACTGTGAATGGAAACTTGGTGAGGGGGATACTTTAAAGCTATGGCACTTTAAATGGCAGGGAGGGGAATCATTTGCGACAAAATTTCCAAGGCTTTATTTGAAATCCAAGAATAAACAAGCTGGTGTAAAGGATATAGGGCACTGGGAGAATGACACTTGGGTTTGGGACTTGGCATGGAGGCGAACTTGGTTTAATTGGGAACTTGATATCATGAATGCTTTTTTGATGGAAATGCAGGGTATTAATGTGCTCTTTGGTGAACCTGACAAGTTGGTTTAGAAAAATGTATCAATATGGTATTTTTCTGTTAAAGAAGCATATTATGCTTTGTTAACTATTCCTGACCTTGTTGATCCGTTTTTCTATTCTTACCTTTGGAAGCTTCTTGTACCACCACATGTAGTTGCCTTTACGTGGAGGTTATCTAAAAATAAGTTCCATCCAAAGTGAACCTGAGAAGGAGAAATGCATTGAGCATTGACTCAGATATTTCTTGCTCTTTCTGTCACCTGGAGAATGAAGATCTTGGTCATTTACTATTTAATTGTCACTTTGCTTACAGGGTCTGGTCTTACTGTTACCACTGGGTGGGGGTGGATTGGGTACAACCTTCGAACTGGAGGGATCACTTCCATCAGCATCAATGTTTGTGGTTGGGGAAAGGGAAGACAAAAATTTGGAGGGCTCTTTGGTGTGCTGTTCTGTGGGTTATTTGGTGTCATCGAAACAACATCATCTTTAAACAGGATACGTTGGATTTTGATGCAATAATTGAGCTTATTGCTCTTAAGACATGGAGCTGGTTGAGTGCAAAACATAAAAACTTTAATTTCTCTTGCTTTGAATGGTATTCTAATCCAGCTATTTGCCTCAAAACTCTGTAATTGCCTATTCTTCTCACGTGTGGGGATATTTTTTGGGAACCTGTGGAACTGTTGGTTTAAGGATGTGAGGAAGGTGGTATGTCTGTGTATACATGCATGGAACTTATTAGGATGCATGGGGTTTCTTTATGGATGAAGTACTTCTCATAGTTGACAGGCACTATTTTTAGGGGGTTCAGGCAAATGATCTTGTTGGTTGGGTGGAAATATTTAATATTGTATAACTATTTGGTGGTCATGTATACTCTGATTGGGTGCTTTTGTTTTCCTGACTTGTATCAGTCCGGGTACCACTGCTACCATTTTATGAATATATATATTTATTTGGCTGACAAAAAAAAAAATGGTTGCCCTATTAAGATTTCTTCTATACATACAAAGAATAAGAATAGTTTTCTCATAAATTGTCCTAATTATGAGTTCATATGTTCCTGACTTTGTTGTCGACATTGATTCTTCTATAGTGTAAGGTAATTCTACTTGAATTAATTATAAGTATAAACAATAATTGGTTTGATTCATGGAAATAAATTATTTGTTTCAGGAAAAATAATGGAATGTATCAGTCCATTTAACACTACCAGTATCCTCGACTCGGCTGCTTCGGATATTGAAATTATGTCGGATCGGAGAACATGGCTGTCAAGAATTAAAAAACATCAAGAATTAAGCCAAGACTCTCCGACAAACAAATTGACTAAGAATCACGAAGAACCAACCCAATTGATTCCATACGGCCCTTATTACATTCCACCAGGAAAATCACCACTCATTGCAGCAATATTGAAACAGGATAAAGGTACTTGTTGCCCAACTATAAATTTGCTCTCATTTTAGGCTACACAATTTTATTGATAATTGGATAAGGATACAATAGGAGAAATGAATAATATTTATGTTTATTCAAGACAAAAGTAAAACTTTTGACTCTACTGTCTACCTAAGAATCACTACATCTCCACTTTTAAGGAGTTTGCATTTCAATTTATGATCTCAAACAATCTATTGTGTGCTTTGCTATGATTTTTCCTTGAAGAACCAATTTTAATTTTAGAGCATCCTTTATCATACAGGAGACCTCCTATAAGGCAACCACAAGATGGGATATTTTTAAGAGATAAAATAGTTTAATTGTTCCAAAATTAAAAGATGGCGAGGGATAGACAAAATGAGAAACAATAGAATGGCAAGAATAAGAAGCATCTTCCCTAAACCTTGTAAGCAATAGATGGTGATGAATCTAGTTGCACAGTGGGTCCCGTATTTAACTACCACACTCTTAACTAATACTACGTCCGTTCCTTAACTCTTGATGTTTTAGCTTCTTGTTTTTGTTCCAAAACTCTTGATGATTTATATATTCCAAGTCTCATTAATTATTGTTTTCCACATGTACCTCTATTTAACATGACCTAGATTTTCACAACTTTTTCCATCATAGATATTAAATGAGGGTATTTTAGACTAAATGTATTGTTTGTGAATAGTATTAAATGTTTCTTAAGTTGTATGTATTAACCTTAAACATCAAAAGTTAAGGAAGGGAGGCTGTAGAAACTAACTAACTTAATTGCTTCTTATTCCTACAAGTACACACAGCAACAACAACACTTCTAAAACAAAAGATATGCAAAGGATAGAAAGCATACATAATCCTAAATTCTAAAACAATCAATACAAGTGCCTTTATAGAAACAAGTTTGTGGCACAAAACATGAAAATCAAACTTAAACTAGAAAGGTGAAAGCACTCTTCTTGTTGATTCCTCTTATTTGCCAACTAAGAGATCTCAGATTTCTTGGTGACCTTGCTATTTTTTCATGTTGGCAAAAAACTGATGTTGCTGAAAAGTGAACAACACTTGTCATAGATGATGCGAATGGTCATCCCAATTTTTGCTATAAATGAGAGTGTCGTCAAAATGACTAAAACAAACTTACATAGAAATGGTTGCAATGTGGAATTCATGACACATTGGAAGGTGGTAGGGCATTGGTAAGACAAAAATTCTAGCGCAATGTATCAAAAATAACCCCACTCCTGTAATTAGTTTTTTTTCTACATTATTTTACTAAATAGTTTTTTTTAATAATATAGTAAAAAAGCCAAAGTCATCAGATGAGAGAATGTCGTTGGTTGGCACCTTAAAAAAAGTGCACAGTACCTACTCACCATTTTGTTTTAAGTCATAAGACTATCCAATCTAATGGCTTAGTCTTTTGAGTTTTCCAATCTTCTTATGCTTAAGTCATAATAGATAGTGGTCAAATAGGAGTTTCCTTAAGTGCTTTTGGCTTTTTGTGATTAGTTTATAAGGAATAAAGCGACTATTCTACCTATTTTTGTGCTAGATCTCTTAGCTGCAAACTAGATGATGTAAGATCCCTTTATCCCCTGAAGATTAGGCCTTTTCATAATAATTTTAGACTAAAAGTTAGGTTATATCTTAGTCAATGAAACTAGCTTATCTATGCTCAAAAGACGGGAAGGTTGGATAATTGAATTAGATTTTTACATAATGGGGTGGATGTATATGGATTAGTAGATCCAATGGTCACTTGTGTTTTCTTAATACAAGAAATCGCAAAAAAAAAAAAAAAAGCAACTGCCAAAAGTCTTTGCTATAGGCTAAAAGGCTAATGCTAATAATAATTAAGTGTTGACTAAGCGACAGCCACAAGGCTAACACCAATAAGGTTAACACTAACTTTTTGTGTCGATCTGTTCATGTTGTCACTTAGTTGAGACACAGTCAAGCCGTCGCACAAGTCAACAGTAAAGGTGATGATCAAGAGAAAAGAAAAAAAACCTCTGGTATTGATAGTGCTTCTTTGGTGAAGGTTGAGCCACCCAAAAAAATCAAACCAAACCCAGAAGAATCCAACCAAGCCACCTGCAACTGGCAATGAATTGCCATAGCTACTTGAACCATCGCCACCACCATCCAAAAAAAGGAGAGAACACCAAAAAAAGAGAGCCACTACCACTGAGTCATTCTCACCACCTCCAAAAGAGAAAGAAAGGAAGATAAATCAAAGAAAAATAAATACCATACATGCAAAAATGTCACCATTGTCACCCTGATACTACTTGCTGGAGAAATGAAAAGAAGAGAAAGATTGAGTAAGATAGTGCTAGAGTCGGGAAGAGGGAATGGGCTAATATAAAAAAGGAATATGATTGACTTCCAAGCCATCACTTATTTGTGTCGGTTGCCACTTACTACATTAGTGTGCAAATATCACGAAATTGAAATGAATAAGCAGGAGAAAGCGAAAAAACTATTCACTTTGGCACCCAAGATAAAAAATACGCAATGTCGATTGCATTACTTTTTTTTTTTTAAAGTATGATTCTTGAGCGACGGTTTGGTCGTCTTTTTCATTAAAAAAATAATTAACAAAAAAGATGGAGGCAATAGTGGTTTTACAATTTTGTGTTGATAAGAAATATTGTGTTTGCGAGGTTGATGCTAGCGCAAATAACCATTGGCTAGGCCAACTCTAATAGTAACATTTATTTAATTTAAAAAACTTATTAATTAGTGTCGGTTAGGCCAACGCTAGTAATTCTTTTTTAAAAAATTTAGTATTGTCGGTCATTGTCAGCGTAATTTTATATATATATATATATATATATATATATATATATATATATATATATATTAAAAAATTAACAAAAAGCATTTTAGTGGTGGGTTAGCATCTACTGACTGATGCATATTGTTTAGTGTCAGTGTCTAGGCCAATGTTAATTGGCTGACGCTAATTCGAGCTTTTCTTGTAGTGTGTTGTCATGTCAACATTGACTGATGAAATTCATTCTATTATATTACTCATCATTTAGCTCATTCTTATATTAAGAAATGTAAGCAACACATTCTCTAGAAAAATCCTTCTATCAAATTTTCTTTAATTGGTTAAAATTTATTGGAAATTACAAAAGACAAATATTAACCAGTGCTCACTAGTTAAGAAACTAAAAGGAGAAAAGTTTTTGTTGGGATGTGCAAAATTGTGCTGCCTATAGTTCTTTTTGCACTCTTCTATAATTTTCACAATAAATACTTTCTCTTTTTAATTCCTTAACTGGGACACTGGTTAGCAAGACCCATTACAAAATAGTATGTAGGTCTCACTCCTTATTTAATGAACCTCACTCATCATTTATAGTTTACAATAAATTATAACCATTATAGGAGAGATAGTGATAGCAAAGTTAACACTCCTCTTATAATTGTTGGTTAACTTTTTGTTTTTGAGCAATATTTATAAACCATTTTATTTATTGGATCTTTTTTTTTTTTTTTTTAATATTTCTTCTTTCTTCTATATAATTCATCTTTTGATCCTGCTTAATGAGATTCTGCTCATAATTGCTTATTCATAACATACGCCAGATATTTTACATATCATACTGGTGGGAAAAAGTGATTGGATTAATTTAAAGGATAATGAAGGAAGGTCTGCTCTTCACTATGCTGCATCTATTGGTTACGTTGATGGTGTTGACTTGCTTAGATGGTCTAAGCATTGCCACATGGAAAGAGACAAAGATGGCTTTTTCCCTCTTCATTTGGCTTCTGCAGGTGGGCATGATGAAGTGGTAAAGAAATTGCTAGAGAATAAATATTGTCCAGATCCTAGAGAAATACTTGATAATGATGGTCGAAATATTGCTCACATTGCGGCTAAAATGGGAAAGTATAACGTGGTAAGATACATCTTGCAAGATGCAAATCATGGACTTGCAGACATGATAAATGATAAGGATGCCAACGGAAACACTCCCTTACATTTGGCTACTTTACACTTCCATCCAAAAATTGTGCACGCCTTAACATGGGACAAAAGAGTGGATCTCAGTTTGGTTAATAGAAAGAATCAAACAGCTCTTGATGCTTTTATGCATTTTCTGCGAGGAAATTCGTCCTATCGGCAGGCAAGTAAATCAAGTACTATATCTTCCCTCAATAATTCTAGGTTTAGTGTTCGTAATTCTTGAAAATTTGGCATTTTTATGTTTCAGTCTATCTATTTTTTTTCTCACTTTTAATTAATAAAAATTACAAAATTTATGTGTTTTTAGTCCCTGTAGAAAATACTATTGAATTCGTTAAGCATAAGGTAGCTGGTAACTAAAAGTGAATAAAGTTTAAATAGAGACTAAATATTAAAAAAAAATTCATATTTTTAGGGATTAAAAATCTATTTAATCTAAATTTTAAAGGTTAAATTAAATTTTGTCTTTATAACTTTCACTCTTTTTTATTTGAATTCCTACAATTTTTTTCTTGTACTAAACAAAAATTGTTTTTAGTATATATCTTTATTTTTTGTCAAATTAATGTGGTCAAGGTCCCTATTCTTTTACATTGATGGATTTAATCCTCAAACTTTAAAAACATGTGAATTTAGTTTCTCTTTTCTAAGAATTCATCATGTGATGTATTAATGATATGTATCAATATTATATTCTAATGGCATGGTGTTTCTAGTATGATGCATCATACTGCTATCATATACATCTATAATACTACCTCTAGTGCTATATATAAGAAATAAGTACCTAATTCATCAAGACTAATAAAAGTAGTTAACTTAGTTAATTTTACTTCATAGTGTCATCAATTTAAATTTTATTCCAATAATACTAGTAGAATTAATTGATTTAAGTGGTGGTTATATATAATAACATTACTCCTAATCCAAGAAGTAATTTTTTTCAAGCAATGAGTATTTTTTTTTGGTCTACGACGAGGAGTTTCCTACCGCCTGCACGAGACGGGGACTAGTCTCCCGCGGGAGTTTGTTCGGCACCTCGATGGGTGGCATCCCTCCTAGCTGAGATTTTTTCCATACCCAAGGCTCGAACCCGAGACCTTGGTTAAGGGGCGAGAGGCCTTTAACCACTCACGCCAACCTCAGTTGGTTGTCAAGCAATGAGTATGAGTTATATTGCTAATAGCTCAATAAATGCATCCAATTTCATTGGAAACGAGTGATATCTCATTAATAGACTTCACAATAAATTAAGAATATGAAAGGAAATTGGCAATTACTAAATTTGAAAGTAGTTATATATTTCTTATAAGGCAAAGCTAAACAGTGCCCTGTTATGAAAGTAAAAGGGAAAAATATTTTATTGGGATGCAAAAAAAATGTTCTCCCCTATAACTTTTAAATGGTCTCTCATATGATTTCAAAAAAAAAAAAAAACTTCTCTTTTTTAATTTATTAACCAGTGTCTTAAAGGTACTGGTTAGTAAGACCTTTCTTATAATTAGGACTAGAAATTTACTACCATTTTGTTTCTTATATAAAAGAGCAGAGGTTGTATTTATACTAATAGTTCCATTTTTGTTAGAGAAAATCTACACTGATGAGTGCAAGCTTATAGTTGGTATATGTTTTTTTTTTTAAGTATTTAGTTTGGTTGTTCTTAATTTGATCAAAATTTAACTTATGATGATTATGTTAAAGGAAGGGCTTTAATTTGTTTAATTTCTTAGTTGTTAAACTCTCGTATTGTTATAGTATTTCTTTATTGTTGAATTGTTCATTTGTAACTCATAAACATATATTTGCAGCGGCTAACATGGATTGCGCTAAAATCTGCTGGCGTAAAATATGCTAAAAGAGGGTCACACTCTATCGAGGCCCCAAACACGGATTCGTTCAAAGACATGATCGACAGCCTTATAGTGGTTTCGACCCTCATAACTACAGTAGCATTTGCCGCATGTTTTACTTTGCCTGGCGGAACTAATAGTAATAGCTCTGATCCAGGACAAGGCATGGCCCTCATGCTAAATCGCGTGTGGTTTAAGCTATTTATGTTATGCATCACAATATCCATGTATGGTTCCATTAGTCTTACCATTGCACTCACTTGGGCTAAGTTGGGAGATTTAACTTGGGCTCTTTTTGCCATTGAAGTGGCAAAGCCACTTTTAGGAGTCACTCTTGCAACGCTATCAGTTGCATTCATGGCTGGTGTCCACCTTGCTATTAGCAATCTCAGTTGGCTGGCCACTGCTATTCTGGTTTTGAGTGTGATATCCATTCTCATTCATTTGTTTCTGTACACTATTCTCTGGATCCCCTTATCCTCAAGCAAGCCAGCGATCCGATACATTTTTTACTATCATTTTCAGTTTCTGACATGGTTAGTTGAAGAAGATTAAAATAAAGGTATGTAACATCACATACACTCAATACCTGAAGTCTTTGAAACTTTCTTCTTTTTATTTTCATTTTCATCCTTTTGGAGAATGAGATTGAACTTCATCATCTTTCGTGTGCATCTTAATTGGATTGGAGTAGTGTATTGTAGTTGTATGCTACTCATCGTCCTCATCAATAATGATATGAAAGTATCACGTGTATGCATGTCTATTGTGATAATGTATGTCCTACATACTATTACTCTCTCAAAGGAATTTTTTAGGTACATATCTTTATGGTTGTTATTGTTGCTTTTTTATTAGTACACCCTTCATTCTAAAATGAATGATGTTTAAGATTTTTTTCATACAAATTAAGAAAAATAAGTATTCCAAAACAATGGTTTTTATTAGGGGTCAAATTTACTAAAATATCATTTCTTTCTTAATTTGAATAAATGTATTACTAAGTCTTTCAAAATAATAGTATTTATTAGAGGGTAAAATTGGAATAGATGTTTTAATATTTCATTAAAAACTAAAAACATTTGTAAATATGATTTTTTTTAATGTTAAAACATCAATCAATTTTAAATGGAGAGAGTATTTAGAATAAAAATGAATAATAATGCATCAAAATATCAACAAATATAAAGGTACAATTCTTATAGATGCTAACAATGTATTAACAAATAAAATTTTTAATTCTGCTGTCTATTTGTACGTACTGTGTGCAATTTGTTGGGAGTTAACAGACTAAACTCAAAATAGGTAATATGTAGAACCAAAATTCTCTTAAACCACCATATTTTTATTTGTGTAACTAAAAGATTAATGCAATAAAAATGAGTAGATAAAGCATTAGAATGTATAAATAATTAATTAGGATATTATATTATTATTATTCAATTCCTATCCTAAGCCTTTAAGTGAAAAAAAGAAAGAATTGTGTAGTGTGTGGAGAGTGTTGTGCGTCTTGATAAGAAAAGAGAAAATGAGGGGAAGGATAGAAGAAGGAAGAGATGAAATCCAAGCTTTATATTTCAAACAAGGTGATAGATTGCCTCTAATTAAAAGCCATCCTTACTGCTATTATATTCTTTTTTTTTTATTCTTGTTTGGTATTAGGAGAAACCAACCCATTCTTATGGCAATATTTGATTCTTGATACTTTGAGTTTTTGATCATAAAGATGGGATTTAAACTATCTTTCTATCTTTATATGTATGAAATAAGAATTATAAAGCTATGTAACTTAATCCTATAATTCATTTTTGCTATGTATGATTTATTATTTACATTATCTTGCTTATATTTCCAAAAAAAAAATTCTATTTTAACTAATAAAAAGGATGGATTTTTCCCTATCATTTATGCATGGTTACATTAGTTATAGTTTGATAACTTTGTTAATGAGAATTTATTTTTAACTATTTTCTTTTTATTGTTTATATGTGCTAACTTTTCAGATAAGACGAAATGACGAATAAAAAACATCACTGTTGCTATGAGTTTGCTGTTTGCACGTTCGACCTAGCATCCGATATTAATAGATATGGGAGGACTTAAATAATAGACACTCACGTGTTATATTTGATGCTTAATTATGACTTTATATATAGCATATTTTGTGTTGTAGTTGATGTCACCTATGGTTGTAGGTGTTTATAAGGCCAACCTATTTTGATGCCTATTGTTCTGTGAACAACTGGACCATCTGTCTGCATGAGATCCTATATTAGTTTGGTTATTTGTGTGTATTTATTTGGGTAAACTGGTGAGAAGATATTTCTTTGAAGGGATGTATTTTGGAACTATTATGTTTGTACGGTGTGATTGCTATTATGTGTTATCAGAGATTTTTTTTTCTTTCAAATGTTGACATTTCACATATAAAGGAAGTAGAGAATGTCATATTGTCAACTTCCATATCTTAAAGAAATATATAAGAAATATATATAGATATGGAATTTCAAGGGTTGGATCGATAAAAATTTCATTCTTGGTAATATGTAGATATAATTCAATAGTTGGATCGATAAAAATTTTATTCTATATCAAGTTATTAAAATGGTGTAACTCTTTTAGAGTTACACTGGTAATTTGATCCCTCCTTATATATATATATATATATATATTCTTATGAGATGAAGACATCTTATATAAGAGTGAGAAGATTAAATCTGGACCATATAACCATACATGGAGGGTCAAGATTTAATGTCATGTGACTACTTAAAAAGTCATATGACCTTTTAAAAAACTCACATGACTTAGTTTGTTTTAATCTTGACCATTCAAGATAGATCTAGTTGTCAATATTTATTCTTCTCACTCTCATATAAGATAAGTCATCTCACTATATATATATATATATATATATATATATATATATATATATATATGAGCAGGGATTATGGGTGTGTAAAAACCAGTTCAGTAAAAAAATCAAACCGAACCAAACTGAATTGTTTTAACAGGTTTCATTCTTAAATCCAAATTTGTGAACTGCTTTGTTGAATCAGTTTAGAACCGAATTATTTTTAAAGAACCAATTATGAATTGAACTGGTTCTGAACCAATTTTGAACTGGTTCTGAACCAATTTTGAACTGGTTTGAGAACCGAACCGGTTTCGAACTGGTTCCGAATTGGTTTTAAAATATATCTAAGTAAGAAAGAAAAATAGTTCAATTATTAAGTGAACTAAATGGTTTAGAAAAATAGTTTCAGTTCGAACCGAATTTGTTTTGAAAACCAATTTAATTCGTTTTAGGGAAATCGGTTCAGTTCCAAACCAATTCGGTGTAGGTTTAGTTCAAAACTGGTTCGGTTCGAACTGGTTTTTATGCACACCCCTAGGAGGGATCCACTTACTCCAAGAGTAAGTCTAAGAGAGTTACTCTTCATCTTCACCATTCATTTTCTTAAAATTTAATGGTTGTAATGAGTAACTAATCTTAATCATTAGATTTCAAGAAAATGAATGATGAAGATGAGGAATAACTCTCTTTTTATTAATTAAAATTTATTCAAAACAACATAATTATGAGAGAGATTCTTTAAATAGGATGTGAAACCCACAAAAATTTGTAATTTTCAAAAAAATTCAACCAATAAGTGTGTTCAAAAGAATGTGTCAAAAGTGTGTTTTTAACCTTGTCCTTTTCTTTTAACAAAGGAAAAATGGAGTGTTTTTTTTAGCAAATTATAGCGACACCCCCTTTGTTTTACATGAATTACATGAGGCACTCCTCTGTTCGTAAACATTGCTTTGACACCCTCTCCTCTAACTGAGTTAAGTAACGTTTAAAATTTAAAATTGAATGAGACCAATATATCCTGGTAATTTTTTGCAAACCCAAAAATGCCCCTCACTTAAACTCGTAACAAAGCCACTAGTTCCCTTAACAAATCTGCTGGCAGTGGTCCACTGTCAATGAGAAAAGAACACAACGTCGGTGATAAAAAAAAGAAGAACAAGAGATCGCACCCAAGAACACGAAGGACCACACAACAAGCTTTGCAAGCGAGGTGTGCCACGACACACAGTTGAAGTATGAAGCTTTCTCCATCTTGAAGTTCCTTGGGATCAAAGGGGCACTATCTATGTGCGACATTTGCTTCAATTGGGACATTCTATCACGAAAATCTTAGATTTTGAAGGGTGCCCATGATTTCTCTTCCTTGGTTTTGTTGAATCACCAGACCGATTTTCATTTTTGGGATTAGGTTTGAGGTTCCCCAAATTGTTGGGTTTCTAGGGCTTGTTGGTAGTGTCATAATGGTGGTGATTTGGTTCTGTTTGTTTCTTTTGGGTTTCGCCATTTTTTTAGGAAACCTTTTTATTTATCATAACTTTGTTTCCTTTGATTTGATTCCCCGTTTGTTTTGTGTTTTGATTCTCCCAAATTTGTATCACGCTATTGTATTCAAATTAAAGATACCACCATTGCTTGTTGTTTGTTTACTTGTTTTTCTTCTTCTACTGAATACTATTGAATAGAATTTTAATTGTTTCTGTTTACCATATATTGCAGAACTTTTGTTCAAGACATGATACAATTTTTTGTGGATACAATTTTGTAGCATTAATACTGCAGGAAGCATGAATTCATAAGGGGCTACCATTACATCTGTTGGTGATGAATCTAGGATATCTATTAATACTGAGGAACCAGAAAAACACTTAGAAATCTTAGTGTTAATGCATGATTCTCATTTTTTGAGAATTTTGTTGTTGCAGTTCATGTTATGCGTCCTGAAACGAAGAGGGTAAGGGCATTTTGGAGATTAAAAAACATTTAACAAGCATGTGCCAATCACACAACATATTTTGTAAATAGAGTTAACATCGTCTGGGTTGAGGGGCGCCATGTCTAATGGAAATGCAAAAGTTAGGGGGTTTTTTGTAGGGTTTAAAAAATAAGGGGTGCCTATTGTAATATGAGTAAAACACATAGGGTTTTTATTTTTTATTTTTTATACTTTGATACATAAGTTTTTTTTTTGTACAACATTGAGATTTCTTGAAGTTGTCCTATAAGCATTTTGGATTATAATTTGCTGGGAAATATTTCTCAACTCTTTTTGTTTTCCCATAATACTTGTACTACTCGGACTCGACACTCCACCAAGTAGAGGACTTGGCCGAGTAGGAGAAGCCTACTCGGACCAAGGTAGTTACAACGGAAAGTATATCTTACTAAAAGATAAGATATACAAAGATTAAGATCACGATAGAAGATAAACTTATCTCTATCAAAATTAACAAGATTTGATAGGAAAATAACCCTACCAAATTTATCTCTTTATAACCTATAAATACAAAGCTATTCATTCCAATTGAGATACGAAATTCTACACCTTTAGTGATACTTGTCCCTTACCTCTGCACCTCTAACTTGAGCTTCAAAGTGTCTTTGCAAGTACACCCCCACTGTGCATCAAGGAGATCCCGACAGAGCCACCGCATAGAACGACTTACCAAATCTGGTAAGAACATTGGGTACCTACCGTGGGGCTTGGTGAAACTTTTCCCAGCCACACCAATCAATGCGATACGATCACAATGACAACGACCCAAGAAAAAGCAGTGAATCTTGAAAAGTGACCACAAGTGCTGGAACCTGTAACACAGGGAACACCAGCACTTGGGGATACTCGTTAGGGTAACCCACACAATGTGGCGCCCATCCCGCGTCAGGTGCTTGAAGATCACCCGTTGATCCAAGCCCTGCAAAGGGAGGTGAATACGCTGAAAAGAAACAGCAAGAAGGAGATAGAGGACCTTCGAAGGGAGAACGATAATCTCCAAGAGCAATACCAAAAATTGTGAGAGGACCAAAACATGCACTCGACTACTCATGCGACCAATCATGAATAGCCTGATCGGACCTCACTAGCCGACACCACTTGTTGGAGCGAGGCAGACTGAACGATAACCCAAACTGAATCCAGGCCCATATCTGCTACCTATATAGCCCCGAGACGGAACGCATTATCGGAAATGATGAGGTGACATCTGTTTGTAGATGGTATCATGGAGACACTACTACCCGCCAGATGAAAGCCCTTTTCTATGGATCATTATGACGACTTGACGGATTCAGACGAGCACGTCTACGCGTTCGTCACACAGGTCAACCTTTACTCAAACAACGACGCCATCATGTGTCACATATTCCCAACCACCTTGAAAGGCGCGACACTAAATTGGTACATGTGCCTTCCAGCACATTCGATTAATTCTTTTGCCACCTTAGTCGCTCGTTTTGGTGCCTAGTACGCCACGAGTCGGCCTCATCACTTGACAGCAGTGGCCTTGGCTAACATTTGGCAAGAAGACAATGAATCCCTCAGGGATTTCATGGAGAGATTTGCCGAAGTCTCAGTCCAAATCTGATACCTGAATCCTCAAGTTGCACTAATTGCCATGCTAATGGCCCTGAAGTCTAGACCCTTCTCAGATAACCTATGTAAGAAGCCGCCACATGATATGGACGAGCTCAGAGCCAGAGCAGCAAGGCATGTCTAGATGGAAGAGATGACGAAGTTTTGAGAACACATTAGAAGGGAATCCCGAAAGAAGCACGATGAACGTGTGAAAATCGAAACGAGCCGAGAGCGGACTTCTAGTAGCAGATCTAGGGCCGAGAAACCGCCTCGACCCAAGTTTACTCACTACACTCCCTTGGTAGAAAGCAGAAGCCGGATCTTGGAAGAAGCCTGCAGCACTGAACTAATCAACCTGCCCACTCGGAACCGGTCCCCTGAAAAAGTGGATAGGCCAAAGTATTGTAGATACCATCGAGTGCATAGACACGCCACTGAAGACTGCACTATGCTAAAAGATAAGATTTAAAAACTTATCCAAGAGGGAAAGTTGTGACATTTTGTCCAAGACGACAACCGAAAGACTGAACAAGAACAGACCCGTGATAGGGGAGAAGATCATGACAGAAAGTCTCAGAGAACAGAAGAGAACCACCAAGAGGAGCAAAACAATCCTCCCGAGACTCGTCTCTGAGGCATTATCAACATAATAGCAGGAGGATTCGCTGGAGGAGGGAGCTCGAGCTCGACAAGGAAGAGACACTTAAAGGACATCTAGTCAGTCAACTTGGCTTCCGTGAGAACGAGAGCACCGAGAAGCCTACCCTTCATAACATTCACTGACGCGGACTTTGAAGGGATAGGACCCAACCATGATGGCCCGGTAGTGGTTAAGGTTGAGGTCGCCAACTTCCTTGTATGCAAAGTCCTTATGGACCAGCGCAGCTCGGCTGATATCTTATACTGGTCGACCTTCAAGCAATTGGACATCCCCGAAAGCAAGATATAGCCATACATCGAACAATTAGTCAGATTTTCAGGCGAAAAAGTGGATACTAGAGGCTACATAGACCTCCTTAACACTTTCGGAGACGACAAGGGATCCAAAACCATTACGGTTAGGTACCTCTTAGTCAATGATCTTACTTCATATAACATCCTTATAGGTAGAGCTTCACTCAACCAGTTAGGAGCAGTGATCTTAACCCCTCACCTGGCGATGAAGTTCCCTAGCTCGGAAGGAGAAATAGTAATAGTAAAAGCTGATCAAGAAATAACCCATGAGTGCTACTTGGTAAGTCTAAAGATAGTCAGTGGCAAAAAATTCCCCGAATCGAGAGTGCAGCAAGTAGCATGCACCTTGTTCATGATACAATTGATAGAGGAAGCCGAACTCGACCCTAGGCAGGGTGAGCCGAGAGCAGAACCCACCGAAGAAGTAAAGTCCTTCCAGTTAGGAAGAGAAAAAGGCCAATGCACAAAGCTCGGTACTCAGCTAAATAGTGAGACTGAGAATGCAATTGCCCAAGTTTTATTGAAGAACGCCGACCTGTTTGCATGGTCAGCGGCCAACATGCCGTGAATCGATCCAAGCTTCTATTGTCACAAACTCGCCGTCTGCCCAGAGGCCAAACCAGTCTCCTAAAAGAAGAGAAAGCTTAGAGCTGAAAGAGGAAAAACAGTTGGAGAAGAAACCCAGAAACTACTTAACATCAATTTCATAAGAGAAGTGCACTATACCACCTAGCTAGCAAACGTCGTGATAGTGAAAAAGGCAAACGGCAAATGGAGGATGTGTACTGACTACATAGATCTCAGCAAGGCATGCCGCAAAGACTCATACCCACTACCAAGTATTGATAGGCTGGTGGACAAGGCATCAGGTTATCCCATCTTGTGTTTCCTATACGCCTATTCTGGTTATAACTAGATACCCATGTCTCCAACTGATGAAGAGAAAACGACATTCATAACCGACACTACTAACTACTACTACACGGTAATGCCATTTGGTCTAAAGAATGCAGGAGCCATTTACTAGTGTCTGATGGACAAAATTTTTGCGAAATAGCTTGGACAAAACCTAGAAGTCTACGTTGACAACATGGTGGTCAAAAGCCAAAACCCGAACTCACACTCAGAAGATTTAACCGAGATATTTGATGAGATTAGGAAACAAAATATGAGGCTAAACTCGAAAAAATGCGTATTCGGAGTGCAAGGTGAAAAATTCTTAGGCTTCTTGCTCACACACAAAGGCATAGAAGCCAACCCAAAGAAGTGCACAGCCATGATTAATATGAAAAGCTCAAGTAACATCAAAGAAGTACAAAGGCTAACCGGAAGGCTGGCCTCCCTGAGAGCGGCAGAGGTGGCCAAGCCCTTTTTCCAACTCCTCAAGAAGCAACAAGTGTTCGACTGGAGTGAAGAGTGTGAAGCAAACTTTTTAAAGTTAAAAATGCTATTCACCTCACTACCCATCCTTACTCGACCAGTCTATTACGTAAGTCGAGTGCTGAAATAGGTCAAAATGAGGTACCAGATGATCAAAAAGTGGGCACTAGCCTTAGTCACTTTAGCATGACGACTACGACTGTACTTTCAAAGCCACCAAGTCATGGTATGAACTAACCACCATATACGACAAGTATTGAGGAAACCAGAGCTTGTTAGAAGAATGATAGCCTGGTCAGTAGAATTATTAGAATTTGGCATCAAGTACGAGCCGAAAGGACCTATCAAGGCCTAATGCTTGGCCGACTTCATAGCAGAGCTAGCACCAGTAGAAGAGACCGTCTCACCCTGGTGGACCTTTTATGTGGATGGCTATTCAAACACCAAAGGTAGTGGATCAGGTGTTATAATCAAAAGTCCTGAAGGAATTATTTTAGAACAATCACTCAGGTTCAGTTTTGATGCATCCAACAACCAAACCGAGTATGAAGCCCTGTTAGCCGGATTGAAACCCGCTAAAGAAATGGAAGCTAAACATCTCAGATGTTGGAGTGACTCAAAACTGGTCACAGGGCAGACGAACAAATCCTATCAAGCAAAGGACCTCCAGATGATGAAGTATTACCACCTAGCTTCTCAATTGAATGATGAGCTCGCTGAGTTCGAACTCAACCACATCCTGAGGGTGCAAAATGAAATAGCTGACTTGCTATCAGAATTGGCAAGCACAAAGAAGAAAGGCTAACATAGGACTGTTATACAGGAGACGATATCCACTTCGAGTATCGACATAGAAGTTTCCAACATCAACACGGCAGACCGAGAGTGGATGATCGAAGTATGGAACTTCTTAAAAGAAGGAACCCTCCCTAAAAATCGAGAGGAAGATAGGAAGATCAGAAGAATGGCTAGTTACTATGTGATTGAAGGAGAAGACCTTTATAGAAGAGGTTTCACAACACCTTTACTAAAGTGCATTACGAAGACACATGCCAAGTACGTGGTAAATGAGATGCATAAAGGAATATGTGGAATACACTCAGGAGGAAAAGCCATGGCTGCCCGAGTATCATGAGCCGGATACTATTGGCCAACGATGCGACAAGACTGTGCCAAGTACGCCAAAAAGTGTGAAGAATGCCAATAATATTGCCAATATATCTCACCTACCAGCAGAAGAATTGCACAACATAACTACACCATGGCCTTTTGCTATGTGGGGAGTAGAAATCTTGGGACCATTCCCACTTGCCAAAGGACAGGTCAAGTTTCTATTGGTTGGAATCGACTACTTCACGAAGTGGATCGAAGCCGAACCCTTGGCCACCATTACAGCCAACAACGTAAAAAATTTCATATGGAGAAACATCATATATCGATTCGGAATCCCCCATTCAGTAGTGTCAGACAACAGAAACCAGTTCGTCGAAAAGAACTTGGAAGAATTCTTCATGAACCTCAGGATTCGGCAATGGGTGACTTCAGTAGAGTACCCTCAAACTAATGGGCAAACTGACGCATCAAACAAGGTCATGCTAGGAGAACTGAAAAAACGAGTCGGCAACGCCAAAGGAAGCTGGGCCAAGGAGCTTTCGGCCATCCTTTGAAGATATCGTTGCACGCCGCAATCCACAACTAGGGAAACACCTTTCCGACTCTCATATGGATCAGATGCCATGATACCAGTAGAAGTTGGTGAACCTTCCTTACAACAAACAAACTTTGTTCAAGAGAGCAACGGCCAGTCACTAAGGCATGCACTCAACATAATTAAAGAGACCCTCAATGAGGTCCAAATCAGGGCAGAGGCATGCTAAAGAAGAGCTGAGAAGAGATACAATAGCAAGATTAAGCCAAGAAACTTCGAAGTAGGAGACCTGGTATGGAGAAAGTGCGGAGAAGCAAGGAAAGCAACCAGAGAAGGTAGACTAGTAGCTAACTAGGAAGGCCCCTTCAGAGTAACTGAGACACTGGGGAATGGAGCATACCGACTAGAGCATCCATCCGACAAGGCCATCCCTCGTACTTGGAACGCTACTCATCTAAAGTTTTACTAGTTAGAATGTTGTAAATGGTGATGTACTCTTTTTTCTACTTTGACATTTTTTCCTAAGAGGTGTTTTGTCAAAGAGGTTTTAATGAGGCACACCTGGTTTTTACCATTAATAAAGTTCTTTCTTCATTATCTTCTCAGTGATTCACTTAAAACAGAATAGATCAATCGGATACTTGGCACAAAAAGCCACTAAACTCGAAGTAAGCAATATTCGGCATTCTGAAAGAAGAATAACTGCAGATTTTGACAACTAGATCTCTAAAGACTAAGTTACACAAATAAGCTAACCGTGTAGACTTTTACAGGATACGAAAAAATGAGTTAAGCTAAAATCGCGTAGACCTTTTACAGGATACGAAAGAACAAGTTAATCTAGAAACTGTGTATACCTTTATAGGATACGAAAAACGAGTTAAACTAATAACGTAGACCCTAACCGGATACGAATCTTAATCACCATATAGAAAATCAGGTGCAATACTTAAGAGAAAACAAAAATTCATTAAGTTAAAGACACCCTATTAGGTCGGCCGGTGCGAGGCTTACAAAGTTTAAAATTAAAAAAAAAAACTAAAGCCTAGAAACTAAGCTACAGGTTGATCAGCTTGGGCCGAGTCGCTAGGAGCTTTCTCGTCCGGAATGGCCGACTCATCCACTAACTCTCCTTGTTTGTTCACATCCTTGTCGATGTTGAAAATAGAGATGTTGACATCCTTGAAGAAGAACTGGGCTTGACGAACCGCCTTCTTGAACTTGGCTTCGTGAGTTGAGATAATCTCAGCCACAGCCTTTCCCAAGTCGGCCTTCAGCTTGGCCTCAGAGTTGGCGACATCCAGCTTTACTCGTTCCAGCTCCTGGTTAATGTGATCCACCTTGGCCTGGAGATCCTTAGTCGAGTTCACAGCAACCGTGAAAGATAGCTTCAAAGTATCCTCTCGGATCTCCGCCTCCCTTAACTTAGCATCAGCAGCGTCTAGGGACTTACAAGACTCCTTTGTAGACTGAAGTAGGGTCTTGTTAGCCTAAGTAGCATCCACCAAGGCTTGTTCATCTTTGGAAGCAGTCTCCTTAGCCATGACAAGCTCGCGATGGCCACGATTGAACTCTTCAGCCCAAAATTAGGCAATGGCCCAAGAGCGAGGCTGAAAGCAAGCAATCGCCTCCATAAAGACTCAAGGACTAACATCCCTCAGTATATACTGATCGACTTGACTAAGGTTGTCGTCACTGATAAGGGCTTGAAGGTTGAAGTCTTTGCCCCATAATGAAGTGAAGCTGTCTTTCATAGAAAGAAAGGCCGGATGCCTCTCAACCTGGGAAGTTGCCGACTGAGTAGGAGGAGAACTCTACTTAGCCCTCTTAGAAGGACCATCCTCCGCCTTAATAGCTTTCATATTCTTCCTCTTCGGAGAAGAAAGAGGAGGAGGAGGTGGAGAAGGAGTAGAAGAGGCAATTTGGACCTCTTCGACCACAACTTCTTTGTTTTTTAACTTCTCCAATCGGCCTTTCTTCACATTTTTGTAGTCGAACTTCCCCATCACAACTGTAAAAGAAGAGGAAAAGTGATTAACAAAAAACAAGCAAGTGTAAAAGGGAGAGAATTGAGTAATCAAAAAGTACTCATGATCCCAATCTGCCCTCAAAGTCTTGGAGACCAGAATCTCTACAATAATTTTACACTTTAGTTGACGAGGAAGTCTACATAAATCAATCATGGCATCCTGGTCCTCAGGAGACATGTCTATTACCTTACAGGATAATCGCTTATTCGGGCCCAAGTCCAGTACAAACAAAACCTGGACCTCCCTTGTTTGTCAAAAAAATTGGACATCCCTTATTTACCAGGCCGAACTCGGAAAAACCCTCCTTTAAAGTTTTTCCAAGATGAAGTATAGGGATTGAGTATGGCCTTACCCGGGATTCCAGTTAAGGAAACCCAACCATCCTTCTTACTCTCCTTCACCAAATAGAAAAGAGAAACTTAGGAGCAGTTGGGGTAATAAAAAACTCGTTAACGAGTACCTTAAAGGCACACATAGACGCCCATGCATTTGGGAGCAGCTGGGTAGGAGAACGCTCAACTCTCGAAGGATGTAACATTCAAATTTATCAAAAGGAACAGTGATGCCAAGAGAAGAGAATAGAGCCTCGTACATGTAAGTATAATGATACTCACATGGAAAAACCTGAAGAAAGACGCCCTCACTCGGCCTGCAAGGCTCAGCATGAACAATATCCGGTAGGTCCAAGTGGCATAGATCAATATCCCCTAAAAGAAAGAGAATAGATTCCTGGGTTTGGTACCGAGAAGAGTAACCCCCCACCTCCTCATGTACCAAAAAATAACCTGGAAGGGTGATTTGAGGGAAAACCATTTTAGGAGGCTTGGAATTACAAGGCTCAGGTGGAGGGGAAGGAGGATTAGGGTGAACACGATGAGGAACCAAAGGTACCTCCTCGGTGGCCTCCGAATCGTCCAAGACTACAACTCTTTTGAGGCAGTAGCCAAGGGCAACTCTGATTACTCAACGGAGGGGCAAACCATGCCAACGTCTGCAGCTACGATGTTTGCCATTGACACGTTGTCACTAACTCTGTCAGAATTAGAATGGCGCAAAGAAGGACCATCATTAAAGCCTTCTTCGATGAGGTGAACCTCTGGCAATAGCATCCGACCACCGTTGGAACACCCCAATTCCCCAGAAATAGAAGACATTTTTAAGAAAAAAGAACAATACATGGGGAAGAGAAAACATACCTAGATGAAAGAAAGAAAGAGAAAACAAGGATGAGGAAGAGGAAGTGGCAGAGGAACGGTCGTCGGAGAAGAGAAACGAAAGGAGGAAGAAGAAGTGATCGAAGGGCGCGCATAGTGACCCTTATATAGGGTCCCAAAAGTTTCGAATACAAAGGGACGAAGCGACTCGGACCATTGGATCAAAACCCTTCGGCAAAAATATCAATGGCTGGGGTGGCTTGAGACCTTTGAGTATACTGAGGACGTTTCAAAATTCAAAAATAATCATTGCTGCCACCTTCCGGAAACATTACGATTTAATAGGCCTGAAGTGAAGTGACCGTTCAAAATGACGAAGAAGTCGAATCCAACAGAACGAGATGAGTAAGATGTAGTACTAATAAAACCAACCACAAAGTAACACATACTCGAACGTGGGTAAGATAGCGTACCACTCGGACTCGACCTAACTACCACTTAAGCTTTTAGGAACTTCAGAGCCTGGGGGGCATGTTGTTCACCTCGTTGGCAAGCACATCAATCGGTGTAGTATTTTCGAATTCTGAGTACAAAGTTGTCTCCACAGGGACTTGTTCGTACTAGGTTTTTGTGTAAAATCAAGTTCTAGGCAAAAGAATATGTTGTTTTTGGTGAAAACGATTTAGGAAATAAATTCTAAGTTCTAAAATAAAGTACTAAAAACATAACAGAATTCAAACAAGCAAAAGATCAAACAATCGGTGTGCCGCGCTTGAAAACAACGACTAATGGAACTAGTTGGGGTATTTGGTGACACTTGGCAAACATCTCAGTAATATAAATGATTTTTCTCCATTTAATGAAAACCTTAGTGCTATCTCAACCCACTTAAGTCTTCTAACCTTGATTCCTCAAGTGAAAGAAGCTAAAGCACTTAACTCTACTCCTAATCCCTTAGCAAGTGAAGTTAAATGATTTGTTTAAGAGCAAGGATCATTAAGAGACTAACAAACATCATTCCATTCCCAAATGAGACATTCATGAGAAGCCATTCTCAAATCTTAGTTTTCAAAGCATTTCCCAATGACAATAAAAACAAATAGAAAAGTGCTTAGGTCATCATGCCAAGAACTAACATTAAACACAGAGAATATAATTAACATTGAATATTCATTAAATAGATAGTAAGAGTAATTACATGAGAGTTGCTAGTACACCAAATCCCCAACTACAAAGAAGTTAGCTTCTCATTGTCATGAGAAGCCACCAAAAATTACAAGAACAAAGGAAAACGGAAGAGAAAATGGTGAAGGAATGAAGGAATATGTTAGGTGAGAGCCTCAACCGCCAACATTTAACCTTAGAATGATCTGATGATGATTTGAATGACAAGACACTTTAAATAGGCTGAGAATCTCTGTTTTATCGCTTCTGCATAAAGGCACAACTTGCTTAGTGAGCAACAACTCGCTAAGTGAATTACAATAATTCCAATTCTCCTTCAGGCAGAGAGGTTAGTTCGCTTAGCGAGCATGAACTCGCTAAGCAATCTTGACGTGTCCAAGATGCCTCTTCAGCTTCCAATCCTGCTAAGTGAGCATAACTTCTCGCTTAGCCTTCAACTTGCCACATGTCCTCTTCAGAGCGACTTATCTCGCTAAGCGGCAACATCAGTTCGTTGAGCTAGTTGTCTTGAATTCCTCATCTTCAGCTTTTCCTCCAGTGCACTAGGACTCTGCAAAGACATAGTTAAAAAGCTAATAATATCCTACAACTAACTACATGAAAACTAAATAAATCCTAAAAGGAAGTAATTTCTAACTAAAAGGGACTAATCAAAGCAATAAATGAGAAGAAGGTGAGATAATTGCTTTGAAAATTAAGTGCAAATGTAAGTATGCAAGCTAAAACTAAACCGAACTCAGATTAATGACAAGACCAAAGACTAAGATCAAACACATTCCTAAGACACAAGCATGCTTATTCAAAACAAGCCAATCTCATAACTTAAGATCACACTTGTAATGGTGCTCATGATGAAATCATAAAAAGAATGCACTCAAGAGTTTAAGAGATCAACAAGTATGGCAATTAGCAGTGAAAAGGTAAGGACCACTTTGCTTCTCACAAGGCTAGTATTTCTCTCAAGCACACAAGTGTTTTAGCTGCAAGAGAATTTCAATCAATCCCAACTGGAATCACATAACCCATCTTTGCACATCATCTCATTCAAATGCAATTTCACACACACAATTTGGATCACTAAGGACTTATTAAGGCTGAAACTTGGCTAGGCTGCAAAAGGAAATTGTTTTTTCTAGATATTCAAAGCACCTAAGGGTCTAGGAAAGCACTCACTAATCCCTTTTTCAATTCCTGAGGCAACCAACTCCACTTTATTTCCCAACCTTTTATTTACAAACTTAAAACAACAACATAACTTGAAATTGTTTTTGATTTTGAAATTTTGAATATATATATATATATATATATATATATATATATATATATACATCATTGTAGCTTTGCTAACTGTGCATCCTGCCTTTTACATCAATTCCCTGCACTAACAATTCCCCTATATGTGGGACAAAATTGCCTTAAACCATGATATGCTCTCCTATTCCCTAAGGTAAGGTATGCATATTATTTTTCTTTATAACTCAAAGGGTTCAAGAACAAATTTATTTGACTGTTAAGGCTCAAGGGGGTAGCAAGGGATTCATCATTAGACACATGTTGGCTTTTTGGCTAAGTTGTTGAAATTAAAACAAACAATGCCTTGATCATGTCCATATCATGTATGCACTCAAACAAAATCCAAGAATCATGCAAAATCAAGTGTGAAAATCAACGATTTCTCTTAGCGGTTAAGTTTCACATAGCTTACAAGGGTAAATGTGAAGCATTCAAAAACTATTTCACAAAACACTGCATGCCATACAATTTAACTGCAATCACTCACGCACATTCAATTTATGAAACCACCAATGCAACCACTACGTGTATTCACTTAAAATCGCAGTTTTCACAAAACATTTTTTTTTTCCGAAAGCTTGCATTGCATCACAGAGAAAATAAATTGATCTATCATCTAAAATCATGCCCCAAAAAGATGGAACACTAAAGTAAACATCATGCATCCATAAATCTAACTGAACCCAAAAGGTAGCAAAAAGTACCAGTAGGAATTAAAACCAAATTGTACCAAATAAAGCAAAAAATAAAGTGCAGAAACTGAAACTGATAACTAAAGTGCAGAAAAATAAAAGTGCAAGAAAACTAAAAGATGTTTTGAAGCAAATGAAATATTTCCTCTAAGATTCCCTTGCTGCAGCCCCAACAGTGCCATGCTCTAAACTCTCTGTTTCCCAAGTATCCTTATCTCTTGAGCTGTCCATGCTATCAGTGTCCTAATTATCTTCTTCTTTAAATTCAACTACTCCATGCACCACCCCTCCCGAAAAACTAAGCCTGTCCTCAAGCCAAGCGACACTATTTAAGAACGCCTGAGGGGTGATAACTCGCCGGTGCAAAGAGTGATTGTGGATGTTCTTCATGATCAACATTTGCCTATAATGCAAAGCATTTACCTTGTGGTGAATTTCATTCACCACTCGGTGTAGTGCTGCTTCAGTAATCGGCTTATCAGAGAAAGAAGAACATCCATAGAGGAGCTGCCTTAGAAGATTAAGAAGGTGTGGGTTCCTGTTTGTTGCGACAATACTTGCACAGGTATGCCATGTCCGTGGTGGGAGAGAAAGAAATGAAGCCATCAAAAAAAGGATGAGCCCCCTCTGTAGCACATAGGGAAGTTATAAGACTAAGAAAACCCAAATAATAAGTGTTGGATTGTGCCATAGAGTTGATTTCATCATAAATTAATGAGCTCAAATCCAAGTCCATCCATGATTGAATAGCATAAATGAATGCAGTCTGCTCTACCTTGAAAGTGTCAGGTAAAAAATGGGGCATAAGATTGGTAGAACAAAAAACCATCCATGTCTGGGTTAGAGTTGTCAGATGCTTGCGGGGAATCTGCCAAGGTAGGCCATTACTGTCTTGCATGAACGTTTCACCTGGAAGATAGAGCTTCTCAGTAATGATTCCCAAATCCTATTCACTACTCATGAACTGAGAGAATCTAGTGGTTTTCTCATTTGGATACATCACCACTGGTGTCTGTAGAAAAGTATTGAGAGTTACGGCATCAAATTTGATCAGCTTGCCTCTCACCAGTGCTTGTCTTGGTTGTCTACCAGTAGGGTCAAAGGCATTTGCATAAAATTCCTTGACCAACACCTCATCAATTTTTTCACTAGGCAAATTACACAAGACCTTGTCCCAACTTCTCATTTGGAGCTCCAGCCAAAAAGCATCAAAATGCCCTGCTGAGAGTTGGACACGTCTTTTAGGTAAAAGCTTCTTGTACAAGATGTCACAAAACCTGTTGGCAGCTACTTCATTCGGGAAACGATTTCCAGGACACACTGAAACTTCTATGGACACTGATGCAGCTTTTGATTATGGTGGAAGAGTGAATAAGATGAGATTTTCCTCTTCTTAGCAGCAGCTTGGGATGCACGAAGAGGTGCCATCTGCGTAGGTCAAGTAATGAAGTAGGAAAATTAAAAAGAAAGGAAAATAACAATGTATGAAAAAGATAAAGAAAACTACACTACAGACATTGCAGACTCGCTTAGCGAGAAAGGTCTCGCTTAGCGGGTCATAGAAAATAAAAAGATAACTAAGGAATTGGCTTAGTGGGCAACAACTCGCTTAGCGAATTCAAATAAATTTTCAATTAAATCAAACAGAGAGAAAGGGCGGCTTAGTGGCCAAGGGCTCTCTTAGCCACAATGCAAATTCGAGAAAACATGAAGCAAAATCCGCTTAGCTAGTAAGTGCTCGCTTAGTGGAAAGAATTCTGCGAATTTTCTAGATTCTCATGAATGCAGATGAATGCATATGAAGAAAAATGTATGAACATAAAGAACAAAAACCCAGAAATGCATGAACTCACTTAGCGAGAAGTCACTCGCTAAGCGATTGGGTTAAAAATCAGAAAACTAACGTAAACAAGGAAATGAACTTAAAGAACTAACAATATGAAGGATCACCGAAATGATAAATCAAAACGTTTTATGAAAATGAAATAAATCAACCGATAACACAACATAATGACAACAAAATGGGGAACAGAATCAGAAACACAAAATTAAATCAAAAGAAGGTGATAAGGGAACAGATATAGAGCAGTTAAATGACAAAAAAAAGGTATAGAAAGAAAATGATAGAGAGACCTTACCTGGTTGAGTTTGAAAAAGAGAATGACAGAGAGATCAATGAGATGCAACGATTGCTCAGAGAGATGCTAAACACAAGCAGAGAAAAGAATAGTGGAAAGGAAAGTGAAAAGAAAGAGAGGGGAAAGAGAAGAAAGAGAGAAACGTAGTTGAATGGGGAAAATGTGTAACTTCCTCAGAACAATAAAACCAGACTCGCTTAGAAAGCACGGAGTCTCGCTAAGCAGATCCACATGGGTTTTCCCCCAGTCAAAGCACACAATTTTCAAAGGTTTTTTTTTTTTTTTTGACAAGTGAGTTTGCTTAGCGAATGTTGATTTGCTTAGCGAATTCCATGGAAAACCTGTAAAATAATCAAAGACAGAGGGATCCATCCACTAAGCTAGCAAAGCTTGCTTAGTGAGTTATGTAGAATGAACAGAAGCATTTCCAGCATTATGCAAACTTGCTTAGCGACTGTAATGTCGCTCAGCGAGTTGATGCAATTAAGGAAATTTCAAACATAAGCAAAACAAGGCAACAACAATTAAAAATAGCAAATTGCCAATTAAGGGAGAGAAATCCTAGGTTACCTCCTAGTAAGCGCTTCTTTAAAGTCACTGGCTTGACGTGTGAAAAGATCAATGATCTTGGAGATGGATAATGGCGGTGAGCCTTTCAATTTCGCCACCATTGTATGGTTTCAGTGTCTATCCATCAACAACCCAGCTTCTTTGAGGATCAGAGGATGAAGGATCAATCAATTCAACAGATCCACATTGTTTGATCTCCTTGATGACAAAAGGACCAGACCATTTAGATTGTAGCTTGGCTGGGAAAAACTTTAATCTTGAATTGAGCAATAGAACTTGTTGTCCAGCATGAAATTCAAAAATATTAAAGGTGACCTTTCGATCCTCCACACTTAGTTCTAAATTGCCTTTCCACATATCAACAACAACATTGGCTGTCATCATGAATGGTCTCCCTAGGATTAAGGGAACTTCTCGATCCTCTTCCATGTCCATGATAACGAAATCCACTGGAAAGGTGAATTCACCCACTTTAACAAGCACATCTTCAATGACACCATGAGGATACTTGATGGATCGATCTGCTAGTTGCAAAGTCATTCGGGTAGGCTTAAGCTCCAAATTTCCAATCCTTTTAAGCATGGAGAGGGGCATCAAATTGATGCTTGCCCCCAAGATCAATAAGAGCTTTCCCTATGGACACTTCCCCTATAGTGCAAGGGATAATGAAACTTCCGGGATCCTTGTATTTAGAAGGCAAGGTCTTTTGAATTATGGCATTACAATTGCCTTTCACCAAGATAGTCTCCTTCTGAATGTATTTACCCTTCTTTGTGAGCAAATCCTTTATGAATTTGGCATAGAGAGGCATTTGTTGAAGAGCCTCACCAAAAGGAAGGGTAATCTCCAACTTCTTGTAAGTATCCATGAACCTTGCAAAGTACTTTTCCTTGTCCTTCTTGGATGGAACCAAGGGATAAGGTAGTTACTTTGTAGGCACTTCACTAATCACCTTCTTGCCATCTCTTGCTTGTTGACTCTTGGTCTTTTGAGCTAAGACCTCATCATCTCCTTGACATCCCCTTTCAACATCAATCTCTTTTTCTTTTTCAGAATTTTTCTCAGTTTCTTTATTTTTTTCTACATTCACATTTTTCTCTTTATTTTTTTTTTCTGCATTCACATTTTTCTCGTTATTTTTTTCTTCCTCATCTTCAACTACCACCCCCTCCTTGTCACTCACTATCTCCTTTTCAACTTCTATTCCTTTAGAATCACTAGCCAAGTGCCTACTTCTTGTCATCATCGCCTTGCAATGCTCCTTAGGGTTTGTCTCTGTGTTGGCTACAAAATTCCCATTGGATTTTTTAGCTAATTGCTTGGCAAGCTAGCCTATTTGGGTCTCCAAATTCTTAATTGAGGCCTTAGTGCTCTTGTGATTGGAGATAAACACTTGCATGAATTAGCTCAAGGTATCTTCAAGCTTACTAGTCCTTTCATAGAGATTTAGTCCTTGATGAAGAGGCCTATTAGAGAGACCTCCTTGGTCTTGCTTAAAGTTGTTCCTCGGATGAGTCTTCCACCCTTGGCCTAGAGTGTAGCCTTGACCTTGATACCTATAGTTGCCACGTTGTTTGAAACCTTGGCAATTTTGGTATGCCAAGTAATGCAGCTCCTCTTGTGCTCCTTCTTGAATCATACACAAGCCATGCTCATGAGCACCACCACACAAAGAGCATCCCTCATGTTGTTGAGTAGGACCTTAAGAGGTTGAATTAAGGGATTGCAATTGTTGTGGCAACTTGGATACTTGCTTTGTAAGAGCATCTATTTGTTGAGTGAGGAGCTTATTTTGAGCTAGAATGGCATCTTGAGAACTAAGCTCCAAAATACCCTTCTTTGGAGGATTGTGGCTCCTATCATGAGTGACATCATAGTCATTGGCTGCCATGTTTTCAATGAGTTCAATGGCTTCATCCCGTGCCTTAGATTTGATCTTGCCACCTAACAATGCATCAAGCATAAGTTTGGTTTGAGACCTCAAACCATCTAAAAACATATTAATTTGCATCAGCTCTCTAAATCCATGAGTAGGTGTCTTTCTCAACAATCCTCTAAAATGATCCCATGCTTCACTAAGGGACTCATCAACCTTTTGATGGAATGATGAAATTTCAGTCTTCCCTTTAGTGGTCTTGGACTTTGGAAAATACTTGTTGAGAAACTTGGATACCATATCATCTCAAGTGTGTAAGCTATGCTCCTTGAGAGAATTTAGCCATGCCTTGGCATTTCCAGCCAATGAGAATGTGAACAAATTGAGACGAATGGCTTCATCTGGCACTTTAGCAATCTTGACAGTATTGCAAATCTCAATGAATGTTGCTAGGTGGGCATAAGGATCTTCATGTGACATCCCATGGAATTGGTTGGCTTGAATCAAATGAATGAGTATAGATGGATAAGAGATGTTATCCACACCAAACTCCGGTCTTGCAATGCTTGTGAAGTGACGTGGCATGGCATGAGCATTGAAATCCTTAAGAGTTCTTCTTGGTTGCTCCTCTTCTTCCGCTATGATGGGCTCCTCAAAGATAGGAAGAGGTAAAGTAAAAGTGGTTGAGGTGGAGGTGTAGGTTGTGGTGGAGGTGAAGAAGAAGAAGCTCATTGAGCCCTTTGCCTAGCTCGCTTCTCCCACTGCTTTTGCTTCTTCTTCAGGGTGCTGTTCTTTCTGCAAGTTCTTTCAATCTCAAGATCCAAGGGAACTAGAGCTGCATTGTGAACTCTGCCTCGCATACAAGAAACAAAGCAACTAAAGATCAAGTTAGCAAATCACTCAAGAGCAATAAAAACATAACATAAAGCAATAATGAAAGAATAAATGATCAATGCCTAGAATATGAAAATAGCACAAATTGCCTAATACAAGAAACAAGTCCCAGGCAACGGTGCAGGAAAACTTGTTCACCTCGTTGGGAAGCACACCAATCGGTGTAGTATTTTCTAATTTTGAGTATAAAGTCATCTCCATAGGGACTTGTTCATACTAGGTTTTTGTGTAAAATAAGTTCCAGGAAAAAAAATATGTTGTTTTGGTGAAAAAGGTTTAGGAAATAAATTCTAAGTTCTAAAATAAACTACTAAAAACATAACAGAATTCAAATATGCAAAAGATCAAACAATCAGTGTGCAGCGGCTGAAAACAATGATTAATGGAACTAGTTGGGGTATTTGGTGACACTTGGCAAACATCTCAGTAATATAAATGATTTTTCTCCATTTAATGAAAACCTTAGTGCTATCTCAACCCACTTAAGTCTTCTAACCTTGATTCCTCAAGTGAAAGAAGCTAAAGCACTTAACTCTACTCCTAATCCCTTAGCAAGTGAAGTTAAATGATTTGTTTAAGAGCAAGGATCATTAAGAGACTAACAAACATCACTCCATTCCCAGATGAGACATTCATTAGACACCATTCTCAAATCTTAGTTTTCAAAGCATTTCCCGATGACAATAAAAACAAATAGAAAAGTGCTTGGGTGATCAAGTCAAGAACCAATATTAAACACAGAGAATAGCATTAACACTGAATATTCATTAAATAGATAGTAAGAGTAATTACATGAGAGTTGCTAGTACACCAAATCCCCAACTACAAAGAGGTCAGGTCTTCATTGTCATGAGAAGCCACCAAAAATTACAAGAACAAAGGAAAATGGAAGAGAAAATGGTGAAAGAATGAAGGAATGTGTTAGGTAAGAGCCTCAACCACCAACACACAACCCTAGATTGATCTGATGATGATCCCAATGACAAGACACTTTAAATAGGCTGAGAATCTCTATTTTTGTCACTTCTGCATAAAGGCACAACTCGCTTAGCAAGCAACAACTAGCTAAGCGAATTACAATAATTCCAATTCTCCTTCAGGCAAAGAGGTTAGTTCTCTTAGCGAGCATGAACTTGCTAAGTGATCTTGAGGTGTCCAAGATACCTCTTCAGCTTCCAATCCCACTAAGCGAACATAATTTCTCACTTAGCCTTCAACTTGCCATGTGTCCTTTTTAGAGCGACTTTTCTCGCTAAGCGGCAGCATCAACTCATTAAGTGAGTTGTCTTGAATTCCTCATCTTCAGTTTTTCTTCTAGTGCACTAGGACTCTACAAAGACATAGTTAAAGAGTTAATAAGATCCTACAACTAACTACATGAAAACTAAATCCTAAAAGGAAGTAATTTCTAACTAAAAGGGACTAATCAAAGCAATAAATGAGAAGAATGTGAGATAATTGTTGTGAAAATATTATTTGTAATTAATTAAGACATAACATTATTTCAATTAAAATAAAAATATTAAAATACATACACTACAACATTTTGGCCTTTAGGCCACACTTTTGTTTCTACAGTAAAAAAACCGCGGCTGGAAAACGGAAGAGGCCACAGTTTTTATTCGTAGGTAACAAGAGTGGCCTATTTATATTATGCCACGATTTTATAGTTGTTGTTTAAAAATAGACCACATTTTTTTCACCATTGGTATATTAGACCACACTTATATAAACATGGCTTATAAGACTCGTGGTCTATTTGTAAGGAGCAAACAATTAATATAGAATAGACCATATGTGTTGAACCGTGAATACATAAGATCACAACTAAATAAATGAGGCTTTTAAAATCAAAACAAAATCGTGGGCATAGTGGTATTAAAAAATTAACTATATTATCATTTATCAATTAACTATATCATCAATAAGCTAAAACCTTAAAAAAAAAAAAACTAAATACAAAACCGGGAAACACACGGGGGAAATTAGAAAATTAAAAGATTAAGAAGAATTAATCCTCTTCCCGTTTGAGGTTTGACACATCGATTAATACTCCTCTGACTCTCTCACTCTTCCCTTCGCAGACTACTTAATTTTTACACTGCTACTTTTCCAACCTAATTTTCACGCTGCTGCTCCCAACCTAATTTTCACGCTACTGTTTCTCCTCAAGGTGCTATTCGATCTTCACGATGCTACTCTCCTCGCATCTTCTCTTGCGTGCGTAACAGTACGTACGAGTTTGACGTCTTCGTGAAGGCCCTGAACACGGGATCGTTGGCTTTGGTGCTGGGAGCGGCGTTTTGGTACTTCGTGAAGGCATTCCTTTTATTGGTATGTTTTCTCTTTCCTTTTATTTTGGTTTGAAAGTTGCTATGTTTTTTTACATTGGGCAGATTGTTCATGGTGCGGTGGTGAATATGTGAAAAGAAAGGATTCTTTCTTGCTAAAAGGGGTTATGTACAAAGCTTTCTTATTTTCATCATGCTTAAATAGATTACTATGTATATTATTTTTGGAATCCTGACTAGGCACAACTTGTGCTATTGTTAGGAGTATTAATAAATTCTTTCAATTTGCTAATAAAAAAAACGCTCTTGATAAAAAGGAAACCTTAATACTTTTGTAGACTTGCACGAGAATATAATCCAAGCAACCACAGTTTATAATGCCCTTTACAAATTAGTCATAAGGTGAATTTGATTACCAAATTATTTGAAGCAAGAAGAAGGAACACTAATAGTGTATGGAGATGTTGTTCCAATCTGATTATTAACTCTAGGAGGAGCAGTTGCATTGGCAGAGGGTTTACAAATCTGACCACATCTTTTGTTTAAGAATTGCTTTTTGTCACATTCTGTCCTACTTCCAAATTTGAATCCAAAAGCCAAAAATTTGTGACATCTAAACTTAAAACAATTTTGTTTTGTTTTTCTAGACTTTAAAGAACCAAAGGGTAGCAGGGAGATGATAACTGTTGAATTGCATGAACTGACTAACTGAGACCAGACATGGTTAAGCTATGTCTGGTACAAAGTGAACTGAAATGGCAGATTCAGACCAAACTATCATACAGTGGACAATGGTGTGTTTAACCTGTCTGTACAAGTCCAATAAAATGTGACACCATTGTGCTAAACTTTGTTATCTAACTTTGTCTAGAGCAAAACTATATAGGTCCTTTCTTTCAGTCCTATGTGATCCCAAATCTTATATATAAGAATGAATTCCCTATATATTCCGGTTGAAAGCAAAGAAGAATGACTTTATATATTCTGCGGCAAGCTGCTTTTCTGATCCATCTGTATGCTTAGGTGCAATCCCTATGTAAATGGTCTTGATTAGGTGGGTGATATAGGTTGGGTGGAAATAAAGGAAGACTTTGGTGTGTGCTGCCAGTTTTGATGAAGGGGTTGGAAAACAATTGTGGAGCTGTGAGCTTTACTGATATAGTTTAGTTATGCTGCAGCACATTTTGTGTACACATACTGGCATTTTCAAAAAGCCTAGAACATGGTTGGCTTGAAATTAGCTTGCTGTTGATGGGATATATAACTCCACTATATACAAATTAATCTCTAAAAAAGGACGATTACTGGTCCAAGTTAACACTTTTAAATTAGTCTCTCCTTTTAGAGAAAACAATAATATTAATTCGTATTTTATAGTAACATTTTTATGATGTGGAAAAGTGAAGGGGCATTGTTTAGATTATGTAACCTTTATTTTCTTGAGCAGCTAATAACAACTCACTAATCCTTCCATTTGATAGCCTTAAATTCCAATTGAACTTGTTGTCTAATGTGATTGCCTGTAAATAATTATGTAACTTCCAGTGCTTACACTGCTCAATAAGTTCTTATCATTTTCCAGCAAATTCATAGTTTCATTATATTTGCCTTGTCACATACACAGGGCAGAGTATAATGATCAGTTTTTAAGGAAAAGGAATTCATTCGTGCAAGTAGATTTTGTGAGCAGAGTATACCAAAGACAGGATTTGGAGGTAAGTAAGGACATTATTTGTTTGACTTATATAATTATCTAATATTATAAGACATGATTTTATAATAATTGGTTCTCTAAATGTTGAAGTACACGTTAAATTGGCCATTGTGAGTTTACAGAAATTGCTTTTAAGCATTTCTCCTCCCTATGCACACAATGCCCAATACCACCTGAATTCTTATTGATATTTTCCCAAGCCCAATTTTGTTGTGAGTAAAAAAAATTATACCGTCCCATATTTTGGCAGTACTTTTTTTCAAGTCTACCACTTTCTCATTTCTTAGCGATTTCACCATCAACTCATCAACATAGAACAAAGACCAACATGAATTGAACATAGAGCCTCTGAATTTGAAAAAGTATGTACTATCTTGGAGTAATTATAGTTGAATTTTGTAAGATGAAAGGAGTTTAAAAGTAATCATTTGAACACAAACATTATTTAATTTTTGTTTTAAGCACTTTATAAAAAATATTATAGAGCGTAATTTTCTTTCTTATATGAGGTGATATCCACCCATTAAAGCTGGACCCAATTTATTAGGACCCGTGATTAGACAGCTGCCTCAATACTTATAATTAGGCACCCTTGTTCTCTTGGCATATCATCTGTGTACTGTTTCAAATTATTTAGCATGGTAACTTTTAATTTGATTATGATAAATATATAATTGTCTATCCATAATGTGGTGAGTGTAAATAGTAGGATGGAAAATAAAAAGAAAGAAAATTAAGACTAAAAATATTAAATTTTAACTATATATTTAAGAAGAGAAATTAAAAAGTTTTTTGGAAGAAAAAATTTCCTTCTCAAGTGCTGTGGAATGGAAGGAAAGAGAAGTTTAATTATTATCAATTTATTTACCTAAAAAATTAAAAAATAATATTCATTTATGTGAAGTAAATAGTTATTATAATATTTTTATGTGAAGAAATAAATAATAAAGCAAAAAATTTAAATTTTGGGTTAAATTTAATTTTAGTTATTATAATAGTTTTTTTATATAATTGATTTATTTTCTTATACCTTTTCTCATTTAAATGTTATTCACATTTTTTTATTTCTACCTATTTAATTAATACTTCTTTTTTATTCTATTTTTATTTCATTTTTTTTCTTCCTTATTTCATTCTTCATTCAAACAAAGTACAAGAGGGAGAAACAAGCAGAAATGTGACATAAGATGAGTGAAGTGATTGATAGAGATAAAAAAATAAATTATAAAAAGTAATGTAAGAATTGTTGTATGTGTATTATTACTCATTTTTTTGTTCTAAAAACATTTTGATTTGGTTGGCTAGATTTTGCCGTCCTTAATTAAATATAATTAAATATACATATGAATTTTCTTTGGTTAGGGACTGTGATCCTTATTTGTGTGACCTTCTTTTAAGATGCCTTCACTGTATGAATTCCTTACTTAGAGGGAAAAAGGTCGATGATTGTTGTTTCCTTCATTGATTTGGGTATGTAATAGTGAAAGATGAGCATTTAAGTTTTACATACTAGTTAAACATGATATTAATTTTCAACAAAAGATATCAAATATTAGATATGTGTGCATATCACTATGACACTTTTGATACTTGGATTGAAATATGAATTTTGTAAAGAGAAATGTAAAATTATATTTCACGTTTTCATATTTGCAGGTTGGAGAGCAAGAAAGTAATGATCAAGATATTGAAGATTGAAGTTCATATGTGTGGAGGCTAGCTTAATTTCTTAGAGATGAGCTTTTGAAAGACTACTTTATTTCTTACAAATTTATTGAATTGCAAATGTTGCAAACTTTTAAGACTTGAGAGAAACTATTTTTAATACTTTAAGGTCTTATAAATGACAAAAAAATGTTGCAAGTGTTTATGCATATTTTGTAGCTAGTACGTTTTCAATATATAAAGTACTTCCACATTTTATTTAATATTTTAATTATTTTGTGAGTTAAATGTCTTTCTATATTGTTTAATTATTTATATACATATATAATTAAGTATTGTTACTAATAAATGATAAAGCGACATGGCTCAAATACCAATTTACTATATATAAGAATAAATTAAATAAATGTTGCCTGTAGTAAAGCGACAATTAAAAAAAGTCATAGTTTAAATGTTTAAACAACAATTATACAATTATTGTCTATACTATTTGTCTACATTGAAAAATGTGTTGTCGAACATATATGTCCACAGTTTTATAATTGTAGCTTTAACATATAACACTTAGACTACACTTAAAAAACTATGGCCTGAACGTTTAGACCACAGTTGTCTACATTAAAAAATATGTTGTCTAAAATATATGTTCACACTTCTAAAACCATGGCTTAAGTATATAACATGTATGACAATACTTAAAAAATCATGGCCTTAAGGTTTAGACAATGGTTATAGAGCCATGGATTAAACATTGTAAATGTAGCTTATAGTATTTGTCCACACTTAAAAAAATGTGGTCTTAAAAGAATAACATAAAAAAAGTGTGGCATTTTTATTATTTAAGGCTGCGGTTTTTTCTATACAGTGGTCAAATGTGAAAAAAGTGTGGTCTAAAGCTTTCAACCACGGCCACTTAGAGTACAACTAAAAAACCAAGGCTTAAACTTAAGACCACGGTTTTTTCACATTTGAGCACGGTTTTTTTTTTTTTTTTTTGCGGTCAAAAGTCAAAAATGTTGTAGTGACTCCACCACAAAGCTTTCCTTTCTTGCATGGGGATGAATTTTTTGCAAATATTTTCCACAAATTTTCTACTGTTCCGTGTTTAGATTGTGTTTGTTTTGAATGATTTGGAAGAAAGAAAGAAATTGAGAAGGAGACTAGGAGTGGAAAAAATTAAGTGGAAATAAGAAAGAACTTTTAATGATTTAGTTGACACGAAACAAAAGAGAGAAATAATAACTTATATGTGGGTCTCATCAAAATTAATTTGTGTCTCCTCCTTATAATTGTGAAATGCAATTGAAATTAACTCAATTGATAGTAAATGATTGCAGCATTAATCATATGGTTCTAAGTATTTTGAGAGATTAATCTCTAATTTTTTGTCAGAAATATCATGAGTAACAAAAAAAAGTGGATTTTTTCAGTTTTTTAAAAATTAAATATATTTTATGTAACAAAAATAAATAAATATTAATTTTATGTTAAGAAAATAATATGGCAAAACTTTATCTCTCTCTTTTTTTTTAATTTAAAAAAAAATTATAACATAGAAAATAAAAATAAATAATTTTATTTTAAGAAAAATAAAAATATAGTAAAAAAATAGTTTTTATAACATAAATAATAATAAACAATAAATAATTTTATTTCAAGAAAAATAAAAATATAGTAAAAAAATAATTTTTTAATTTGTATATTTTTCACATCTAATATTTTTATTTTCTTTTACTCTCTTTTGCACTTTTTTAAAGATTGAATTACCAATTTAGTCCTTGAAATTGTAATGATTATTTAAATTGATCTCTAAAATTTATAAAGTCACATAATGATAATTGAAATTGTATATTATTAATCAATTTAGTTTTTGAAATTATAATGGACGGTCAAATTGGTTCCTGAATTAAATAAAAGGCAAAATGGTACCTAAAATTGTAAACTATCAATCAATTTAGTCTCTAAAATTGTAATGATCAATCAATTTGGCCTCTAAAAATAAGAAAAAGCTTAATAGCTGTTTTCTCCAAGTTTAAAGTTTTGCAAATTATGCCCTTAAAGTTTTTTTTTAACATAGTTTCACGAATTTTATCCTAACGTTAGTTGACTATTCAAAATATTGTCCTTTACTTTCAAAATTGTACGCATTTTTCCTTTAAAGTGCAAATATTAAGCATTTTGAAAATGGTCAAAGTGTTAGAGATGACATTTGAACCCTTGACCTCTTTCTTCTCCTCTATCACCAAAGACATTAAGTCATTTGACTTGTTTAATTATAAGACTCAAATTAGAAGTAGTGTTTGTTCCTTTTTATAAGACTTAATTCATAATGTCTCTTGCATTAATTATTTTTAGACTAAAGTACTCCTAATTAAATAAGACAGCTTGTACTGATAAACCTTTAGAAGAGAGATAGAAGCATTAATGACAATGGTATTTTTGAAAAAATATATAAATTTACAACAAATTTATTGCTATAAACTAAATTAACCACTTTCTTTAATCTTGATGAATTAGGTAATTCTCTTAAAAAAAATAAATTAGGTAATTAGGTCTTATAAATAAGAACGTAGGTATTATATAAAAACTATATAATATATATCATTACTGCATTTGTTGATTATAATTTTGCTCCCCTAAGTTTATGTTTATATATTGTATGAAAATATAATATATATTAAATATTTTTACTTTAATTATAAAAATTTATTTATTCAATTATATAAATAAATTATTTATACATCTCCCCCTTTTATTTGCAGGCTAGTTATTTATAAATTAAAATATTTAATAAATAAAATTATAAGATATTGTATGATTTAACTAATAAAGAATTTTATATATTTAAGAAATAAATTTGCATTATTTGTAAATTTGTATAGTTAAAATAAAATTTAATAAAAACTTATCATCTTAACTTTTAATATTTTTTTCTATACAATAGATATAAACATACGCTTGGAAAACTGTGCAATTAAGAAATATAATAATGGTATATAATATATTTTTTTATATATAAACTGAATAAGTCAAATGACTTAGTAGCTTTGACCAATCATCACAATTTTAAAGACTAAATTGATTGATAATTTACAATTTTAGGGACTATTTTGTTATTTTATTTATTTCACAGACCAATTTAACCTTCTATTATAATTTCAAGGACTAAATTAATTGATAATATATATAATATTAGTGACCAATTTGTCACAATTAATTTTAGAGACCAATTTGTCACAATTAATTTTAGAGACCAATTTTAGGGACTGAATTGGTGATTCATTCTTATTTAAATAAGTGAAGAGAAATTTTTCTACTTCTTTACTTCTTATTACTATTAATCCAAATAACACACTTTTTTTCCACTAGTGAAGGGGGACATTTAACATTGGTTAAAAATGAGGTTTCTACATCAGTTCTAGGACTGAAATATATCCCACTGTTGTAAAATGAGACAACTTTTTACATTGGTTATTAAATAATTGGTGCTAAAAGTGCTATTTTTCCTAAACCCCTGAACGGTTCTCCTCTGCATTTCCACAAATCTGGATCAAGCATGGGTAGAAAAATCGACAAAAATAAACAATAATCACACATATATGGATTTGGAAACGAGATTCTAAAATTAGAAAGAAAATGAGATCCAATAGTTATCTTTGCTTATATAAAAAAAAAAAAAGGTTGTGTCCAAATCTTATGTTTAATTATTTCTCATCATGAGAGCGCAAGATTTGAACATAGCATGTCATTTACCTATCTCGCTTAATGTGACCTTTTGTGATAAAATGAACATTAATTGTTGCTGAAGTAGTGTATTAAACTAAGATGGTTAAACTACCCTTTTAGTTCCTGAGAGTGTAACCCACTATCACTTAGATCCCTGAAAGTATGAAACTATCAATTAGGTCTTTAAAAGTGTCATTTTTTTGTCACTTTAGTCCTTCATTAAAAAAACTTTCTTTAAAATTAACGTTTGTGTCTACATTACACACTATCTATCTATGTGGCAATTGACGGTACATACGTGGATAACATGTCATGTAGACAAATAATAAAGTGACAGTTCACCCATCTAAGATTAGTAAATGCTTTGTGTAGTTTCCTCGTAAGAAAGGCAGAAGGACAATAGAGTGACCCTTCAAATAATTGCAGTAAAATTGATGGATTTGTGTAGTTTATTTTTGGACACAGAAGATACAAGTACCTCGAAGCAGAACAGAAACCCAGCAACATATTAAAGATAAAGTATGGGGAATTCTCTTATTAATGGTATCCGCAAAGTTTTTTTGGAGTGGAGAGAACTACTGAAATGTCGATGCATGACGAGGATGTGGAAATGAATTACCACCGAGGAGAGGAGCCTTCAAGAAATGCGACAGATGAAAGTGAAATGCAAAACTTCAAATCCACTGAAGTTGAAGCACATGAGAAAGATAAGAATTTGTATCATTTGTCAAGGATTACATGTGATTTGATAAAAGATGATAAATCTGCATCAGCTTGGAGATCAGAGAGGGGGAATGACATTTTAGTGCAAAAGAGCCCTATGGGAAACACCGTGCTGCACATAGCAGCTCTGTACGGAAATTATAACTAGGTGGAGAAGGTATTTTGGACAAACAAAGAAGAAAAATCAGTTTTGCACTTTGGAATTGAGAAAGGCTTCAAGACCATTGTTGATGACACATTGACCAAATTGATCAGCCAACACCCTGCATTGGATAAGCTGATTGAGAACCACCAAGAGTTGGCCGAAATGATTCTGGATGCCATTCCAGCAAGAAAACCACCACTTCCTGAACAGGATTAAGGTACAAGTTGCTAGATAGCTTTAAATTTTCTCTTATTATTTCTTGCTACACTCTTTTTACTTAATTTGACAGTCATTTGACTGGGGGAATGTGATAACAATTGGATGAGATTATAAACTAAAATGAACTTTATTGGGTTGGAGACGCCTAGTTCTATCCCAAAGAGTTTCCAAATCCAAAGACAACTCTCCCTCTCAATTCCTCTTGTTTATTGGCTACTCCTGAGTCCTAACTAACTAATTAATGGACAACTATCAATACTCTCCCCGTAAAGTTTCACCTTGTCCTCAAGGTGAACAACTTGTTACTGCTGAAATAAAGTTAGTTTAATTGACGTTCAATTGATTGAAGCAATGACTAAGTCAATTCCACCATGTAGTCCAATAATACTTCCAATCGTCCCGGGTCAAAGACAAATATGTGAATGCCCTCATGCTCCTTTAGTGTTCTATTTTCAATGGTATTTTTTATCATGAAATAGAACACGAGAGACTATGTAATTATACTGAAATCCAATGGTCTAGATATCACAATTATGTGATTTTGATAAATTTTTTGTTAAATATTAAACAAATTTTACTGTATGACATTGGATGAGGACATGTCAATGATGTGATAGTTAATTTGTTGCCTAACGTATATGCTAACATGACTTAATTACACTTTGATTCCTTTGATATCGCAATTGTGATGAACCAAACGTGCAATTGAGCCATGAAAGATTATTTAACTCTTTTTAATCCTATGTGGACTATAGTAGTCATATATTTACTAAACCTCAAATTAATTGAATGTTAGTATTGTGGAACATCTATTGGTATACATATTTTTTTTATTACTTTTGTTACTAGGCTCTTATAAGCACTTAAACTTATGCAGATTTTGTACGGTTTACTGGCCTCGGGATGTTTTTCTTAATTTTTTTTTTAAATGATTAGGTTAATTCATGTTGTTATAACATGGAGAAGTCTCTATTCTATCCCATATGTACCATGATTGCCCTTTTAAAACTGTGCCTTCTTCTGCACATAAAAAGAATAGGAATAGTTTTCTCATCAATCGTAATCACGGGTTTTTATGCTTCTGACTTTGTACAATACAAGAAAACACGCGATTAGAGTCGGCTAAAAGCCGACTCTAAAAGCAAAAAACGGACGCTACATAGTGGTTTAGCGTCGGTCATGTGTCGGATATGATAAGGACTCTAAAACCCTCGAAGCTAAAATGTTTGCGTCGGTTAATGTGATCGACACTACTTAGAGTCGATTTAACCGCCTCTAAAATCGCCGCTAATGGAGTTCGCAGCTAACCATTTTTTAATGTTAAATTAAATTTGTTTTCTTAAGTGTCGGCCAGGCGGACTCTTTAGTGTTTAGTTTTTATTTAATTATTTATTGTTTGTTAGAGTCCGTTTAGCCGACTCTATGGTTTTTCTTTTTTCCTAAAAGTGAGGTGCTACTGTAACATCCTTAATTATTAGAAAGTAGAAACCTTCAGTGACAGGCAGAAAACAAATAACTTTAGCAACAAAATTTTATATCAGAAAAAAGCTGGAAGTACTCTTTACCCCCCTTATACCTTTCATTAAATTTTGCAGTTCTATAAAAAAAAAAAAAAATCATGTTCCATTAGTCTATATAACTGGCAGTACCAAAACTGATTATAAAATCGAAATGCATGAAAATTAGTAATTGAGAATCAAGAATGCAAATTATCTAGAGTAAGAGTTCTCAAGACAACTGGGTTTTAATGCATGCAGATTATTATTTTAGAGTTAGCGAAACTCTATAGTCCTAATAAACTCATTCAGAGAAAGTATATAAACTTGACCTATCTATCATAAGATTCATAACATATAGGTGTTCTATAATAATATTCCAACTCTACAATGAAATATTTTATACCAAATATCAACTTAAAGCCACATTATTTACTTCCTCAAAATTTATACTCACGTATTGGACTTGTATGCAATTCAAAAGGGATGGAAAAAGTGACGCTCAGGTGTGTCTAAGCACCACCGAGAATGTTACAAAGAGCAAATATTAACTAATTAAGGAAATCCAAAATATTCTACAAATAAATTGTATAAAATATTGCCAAAAGCATAGATGTATTTGACAGTTACCCAAGAATGGCATTAGTCTTATAAATATTTCATTACCAGAGGGGAGTCAGGGGACCTTGAGGAGGTGGCACATCTAGAGTAACAGAACTGCCATAGCAGAGAGCAACCTTCTTCAATTCTTAGCATATATACTGAGAAGAAAAAAGGAATATAGATGTATGAACTGTTAAGTAATAGTGACCAAATATTGATTCAAACAACCAAAAGAAACTTTGCTAATTAGTTGTCAAACATTCTTTAGGAAAGGAATAAATGAATCTTTTAAGGAAAATTGGATAGAGCCAAAGCAATTTGAACTAGGTAACCAATATAAACACATTATGCTTGCTCATTTTTCCAATGCCAGGACACTAATGTAAAAACAACTGAAAAGTTATGTGTGGACTAGAAAATTGACCATAAAACTTATACCTGTTCTAAATAGAGAGAAAATGATTTGTTTCTTATGGTGAATGTGAATTGTGGCATGACTGCAATATTGTTGTAGTTTATAAATGTTTGTCCCATGAGATTAGGAAGCATCTCACATGACTTTCACAGAAGAGTATTGAAAAAGAAAAAGATTTCAGTTCTTAATTGGAAAATGTATCTCATACCAAGATCACCCTCACAATAACATAGCCCTGTAATTCAAATTTAATATTGCAAGTCGGGTCTAAGGAAATGGAAGAAGTGAACTACAACTAAGAAGGGCAGTGGTGCAAGTTGGCAATCACAACACATTGATGCTGTGAAAATTGAAGCAATAGAAGAGAGATTCAATGAATAATTTACATCCTGGACAAAGTAGCTACATGTAATTCTATAACTTCCTGATATTATGGAGTCTTGAAAAACTTTAATCTCTACATACATGGTATTCATCAATATTATACTCAACTATAAAAGTTAAAGCCACCCCTTGAAGGCACAAATGCATCCATTTCTTCAAGCCCTTTGACCCAAGTAACCATTTGTGGACCAAAATTGCTGCAGTACATCTATAAAAAGTGGGAGGGAAAACACTGAATCCATGGTCATATCCTATTTACGGGCTCCTCAAACTAGTACAAGACTAAAAGTTAAACTACCTTAACTTTAGCTAAAAAATAAAACTAAGCTAAGTTACCTTCTCACACATAAGAAGATACGCACAATGAACATGAGCAGAGGATGTAGAACCTGCAAGAATATGTGAGAAAAAGGAAATTCATTTAGCTTACTTGTGAACAATTAACGATATACTGCTCAATATAAAAGTGTTTGTGGCAAGGATCCATCTTATGAAAAGCAAGCTGAAGTAATTTATTTGGAAAATAATTTAAAAAAAAACCACATAAGAAAAAGAGAACTTAAAAATCAAACAATTAATTCAATAACAAAATTAAAAAAGGAGCCCGTATATGGTTTTTAAGATGTGGCTCCTTTTTAAAATGTGTGCTTGTATGGTTTTTAAGATTCCCATTCTTCCATCCACAAAAATTGAGTCAAGTAAATAATTAGAAATTTACCTGGAATTGCAAGCACTCTCCAGTTGACAAAAAGGCCCAACAGATAAGCCAGCATAATGCCAATTGTAACAGAGCTGAGCCAAAAAAATTACAAAAATAATGAATAATAAGCTTCAAATACAACAAAAAAAAATTAATAAAAATGCAAGACTCGCATCAAGAAGCAACAATAAGATTTCAACCTGGTTCACTGATCCAAGTTCACCTCTACTCCCATGCTGGACAATTCTTCTCTCTGCCACATGTACATTCGATTACACTTACACATCCAATTACTGTTTCTCCTTCCTCCCCCTAGCATGATTCCTATTCCTCCTTATACTTAGACTATTTTCACTGAAAAAATGAATAGGACTATTAGCTTATGAGTCAGATTCTTTCTTCCTAGTTCTAGCACAGGCTGGCTTTCGTTCTTATGGCAAAGCCAACCAACCCCATGAGCAGTTAAAAGGGGAAAGTAGATACCTCAAGAAGTTGTTGAGCATACTCAATGGCAAGTTGATTCTTCAACTGGTTTTTGAGATCCTGCACAGATAATTGGTGCGACGACCCACTCAATGGATTTGAGAACGAATCCATTGCTTCCCTACTCTATTCTGCTTATGTGTAGCTTAGAATCGCACTCTATGTTTGCCACCTAACAGAAGCAATGTAGCAATTGCCCTTAGTAATGCCCTTTCCCTAAAATCGTATAGGAAGAAAATAGGAGAAAAGAGAGTTAAAAGACATCGAAAAATAACGTTCAAGTTAGGGAGATTCATAAACGCACCAAAAATCTGACTAGGGTTTCAAGAACTTCAGTAGAGTTTGAAGAACTTGAGTGACAATCGATAATCGAGAATGGGCTTCGTGCGAGTAAGGGTCAAGTGTGTGTCTGAGTGAGGGTCGAAAACAAACTGAGAAAGGGGTTCGTCGGTGAGAGAAAGGAGCTTGCTGTGAGACGAAGGGGCTCGTCGTGAGAGAGAAAAGGCTTGGTCGTGACTTGTGAGAGAAAGGGGCTCGCCATCTTCAGAGAAAGGGGGCAAATTGAATTTAGGGATTACGTTAATTTTTACCCAAAATAAAAGGGCGGAACGAAAATGCGGGGCTTGAAAAATTTTATTGTCCTCAGCGTCAGCTAATCCAACGCTATTATTAATTAATAAGATAAAAATATTTTAATCCGACGCTAATCCGACACTTAAATAAAAAATATTTAAAAAAATTAAATTAAATTAAAAATTAGCGTAGGCTTATACGACACAAGTAATAAAAAATTTCAAAAAAATAAAAAAAATAATAAGTAGTGTCGGTTTATTCCACACAAATATAAATCTTTCATAAAATCAATAAAAAATAATTAAAATTTTCTTTAGTGTCAGGTAAGAGTCGGCTAAGCCGACTCTAATTGCGTACACCACGCATCGGACGCAAACATTTGGAGTAGAGGTGTCAAAGTGAGCCGAACCCAGTGAGCCAACCCGGCTCACCACGGGTTCGGGCCGGGCCGGGTTGGAAAAATGAAATTTTTTGTGATACTGGCAAAATTGTAACCCGGCCCACTTAACCCGCGAGTCAGGTGGGTTCAAGCCGGGTTGAGCCGGGTTGGCCCACTTAACCCACTTAAACTAAAAAAAAAAAATAGTAAATAGAATAGCAATTCATTTAATGTTATTGAACTATGACTAATGTTTGGACAATTGGATGGTTGGATTTTATTTTAACACTTTGATTTTTTAAGACTTTTGAATGGTATTTATGTATTTGAGTCATTTAAATGGTTAGTTGAATGATAATATTATATGCATGAATAGTTATTTGAGACATTTGCCTATTATTTGTATTTGTATTTGAATCATTTGAATTAATAAATGCCTTTGGTGGAAAAATGTCACTTTTAAAAAAAATAGAGAAAAATGTTTTTAATTTTTTAATTTTTAAATCTTTATTTTATTTTTCAAAATTTGGTGAGCCAACCCACCTAACCCACCAACCCGTGGTGGGCCGGCCCGGGTTGGTATTTTCATGGCTCACCAAAAGGTGAGCCGGGTTGGCTCGGCCCATTTAACGCTCAATCCGTGGTGGGCCAACCCGTGTCATCCTGACCGTGCGTAACCCACCCATGAAGTATCCAAGATATTGCTTTTCCTGTCGAGCTACTCACCTGCGACGAGAAGAGTTTAAATTCTGCAATGTACTCGTTGACACTCTCTGTCTAGTGTAAATTTGATAGTTCCTCAAATGGATTATCATAGCATCGTATCATCTTCCATAACGGTCAATTAACGCTCGCTTAAGTTTCAACCAGGTAAGATGGTCTTCCCTCAACAAATAAATAGAACTGGTGAATTGTGTAACCGTCCATACTTAAATAGGCAAGCTTCACTTTAACATCCTCTGAAGTGCCTTGAACCTCAAACATAGGCAACTAAACTTTCTTGACTATCATATCATATGATATTTATTGCGTGGTGGTTATTACTGCTTGAAAGCAAAGAACCCCCACCTCCTGGTGTGCAGCTGCCCACTGCTACCACCTTCAAATGTGCATCTGTCCAGCATCTTGCTCATTTTGAGGGAGTAGAGACTGTCGGAATTCCACCAAGGAATTCTTGACCGGATCCTCCAACCGATGCAACAACCTTTTCTTCCAGTGATTCAACTCGTTCCGTCATTTTTTGTGGCATGACGAAGCAAAGCCAAGGGCAGGTCAGACCAATTGATAGAACCCCAAAATATGAATGAAGAGAATATTATTTAACAACCCATTCAAGCAACCATACATTGTGGATGCTCTAAGTGTTTATATTTAGCACTAGCTGATTGTTCTCTATGAGAAATCAATGAAACACTCAATTTTAAATTCAAGTTGGTACATGTGTGAATGCTATATTGAGATCAGCTTCTAGTTTTCCTCTCTCGTGCTGTTAAAGTAATTAGAGAGTTGGTTACACAACTGTTAGAGTGACAATTGTCATTATAGGTTTAGTTGAATTATGTTATAACTCCCAGTGGTAGTTCAATTTTCCACTAGTATATAAATACCTGTTGTGTCAAAGATCCGTACTATAACAACCTTTCATTCTCTCTCTAATCACAAAACATCAACATGGTATCCAGAGCTTAATGCATGGTTTGAGGTGGTTGTACTTCCCCCTCTCTTGCTTTGTGTTAGTCATGTTTTCTCACACAACCTAAGAGAAACTTGATGAAAAGAATTTTCTTCTCTAGAATCAATAGATTGAGCTCGTTATCAAGGCACATTGTCTCCAACAGTTTGTTGTTAGCCCTGAAATTCCCACTTGGTTCTTGAATGAATAAGATCAAGATGCTAGAATTATGAATCCTGCATACTCTACATGGGAGCAACAAAATAAAATCTTACTTCCTAGCTCTAATCATCAATGTCGAGCTCGATCGATTCTCTCCTATTAGTTTTGGGACAAACTTCACAACTTTTTCCAAAAACCAACTTGTGCAAAAGAACGCTAATTGAGAACAAAACTACAATCAACCACTATTGATGATATATCTGTATCTGAATTCCTATTACATGTTAAAGCACTCATTGATTCCCTTGCCTCATTGGGGATCTCATCTCACTTCAAGAACATGTTGATGTGATTCTTGAAGGCTTACCACAAGATTATGGCTTAGTAATTTTGATGATCGAAAGCAAATTTGAATTGTCACCCGTGTTTTCTATTGTCAAGTCAACATTAGGGGTGTTCGCAGATTGGAACATTGATTGATGAAATTCCGTCTGTTCTATTACTTACTACCTCTGGTCCTAATTATAAGCAACAAATTGGATTTTCGTTTGGTCCTAAATATAAGCAACAATCACCTTTTTGTAAAGTTATTCAGGGTAATAAAATTTCAATTCATTGTAGAATTAATTAAAAATAACTACTTTAACTACTCTTCTTGGTCTTGATGATTTGTCCTATGTTGCTTATAATTGGGACCAGAGGTAGTATCATTTAGTGCATTCTTATTATTGTTGGTTAATTTTTTTGTCAGCAATATTTATAAATCTCCTTAATTGTTGGATTTTTTTAACATTCCTTCTTTCCCCCAAAATAATTCATCTGTTAATCCTTGTTAATGAGATTCTGCTCATAATTGGTTATTCATAACATATGCCAGATATTTTACGGATCATACTGACAAGAAAGAAAGAATGGATTCATTTAAGGGATAATGAAGGAAGGACTGCTCTTCACTATGCAGCATCTATAGGTTACCTTAATGGTGTTGAGTACTTGCTTGGACATTGTATTTCCTACAACATGGAAAGAGACAACGATGGCTTTTTTCCCCTTCATTTGGCTTCTGCGGGGGGACATGCTGAAGTGGTAAAGAAAATGCTAGAACATAAACACTGTCCAGATCCCGGAGAAATACTTGATAATTATGGTCGAAATATTGTTCACATTGTAGCTGAAACTGGAAAGTTTAATGTGGTAAGATACATATTGCAAGATGCAAGTCATGAACTTGTAAAGATGATAAATGACAAGGATGCCAATGGAAACACTCCCTTGCACTTGGCTACCTTGCACTGCCATCGAAAAATCGTGCATGCCTTAAGATGGGATAAAAGAGTGGATCTCGGTTTGGTTAACAAAAAGAATCAAACAGCTCTTGATGCTTGTATGCAAATTTAACCAGAAAATCCACCCCTTCGACAGGTTTTTGTTTACTTTCTTGTTATTTATTAAACTTTTTTTTATTTTTATTTATTTATCGACAAATGTTAGTTGTTAATTTGTTAGTTTTGTTAATGTGATAAACGCTTGTATTTGTTTTTTTTCTTCCTTTTTCTTCATTCATGATAGATTCCATATATCCACAAATCATCCAAAAATGGACCAGCATCATCAATGCTCTCGTTACATATTTCTTAGATTATTTCATTCTTTTATTTGATATTGTTTAATTTATGTAAGTTTGTAACACGCAAACATGTATTTGCAGCGGCTAATATGGATTGCACTAAAATCTTGTGGTGTACAATATGCTAAAAGAGGGTCACACTCTAACAAGGTCTCCCTCCGTCCTGAAAGTGAGGAAAGTATAAGTAAACAGGAAGCCCCAAACATGGATCCATACAAAGACAGAATCAACACCCTTATGCTGGTTTCGACCCTTATAACTACAGTAGCATTTGCCTCGGGTTTTACTTTGCCTGGTGGAACTAATAGCTCTGATCCAGGACAAGGCATGGCCCTTATGCTAAATCATATGTGGTTTAAGCTATTTATTTTCTACATCACAGTATCCATGTACAGTGCCATTAGTGTTACTATTATACTCATTTGGGCTCAGTTGGGAGATTTAACTTTGGCTCTTTTTGCCCTTGAAGTGGCAATGCCCCTTTTTGGAGTCACTCTAGCCACACTATCAGTGGTATTCTTGGTTGGTATCCACCTTGTTATAAGTAATCTCAGTTGGCTGGCTACTGCTTTTAAGGTTTTATGTGTGGTCTCCATTCTCACGCTTTTGTTGTTGTATGCTATTCTCTGGTTCCCCTCATCCTCACACAACCCAATGATCTGATACATTTCTTACTACCCTTTTCAGTTTCTGACATGGTTACTTGAACAAGATGAAACAGAAGGTATGTAACCTCACATACATTCAAAACCTGAAAGTATCTGAATCCTGAAACTTTCTTCTTTTTATTTCCATTTTTATGCTCTGGGAGATGGAGATTGAACTTCATCATCTTTTGTGTGCATCTTAATAGGAGTAGTGTATCATAATTGTGTGCTACTCATCAATAATGATACTGGAAGTATCACTTGTATGCATGTAAATTGTGATAATGTATTACTATTATTCTCTCAAAGGAATTTTATATGGGCATATCATTAGTTGTTATTTATTTCTTTCCATTAGTAATTAGAATAATAAAAAATAATAATGTATTAAAATATTAATAAATTTTAAGGTAAAACTCTTATATAAGGTGACAATTTATTAACAATTAAAAAAGATGATAGATTGTCTCTAATTAAAAGCCATCCTTACTGCTATATAGCTGTAATATATTACTCCCTCCATTTCAAAATAATAGTCATTTTAACTTTTTGTTTTTCTTGCAAAATAATAGTCTTTTTAGCTTTTTTAAGCTATTTTTTTTCCAACAATACCTCTAGACATTACTAAGAAGATCAATTGATACTTACATTGAAAAGTGACATTTGTCATAAATATAAGTTTGTAGATAGTAAAGTGTATTTGTTATTAGTGGATAGTGAGATAATTTATGAGTTGAAAAATTGAGGATATTTTTGTCTAAATTTGTATCAATTGAATATTTCTTAATCAGTGTGTTATAACTTTAAAAGACTATTATTTTGGAATGAGGGAGTATATTCTTTTTCTCATTCTTGTTTGGCATTAGGAGTAACCCATTCTTATAGCAAAATTTGATTCTTGTTACTTTGAGGATTTATCATAAAGACAGGATTTAAACTATCTTTCCATGTTTATATGTATGAACTAAGAATTATAAAGCTGTGTAACTTCTATGATTCATTTTTTCCATGTATGAATTATTACTAGCCTTATATTGCTTATATTTCCAAAAAATTCTATTATAACTTAATCAAAAGGATGGACTTTCCCCTATCATTTATGGTTACATTAGTTATAGTTTGATAACTTTGTTATTGAGAATTTGTTTTTCACTATTTTATTTTTATTGTTTATATGTGTAAACTTTTTTCAGATAAGACAAAATGACGAATCAAAAATGCCATTGCTGATCTTTATTCTTGTGATAGAGTATATATGCTTGGATCCATATCTCAAGCTGAGTTTGTTGTTCGCGCGTTTGACCTGGCATCCGATATTACTAGATATGGGAGGACCTAAATAATAGACACTCACATGTTATATTTGATGCTTATGACTTTATAGTATTTTGTGTTGTAGTTGATGTCACCTGTGTTTTTAAGGCCAATGTATTTTAATGCATATTGTTCTGTGAACAACTGGACCATCTGACAGATAATTAATTGTGTGTATACATTGAGATCCTATATTAGTTTAGTTAATTGTGTGTATTTATTTGAGTAAACTGGTGAGAAGATATTTCTTTGAAGGGATGCATTGTGGAACTGTTATGTTATGTATTTTGGCCGTGTGTCCTGAGTTAATTTGGTGAGCACAATTCAATTTGCTTTGCTTTGGAATTAGGACTATATTTTCTTAACATATAAACGAGTTTGAACTAGTTTGAAGCAGATATAGATATTTGCTAAATTCTCCTCTTCTCGATAATATTTTAAAATCTTATTAATGTCAAATTACAAATATTAAGTCTAAGTGTTTGTATTAAGGTTCTTAACATTTATTTCTATGTAAGTGTTATGAAAATCAGATTGTACTGGCTGAATCAATTAGGCTGAATAAACCAGCAAATCAACCAAGTTATTGGTCTAGTAATCAATATATTATTAGATCATATATGCTACCAAACTAGTATGAACTGGTGCAACCCTATTCATTTTGTTGAAAACCAGTGAAGCGAGCAGTTTGTTATAGCCAGAGCTTCATTGAATTTTTTTTAATGTTGGCAATTGCTTCTAAAGATGCCCCATTTCAACAAAATCTGACGAGTCCATCCTCCTTTAAAGCATATCATCCGGGGTTGCTTATCTGTTGATGAAGTACTTTGCTCTGATATAGGAGAACCAACATCAAAAAAAAAATTTGACAGCCACCAAAATTTTTGTTAGTTTTCTAAAAGCTATTGATCATATGCTTAGTGATGGTGATTTGTAAATCGTAAATGCAACAAAGGTTTTATATTGCAACAAAAGCAAAAGCTACGGTTCACCCTTGGCAAGTATCGTGGACCAATTTTGCACACTGTAAGATTAATCTTATACACACAATTATACAGTGTATCCTCTGCACCAGATTCTTTCTTTTTCTCTGTCCCTCTCTCCTCACAACCCTCCTCCATTTTCAACCTGCCACCAAAAAAGAACTCACTGCTGCTCACTGCCACTGGCAGTAATTTCCGGCACCGGCGACCCACCAAAACCTAGTTCTGTAAAACTGATCCAACATCTTGTTTCAATTTCAAAGAAAATTGTTAAATTTGGGGTTGTTTCCAGTATCTTCGGTGGACTAAAAGCGAACTACAGTAATTTAGCCACATAAAGAAAGCCTCCTGCACCTTACCTTGCTCACACAACATCGTAATAGCATTGTATGTTCCTTCATTGGATTACAGCATCAATGAATCATTTGGTCTAGACACTGAAAAACAAGATCCACCTTCCCTTCCTTGCAGATGCGGGAAATGATAGGATTGTATTGTAGCTAGTAGCACTCACCTTGAAACCGCTCCTTGTCATTTCACCTAAAACCTTGAAAGCTTGTTCTTGTCTTCTTTAAAGTGAAAAGGCTGTTAGGGGTCTGGTGGTGTTGGGCTGGTGGGTTTTTTCGTCTAACTGTCATTATAGAAAATTAACTGCTTGAGTAAATTGTGAATTTGCAGCAATGTCATTGTAGGGTGATGCGTGCATAGGCTTGTGAAAGAATACTTGGTTGAGAAGACCTGTGGAGGTGATAATACTAATTGAAGAACCTGATTGAGACAATACTAATTGAAGAACCTGATTGAGAATACTGAGTTCAAAACTTACAAAGGTAAAAATATTGTCGAAAAAGTGAGATTAGTAGCCTGGAGAGAGACTTGTGGAGGTGATAATATTAATTTAAGGACTAATTAGGTTCTTTTGGTTAATTTTCTGTAAGGAAATTAAGTTAGATGAAAAAACCGAATTAAAAAAACAAATACAAGTTCAATAATCCAATATAAAAAAATAGTTCTAAAACTTAATTAAAAATTATCAAATATATTTCAGCGACTTACGAAATAATTTAACCTTAAGAATACTGAACAAAACAAATAAGCCAAATTACAAAAAAGACAAGTTGTTTTTTCACAAAAGCTTCATGGACTGCATCAGGTAGTGTAATCCACGTCTGAAGTCATTTGAAGCAATATTCTCAAAGTAGCCATCGTAAGCTATGTGATTAACTTTATGTACGAGGAACATGCCTCAAGGAGGGCCAATTGTTTGATAGAGGGAATATGATTGATATCTTTAAATTGGCAAATCCGTAAAGTATTAATGTCATTCTTTAGTAAAGTAATATAATGCAAGACAACTTTGAATATTATCCATATATGGTACTGTCAACTTTAGCATACATTATCTCGTCTGAGATGACTTTAGCATGCATGACTTATCGTAATAGACTAGGTTTAGCTAGCTTGAATAAATATTATATTTCAAATTGTTGAGTTTTATTAAAACTATTCGCTCTTTATTTTTTTTAAAAATAACTTTTGCAAGTGATATATGATAATTGTTGTGCATACTTACATTTGCACATAATTTTTACAGCAATTATCTCACCTTCTTCTCATTTATTACTTTGATTAGTCCCTTTTTGCTAGAAATTACTTCCTTTTTAGATTTAGTTTCCATGTAGTTAGTTTTAGGGTCTTATTAGCTTTTTAACTATGTTTTTGTAGAGTCCTAGTGCACTGGAAGAAAAGCTGAAGATGAGGAATTCAGGACAACTCGCTCAGCGAGCTGATGCTGCCGCTTAGCGAGAGAAGTCGCTCTAAAGAGGACACGTGGCGAGTTGAAAGCAATTATCCCTGTCTTGCTTTTATTTGTTCAATTATGTTTTTATAGAATTCGCTAAGCAATTTTTTACTTGCTAAGCGACCAAACTTCTCTGTTTGATTTAAAATTGTTTTCAAGGTGAATTCGCTAAGCGACACTACATTCACTAAGCGACCTCACCTAGTGTTAAAAAAAATCATCTTGAAACTCGTGTGCTTTGACTGGGGGAAAAACCATGCGGATCCACTTAGCGTGACAAAGTACTCGCTAAGCAAGTCTGTTGTTAATGCTCAAAAGTAATTGCACGTTTCCCCATACAACTGCATTTCTTCTTTCCTTTTTCTTTTTCTCCTTTTTTCATTATTTTCTCGTCTCTCTTTCTCTTTGCTTCCTACTTCCCGTTCTCTGAGTTCTTTTTGCATTAAGTTCTCCTTTGATCTTTTTCTTGTTCACTTCCGTAAGGTAACACCTGTCTTTCCTTTTCTTTTATCACAGTTCAGTTATTTAACTGTTTTATTTCTTTTCATGGAAGTTTCTTTTTTTATTGATGTTTGCTTTGGTGATTTTTGCTCTGTGTTTTGTTGTTATTCTTTTCCTTTTGCCTTCTGCTTTTATGCATTTTCAGATATGGGTTGTAGTTGTGTTCCCTATCCCTTTATTCAGTTATTTATGTTCGTTATCATGCTTATGCTTGTTTCTGGAATTTAACCCAGTCGCTTAGCAAGTGTTGTCTCGCTAAGCGAGTTTATGCATTTTTGGGTTTTTGATCTTTGTGTTCATGCATTGTTCTTAATGTTCTTTGGTGCATTCATACACATTCATAAGAATATGGGTAATTTTCCAGCTTTCTTCCCTCTAAGCGAGCACTTACTAGCTAAGCGGGCTTTGCATCATGTTTCCTCTTGTTGCATGCCGGCTAAGTGAGCGCTTACTCACCATGCCGCCGATTCTCTCTGTTTGATTTAATTGCAAATTTATTTGAATTTGCTGAGTGAGTTGTGGCTCGCTAAGCGACTTCCTTGGTTCTCTTTTTATTTACTGTAACCTGCTAAGCGAGACCAGTCTCGCTAAGTGAGTTTGCGATGTCTGCAGTGTAGTTTTCTTTATCTTTTTCATAAATTGTTATTTTCCTTGCTTTTAATTTTCCTACTTCTTTACTTGACCTATGCAAATGGCACCTCTTCATCCTTTCCAAGCTGTTTCTTCTAGGAAGAGAAAAGCCCCACCTCTTCCACCACAGTCACAAGCTGCATCAGTGTCCACAGAAATTTCAGTGTGTCCTGGCAATCATTTCCCAAATGAAGTAGCTGCCAACAGGTTTAGTGACATCTTGTACAAGCAGCTTTTGCCTGAAAGAAAAGTCAACCTTCTGTAGGCCAATTTGATGCTTTTTGGATGGAACTCAGAAGAAGATGCTGGGACAAGGTGTTGTGTAATCTGCCCAAAGATAAAATTGATGAAATGTTGGTCAAGGAGTTTTATGCCAATGCCTTCGACCCTGCTGGGGGCAACCAAGGCAGGCTCTGGTTAGGGGCAAGCTCATCAAGTTTAATGCCGCAACTCTCAATACTTTTCTGCAGACACCAGTGGTGATGTATCCAAATGAGAACACCACTCAATTCTCTCAATTTATGAGCAGTGAGTGGGAATTGGGTATCATTGCAGAGAAACTCTGTATTCCTGGTGAAACATTCATGGCAGATACAAACAGACTTCCTTGGCAGATTGAACGCAAGCATATGACAACTCTAACACAGACTTGGATGGTTTTCTGTTCTACCAATCTTGTGTGCCAATTTTTACTTGACACTCTCAAGGTGGAGCAGGCTGCGTTCATTTATGCCATTCAGTCGGTGATGGATTTGGATTTGGGCTCATTAATTTCTGATGAAATCAGCTCGATGGCATAATCCAACACTTATTATCTGGGTTTTCCTGGTCTTATAACTTCCCTGTGTGCTACTGAGGGGTTCATTCTTATTCTGATGACCTCAATTCTCTCTCTCCCACCATGGACACAACATACCTGCACAAGTACTATCGCAACAAACAGGAACCCACACATCTTCTTAATCTTCCAAGGCAACCCCCGCATGGATGTTCTCCTTTCTCTGATAAGCCAATCATTGAAGCAGCACTACACCGAGTGGTGAAAGAAATTCACCACAAGGTAAATGCCTTGCATTATGGCCAAATGTTGATCATGAAGAACATCCACAACCACTCTTTGCACCAGCGAGTTATCTCCCCTCAGGCATTCTTAAAGAGTGTCGCTTGGCCTGAGCACAAGCCTAGTTTTTCTGGAGGGGGTGGTGCATGTTCTGCTGGAACAAGTGGAATAGTTGAATTTGAAGAAGATCATTGGGACACGGATAACTCAGGAGATAACGGTACTTGGGAAACCAAGAGTTTAGAGCATGGCACTATTGGGGCCGCAGCAAGGGAATCTTAGAGGCCATATTTCATTTGTTTCAAGACATCTTTTAGTTTTCTTGCACTTTTATTTTTCTGCACTTTAGTTATCAGTTTCAGTACAACACTTTATTTTCTGCTTTAGTTGGTACAATTCGGTTTTATTTCTGCTAGTACTTTTTGCTACCTTTTGAGTACAATTAGATTTATGGATGCATGGTGTTTATTTTAGCATTCCATCTTTTTGGGGCATGATTTTAGATGATAGATCAAATTTCTTTCTCTGTGATGCAATGCATGCTTTCGAAGAAAAAAAAAGTGTTTTATGAAAGCCATGTTTTCAAGTGAATACTCGTAGTGGATGCATTGGTGATTTCATAAATTGAATGCGCGTGAGTGATTGCGGTTAAATTGTATAGCATGCAAGGTTTTGTGAAATAGTTTTGAATGCTTCTCATTTACCCGTGTAAGCTGTGTGAATCTTAACTGCTGAGAGAAACCGTTGGTTTTCACACTTGATTTTGCTTGATTCTTGGATTTTGTTTGAGTGCATACATGATATGGACATGATCAAGGCATTGTTTGTTTTAAATTTTAGCCACTTTGCCAAAAAGCCAACCTATGTCTATTGATGAATCCCTTACTACCCCATTTGAGCCTTAACAATGAAATAATTTGTTCTTGAACCCTTTGATCTATAAAGAAAAACTATATGCATACCTTACCTTAGGGAATAGGAGAGCATATCATGTTTTGAGGCAAATTTGCCCCAAATTTGGGGGAATTGTTGGTGCAGGGAATTGATCTAAAATGGCAGCATGCACAGTTGGTAAAGCTACAGTGATGTGTGTGTGTGTGTGTGTGTGTGTGTGTATATATATATATAGAATAATAATATCAAAAATTCAAAATCAAAAACAATTTCAAGTTTGTGCTGCTGTTTTAAGCTTGTAAATAAAAGGTTGGGAAACAAGTTGAAGTTGGTTTCCACAGGGTTTGGAAAAAGGATTAGTGAGTGCTCTCCTAGAATCCTCAGGTGCTTTGAATATCTAGAAAAACCAATTTTCTTTTGCAGCCCAGCCAAGTTTCAGCCTTAATAAGTCCTTAGTGATCCATGTTGTGTGTGTGCGTTGGCATTTGAATGAGATGATGTGCAAAGTTGGGTTGTGTGATTCCAATTGGGTTTGATTGAAAATCTTTCGCAACTAAAACACTTGTGTGCTTGAGAGAAACACTAACCTTGTAAAAATTGAAATGTTCTTTGCCTTTTCACTGCTAATTGCCATACTTTGATCTCTTGAACTCTTGAATGCATTCTTTTTATGATTTGATCATGAGAACCATTGCAAGTGTGACCTTGAGTTGTGTAACTGACTGTTTTGAATAAGCATGCTTGTGTCTTGGGAATGTGTTTGATCTTAGTCTTTGATCTTGTCATTAATCTAACATAGTTCGGTTTAGTTTTAGCTTGCTTTTGCTTGAGGACAAGCAAAGCTGTAAATTTGGGGGAGTTTGATAATTGTTGTGCATACTTACATTTGCACATAATTTTTACAGCAATTATCTCACCTTCTCATTTATTGCTTTGATTAGTCCCTTTTAGCTAGAAATTACTTCCTTTTTAGATTTAGTTTCCATGTAGTTATTTTTAGGATCTTATTAGCTTTTTAACTATGTTTTTGCAGAGTCCTAGTGCATTGGAAGAAAAGCTGAAGATGAGGAATTCAAGACAACTCGCTCAGCGAGCTGATGCTGCAGCTTAGCGGGAAAAGTCACTTTGAAGAGGACACGTGGCAAGTTGAAGGCTAAGCGAGAAGTTCTGTTCTCTTAGCGGGATTGGAACCTGAAGAGGCAACTTGGACTTGTCAAGATCGCTTAGTGAGTTTATGCTCACTAAAAGAACTAACTTCTCTGCCTAAAGGAGAAATTGGATTTATTGTAATTTGCTTAGCGAGTTATTGCTCACTAAGCAAGTTGGCCTTTATGCAAAAGTGACAAAATAGAGATTCTCAGCCTATTTAAAGTGTCTTGTCATTGGGATCATCAGGAGATCATTCTAGGGTTGTGTGTTGGCGACTGAGGCTCTCACCTACCACATTCCTTCATTCCTTCACCATTTCTCTTCCAATTTTCCTTTGTTCTTGTAATTTTTGGTGGCTTCCCACGACAATGAGGAGCTAACTTCTTTGTAGTTGGGGATTTGGTGTTAATTCTATTCTCTGTGTTTAATGTAATTACTCTTACTATCTATTTAATGAATATTCAGTGTTAATGTTATTCTCTGTGTTTAATGTTGGTTCTTGGCTTGATCACCCAAGCACTTTTCTATTTGTTTTTATTGTCATTGGGAAATGCTTTGGAAACTGAGATTTGAGAATGGTGTCTAATGAATGTCTCATCTAGGAATGGAGTGATGTTTGTTAGTCTCTTAATGATCCATGCTCTTAAACAAATCACTTAACTTCACTTGCTAAGGGATTATGAGTAGAGTTAAGTGCTTTAGCTTCTTTCACTTGAGGATTCAAGGTTAGAAGACTTAAGTGGGTTGAGATAGCACTAGGGTTTTCATTAAATGGAGAAAAATCATTTATATTACTGAGATGTTTGCCAAGTATCATCAAATACCCCAACTAGTTCCACCAATCATTGTTTTCAGCCGCTGCACACTAATTGTTTGATCTTTTGCTCACTTGATTTCTCTTCTGTTTTTAGTAGTTTATTTTAGAATTTAAAGTTTATTTCCTGAAACCATTTTCACTAAAACAACATATTCCTTTGCCTAGATATTCATTATGCATAAAAACCTAGTACCAACAAGTCCCTGTGGAGACGACTTGGTACTCAAAATTTCAAAAATACTACATCGATTGGTGCGCTTGCCAAATAGGTGAACAATATATTTTATTATAATCGTTTAAAAAATAATTAATCGTTTGATTAATTTTTAAAGCAGTCCAATTCTCTTATGACAGATGTCACCTTCTCCTTCAATTGACAAGTTTTATTATTATACAAAACTAGATTTTGACCCATGCGTTGCACATGATTAACATAGTGTTTAAAAACTTTTATTTATATTTTATATTATATGTAATGTAATTTATTATATTATTGTATTTTTCTCTTCATACTTTCGTAAAAAAAAATATTCTTCTTCATTTATTATTTTTTCATACTTTCTATGTTCATTAAATAAAACATTCAATAAATTATTTAAACCACAAAAGAAAAAGCCATAAAAAAGATATATTTAAATTAAAATTATTATAGTAAAATTATATAATTTCACCATAATATTTTAAATATTAATGTGATTTCAAGTAAATTATTTAGGTTTGAAATGATCAAGAGAGAAATTTTATACCCAGTTAAGACAGTAAAGCGTGAAATGCACAATTGAAGGAGAGAAGATAAATGGTATTGAGAATTTATAAGGCTTAAATACCTTTTTAGTCCTTGCAATTTAGCACTTTTTTGCTTTTTGTCCTTGCAAAACAAAAAGGTTTTAGTCCTTGCAAATTATATTTGTTTTGTTTTTCGTCCTTAAAGTGGTTTAGATAGTGCTTTTAACAGTGAAAAAAGCACTATCTAAACCGCTTTAAGGACGAAAAACAAAACAAATATAATTTGCAAGGACTAAAGCCAAAAAAAAAATTGCAAGGACGAAAAACAAAAAAATACTAAATTGCAAGGACTAAAAATGTATTTAAACCAATTTATAATGTATAACAACATATAATCTACAAGCATGTTTAAGAGCTTATTTAATGATAATTAATGACTAAAATAGATGTAAAAATAGGTATGCCTGTAACACCCCAGATGGTATTACTATAACTAAGTATAAGTTTTAATGGATGCAATTTTTTTTAAAATATAGAACAATGTCTTGCAAAAGCTAAATAACAATTACACAGAGGCTACAACTTAGAATACTACACATACTTAAAATTATAAAAGATCCATTAACCGTTATATATATATATATATATATATATATATATATATATATATATATATATATATATATATATATATATAGTCTGACTCAAGTGAGAACTTTTGCTTATGTAAGAACGTGAAAACAACTCATAATAACCACCAAATCAATATTTAAAAATAAGAATTAAAATATCATGTAACAACGGAATGTCTAAAAGATTCACAAAACAAAATCAAATCTATAAAAGATCTCAATTATCACATCCAAAAATATCACAATTAACCCATCACCAGGATTGTTGTCGCCACCCCCACCATGATTTCCACCGCATTCATTGCAATGCCCGTCCCTGCGTTCAATTCAATGATAGCCACCGCCACCAGCATGACCACTGCTGCTGCCACCAGGACCACCGCGTGTCACCACCACCATGACTGTCATTGTCATTGTCATTGCTGTCATCACCACTACCACCGTCGAGGAGAGACCAAATTACACCAGTATTATACTATTCCTCACCCATTGATTTGAATATAATCTAACGCTTTTGATTAACCACTAAAAAAAAGCTCATGACTGTTCCACCTCCTTAGGTTTTCCATTCAACTCCTCTGCACTCACAGAAAATAAATAACGAATTGTGGCAGCCCGGAAGCCATTATAGATTAGAAATTCACAAATTATTTTAATTGGTTTTCAAATTCAATCAATGATACATTTGTGATTCATTCTTGATTTTCAAATTAACAAATTAATTTTAATGATTCATAAGTGACCTTTTATCCAATTTGATGACCAGCCTTTTATCCCATTAACAATATTATTGCAGCAAGTACATAACTGGTTCATTCATATCCAAAATTGTGAAATCACATCACTGAGTTTTTTGTCCAATTTGATGAGCGGCCTCCTTTTATTATTATTCAGTGATTGATTAGATGAAAGACAAAAGATGGGTTTTTTCTTCACACTATCTATTACACAGTAATTACAAATCTTGAAATCCATTATTTTTTCTGTTAGTGCAGGATTTTAATTCAATAGAGGCACAAAGCTTTAAAAGCTATTTCCTCCGTTCCTAAACTCTTGATGTTTAAGGTTAATGCACATAGTTTAAGAAACATTTAATACTACTCACAAATAATGCATTTAATCTAAAATATCCTCATTTAATATTTATGATGAAAGTTGTGAAAATCTAGGTCATGTTAAATAGGGGTATATGTAGAAGAAAATAATTAATAAGTATTTGAATGTATAAAACATCAAGAGTTTAAGAACAAAAACAAGAATCTAAAATATCAAGAGTTTAGGAATGGAGGGAGTATTGATTTCCATTGATAATGGCTGCCGAATATCACTTTTTTTAGTGGGTGCGCAGGAGGCTGAATGGAAAACCAAAAGGAGGCAGAGTAGTCACGTGCGATTTTAGTGGTTAATACTTAATTCATATGCATTGGATCCATATCCATATTCCATATTCCATATTCCATATTATTTAAATTTACAAATTTTTCCGAAGACATGTGTCTCGATTTTATTCATTTGAGACTTTTGTATATTATGTGGACAGCTGTCACATATTTATTCATTTGAGACTTCCAATTTTTTCTCTCTCCTTCGAGACCCAACTCCACTGTATAACTGTAGCGTCTCAACTTCTCCGGTGCCATTGAGCTGGGTATAATATAGTATTAGATATATTTGACTTTGAGCTTCCATCACAAGGCCCATTGGGTTTAATTATTGTCGAACTCATGTAACCCAAATAGGAGAAAAGTTGCAACATGATTAAAATAGTCCATTGTAACACTATTGCCATCACATTTCTTTAATAAAATAAAATTATTACATAAATAATATAATTAAAAGAAAGAAAATGCATTCTATGAAATGAGTGACTTACAAATGGCTATAAACATTTAAAATATGATAGAAAATTATTAAGTAATTTTATTATACTTATAACAAAATATCACATAATATTAGAAATCTTTGATTAAAACTGGTTGAAATATTTAGACAAAAATATTATGCTTTTAAGTATTTTTACAACTATTATATTTTTCCATGATTAGTTAATATTGCAATATTATGTTAAGGAAAAAAAATACTTATATTAGAGAACTTAATATTTTTTTTTCTCACAAGTAAAAGATGATACTAAATACTTATAACAACTAATCTTTTCACAACTTCCCTTTACAATTTGAATGGATGTGAATTTACTAATACACAACTTATTTTTAAAATATAATATTATTGATAAAAAAAATGGTATTAAATAAATGTATGGAATGTAGAATGTAGATAAAACCAAATGCAGCATAATATTTTTTCAATATCTTTTACAAAATTAAAATATAATTCAGTAAAGTATTTGTAGAAATATAAGTTTTTACATCTATGAAAATAAGTTGAAAATTTCATTATTTGTATAGAAATTGCTATAAACGTTTTAAATATGATTGAAAATTTTAAGTAATTTTAATATACTTATGAATCATTATAAATCATTGATGGAAATATTCAATAAACAATATCACGCTTTTAAATATTTGTTGCAAGTAATATACTTTTCTATGATTAGTTAATTGCACAATTATGTTAAGAAATATATGCCTACATTAGAGAACTTAAATAATTAGTAAAATTTCTTCTCATAATGATACTAAATACTTATAACAATTCATCTTATAATGAAGTATAAATTATCTATTAGAAATTAAGATAGTAATTTAATTTAAGTAATATTTAATTTAAATAGAGTACATCTAAGTTAATTAATATTTATATTTTAAATCATTCAAAATATTGTTTATAAAATTTAAATTTTAAAATTAAAAAATATTTATAATATTGTTGTAAATTAAATAAATTATTTTATGTTAACATTTCAAAATTACAAAAATAATTAATGTTAACAAAACTTAAATCATTTTTAAATGTAAATTTCTCATATAATTTTATAAATATTACAGATAAAATAAGAAATATTTTAGTCTAAAATGAAATATATGTCCCATGCATAGCACGGTCAAACACTAGTTAAATTAAAATCAACGGTTGAATATTGGTGTAACACTAAAAGTGTCACACACTCTCTCTCTCTACACACACACACACATTAAACATGATAACACTTATTTCCATGTGGAAGAGGCCAACTGACACTATGAGGATTTACTATAAATTAGTGATATTTTAAAATTTTAGTTGGATTTACGTTGAAATGAATTAGTGTACATAATAAACCTTAGACAAGAGAATTCTAGTTTAAGATATGTTTTCTTTTATTTTCTTAATGCACTGCCATTTATATACTAATATATTATCATTTTTTTGTTTTACTGCTTTTTGACAACAATACATGTTTGCTTAATAAGCTCGAAATTCTTAGAACCAGTATTCGTTCACACACTTTTTTTTTTCTTTAGTTTTTTTATAGGTATTAAAAGAAAGATTCTAAATGTACGTATCTCTTGATCCCAGTAAGAATTCAAATATTGATTTATCACGTTATTGAAAACTATTCCCTTCTGCTAAATTCAATTTTGTTGGTATTATTCATTTACATATTATTACACATATATGGATGTTTTGCACATATGGCAATAGATTAGTAAATGCCTTGTTTAGTTTCCAACATAAGAAAGATAGAAGGACAATAGAGTCACTATTCAAATAATTGTAGTAAAATTGATGGATTTATAAAGTTTGCTATTTTTGGACACAGAAAAAGGAAGTACCTGGAAGCAGAGCAGAAAGCCCATTGACACAGGTCTCGATAATATTAAAAGAAAGGTATGAGTTCAGAAGGTAGAACAAGCGAGTGGAGTCATTTTGAAACTCACGTAGTTGAAACAATTGAGGATGCGGAAAATGGATTCGGCAAATCAGTGCAGGACTCGGAAGGGATCAAAATGGAAGGCTTCTGGCCAACAATGGGAAGTAATAATTTCTCAGAAATGATAGACTCCTTAATATTGAAGCCTTACTATTCTGCACCAACTTGGACAGAGGGTAGGGTTGGCATTTTACCAAAACCTAACGATTCCGCATCAGCTTCGACAGAAAGTGGAGATGACATTTTACCAGAACATACAGATTCTGCATCAACTCCTACACAGAGAGACTGCAAATTAGTCCTATGGGAAACACCTTGCTGCATATAGCAGCTCTCTGTGGAAATAATAACTGCGTGGGGGAGTTAGTTAAAAACGCACCAGACCTTTTGGCTGCAAAAAACTCCAACGTGGATACAGCAGTGCATGTTGCTACAAGGGCTGGGAATGTCTTTACTCTTGCGATGTTGTTGGCTGCCCTTTTCCGTAAATTACCACATCCATATTCCGAGAAACCCAAGGAGGCTTTGGAGTTTGGATGAAATTTTGGCAAGGAACGAGCAAAAGGAAATACTCCCTCCGGTCTTTTATATAAGAAACAAATAACTAAATCATCAAGACCAATAAAAATAGTTAAGTTAGTTAGTTATAATTAATAATGTCATAAATTTTAGTTTTATTCCAAAAGTATCCCTTAAATTGATTGGTTTAAGTAGTGGTTACATTAATGACATTGTTAATAGGCCAATAAATGCATGAGAAATGAGTAGGTGTCTCATTAATGGATTTCACAAGAGAAGGGTAAAAAAGAAAACTAATAATTAATATATCTTAAAGTGGGTCTATGTTTCTTTTAATTAGGACAAAAAAAGAACACTCTTTTATTTCTTATAAAAAGGATCGGAGGGAGTACTTTCTTTCACGAGGCCTTATTGAATGGTCGGAAAGATGTAATGGAGATTCTAGATTCTAAGGAACTGCAGATTGAGGATAACTTCAAGGAACTGGCTGAGCGAGCTGCATTATTTTGGACAAACAAGGAAGAGAAATCAGTTTTGCACTTGGCAATCGAGGAAGGCTATGAGGACATTGTTTGTGATGGATTAACCAAATTGACCAGCAATCACCCTGCATTGGATAAGTTGATTCGGAACCACCATGAGTTGGCCAAAATGATGCCGCTTGCCATTCCTGAACAGGATTCAGGTAAATTTCCTCTAATTATTTTTTTTTCTGCACTCTTTTTCATTAATTTGACAGTGTTTTGGTTGGAGCAGTGAATGCGTGTTCGCTTTAGCGTTTTTTACGCGCGTTCTTGGATTTTTTCATTTCCAATTCGGAATTTATGTGAAGACTAAGATGAATTCCTTCTGTGGTTAATTGCGTCACATAATTCAATCCAGACACGCTATGAATAACATATTCATGTTAAATCAAGATGAAAACAAAACTTAGCCTAAGAATCCATTCAATCTTTTATGACATAATAGTTTCTCAACAAAAAAAAAAAAAGAGTACATAATAGTCCAACTATTTTATTACCGTGTAATTTGATTATTAGATTCTTAGATTTTTTTTAATATTACTAAAACTAACATAGTCATACACACACAATTATCCCTTTAAAATCGTGCATTTTAATGTGTCTATAAATTGAGGATAGTTTCCCTTCTCAATCTTAATGATAATATCTTACGCTCCACACTTTAGTACTGAACACTAATTCTTCTCTGATGTCAATTAATTCTAATCCTAAACTTTAATTATTGGTTTCTTTATATATATTGAAATAGCAGCGAGAACACACAAGAAAGGGGCAAGTTGAATTGTGTTTAATGTATTTTCGAAAACTTTTTGCAAACAAAGGTTTTCGTTATGTTTAAAAGCACTTCAAAGGATAGTTCACAAAATCCCATGAAGGATAAAATACTTACGGGAGAGATAACACACAAAGGTTTACACTAGTTTACTCTTAATCAAGATCTAAATCCAATCCCTTCAACATGAAGGACTTCTGCTAAGCAAACTTACAACAAGTATTTTTTAAGTCTCTTCAAGCTTTACAACAATGTTATCTTAACCCAAGATAACTTCTACCTAAGTATTCTTTGACACTAAGTCTCCAGGTTTTCACAAAGATAAGTCTTTGAAAAAGATAACTCAATAGTGAGGTTTTAATTACAAGTTAAGTGCAAATACATATAAATTTTTGAAAACAAAGAATATGAAAAATTGAGAGCTTGTATATGATAGTCTAAGAGAATGAGAAAACTTGTTCAAATGTACAAGTTGTGTAACTTCATTTTTCTTCACTCTTGAGTCTTCTTATACAAGCTTGAAGATCTGTTTGAGAAATATGCTTCTTCCCGTTCTGATGTGCATTAAGTGCATGAGATATCAAATCATGTAAATGCGAGGAGATAGACTTTAACACCGTCAGTGATAGTGATAGCATATACCAAAAAAATGTTTCTCTTTCCTGACACACATAAGACACATTCTGCCTTTTTTTCTTTGTTGAGCTACTTTGGCACTTCTTCTGATAAGTTGACTTGTTTTTCTCTTTAGCATGTTCCAAGTATTAGAGGTAAAATCAAAGTTATAACTATTACACAATAAATACCACAAAACATTTGAAAAGACAAAGAAAGATATAAACATTGGAAACACTTCGTCAATTTTCGAGAAGACATTTTAAGGTTTTAACTTGTAGGATAGCTTTGTCCAAAGATATAAGCAAGAGAGTGTATAAAAGGTTGTTTATAGAAGTACTTATGATAAAAATAAGAAGTAAAAAGATATAGACGCTTTTTATAAAAATTGTATGGACCCTTATATATCTAGAAAAACATTGGATGACTTATATTAAGCAGATATTGGATGCTCACATACTCATAGCGAATATATCTAAGTAAACACAGAGTGATATGTATATATGTTTTATGGACGCTTGTAGTCCAAAAACACTTATGTCCTGCAAAACAACTTTTGTTAGAACTTTATAAATTTCATTACCTTTTGTTGTCAACAAAACATTGTTAGGGATTAGACTTTTCATACGACTTTGGTTCCAACATATAATCCATAGATTGAGGTTATAATACTTGTATGTTTTACTTAAGACCTATGGTTTTTAAGATTAATTTTGAACATGTCACAAATTTTTAGAAACATTTTTAAAAAATTTTTGAGCATTTATATGTATATAATATAAATTATTTAATTTTTATAAGAAGATTCAAAATAACGACCATCTTGTTATGCAGTATCTAGGTGCTAGAGCCCAACTACGTACTATGTGCCACTATTTGAAATTGGTAACTATGGTAATTTGAAGCACTTACTAACAATTGCTATTTTGGTACACTTTGGTGAAGACATATTATATTTGTTGATACATTGTTTAACTTATCTCATTTGAGTATTGTACAAAGACAATTTTGTTGAATATTTGAATAAATATTAATAGGCATCCAGAGAAAATGTTTAGGTCATTTGTTGGGAATTACACATTGATCATAATTTTTGTGTACATTTGTTATATTATCCTTTGACTCACGTTCTTGGTGACTTTGGCTGACTAGCAAATAAATATTTTAAATAAATTTATGATATCTCTACAGTTGAGTATGATTTGATACCTTGTTAAGGTGCCTGTTATCCTTTTTTGGACCAATGGTTAAAAATGCTTCCTTATTGTTGACATTCCTATAGTTCTATTTGAAATATGGGTTTCTATATAACATTAATGCAAGATTGTTGAATTTTTTAATCCTATGCGAACCATAATAGTCTTAAATTTACCAAAACTGAAATTAATTGAATGTTTATTAGTATTGTGGAACATTTATAGGTATAGATAATTTTCAACTACTTTTGTGACAGGGCTCTTAAAAATATTTAGACATATGTGGATTTTGTTTTATGATGTTTTTATTAATAATGACTAGTTTGTTAACCCATATTATTATAACATTATAACATGTGGAAGTCCATTCTCTCTCATGTGTACCATGCATGGTTTCCCTATTAATGTTGTGCATTCTTCTGTACGTATATATACCAAAAAAAAAAAAAAGAACAGTATCCTCATCAACCTTAATTATGGTTCTTATGTTGTTAACTTTATATAATTGACATTGATTCTCCTATGTGTTAGGTGATTCTACTTTCTAAATTAGTTATAGGTTTGTTAAAATAAATAGTCATTGGTTTGATTCATGGAAAGAAATTATTCATTTCAGGAATAATGAAAAGCCAGCAACAAGAAAACACTAGCATGGACACTACACCTATATCAATGACTTCTGCTAAATCGAAAATGATGAAGAACAAAGAGCTGCTAAAAGTAACATGGAGTTTGGTTGATAGGAAAATTATGAATAATTTTGAAAAGCCATTGTCAAGAAATGGAAAACATCAAGATTTAAGCCAAGCCTGTAACACAGACAAATCAACTTGAAAACATGAACAACCAACCCAATCGATTACATATGGCTCTCATTGTGTTCCACCAGGACAATCTCCACTCATTGTGGCAATCTTAGAACATAATCAAGGTACTTCTTTTCGAATAACTTTAAATTTATTATAATGTTTAGCTAAGCAATTTATCATTAATTGTATAGGGATACAATTAAAGAAGTGAAGAATGTTTATGTTGAATCAAGACAGAAGGAAAACTTTTGGTTATGCTTAATAATCACGATATCTCCACTATAATATGATTTTTTTTTCTTGAGTGTTCAATTTTTCAAAGCTTCTTTTTCATCTTGGAGCCTTCCGCTTAGGAAAGTGTAAAATGGGATAGGCTTAAGGGATAAGATAGTGATATGATTCCAAAATTAAAAGAGAGAGAGGCAGAGAATGAGAATAGAATGACAATAATAGGGAGTGTCTCCCCCCAAGGGTTTCCCTTGACATCCTAGACTGGTTCTTTTATTTAATTATCAAATAGTGAATCCAAGTACATAATGTGTCCTATATTGTTTAACTACCCCCACTCTCAACTTATAGAAACTAAATAATTTACTTTCCTACTAGGGTACATTTTCAACTCTTTGCCGTACATTAGGCTAGGCTTTAATAATATCTTCCTCCCAAGAGGATCCCTATCCTCAAGGATGAAATATGGAAATATAGATTGAATGAGCTTCAACTCCCATGTAGATTCCTCCAATGGATGTGATGCCTATTTGATAAACACTTGCTCGATTGAATCTCCATGGTTGACCATATATCTAGTGTTTAGTACACTTTTAGGTTGGTAAGAGAATGAATCTAATTCTAAATTAGTAAGTGTTGTAGGTTCCATTGAATTGTTCCCTACTTCTTTACACAATTGTGACTTTTGAAATACATGGTTAATACGAGATTGGTTTGGTAGTTAGAGCTGAAATGTAGCTAGGATGACTTGTTTAGAGACTAATAATGCCTTGTCGATAGATTAGGAGGAATCCTCATCAACATTGTGCTTGGCCTATGAGGCCTTGATAACCAGTGTAGTTAACACATTAATTACCCTCATAATTACCTTGTTAATGGTTGTGGTGAGAATTAAGTTATTTTAGCGAAGTAAATACGTCGATGCTTAAGCTTATTCCATGAAGCAATGAAGATATGCTTCTAAATAATGATTCACCACTTCAGTTTGGTCATTCATTTTCAAGTGGCAAGTGAAGCTAAACTTGAATTGGAACGTTACCCTTTGAAACAACAATATATATTTTCCAAAATTGGCAAATAAAAATCTAGTCCCTATTGTGACTATAAAAGAAAAAAATTCTTGTGAATGTATTCTCCTTAAAAAATAGTTGTGCTACCTCCTTGGCTATAAATAGGTGGCCAAGGGACATAAAGTGAGCAAATTTAGTTAATCGATCTACCACTACTAAGATAGTATTCTTCCCTTATGCTTTAGATAATTCCCTAATGAAATCCATGGAGATGTCAATTCTAATACTACTTGGGAATAGGTAAGAGCTAAAGTACACTAGTGGGTGACAAGGTGACATACTTGATGTTAGCTCTTATGCCTCTCTAATATACAAACTCTACTAACTTCTTTTTTAGGTTCTATAGAAATACGAGTGTCCACCAATTACAGAATCATGAAATTCTTTCAAAGTAATTGATATGTGGGTGGAACCTTGTGCCATTACTAAGCTTTCTAACCTTCTTCATTGTCATCTAGGTCTTTGAAACCTTCACAAGATGAAGCAAATGGTTCCTTGCCTTATTTAACCGTTTAAAAATAGGAAGTGCTTTCTGTGATGACTTTGCCACGATGAACCTTGATAGTGCGTTCTTTTGGTTAGCAATATTTATAAATCTTTTTAATCATTGGATATTTTTTTTAAATAATCCTTCTTTCCCCTAAAAAATTAATATGCTGATCCTTCTCAATGAGATTATGCTCATAATGGGTTATTCAAAACAGATGCCAGTATTTTGGAGAAAAAACTGAAGGAAAACAAAGAATGGATTTATTTAAAGGATGATAAAGGAAAGACTGCTCTTCACAATGCAGCATCTATAGGTTACCTTAGTGGTGTCAAGTACTTGCTAGAAAATGGCATTTCTTGTAAAATGGAAAGACACAACAGCTATCATTTGACAAAATGTATTTCCTACAACATGGTAAAAGACTACGACGGCTTTTGTGCTCTTCATTTGGCTTCCGCACTGTATAGATCCCAGACAACTACTTGATAAATATGATTGAAATATTGTTCACATTGCGGCCGAAATGGGACAGTTTAATGTGGTAAGATACATCTTGCAAAAGCGTAGATTTGTACACATGATAAATGACAAGGACTGCAACGGAAACACTCCCTTGCATTTGGCTACCTTGCACTGCCATCCAAAAATTGTGCATGCCTTAACATGGGATAAAAGGGTCGATCTCACTTTGGCTAACAGAGAATCAAACAGCTCTTGATGTTTATATGCAATTTCCACGAGAACATTCGTCTCTTCGGCAGGCATGTATTTGGACTACTTGGTCTTCCCTCAATAATTCAAAGTTTAAATGTTCTTAATTCCAGAGAATATATGACATTTTTAATTAATGTTTCAAACTCTATCTTTTTTATTCTTTGTTCTTAAAAATAACAAAAATTACCTGTTTCTAGTCCCAATTGAGAGATTATTGAAGGACTAAAAACATACTATTTTTGTTAATTGTAAGTAGTTAGAAACTAAACAAAAGAAGAAAATTTAAATAGAGAGACCAATTTTTTTATAAAAAAAAAAAATTCCAAGACAAAAAGTATATTTGTCTAAAAATTAAAGGTTAAATTAAAATTTGTGATTAAATTTCACTCATTCTTAATTTAATTCCAACATTTTTTTTCTTTTCTTGGACTTCAAATATTAATTTTCTAAATAGCTGTTACTTTTAATTTTTAGTATAACAAGCATTAGTTTTGTCTACGTTACATTTTTTTTACAATGGCGGCAAGGAGAATTAAACCTAAGTTTTTATGCATTAAAAATTAGGTAAATGGTAAACAATATTGTATTTGTATAGTTTTAACGTTATCTAAATTATGAAATTTAGTGTAAATATGGAAAAAGTATTTATTCATAGGAAAGTGTATTGGAAACAAAAAAGCATTAAGTGCACTGGAATATATTTTCTCCTAGAAAATAGCAAGCATTATTTTTTGTTACATAGCAAGCATTATGTCTGCATAGAATATAATTTAATTCTTCTATGTAAATTGGATATAAGTTTATTGTCATAATGAATACTCCCTCCGGCTTTGAATATAAGCGAAAAAATGACTGAGTCTTGGATTTAAATATAAGCAAATCTCAACTAATTTTAGTTCATTTAATGAGACCATCTCTAAAATACCCTTCATTTAATAGGAGTTTTAATTCCAATGACTCCTTCTTATTATTGATATCAAATTCCAATGAAGGACAATTTAGAAAAATAACTTATTTTTTAATTGAGATTGGTGCAATTAAATGCTGTTAACCAACTTTCTTAGTTAATGTGAAACGGTTTTTTTTTCTTATATTTAGATCCGGAGGGAGTATATCTCATTTTTTGCAGCATTTTATAAGAAAAAAAAAATCCAAGACTCGTTTTCTCCCACATTAAAAAAAAAATTGAGATGGTACCGATGACCATTGATATTTACTATAACAATGTTGCAAGTTATCTCCTGCTGAGTAAGTTGTACTTACAGATATAAAGGAGATTAATTATTCCATTGAAAATTTAATGTTTGCACTTGGAAATAGTTTTTCTCTAAAATGCCTATTTTTATAAAAGACCAACTTTAATTTTATTTTTATTTTTTATAATATGCACTACTAGAAAACTTGCATTTTCGGACAAAACAATTTTCGTGCCAATTTTGGGACAGATTTGGGATGAATTTGAAGTTCAAAGAAACTATGTCAAGAAACCTAACAGTCCACTTTCAGTAGGGTCTCTCCTCTCAACCACATTTTTTTAGTCCACAAGGTTCAAATCCGAAACCATATTTGCTTAACGGATCCGAGCTGACTGTCACTCAACCAATGACATGATAAAATTTGCTCATAAATTAAAGTCAATTTATACAATTTTTTTTATAAAGACTCTCTCTCTCTCATCTAACTTCTATAAAAGTTGACGTAGTACTTAAGTTAATTTTAACTTATAAAAGAAATTTCATTTGTTTAATTTTTATTTTCTTCTCCAATAAATATTTACTGAGTGGTTTATCCAAATCAATGCGCTATACATTATGTTTATGCTAACAATTTGATGTATGGTATTAACCATTAACAACAACAAAATATACAAATCCCTCATCTCCCTTCCCCCCACCTCCATTTTTTTCTAATCAAACACTATGTAATGGAATTGCTTGTAATATGATACATCATAAATTGAAAAGATATTGATAGGATATAGATCTACAATATTTATACTGCTAGTTTCAATTTTTCTTAGAAACAATCTAAACCAAAGAGAGTAAGCTTATTATTAGTATATGGTTCTTTTTGTAGTGTGATCAAAATTTACTTTAATTTGGTTGTTCTTAATTCGGTCAAAATTCCCCTCGTGATAATTATGTTTCAGGGAAGGAATTTTGTTTATTTTCTTATCCATCAAACTCACTTTTTTTTTTCTATCTCTTCATTCTTGATATATTCAATATACAAATTGTCCAACAAATGGATCCGCATCATCAGTGCTCTTATTACTGCATAGTTTGGTAGAGTGAAATGAAATAAAATGGAGAAGTAATATTTGAATTAAAGTAGTATGGTGGACGTGTGGAACCCACACTAATTTTTGAAATTTTCCTCTAAAATTCCTGCTACAGTAGTAATTTCACCAAACAGGGGTACATGTTTCTTAAATTATTTCTTTATTTTGGAATTTTGAATTTTTATCAAACAAGTAAACATGTGTATGCAGCGGCTAATACGGATTGCACTAGAATCTGCTGGCGCACAAAAATATACTGAAAGAGGGTCACAGTACTCTATCAAGGTCCCTACGCGTTCCCAAATTGCAGAAACTGTTTACAAATATAAATCCCCGAGCATGGACCGGTACAATGACAGAATCAACACCCTTATGCTGGTTTCAACCCTTATAACGACAGTAACATTCGCCGCAGGGTTTTTTTTTTTTCTTATCGACCAATGTTAGCTGTTAATATATTAATTTTTGTTAGTGGAGGTATTCGAATCCACGACATATCCCTCCCTCCCTTCTCCCTTCACCATCAAGTCAACCTTATAACTTCATTCACCGCAGGTTTTACTTTGCCTGGCAGAACTAGTAGCTCTAATCCAGGAGAAGGCATGGCCCTAATGCTAAATCATGCGTGGTTTAAGCCCTTTATATTCTGCATCACAGTATCCATGTACGGAAGTATTAGTGCTACTAACATACTCATTTTGGCTAAGTTTGAAAACATAACTTTGGCTCATTTCGCCGTTAAAGTGGCGATATGCCTCTTTTAGTAGTCACTCTTACAACGCTGTCAATGGCATTCATGGCTGGCATCCACCTTGCTATAAGTGATATCAGTTGGCTGGCCACTATTTTTATGGCTCTGATCTGTGTGATCTCCATTCTCATGCTTTTGTCACTTTATGCTTTATTCAAGCTCCCCTTATTATCAAGGAACCCGGTAATACGATACATAGCTTACTATTATCTTCAGTTTTAGATGGATATGGTTAGTTGAACAAGGTGAAACTGAAAGGTATGTAACCTCACATACACTCAACACCTCAAGTCTCTGAAACTTTATTCTTTTTATTTTCATTTTTGTATATCCTTTTGGAGAATGAGATTGAACTTCATCATCTTTTGTGTGCATCTTAATTGGAGTAGTGTATCATAATTGTATGATATACCAATCATCAGTAGTGGTATTGGAAGTATCACCAGCATGCGTGTCAACTGTGATAATATAAGCCCTACTGTTACTCTCTCAAAGGAATTTTACATGGACAGCTCATTAGGTGTTATTATTTCTTTGTATTAGTAATTACAATAAAAATAAATAATAATGTATCATAATATTAATAAATATTAAGGTAAAACTCATATATATGCTGATAGTATTTGCCAATTAAAAATATATTAATTTAGGTGTATGTTTGTACTGTATGTGTAATTGTCCCTAAATTTTTATCCCTGTAGCAATATTTGTTGATTCTTCCTGTTCTGCAAAAGTATCCTAGTAGCATATTGATTTTGTAACACCCTGGCCTATTTTCTTCATATAATGATTTTAATAATTTAATAAGATGCAGAAATGAATAAGAGATGTCATGAGAATTCAAATTATACTTTTATTAAAATTTTCAAAGTTAGGGATAAAATGTTGATTAATTGCATTGTAATTCTCAAAGTTTTCAGTAATTAAAATGTTACATTATTTTTCCTAAATACCACTACTGATCCAATTTTTCATGAAATTATGAACAGGTCCAAATATTCTCTTAAATCACCATGTAACTAAAAGATTAATAACATAAAACATAGTAGATAAAGTATTAGAATTAAATGTACAAATAATTATGATATTATAACATTATTGTTGGAGTTCAAGTGTGAAGGTGAAGTCTCACATTGGATAGAAATGGGCAAGTTGAGTAACATATAAGTGAGAAAGACCCACAAACCTAATGCCTTAAGGTTTTGGGTTGAAGGTTGCGTCAAGATCACTTATGTGGTTTGCTCGTGGCCCATTGGTGAAGATCTCTCCAATTCTTCCTAGTGGTGAGTTCATATATGTAGATCGAAAGTCTTCCTGGTGGTGGGTCCATATATGGAGATCAAAAGTCTTCTTGGTAACATGAAGGCCAGGCAGCGTGTCCCATGGCCGTGAAATAGTGGAGCGGCAGTGCAAGTATCTAGAGCCATATTGGCGACAATGTATAAGCTTTAAGACCTAATGGCGGAGAGCATGTTGGCAGCTATGGTTAAGCTCTAAAATCCACTATTGAATACTCGTGGAATGAAAATGGCTTCCACTTGAGGAGGAGTGTACCATGTGGAAGAGAGTCACACTTGAGGAGGAGATTGTTGGAGTTCAAATGTGAAGGTGAAGTCCCACATTGGGTAGAAATGGGCAAGTTGAATAACATATAAGTGAGAAAGACCCATAAACCTAATGCCTTAAGGTTTTTGGTTGAAGGTGGTGTCAAGTTTACTTGTGTGGTTTAGTCGTAACTCATTGGTGAAGATCTCCCTAGTGTTTAATTTTATCCCCCTCAGATTCCCAACAATAATATTATTATCCCAATCCCTTAATGGAGAAAAGAAAGAAGTATAGCGTGTGGAGAGTGTTGTTGTGTGTCCAAAGAAAGATGGAAGAAGGAAGAGTTTAAATCCAAGACTTTATATTACAAGTAATTAGGTTATGGATATTGCGTCTAAAAATATTGCTTAATTTATATTGTGATGCTTTTGCATGATTTTCGCTTAAAAAATAATATTGCATCTAAAAATTCTTACTAAATTTATATTATTTTTCTTTTATTTTTTTTCGGTCAGCTAAAGATAATAAATATATTAGACAAGAAGTACAAGAGGTACCTAACCTTTTTAAACATAATACACAAATTGTCTATTATCCCTTCAAACATAACCCACCTACTCAAAATTCCTTATACCTACATACCATAAACTACCTACCACATCCTTATACCATATATAGCATACTATGCTACCTACTATCCTTATACAAACCATTATTCACGCACATCCTTCAAGCATTCCATTGTTGACCACTTGTAACTAAAAAGAAAAAGAGAAACCCTTCAACTTTGTTGACCACTCATAAAAAGAAAAAGAGAAACCTTTCGACTATTGCACAGCTACGATAATGGTCTAAATTTAATCTTATATGTTTGGTATAATGAAAAATCCATTCCTAGGGAAAATTTTGATTCTTGTGACTTTGAGGTTTTTTTTTTTTTTTTTAATCATAAAGATGGAACTTAAACTATCTTTCCATGGTTATATATGTATGAAATAAGGATTATAAGCTAAAACTTGATTCTTTTTATTATTGAATTCATGAACAATAGTAATCTTGATCTCTAGAATGCCTTATAATTAATGGTAGCTTTTGATTCCTTGTAAAAAGGTGAAAAAATCTTGAGATCTTTGATGATTATGAATGGCTTTCAAATATTTTTGTTGGTAAATATGAAATTGGATGTTGAACCTCAATATGGCTGAATTGTGTTGCAAGGGACGCTTCAGTGTGGAACACTTAGGTGCCTAGCATCCAAAGAAACACTGATTTTTGTTCCAAAACATTCCCAATGACCAAACACTTAGGCACCTAGTGCCCTGCCTCAAACTTTCTTTTCTTTTGGTTTCAGGTGTTAGTGTTACCAAGTCTTTGTAGATTTATATTTGCTAGATGCTTAATGATAAGTAGCATAAACTAAGTAGATGTTTATTGGAAAACATAAAGTTACACCTTGAAAATGTTAAGTTGAACAAGAAATTCATATTACACATTGACTTCTAAAAGGCTAAATGCAAACGATAGTTATAACATGAAATGATATGTTATTTGATGATAATCTCATTGTAGTTTAAATTATGATTAATGAAATGATTCTCGTGTATTATAGCACTGTTATATATGATGAATTCATATACATGTTATTATGTGTATGATTATCATGGTAGTTCAAGTTATGAAGAACAAAATGATCCTCATTTATTATAACACTCTTATGAATACATGACGACAATGTTATGACATGCAAGTGACAACCAACAATATTTTATGTATGACATTTATATGTTGTGTAAACAAAGTTGTGGCTCATATAAATTATGAAAGGATGATTCTTCAAACAATATAATCTCCTATTGCATGCTGATTGTTGGAGTGACAACCACATTCCAGATTCCTGCCAGACTTTTATTGCATGCTGACAACCAAAGAACACATGCCAATCAGTTTCAATACAATTATCACAATATGGGCAAGTTATTGGACATGGAACTCTTTTCATAGATAGACATAGCCTAGAGGGAAGACGTTGTCTAGCTATTCTCCATATGAAAATCTTCATTTTTTGTGTGATTTTCAAACCCCAAAATAGACAACCAGTCACCTCCTTCACGATAGGATTCATTATCAATTACATTTTCCATAATATATAGTGATACATGGATCTGATTGAGAAAGTTTCCATTCTTTGTAAGGTTCCAAATAACTTTGTCCTTTTCATTTGGCAAGAAAATTGGCATTGATAAAATTTGAGTTGCATCACAGGAGTTAAAAACATCACAAATAAAACTTGAACACCAATGTCTAGTTGCTGAATCTATTAAATCACATACCTTCAAATTTTCCAAACCTTGAAAAATTCTTGTTTGGATAAAAGGACTATCTTTTGAACATAGCCACGGATCACTCCATACATTTATTTTCTTTCCACCCCCAACCTCCATCGAATGCCTTCTTTAACCATAGCTCCGTGAAGTGTAGATGCTCCTCCATGTAAAACATGGGTTGTGTCCCAAGTGGGCACCCAAAAAATCCTCCTCTGGATAATATTTTGCTTTGAAATCACGTGTAACAAGAGCATCTTTGTCAGAAATAAATTTCCAACATTGCTTCCCTAGCATGGATAAATTAAAAGCATAAAGATATCTAAAGCCCATACCTTCATTCTCCTTTCTCATAGATAAGCGATCCCAACTAAGCCAATTTATCCCTTTTCCAGAATTTCTATTTGAGCCCCACCAAAAAGAATTGAGTGTTACTACCATTAGATCCGTCATCTCAGCGACTTCGCTCCACGACACTTCACACGGTGACACTTCACTCAACTCCTCGTTGGTCAGAACCCTCTGTGGATAACCCTTGCCGAGACATCCGGCAGCTTTCAAGATCATTGATTGTCCTCACAAACCAACACGAGACCTCTCAGTGTGCTTTGTCCTCACTCGCACACTTCCTAGGAAACTTCCCAAGAGATCACCTATCCCATAATTGCTCCAAGGCAAGCACGCTTAACTGTGGAGTTCTTAAGTGATGAGCTACCGAAAAGTAGATGCATCTTGTTGGTATAGGTAGTACCAATTATTTCCTTTAAGCCATCCTCAATTGTGCAGTCTCACACCTGTACAACCTTTGGATTCCTCTCATTCTGGTGTGATTCGCTCGAGGTGTTACATTGAGCATCCTCTGAATCTCCTCTTGAAGAGTGGATGGAAGTAAAAAAGTACTCATGCAATAAGAGGGGATTGGTTGAGCAACATATTTTATTAAAACCTCCCTACCAGCTTTTGATAGATGCTTTCCAAACCAATGATGTATCTTCTTCTAGATTTTGTCTCTTAAATAATTAAAAATAGATTTCTTCTTGTGTCTAATCATAAAGGGCGTGCCAAGATATTTTCCAGTGCCTAGTCATTCAATGACTCCCAAAGTTTCTTAAATGTGTTGCTGCTCAAAAAAATTTCAAACTTTCCAAAATTCACAACTAACCCTGAAGACTTTTAAAAAATTATTAGAATTTCATAAAGTAATTTGGCCTCTGTTTGAATGGCCCTACAAAAAAAAAATTGTCAGCGAAAAGTAAGTGTGTGAGGAGAGGGGCTCCTCTACACACTTTTACTCCATGTATAACTCCCTTACTCTCATACTTTTTCAGAAGTGCGGTGAGACACTCCATACATAAAATAAAGAGATAGGGTGAGAGTAGGTCACCCTATCTAATTAAGTCCTCTTCCTGGAAAGATAGGTCCCACCCCTTCTCCATTAACCAAAACACTGAAATCAACTGTCTCCACACATATCTTCATCCACCCAATCCACTTGACATCAAAACCCATCTTTAACAAAATAGCTGATAAATACCTCCAGTCAACTTTATCAAAAGCTTTACTAATGTCAATCTTAAGAGAAAATTCTCCTATTTTACCCCTCACTTTACATTTCATGTGATGAATTGTTTCAATAACAACCAGAACATTGTCTTATATAGACCTTCCTTCACCAAATGCTGATTGTTCCTATGAAATGCACTTAGGAAGCACAACTTTGAGTCTATTAGCAAGGACTTTTGATATGATTGTTGGTGATATTGGCAAGTGCACCAAATTGCTCAAGTAACACAGTAGTGAGTAAGATATTGTCTCCACAGGAACTTGTACGATAAATAGGCAATTAATAGTATAATTTCTAAACTACGAGATTGAGAATAATTAAGTAACCAAATTTAAAGACAAGTGCATAAAAAATTAAAGAGTAAAAAGGAAGGATTTTGGTTTGAGAAATTTATCGAACACTTTGTATGCTAAAAATTGAGGTTTGTATCAATGGTGGGAATTGTCGGGGTTTGTCTTCATTGAATCAACCTAACATGCATTCCTAGTCATTCCTATTCAATTAGGCATATGTTATCATCAACCCACAAATTATTCTAACCTTAATCTCTTAAGCGAAAGAACCTAAGCCCGTTAATCACACTATCAATCCCTTGAATTAGTGTAATTAATTGACTTGCATTAAGAATGAAGGTTTTAACGATGACCAATAACCTTTACCCTATCCGTAGGCATAAAGTACATTGGTTGTTCTTTTCAGTTTGCAAATCAGTTGAATTTCCCAATTACAATCAATAAAAGATTCATGCACTCTGGTGATCAAGCCAAGAACAAGCAATAAGTGTAGAAGAGAAACAATAACTAAATTTAATTGAATAGAAAATAATGTAGGAATTACATGAAAGGTGATCCAATTACATCAAACCCCAACAAAGATGGACTTAGCTACGCATAGCCATGGGGGAAGAAGCAAAATAAGGAAGATCAATGAGTGGTGAAGCTAAACGCATTAAACCCATGTCTCGGAGCTCTTGTCTCTTTTCACGTACAAAGTATATGAACCTACGCTAGAACAGAAAAACCCTATTTAAAGTTATGGGTCAAAAAGGGTTCAAGCCCAAAAGAAAACAAAATAGAAAAACATGGTTTATTTTCGCAGAGATTGTTGCACAGGCGTGCAAACTCTCTAATTGAAATTTTCAGAAATTTTAAAAACTTGCATAGGTGTGCAAAGCTCTTAGGACTTCCAAAAATGCTCTTTTGCCTCCGCAAAGCTTCCAAAACTCTAAACTTCAACCTAAATGATCTTCAATGCATCAAATCTCTCTTGGAACATCCCCATTGCTTACTCCAAGCTTCAACAAAGTTCCTAAAAACAAAGAAAACAACCCAAGATCAAGCATAAAAGGGTAAAAACTAGAAATTCCTAACTAAACTAAACTTTTATTAAAACTCAACTAAAATGAAGATAAACAAAGCTCAAAAGCATGGAAAATATCAAATAATTACCCCTAAATCACTACAAAATGTAGGAATATAAGGCAATTATCAATGATCTTATACAAAACATTACATAAAGAAATAGGCCTTAAATCCTTTATTGAAACAGGATTATCAATTTTTGGTATAAGAACAATATCAGTGCTATTTAAATTAGGAGGAAAAAAACCTTGTTCCAGCCATGTATTGCCATGTTTAAAAATCTCATCTCCTAATAAATCCCAAAACCATTTGTAAAATGTCGGATTGAAACCATCAGGACTAGGGGACTTATCTGAGTGCATCTAAAAGACAACATTCCTAAACTCTTGCTTTTGGAAAGGTGCCAATAATGCTTCATTATCACACGCATGAATGTTTTGTTGAACAAAATTGACAGTTGAATCATCATACTCCGCATTCATAGCGAAAAGTTCTTCAAAATATTGTTTTGCCAAGTCACATAATTCAGCCTGGGTGGTCACCATTTTGCCATTATCTCCTGAAAGTTAGGAAATAAAATTCCTTTTTCTTCATTGAGGTAGTTGAAGCGTGGAAAAATTTTGTGTTGGCGTCTCCATCATGTAGCCAATATGCCTTTGCTCTTTGTTCCAGAAAATCTCCTCTTGTGCAAGCAGGTTACTAAGCTCCTCTCTCAACTTCAAAAACTTTGGATAGATTCAGGATCAATGTTAAATCTGACAACTTCAATTCTTTCTTTGCAAAAATTAATTTCACTTTGAAAACGAGACCTGATGTGCCTTCCCAAATAATTCACTCGAACAGTTATAAAGCTTGAATAACAAATCCACATAAACATTTTTGTGCCAACCATCATGCACCACCGAGTTTAATTCTTCTTCCTCCAACAACATATTTTCAAAACAAAATTTCCTTTTTTCACCAATTGATCCTTTGGAATAAGGAATAAAATTATTGGTGAGTGATCAGAGACACTAGCTATGGCATTTAGGAGCCGAGAATTTGGAAAAATATGAAGCCAGCTTCGTGTTGCCAATGCCCTATCAAGCCTTTCCTCCATTTCATCAATGGTACCTTTTCTCCTCATCCATGTGAAAGGGTATCCATGTAGCGGAATAATAATTAAATTGGCATCTAAGACAACTCTACGAAAACCACTTAACAACCAATTAGGATGCTCCACCCTCCCTTTGTTGTCTTCCGTTGATAAAATATCGTTAAAATCACCCAATGTACACCATGGCAGGGTGTTATCTCTGGATAAAGTTCTCAACAAGTCCCAAGAATCTTTTCTTCTGCTTCTTTCTAGGAATCCATAAAAACCAGTCAAGCGCCAAATTGGTTTCCTAGGATAGCGAACCTCAATATTAATAAAATTCTGGGAAAAATTAATTAGGTGACAGTCAAAAGGCTTCCTCCACAAAAAATCTAAACCACCACTACGTCCCAAACAGTCAACTGCAAAACAAGAATCAAAACCCAACAAACATTTTATGTCTTCTATCCAATTCTAGCATATACCAAGGTCTCGCAGAGAAAGATGACATCTAGTTGGTACGTCCGAATGAGGTCACAGAGAGATTGAAATGCTCTCGGATTGCCCAGGCCCTGGCAGTTCCAGCTTAAAAAACGCATTTTTCCTGGCAGGCCGAGTAGCCAGGACCCGCCAATAAAAAATTATCCATACTTGCTGGTTGCATTACATTCTTCGAAGAAAGAGTGATGGAGGATTATGAATTTTTTGCACCGTCAATGGATGACCTTTATGTTTTTTATATGTAATAAGTATTTTCTTTATTTTAAATTATTTGTCGCAAAGTAATGCACATGTCTTAAAAAATAATTAATAACATTAATTATATTATGACAAAATAGTTATGTTGAAAAAAAAAATAGGCTTAAATCCACTTTTGGTCCTTATAGTTTCACGGTTGTATAATTTTGGTCCCTGAATTTTTTTTATTGCATATTTGGTCCCTCACATTTTTAAAATTGAGCAATTTAATTTGATCCACCATTAGTCTGTTGTCAATTTTTTAACAAAAATTATTGATATGACATGCTAATAAGGATGTGGCACTGACATATTGATGTGACAAATAATGTGGCAGTCTAACATGTATACTAACATGACACTAATTGTATGCTAATGTCAGCATGTCAGTGTCACGTTAGCACACTGTCAGTGCTATGTCAGCATATGTGTCAGATTGTTATGTCATCATGTCAATGCCATGTCATTATTAACTTATTAATGTGTCACATTAGCAAATTTCATTAAAATATTGATGATAGACTAACTATGGGCAAAAATTGCTCAATATTAAAAATGTGAGAAACCAAATGTGCATCTAAACCTTACTTTTATTACGAAGAAAAGAAGTATTTATTTTATCATAAATACAAAAAATAATAATAATTAAAATCATGTTAACATTTTCCATGATCTCTTTGATTAGCATATATTTATAAAAAGAGTTGAAGGTACGTATAAATTAATTATATAATTTTTCGCAATACATAAATTAAAATGAAGTATATGTACTATGTTTTGCATATGAAACCCAAGTTGATGCAATAGCTTATTGGTTAAACCTTGCTCACTTAACGCAGGTTCAGAACATCAGCACACACGAGAATGTCATGGGCATCAAATTCTAAACTCCTCCTTGGCAACAAGTATCGTTAACTTTACTTGAGAAAACCACCAAGAATTTTGACAACATGATTTCACTCCTTACGCTATATATGCATTTTTAAAATCAATTGCATTTGTATATATGTTTGATGAAGTTGTAGCACTTAGCAGGAGAGAAGAGAGAAGGATTATTATTTGTTGTTGCCCCTTGACATCTTTCTGTGCCAGATTAAATTATTAGGTATGAATATCGCTTCATTCTTACTCCCTTTACAAATTAATATATCTGATAGCTTTTGTTTCATCAATTTGCTTTGTTCTTCAGATAGTATTATTTCTAATAAAATAAACTTTTGTTTCATTCTTACGCTACAAATAAGTTTATTAACAAAAATTTTCTCATATGTCTTATTGCTTTGATAAACCAACTATATGTGTTTCATAGAAATTAATAATAGTTTAATTTAATTAATTATAACAAAAATGTTTTTTGCACCAGTATCAAATTAATTATTATCAGCGTGGCATTGTTTAAAAAACCTGACGTTTTAAATATTTTTTGTTATAATCAAAGTTAAGAGGCGTGGCATTACATTGTTGAATGACTGCAAAAAACAAATGATCAAGTATCAACCTTAAATTAAAGAGAAAATTTTTAACCGTTCCTTTTTTTTCTTCTTCTTTTTCTGTGATCCAAAAATGATCAAATGTAAGAACAATTATATTTAATAGCAAAATAATATGTAAAATAATTAAATATTGGATAACTTATTATGTGTCTAAACAATTAGGTAGGAGGAACTGTAATTGGCAAAAATATTATTAACTATAATGCTATACGCATACTATACAGATATCACTTGACATTTATAATGCTTATGTGACGAGTTTAATGTTCTAAACCGAGCCTAATATCTTATTCTAGTCATTTCTTAAATTTGTTGAAGAAAGAAATTAAAACTAAAAGAGTGCTTTATATTATTTCTTTTAAAATAAATTACATCAATATAAAAGTAGTATCATGTTATCCAAAAGCTATTATTCAAGTCCTAAAACTTGGTCCAAAAAACTTTTATATAGAAAGCAAATATGTCAAGGAAAATGATGTTTGCATTTCTGTATAAAGGGGTTGTAATTCGTGAAATTATTTTTTTTATAGATTGTATACGTTTTCTAACTAAATTATAAGAGAAATAAAAAGAAAAGAAAAAATAGGAGATAAATTGAGTAATATTATAAAAAGATATTTAATCAGATTGATCGTTATTAATTTAAATATTTCTATTAGGATTACTAAAAAAGAATATTCTTTACATGTGACAGATATAATAATACTTACAAATTAAGGAGAATACCAAAGGATTTGAAGTTTAAGGTTAGTCCAATACCATTTTCCCTTTTCTTTTCTTATCATTTATTATGCGTTAATTAATTTGTCCTTTATTGTTTATTATTAGTTGTTATCAATTTTTACGTCAGTTACTTTTTGTTCAATTTTTTTATATGATTAAAGTTTATAAGTTAGCTTATAACTAATAACTTCTCTTAAATCTTCAAAAAAAAAAAAAAAAAATTCGCTATTGGTCGAAAACTGAAAACATATAAACTAATTTATTGAATTAGAAATGTTTGATAAAATTATTTTTAAAATAGATAATAAATATAAAATAATATAAAAATCACATTTATATAATTTTTTATATAAATTTTTATGTTGAAAATATATAAAAACATATCTTATGGAAACTATTGTTTTAAATATATTTTTATGTAATTATATTGATAAGTTTTTATTAAATTTAAATTATCATCAATTCGTTAAAAGATTAAATATTTTATTAAAAATTAAAATAGTAAGAAAGGATGTTAAATTTATTAGAAGGGTAGCATATAAATAATTAAAAAAAATGAGTAAAAAAGAAAGTATATTAAAATAATAAGGATGAAATGAAAGAAAAATACAACCTACAATTCCTACAAACTTATAAACAATAAGCTAGTTAAAGTAACTTAAAATTTATAATGAACGTAACAAAAATATCTTATAATTTAATGAAAGAAGTACAAAATAATTTCTTTAGAATATATAATATAATTAGTTGAAGAGTAACTAGCGATTATATATATATATGTGTGTGTTGATTAGAATATAAGTAGTGGTGGATCTAATTTTTTTTTTAGTGGCCAGATAAATAGTCTATAATATTTTTATTGACAAAAATATTATAAGCTTTTACAATAGATATAATTTTATGACAAACAAAAAAATCAAAATACTTAAATTTCTACAATTATAATTATCCTCTACGCATTTTCATATTAGGTATTAGGGAAATTGGGAACGGTTAAAATTAAAAATGTAAAGTGGATAAAATTAGAACTAATTTATTTTTGAGAGTTTCTATGGTATCCTTACTAATTTTTGGGGTTTTGATACTGTTCATTTTTTAAAGAATAGTTATTAAGTTACATTGTCATGTCATTATTTTGATATTTAGTAATAAATTTATTATATATTTCAATTTAGTTCCTATTTAATTAAAATATTATTTCTGTTAAATAAACTTTTCAACATTACAAAATTAAACCTCAGCAAACATATCAAATTGTTTTTTTTTTTTTTTCTCTTTCTCCCAATTCCAAAACCCTAAAACAGCAACATGTTGATGCAACGTGAGATGCACTCCAGCAACATGTTGAAACAGGAAACTAAAGTAAATAAGAAAATTGGAATTTTGATCCCAAAACATACCAATCATGTGTTAATACGCAATTTAAGTTGCTTTTAAAACAGGAGCCTTATAGTCTTTGATGTAACATCCTCGTATGCATAATTGAATTCAATCCCTGGTCATGTGCCAAAAAACACCGCACTGATCCAATGATCGGATCTAATGGAGAAGTAGTGAAGAAAAGGTCCTTTCGGCTATTTCCATTTGAATTGTTGAACTACCCGAGAATTTATATTTATAAAAGATGGGAAAAGGTAACAGAACCAAACCAATCAACAATTCTCATGTTGACTCATATCAACCGGCAAAAAAACCCAGAATCACATATTTATTATTTTATTATAATAGAGTTTCTATCGTTTTTTTTTTTAATCAGTAAAGAAAAACTTCATTAAGACAGAAAATCAAGGGTACAAGGGGTACTCGTCCTTCAAAAAAAAAAATATCTTACCTATCTACACAGAAATTCATCTACTTAAATCCTCTAACCCAACTTTCTTAACCCAACCAACATAGAGTGAATCCAGTATATATACCTCCCTTATTTACACAGGCCTCCATCTAAACCAGGCTACCGTCATAACAATATATGCTAATTTATTTAATTACTCTAATAAAAGTGATAATCATAGCAAATATATTACTATAGCACTTACGACCCTTCCCACAAAAGTGCAACAAATATTGCCACACAAACAAATACCAAGTGCAGCAAACATTGGCACACATACAAATACCCACTGTAACTCCACCCTCAAAACTCTATATTCAATTCAGGCATGCCCCCGGATCCATCTGCCATTACGAAAAGAGAGTTTCTATGGTACTTGAGTGCATCTCACATCGCACCCAAAGCTACATAGTCACAACGGCATTTTGTTGTTCCACACAGTTACAACGGTGTTTGCACAATCATAACGGCATTTTGGGGTTCTGGGAGAAAGATAAAAAAAAAAAAAAAATAGTATGTTTGCTGAAATTTGATTTTGTGATGTTAAAAAGTTCATTTAACAGAAATAATATTTTAATTAAACAGGAACTGGATTGAAATATATAAATAATATAATTAATTTATTATTAAATATCAAAATAATGACATGGTAACGTAAATTAATAACTATTGGTTAAAAAACCAATAGTATCAAAACCCTCAAAATTAGTGGGAATATCATAGAAACTCTCTTTATTTTTTTATGAGTAAAATTAGTTCCAATTTATTTTTTCTGTGGATAAAATTAGTACTAATTTATTTTTTCTTTTATCTTTTGTAACCTTTTTACATTCATTTTTTGAAATAATTAGCTTCTGGGGTAACACTTATTTTTTTTATGGGGACAAAAAAATTGTTTAACATATTAAGAAAAAAAAGTTACTTTGTGGGAGCAATTGCCCTCATTGCCCCAACTGTACATCTGCCACTGTCTGCTGATATGAAACAATGATCAGTAAATGCCTTGTGTAGTTTGCACGTAATTTAAGAAAGGCAGAAGACAACAAAGTCACCATTCTAATAGTTGCAGTAAAATTGATGGATTTATACATATAGTTTGGTATTTTTTGACACAGAAAAAAGAAGTACATGGAAGCAGAGCAGAAAGACAATATGATGAATAGTTTTCAAGAGATGTTTCATAGAAAATTTCGGAGGCATGAGGATGAGGAAACTGGACTGAGCAAATCTGTGCAAGATCCGGAAGGCTTCACTATTTTCAAAGAAATGAAGGACTTTTTGCTGCGAAGAAAAAAAGAGAGGAAATCTTCGAAACACAATACTTCCGCTTCCTCATTAGCTTCCACAGAGAGTAGTGTGGATGATGACATTATTTTAACGCGAATTAGCCCTATGGGAAACACCCTGCTGCATATAGCAGCTGTGTCTGGAAAAGTGGACGAGTGGTTGAAGGTGGTAACTGAAAACAAACCAAGCCTTTTGGCTCAGAAAAATGAGAATGAAGATACAGCACTGCATGTTGCTGCAAGAGCCGGGCACATCTCTACTCTTGAGAAGTTGTTGGCTGCCCTTCTCCGTAATTTGCCATATTCTGAAAAACCCAAAGAGGCTTTGGATGAAATCCTCGTGAAGAACAGGCGAGGAAACACTTTCTTTCATGAGGCCATGTTGAATAGTAATTGCAAGGAGCAAGACGTAATGAAGATTCTAAATTTTAAAGAACTACAGACTGAGGTTCCAGGCTTCAAGGAATTGGTTGAGCGAGCTGCGTTGTTTTGGACAAACAAAGAAGATAAATCAGTTTTGCACTTGGCAATTGAGAAAGACTACAGGGACATTGTTGATGATGCATTGACCATATTGACCACCCAACCCCCTGAATTGGATCAGTTGATTCAGAACCACCAAGAGTTGGCCAAAATGAATCCAAAAGGTAAAAACCACATCTAACCTCTTATTATTAATTTCTTGCTACACTCTTTTCCCTTAATTTGACAATCATTTTTGGTCAGGGCAATGAATAACATTTTCATGTTAAATCAAGATAAGAACATTACTTTAGTTTAGCCGTAAAATAATATCTTTTGCTCCTCACTTTATTAGTAGACATAAATTCTAACCCTAATTTTGGTTATTGGTTTGTTTATATATATGCCATAGATTGAAGTTAATTGCGTATGGATGAATATATTAATTAAGATTCTAAAATATCTAGCAATTAATTGATATCAAAGCCACTTTAACCTTAATCACGGCTGTATATAATTTTGGATATTGAAATAAAAGGTTTTAATGGTTTTAGGGATCAATTTTGTTCCTTCTCCAAAAATCTTTAGGCCAAAAATTCTGATCATGATTACGCGCATAAAGCCTAGGGTTGATGTAAGAGCAAGGCTTACTACACACTTGAATGCTTTAGGTAGGCACAACGTTGCACCCTAACCAAGGAAAGTGATAATAAATGGGAAAATTTGTAATGTATTAAGTGTGCAAGACTATGATTAATTGATTATAGAGCCTAAAACAAGGTTCGCAAGTACAATAATGAAAGGAAAACAAATTCAAGTAGCTTAGGAATGCTCATTCTCTCCCATAGCATGCATCCAAATTCCAAACCAATTCCTCCTCCCTCCACTTTATCACACTTCCCTCTCAATTGCCTCACATGCATGTCATGCCACACTCAAACAGCCATCTAGGCAGTTAGGAATTATTCGGTGCATCGCACCTGTTATTCCTTATCCTATACACATGCTTAATCACGTCCTTCCAATATTGGATCGCATCACAGAGAGAGACAGAAGAAAGTAGCCAAGAAAGCAATAACAAATCATGTTGATCTCATAGAAGATATGCTGGATTGATTATTGTAGCTTCATAATATTCTTTTGTAAGAAATCTTGAATGAATTAACGGACTTGCAAATAAAATTTTTGAAACGGGGCCACAAATCATAGCTTCTTCTTCTTGTTGCCATTTAAGAAAATTCTTATATTAAGCATGATAGGGGTTGGAGAAGAAAACGAAATTGGGGTAGTGTGAGTGCCAAACTCAAGCCATGGATAAAAAAAGAATGATATATAATACTATTTTAGAAAGTTAAGTTGTACCTTCAAGAGATACTTAACTCTATGCCTAATAGCTAGAAGGCCATACTACCTGACAAGGGTAGGGCCTCTCACTGGTACTGCTATTGTAACAACTAATGATTGGAGCCACTAAGCCTCTCTCTTTAATTCCCTCAGTTGACTCCCAGTCTTGACATGGTTGAAGTTATAGACGAGGAAGGCGTAGGTGCCCTAAATTGGTATGTCCTATGGTCTACTAGAATCAAAAGATGCAGATCATCTAGAACTCCCGAAGCCAAGGCAGGGTCATCACTCCCTAGAGCCCCATACTAGAAGGTTACCCTGTTGGAGTACACACTTATGAAGATACGTCATTCTCTACTCCATGAGTTGTCCACCCCCTTGAGTTTTCCACAATGCTTTAGATATGTCTTTTGTTGTCCATCCACTGCTTGATAACAAGCAGGGCCATAACCAAGACACAAACAAGGGGGTGAGATATCAAAACCAGACAGGCATACAAAACACATAGCATAGCAATTAATAATAGGGGATGCTAGCTTCCGTTAGTGATGCATAAAATATGTTCGCTTAAGGGCAAGCGTATCCTACGAAGTAGTAATAGTGGACTTAAGTCCAGATATCGAACCCAAAGGACTAGAGGCAATTCCCAAACAATATACTTCACAATAAACTAAGCAATTCAGATTTTAACAGCAGGTTAAAAAGGGTTTTATCAATTGCTTTGCAGAAAATAGAATTTAGGAAATAAACAGTAAATGTTTAAGAGATTTTCAGATAAGGAATACTAGGGTTGTGATTTCAAATTCACAATAAAATCCCTTAAAAGCTTATTTTAATTGAAATTCAAGAGTCAATGATCAATTGCTGATCAACCCTCTTAAATTAATTAACAGACAGTGGTCATGTACTGTTAATGCTTTTTCCCCAGTTTATTTCCTAGTTGATCATATAGGAATCAAATTAACGAAAAGCATAAATAAGAGAGAGGGTGATTAAATATGATTAATCTGATTAGAAATTTACCAAACAAGTTTGATCATGCATGTTTGTATAAACCCAATTATTTCCTAGTTCTGGCAATTGAAAGTAAATTGTCACTAACATACAATTGACTAAATATAGGATCGATCAGTTCTAGAACAGAAAAAGCAATGAAATAATTCAATTGATAAAGGGAACTACAAAAATTCAATTAAAATAGCCAAAGGGAATACATGCTCAGTTTACATATCACAATCCTAACAAAAGTAATTAGCCAACCATAGGTACAAGAAGGCACAAAATTATAATCAAAGCCATAAAGAACGAAAGAGAGAACTTTACAAGTTAGGACCTACCCCCATCACGTTCCTTATGTTCTTCCCAAGCCTAGGTTCCTCTCTCACAGTCACTATCTATCTCCAGAACTTCAATTTTTAAAACAGAGTAAAAGATAAAAAGAAAAAATCTCTCACTTCCCCATTTCTATTTATAATCAACGTTCTGACTTAGGGGCACAAAGTCCAGCACGACTGTGCTAAAAGAGCGGACTTTTCAAAACTCAAATTCTCTTGGTGCCTTCATTAGGTCAACACCGTTGTGCTTAAATTAGCATAGTCATGCTCAGAAATGACGTTGAGCAACACTTTGTAAAATTTCCAGCACGATTATGTTGCACATAGCACGACTATGCTGCATAGAGCACAACCGCTCTCTTTAGGAGGTGCCTAAATATTCTTAAAGTCATTCTTTTTAGGCTCTTTTCCTGTTTATTCTCGCGGGGACCTTCCTGTTGCACACTTAACAAAAAAGTGAGCTTTCCCAACATAATGTACACAAAATAAAGCATTTTTAAGGTCAAAATTCATATTCCATCACGTACAAAATATTGTTTATGACTTAGTAACAACCCACATACATATACATCAATACATGGTTGACAATATTAATAAATCTAACCAATTAAAACAAATCATGGTATTTAGACTATGCGCATGCATTTATCAGGCTAATTAAGTTATACATATATTTATTACACTTATTCTCCAATATCTTATCACATTACAACTTAGGCTACGCAGGGACAATATATTTTTAACAACTCAGACATATATAACAACATCCCATATATAAATAGAAGACTAAGTCTTTATAAAGCATCACAATCGTCAATTATCAAGTACAACCAACAACAGGAAAGGGGTTAGTTACTTAGGATGAATGAAATGCATGGTCATACGTTCAATTAGTAATTACCTTTTGATTAATGCATGATGCATGCATGTACCTAACTTATATAAGGCCAACAACCACTACTTGTCCCAAAGAAGAGACACTAAGCCCATGGGAGTAGCACTAAACGTTGGACTTGGTACTAAGCGTTGATCCAAGAGAAGGCATGGATTCAACACTAAACATTGTAACAACTCTAAACAAGGATTGTCACTAAGCATTGATCTAGTATCAAGCATGGATTCGACACTAACCATTTATCCAACACTAATCAAGGATAGGCATTAAGCCTTAGGATGTTATGATGCATGCAGTTACCCAACTTTTATGGCGCTAACAACCATTACTAGTCCCAAGAGGAGGCACTAAGCCCATAGGAGTGGCACTAAGTCTTGGATCCGACACTAAGCATTAATCCAAGAAGAGGCATGGATCTAACACTAAGCATTGATCTAGCACTAAACATTGTAACAACTCTAAACAATGATTTGTCACTAAGCATTAGTCTAGTATCAGGCATGGATCTTACACTCAGCATTGATCCAACACTAGTCAAGGGTAGGCATTAAACCCTGAGATGTTATGATGCATGGCAAATTAATACATCTTTCACTTTATTATTTGTTGAGATGAGAGGACTAGAGATGGATTTTATGGAGAAAAGCCCTTACCCTTAATCATAGAGAAATTCTTTTTTCTGAAATCATTTCCATCACCCTTAAATCCTTTCGCAACACTTCTCAAAAGCAAAGGTATTTACATAATAAATCTTTTGGAAATCCAAAAGGGTATATACATGAGTATACAGTCATGAAAGGCATCTAGACTTCGTGCACAAGTCTAGACACCCAACTTTATGTACAATGGTTATTTTTCAAGAATATAATACAATGCAATAGGTTTCTAAAAGAATAGGTTGGGTGAAGAAAGTGTCACAATAGGGGACACCTAGTTTGTGGCCAAGATTTTGAATAAAGGCTTTCTCAAGTAGTCATGGATCCATAGGATTTTCGCAAAATGTCCAGGGTTTCACTAGATCTTTCTTAGAAGCTGCAACCTCATTGGGTGCTTAAATCTAACTCATGTTTTGCAAACCTTAAAGTGGGATTTCAAAACAAAAGGATACTATCTCGAACATCATCTTGGGTAATTCGTATAAGTTTTCTATATACACAATTGGAGTAATACCAATTTCCATAATCTCATAGAGATGTATTTAAAAGATTCTATTTACAGGGAAAGTACTACAACATATAAATCATGCAATCTTATACACATCAATAGTTGTTATCAATCACACTATTCATATTGAACATGTTGCAGTAAACAACTCACCAGAATTCACACACAATTCCAAATGCAATGAAACCAGTGGCACATTAAAGTAGACACACAAGGCTTTAAGGTCACCAATGGAAGTTAACTAATTCCATTAAAGGCATTCCAGCCAACACAACCAAAATAGAACACTTATATTTATCACCATTCAACATCAAACACATATGTTCTTTAAAATGCCACATGTAGCGGATACTTAGACAATTAATGGTACTGGTCCTATGAGATATTAGACACTTTTGAGGTATGCCCAAAATAGGGAAAAAAATTAGGGTACACATCTTGTTCCTCATAAGTCATGCAATCACTCAAATAACTCAAAATCCCAAAAACCTTGACCCACTTAACAAGTTTTGGTGTAAAATTCACTAAAAATTGTAGAAAACTCTATTTAGGATGAGACCACCTGGCACATTTCACAACCACACCATATCCGTAGAATACAAACAATATATTAAACTAACTCAAACACCCTAGATTCCATAATTGAGAGTGACTATCAATAGATTTCATAACCTCCATATATTCACAACTGACCCATCACACTATTTTTTGTCCTTCCAATCGTGGTCTGTAGAGTAGCTCGATAAGCTACTCTACTTTATAGCTTCATATTACATTGAGGATTTAATTTAGATGCTCGAGGTTCAACCTAAATCATACATGGAAACAATCATACATTTACAACACTACTCACCAATTCAAAACATAACACGTAAAGTGATACATAATTATAAAGTTAACACCTAGAGTTATAAGTCATTAGGAGCAAGGTGCTCCTAATTGACATCTACATAGCATAGGCTATCTCACTACCCCTTACCTTTAGTCAGTGAGGGATTTGTTAGTCTCACTCCGAGGCCTATTCAAGCTTTTCCCTCGGTTTGCTCCAAAACCTGTGATCAATGTAACTTTTGCCTTGCTTACCTGATCAATGACCAAGAACTGTCAAATCTAAGCTCTCAATGAGCACAATATAAGTTTCATTATATGAGGCTTTTGGAGGCTCGAAAGCCCCCGTGCAAGGCAATATATGGTTCAACCAACACAGGGAATGACGAAAGGAAATACGATTTCATTATACCTTTGGTTCTATAACTTCGAGAAGGTTACATTGGTGCGATCGAAGCTCCGTTGGAAAGCTACAAGCCTTCCTAGACTAAAGAGGGCAACAATTTTAGGGAGGGGGTTGGGAACCACACACGCAATGCTTTAGATGGTGGAGATTGGAGGAGTTACAGTTTTGTATGGTATAGGTGGTGCTTGGCGTGAATTGGAGGGGAGGAAATGATGGCTTTTGTTGGTTGATGGTGTTGGGCTGTAGAGATTGAAGGTAAGAAAGGTGTTAGTAGGGGCATGAATGAAGGAGGAGGAAAAAGGTCGAGTTGCAAGGGTGGAAGGGAAAAAGGATGGGTTTGTAAGGAGCTGTGGCGATTGCTCACGTAAGCACAAACATTAACTTTAAATCTTTTAACAGCAGGATTAAAGTAATAGATAAATTACACTTTCAGGTACCTAAATGACATTTTTATACTTTCAGGAATCTAAGTGACGGTGAATTACACGTTCAGGAACTAAAAAGATAGTTTACCCCCTTTTTAGAGAGAGAAAGAGAGATATCAAAATAACTTAATCTAATTAATTCCCAAAATATATACTCCATAAAGAGGATCCTGATTAGAGCAGCATCAGCTATACCTCCATAAAATCTACCAACAATTATACCAAAGACTCCAAACACCTATTGGGGTCCCTTAGGCGGGTCTCCCCTAGAATCCTTAGCAGCAACAACAACATCCTTTTTATTAGCATTGCATCCAATTGTCATTTGCATCGTTGTAACACATACATATAATACAAAGGAAAAGAAAACAGTGAGATGATTTGATCATTAAATCACAAGTCACACAATGAATCTTAGCATTCACACAATACAAATAATCATGATTAGTGATCATCTAGAAAATGTTATGCAAGGGATGTTAAGGTTTTAGTCTAAGTGATATGTGACACATGTGGGCCCATACTTTTGCTTATGCACCTCGTCGGGTCATCATTGCCATTAGAAATTGATTAGGAGCTCTGATTCCTTATTCACAAGTTCCACATCATATCTTTTTATCAATAGACAAATTCACCCTTGGCTCGACATTCAAGAATAGAGTCCATCAATCTTGGTGATGCTCAATAGTTGTTAGAGTTATCAAGTTTGATCCTGCAAAGAACCTAACTTGAATTTATTATTCGTACAATTGGGACTTCACAACTTGGTATCAAAACTTCAAGACAATACACAATCCTACATACATCTTGGAGTGCACCAAACTGCCAAACTGTATGCCTTTCATAACTTCCTTAACCAATGCAAATGATACATAAGCATACATAAGGTTTCAAATCATCTACCCTAAGGTTCCATAATTTCCATAGAAAATCCGACAGAGTTTCCTCTGTTTCTAGGTACTTTCCCATATACCCTCATCAAGTATGATAACCAAATATAAAGATTCACTTGATAGAAATTTTATATCTCATGACCATCAAAATATTCATCAAAAGCCAATTTACATTCCATGATCAATTTCAGCTCACTTTAGCCAAATCACATGGAGTCCAAATGGCTCCTCATCACCATTTAATTCTCATATCAATCCATATATTTTTCTCAACTACATATTCAAGATTCAAAAATCAACTTATTAAAATTATAATTAATTTAGTTCTTTCATTAATCTTTTTGTCATTCAAACTCTAGTTAATTTACTAATAAACAAATTGTCTTAATCTATTTCCTTCATTGATGATTTCAGGGTACTAATTCCTTTTTAATTAACTTAGTTATGGACACTAATGAAATCTATAAGTTAAGTTCCTATTTATAAAATATTGCACAAACTTGATTATTATAGAATTAGATTAGACTAAATTTTATAAAATTTAGGCCTTACTAACCTATTAACTATAAACCACCTAGGTAATCCCTCTAACTAATCTAATCTTATGTAAATTAAATCAAACTACTCTCCTCAGTTTATTCCCTTCTAAGATCGTGGCATATGCATGGCTTTGAGAGATCAATTTGTTTGTTTGAGATACATACTTCAAGACTCTAGTTTACCAACATGATTCAAGATTTATTATATGCTTCCATTTGTAGCTCATTAATACTTTACACTTATCACACACCAATCAATTACCTAAATTAATTTAATTTGTCATCCTAAGGTTTTAACTCCTATGCCATGATACTCAGCAAAATAAAAGCTCTTCCTAGGTACTTATTGACCAAAGAGGTCGTGGAATACACAAGTGTTAAGGACCAAATTCTCATTCCTTTTAATTAGATAGTTCAAGACTAAAACACTAATAACTTACTTCTCTAATTCCATTAGTTAATTATCTATGTTTAGATCAAGTTTCATTGTTTTGACATGCCAAAGCCTTAACCATCAACATAAACATGTAACTAACATGAAAATTCATCACATCTACCACTAAACCATAAAGGCCGTGGCATTTACTAGAACACACAAGGCACATTTACAATATCTTAAGCAATACCATGTCACTCACTAATCCAACAATTAATCAACAATTAAAGTCCCCCTTAGGCAGTGGAGTGTACCATAAAATTCAAGCCAAATAGAAAAATTTTATACAACATAATGGCACATACTAATTTTTCAAGTAACTACTACAATTAATTGAAGATGAATTAAAATTCATTTGAACTATTATAATCCACGGTAGTCCTGGGTATCACAACCAATTCAAGTCAAACTTACAATTCTCCAAATACTCAATTATTCCTTATCACCTATGAAGCTAATTTTCTACAAAATCATAGCAATTTACTCATCCAACGATAATTTAAAATAACCAAAACATCAATACATAAGAGAACAACTAATTAATGGGATTAGGGTGCCATCCCAACCTCCTTCAACCCATTTTGTAACATAAAAAAGGACCAAATTAAACGCCCCTCCCCTCTTACCAAGGAGAAACCATACCAAAAAGGAGAAAAACGGAGGAGATTTGCCTACTCTTAGCTCTAACTTGCTTCAATCCCTTTGAAACCTCAACTTTTGAGTCTGTAGTATATGTGTGTCTTCATGTCGAATGAAGAGAGAAAGAGAGAGTGAAAAACCTAACTCTTAAGTTTAGTGTGGTGTATGTGGCTTCACAAATAGGATGACATGTGGCTTAGTAGTATGTGGTTTTAAAATTTTAATATAACTAATTAAAATTAAGGGAAAATCTTATAACTATTCCTAACAAACTAATCTCTATCCCTAAGAAACTAAATAAAATTCTGGTTAGTCCTTTCTTCTATATAAGTACATATAAAGAATAAGAATGATTTTCTTATCAATCCTAATTTTGGTTTCATATGTACCTGACTTTGTAGTCAACATTGATTTTTCTATATGGTATATAGTAATTCCACTCAAATTAATTATATATTTGTTTATATAAATATTAATTGGTTTGATTCATGGAAAGAAATTATTTATTTCAGGGAGTGAAGTGAAAAAATAGCAGGAAGATAGCAGTGCAATGGACACTTTGGAAGAGCAAGAATCAGCCTTTAATATCCATGAATTTGACCATTGTATGGCTTCTCATGATATGGTAATTGTGATGGATAGTTTTGAAATGTCGCAAGGAAATAACAAACATGAAAAAACAAGCCAAGAAAATCACCAACAACCAGCCCAATTGATTCCATGCAGCTCCCATTATGTTCCACCAGGAAAATTACCACTCATTGTTGCAATCTTACAGCAGAAACCAGGTACTTGCTGCACAACTATAGATTTGCTCTAATTTTTGGCTACTCATCAATCTATTCATAATTGGATAGGGATATTATTAGAAGAATAGAGGAGATTCTATTCCATTTGGCACACAAGCTACATGGATTGATACTTTATTTATAGTAAAGCAACCCATAGTCATTACATGACTTTTCAATTAACACACTAAATGGACATAATGTCAATAACCCTTCTAATTCTTAGTGGTTACATAAGAATAATGCTCCTTGATATGCACATTAACTCATATCCCTTCATTTCTAACAAAAACTCACAACTCTTCATTTTCTAATTATTATTGTTTCTGACATCCCCCCTTAATTAGAAAATTCTCAACAGATATTCTACACATCAAGTATTACTCTCAATCTTCTAAAATCTTCAAACTTGAGGGGCTTAGTGAAAACATCTACAACTTGATCTTGTGCCTTCACATGAACTAACAACTCCAATTACTTCTTGGCAATATTTTTCTTAAACTTGAACGCCTACTTGACTCCAATTGCTTCATGACCCTTACGAAGTTTTGATAACTCCCATTTATAATTTCAATTTCATCATATATTTCCAGAATACTTCTCATTTTTCTTGGTCTTTCACTTGAACTCCCTTCGAAAGATGAGGCTTCATGTATTGAAGGAGTTGGTAAAGGAGGTGGAGTAGAAAACTCATTTAGTGCTACAACTTCTTGATCACTTTCTTCAAAATATGGAAAGAAATCACATATGCCTTCTTCTTTCTCCTAATTTCATGTCTCTTCTTCATCAAATTCTACATCGTTACTTACAATAATCTTCCCATTATTTGGATTATACAACTTGTAGCCTTTTAAATTTGCATCGACAATGAACACATGCTTCATACTCCTATCATCAAGCCTGGATCTTCCTTGGTCAGGCACATAAGCAATGCAATGCTCCAAAAAACTCTAAGATGGTCAACTCTTGGCTTCACTCCACTCCATGCTTCTTAAGGTGTTTGGCCTTTGACATTCCTTGTAGGAGAGCAATTAGACAAATAAACTACACATGAAACAGCTTCGACCCAAAAATCCTTAGCCATAGATTTAGCTTTCAATATACATCTAGCCATATTAAGAATAGTTCTATTTTTTTCTTCACCACCCCATTTTGTTGTGGGGTTCTAGGAACCGTTAGAGAGCGACGAATCCCATTATTTTCACAAAACTCATTGAATTCTTTTGATGTAAATCTGTCACTTCTATCGAATCTTAGAGCCTTGATTACATAGCCACTCTCCTTTTCTGCAAGAGCTTTCAAATTTTCAAAAATTACAAATGCCTTATATTTTTGCTTCAAGAAAATACACCTAACTCTTCCTACTAAGATCATCAATAAAGAGCAAAAAAAAATTTGTTTTTAGCAAATGAAGGAGGATCAACTGGACCACATGCATCGGCATGAAAAGTTGGAGAGGCTCGTTTGCTCTTGATTCAATCTCTTTGGGAAAACTTCTTCTTGCATGCTTGCCAAAGAGATATGCTTCACACAATTGATTAGGATGGTTGATGTAAGGCATCCTTCTCACCATCTTCTCATCTCCTAAGGTCTTGAGTGCTCCAAAATTCAAGTGGCCAAACCTCACATGCCAACACCATGCTTCATTTTTTATGCTAGCCTTTAAGTATTTTGCTTCATTGGTCTTAATGCTCAATGTGAACATTCTATTTCTTGACATATACACCTTGGCAATCAAATTATAGTTTTGATCTTTAAGCCACAAACAATTATATTTCATGAGAATTTCATACCCCTTCTCAACAAGTTATCCCAAACTCACAATATTACTTTTTAGTTTAGGAACATAATAAACATCCTTGATGAATTTGTGAGTTTTAATGAAATTAAAATAGTACTTTTCCTTTGGATTAGCACCATGAAAGAATCACCAAAGGAAACATTTTCCTTCACCTTTTATTCAAGCTCCTCAAATTTCTCCTTGTAACCACACATGTGATTACTTGCTCCATTGTCAAGATACCATAAATTCTTATCATCATTCTCTTCATTATTATGTGAAAGCAATAGTGTTGGCTCTTCATCTTATTCTTTCTCATGAACAAGATTGACTCCTTTTTCAACATTGGATTTACACTCCCAAGAAAAATGACCATACTTATGGCAATTATAACATTCAACATCGACTTTACACTCCCAAGAAAAATGACCATACTTACAGCAATTATAACATTCAACATTGGATTTATCATACCTTCTTTTGTTTGTTCTTCCAAAATTGCATCTACCTCTTCTTCTACCACAATCTCTAGTGAATTGATAACTCCTTTCATTATTTTCAACATTATCATGATCTCCTCCTCCTCCTCTTCCTTGGCCACGTCCATGTCCTCTTCCACGACCACATCCTTTTTGGCTGTTTTCTCTATTTTCTTTCAAAGATGATTTGGCTTTGAGGACTAGCTTGGTCTAAAGGCTCATCATGTCTTCTTTTGAACCTTTCTTCATATGCTTGAAGTGAACCCAACAATTAGTCCATAACCATCGATTTTAAGTCCTTTGATTCTTCAATTGCATAATTCTCAAAATCAAAATTTGTAGCTAAAGAATGAAGGATGTTCTCTATCATATGAACATCTTCCACATTTTCTCCATAACACTTCATTTGGTTCACGACCATTATCACCCTATTTCCAAAATTCAAAATTGACTCAAACTCCTTCATCCACAAGTTCTTCACCTTGTCAATGCCTTCAAGGGAGGTCTTCAAAATCTCCCAAGCTTCTTTGGAGGTGGATGCATTGGACACCATCTCAAACATGGCTCCATCTAAACCTTGATAGACGAAGGTAAGTTCTTGTTGATCCTTCTTCTTCATCTTCAACAAAGTCTTCTTCTCATTTTGTGATAGAATCCCCATTTTCAGGTTAGGTATAACCTTTCTCCACAACCTTTCTCCACAACCTCCCAAGCATCTTGGGAACCTAGCAAGGCCTTCATGCGACGATACCAATCATCATAATTCCCATTGGTAAGATGAAGGAATTGAAACAAGTTCAAGGAATTACTTGCCATCTCTAAACTCACCAAGTGTTTCTCTCACCTCACTAAGTGTTTCTCTCAATTCCCAAAACCTAAGATCAAGTACCACTTTGCTAGAAAAATAGAAAGAGGAGACTAGAGAGAATATAGGAGATTCTATTCCATTTGGCACACATGCTACATGGATTGGTACTCTATTTATAGTAGAACAACCCATAGTCATTACATGACTTTTCAATTAACTCACTAAATGGGCATAATGTCAATAACCCTTCTAAGTCTTAGTGGTTACATAAGAATAATGCTCCTTAATGCATATTAACTCATATCCCTTCATCTTCTAACACTAACTCACAACCCTTCATTTTCTACTTATTATTACTTCTAACAGATACAATGAATAATGTTTATGTTGAATCAAGACAAAAGCAAAACCTGACTTTACTTAAGAATCACTATATCTCCACTTTCATGGAGTTTGCACGTCAATTTCTAATCTCTAACGATCTATTATTTGCTTTCCTATGATCTATACATTGAATGCTTAGTTTTACAAAGAGATAAGGACAAGAATAGGGAGTGTCTCCCCTAGGGATTTCCCCTAACAACCAAGATCGATTCTTTTATTTAAGAAAAATGCTAAAATCATACTTTCTAACACACTCTTTATTGAATTGTCAAAGAATGAATTCAGTTACACAATGGACCCCATATTTAGCTACCCTACTCTCAACTAACTCAGTTACTTTTTATTCCTACATACACACTTTTCATCTCCTCGCCAATTGCCTCATTGATTTAGGCCTTAATAATACATATTTCTTGCAATGGAACTTTGTCCTTGAGGTTGAAATAGGTAACTTTAGGTTAAATGAGTTGCACATCTTCCCAAGTAGTGTCCTCTAATGGATGAGATGCTCATTTGATTAATACTTGGTTTATAGCTATGAAGCACTGATAATTTATTTAATTTGCTTCACATATCCGTATTTGATATGTATTAGATATATACCGATACTTTTAGATACTCTACCAATATGCATTAATGAAGTATCCAAGCATTTAAAAAACTTATGAAAATCCAATATAGCTACATAAGGCATATAAGTATGTACATATAGAAACATAGAATCATTGTCCTTTGATGAACCAAAAATGAAAATTGTCCTCTTTATGGATGATTTCCAGAAAGGAATGAGATTAATAGTACTACTCCTATTTGTAAATAATAGGAAGTAATTATGATGGCACTGATTTCTAATTTTATTTTGTTTTTAGTAATGTCTAAGTATGTTCTTAATTTAAATTTGTAGAATTGCGATTATATATTTATTATGTTTTATGAATTTTTTACATATCTATAGATATGTATCTGTTAAGTTAAAATGGTGTATTTTATTATTGACTGTCTTGTAATAGTCTTCTTCTTCTTTTCCTATGATGTTTTCTGTAGAAGTGCTAAGTCTGCACCTTAGTTGCTTTTGTTGACTTTGTTGATGGTTTCCTTTATATAAAGAAAGCTTTGGCTGAGTGTAGTAGTTAAGCTCTACACATTCAAAACTAAGTTTCTCAAGTTGGTATCAGAGCTGAACGGTCTAGCTCTGCTGTTCCACCGTTGTCCGCCGTCGCCAATCACCGTCCGCCGTCGCCGACCACCGTCCGCCGCCGTTGACCGCCGTTGACCGGCGGCATTTTTCACGACGAACTCAGGGTTTGGAGCGCCTCTCTGAGCGCGACCCAACCTAGCAAGTCTCGCGAGCAGAAGAGACGGCACGCGCTCCCACGCACCGCCACAGTCTCGCGCTCCTTCAGGCGCGTTAGTCTCACGCGCCGGCTTCCGTTGCCCGGATCTTCGTCGCGCCTCCTGGGTTGTGTTCGTCGGCACTTTCTGAGCCCTTTCCAAGTCTCAGGTCATAGTTTTACCTTGTTTTTCAATTTTAGGTCTTCATCTCCTCCTCCAACTGCCAAAGCTAAGCTTGATAAGCTGTGTTCCTTGCATCTCCACCTCCTTCAGTGAAAGTTGTGTCTCTGTGAAGGATTCCTTATCTTTGTCTTTCTTAAGATGACTTCTACGGGCTCCACTCTCACTTCTACTCCTCTCTTTTCTGGAACTCCCACTATTTCAACTGGAAGAATTACCCGTCTTGGTCTGCCTCAGTTGAGTTGTGGTTCCTTGGTCAAGGATACCATGTTCATTTGGAGAAGAAAGTCAGTGAAGTTCCAGATGAAAATATATCTCAGTGGCAGAAAATTGATTTCCAGCTGTGTGCTGTACTATGGCAGTCCGTAGATCCTGAGCTATTAGAGACACTCAGATCATTCAAGACTTGTTGCTCTTTCTGGAAGAATGCCCAGGAGGTTTTTGCTAATGATATTCAACGTTTGTTTGACTCAACCCAAAGAGTTGTCTCCCTTCAACAGACTAACCATGATATGGTCCCACACATAGCCAAAGCCAAAGCTGCAGTTGAAGAATTAAGAAAGCTTATTGTATGTGATTCTTCTGAAGAAATGAAGAAGAAACTTGATAAGCTATTTATGGTCCTGATCTTGTGGAGTCTACACTCAGAATTTGATCATGTGCGTGACCAAATTCTAGCAGGTGATCAAATCCCCTCAATGAACAGCTTAGTCACTAGACTCCTTCGTGTCCCTACCTTGGTGAAAGGTGATAATTCAACCGAAGCAATTGAAACTTCAGCCATGGCAGCATTTCGTGGTAGAGGGGGCCGTGGTAATAGAGGAGGACGTGGTGGTAGAGGTGGTCGTCCCAAGTGCTCATATTGTCAAAGAATGGGTCATACTCAAGATAAGTGTTACTCTCTGCATGGTTTTCCTGACAAGGCAGCAAATGTCTCCACATCTGAGAAAGTTGAACCTAAGTTTTCTGATGAAGAATATCAAGAATACCTGAGGTTAAAATCTAGCAGTCAAGCCCAATCTTCCTCAGTGCCAAGTGTTTCAACGGCCTGCGTCTCTCAATCTATGGAGAGTCAAGGTCCATGGATAGTTGATTCAGGTGCTTCTGATCATATTTATGGTAATAACTCCTGGTTCTCATATATTTCTCCACCTAAATTTCCTCACCTTGTTACACTAGCCAATGGGTCCAAAGTTGCATCTAAAGGAGTTGGTCAAGTTCCCCTTTCTTCCTCCTTAAATCTAAATTCTGTTTTGTATATTCCTAATTGTCCTTATAACTAGATCTCACTGAGTCAATTGACTCGCTCCTTAAATTGTTCAGTAACATTTGATGCTGATTCCTTTGTCATACAGGAACGTGGTACGGGCCGTCTGATTGGCGTAGGACATGAATCACGAGGCCTCTACTATTTGGAAATCAGCCCTTCTGTGTCCTATTTTGTAGCCTCATCTCCAAAGCTTTTGCATGACCGTCTCGGTCACCCTAGTCTAGCAAAATTGAAGATAATGGTCCCAAGTCTCAACAAATTACATATTTTAGATTGTGAATCATGTCAATTAGGCAAACATATTAGATCATCTTTTCCCAAGCAAACTGAAAAAAGATGTAACTCTGTTTTCTCTACCATTCATTCAGATATTTGGGGACCAAGCCGTGTAACATCTTTTGGATTCAGATATTTTGTTACTTTTATTGATGAATATTCTCGATGTACTTGGGTTTATTTAATGAAAGATAGATCTGAACTTTTGTCTATTTTCATGTCTTTCTTTAATGAGATTAAAAATCAATTTGGGAAGATAATTAAAATTCTTAGAAGTGACAATGCCAAGGAATATTTCTCTTTAAAACTTTCTTCATTTTTATCTTCACAGGGCATCTTACATCAGTCCACATGTCCTCACACACCACAACAAAATGGAATTTCTGAAAGAAAAAATAGACATTTAGTTGAGACTGCACGAACCTTACTGCTTAATGCAAATGTTCCTGTTCACCATTGGGGTGATGCAGTTCTCACTGCTTGTTTTTTATTAAATAGGATGCCCTCTTCATCCCTTGAAAATAAAATTCCTCACTCGATTATTTTTCCCAAGGAACCCTTGTATCATGTTTCCCCAAAGGTCTTTGGTTGTACATGTTTTGTTCATGATGTCTCTCCAGGTCTTGATAAGCTTTCAGCACGAGCTATCAAATGTGTGTTCCTTGGATATTCGCGTCTTCAAAAGGGATACAAATGTTACTCTCCAACCTCTAAAAGATACTACATGTCTGCTGATGTTACTTTCTTTGAAGACACCTTGTTCTTCTCCTCTAAGCAAGATTCTAATTCTATACAACAAGTTTTGCCTATTCCCTTTTTCAGCCCAGTAGTTTCTCCTACTCAGGAAACATCTAACCAAGGAGAAATTCAGCCCCTTTCTCAAATCAACAGTCAAGCTGAATTATCTCCATCTCCTTCATCTCCTCTTTCTACATACCAGAGCAGGACACAAAGAGCTAGTCCCACGATACACGAAAGTCCTCTGGATTCATGTCCTTCTCCCTCAGTCGCCTCTACAACGGATCCTTCTCCATCATCACCTTTCCCTGATGCAACATTAGGTTGGCCTATTGCTCTTAGGAAAGGTATTCGATCTACTCGAAACACTAATCCTAATTATAATTTTTTGAGTTACCATCGTTTATCTCCTTTATACTTTTCCCTTGTTTCCTCCTTGTCTTCCATTACTATTCCAAAGAATGTTCATGAAGCACTTGCTCACCCTGGATGGCGACAAGCTATGATTGTTGAAATGCAGGCTCTTGAACATAGTGATACATGGGAGTTGGTTTCCCTTCCTCCTGGGAAGAAAGCAGTTGGTTGTCGGTGGGTATATGCTATCAAAGTTGGTCCTAATGGTGAAATTGACCGTCTTAAGGCTCGTTTGGTAGCCAAAGGCTACACTCAGATATATGGTCTTGATTATGGGGATACTTTTTCTCCTGTGGCTAAGATCACCACTATTCGTCTCTTTCTTGCCATGGTTGCTATCCGTCATTGGCCTCTTCATCAGTTAGACATTAAAAATGCTTTTCTTCATGGAGAGTTGGAGGAGGAGATTTACATGGAGCAACCTCCTAGATTTGTTGCTCAGGGGGAGTCTGGTTTAGTTTGTCGACTTCATCGTTCTCTCTATGGGCTTAAACAGTCTCCAAGAGCTTGGTTTGGAAAATTTAGCCATGTTGTGCAGAGTTTTGGGATGAAACGCAGTGAGGCAGATCACTCTGTTTTTTATTGTCACACTTCTCCTGGAAAATGTGTTTACTCAGTTGTTTATGTTGATGATATAGTAATTACTGGGAATGATGATGCTAGAATCTCTCAGCTGAAACAACATTTATTTAGTCACTTTCAGACTAAGGATCTTGGTCACCTGAAATACTTCCTTGGTATAGAGGTAGCTCAATCCAAGGAAGGTATTGTTATTTCACAGAGAAAGTATGCCTTGGATATTCTGGAAGAGACAGGTATGATTAACTGTAGACCCATTGATAGTCCTATGGACCCAAATCAAAAGTTAATGGCAGACCAAGGTGAGCCATATTCAAATCCAGAAAGGTATAGAAGACTAGTTGGGAAACTCATCTATCTCACTATTACCAGGCCTGATATTTCATTTGCAGTGGGAGTTGTTAGTCAGTTCATGCAGGCTCCTCATGTTGATCACTGGAATGCAGTGATTCGCATTCTCAGATATATCAAGAAAACTCCAGGTCAAGGATTGCTATATGAGGATAAAGGAGACACTCAAATTTCTGGATACTGTGATGCTGATTGGGCAGGTTCTCCTATAGACAGACGTTCTACTACAGGATTTTGTGTGTCCATTGGAGGAAATGTTATCTCTTGGAAAAGCAAGAAACAAAACAATGTTGCTCGGTCTAGTGCAGAAGCAGAATATAGGGCTATGGCCTCTGCCACATGTGAATTGGTGTGGATCAAACAACTCCTTCAAGAGCTAAAATTCTGTGAAATTCAGCCAATGAAGTTGTATTGTGATAACCAGGTAGCCCTCCACATTGCTTCTAATCCAGTATTTCATGAGAGAACTAAACATATAGAGATTGACTGCCATTTTGTAAGGGAGAAGCTGCTGTCCAAGGAGATTAGCACTGAGTTTGTCAACTCAAATAATCAACTTGCAGATATTCTGACTAAATCCTTGAGAAGACCTCGGATTCAATTCATATGTACCAAGCTTGGAGCATATGATTTATATGCTCCAGCTTGAGGGGGAGTGTTAAGTTAAAATGGTGTATTTTATTATTGACTGTCTTGTAATAGTCTTCTTCTTCTTTTCCTATGATGTTTTCTGTAGAAGTGCTAAGTCTGCACCTTAGTTGCTTTTGTTGACTTTGTTGATGGTTTCCTTTATATAAAGAAAGCTTTGGCTGAGTGTAGTAGTTAAGCTCTACACATTCAAAACTAAGTTTCTCAAGTGTATCTTACACATATTGTATCATATATATTTTTAGAATAATTGGATTGTCGTTTTGAATACATATTGTATCCAAGGTTGTAAATTGTAGACCGCAACACCTATTGTGGTTGCAATATTGGGAACAGCTAGTAATTGTTGTGTGAATTTAAATCACATGAAATGCAGAAATGCATCCGCAATGGAGCCACAACAAAACCACAACTAGGCCACAACAAAACCCCAACACCATTCTATACTATTTTTTTGTCAAAAAAAGAAGATTCAAACTTTATTCTATGTGTCGATGGTCGAATGAGTGTGGTCGTGTAGGATGATGTTAGGGGTGAGTGTGAGAGGCATTTGATGGTGGCAAATAATAAAAAATCTTAAAAATAATCAAATTCTATACAACCTTATAAATAAAATATATACCAATCATTAGAATAACTATAAATTTCTTTTTTGCATTTGGTGCAATCATATAATAATTTCACACTGTAACTGCCACAGTTCGCATCACAACAGCCACACCGCAATCTAGAACTATGATTCGTATCCAATACACATATCGTACCTATCCATCATAATAGTCTTCCTTGCTCCAGTGTGTAACAAGGGTGTGCATTAGGATCATGTCGAAGATCAGTAACGATTTTAGACAACATGTAGTCAAATTTCACCTCCTCCAGCAGTTGAATATCCTGGCAAAATGGCCATGGCCTTTAGTTCCTTGTCTTCCTCTTTCCTAGACAAAGCATCTACCACCTGGTTAGTGGGACTTGCCTTGTAAATGATGTAAATTCATATCCCAAAAAATTGGCTAACCAATTTTGTTGGGTTTGAGTGGTGATCTGTAGTTCCAGCAAATATCGAAGGCTTTTTTTATTTGTGCATACAATCAAATGCAACCAAGTAGGCAGGTTTGCCAACGTTAGATAGCTAACACCTAAGGTCATTAAGACATTGACTCATTAGTTCATTCTAATTCACAGATTTGGACAACGATGCATCCAAGTGAGCTTTGTTGGAAAAATTATATATTCCTTTTCTGTGGAGACAACATAACACCTAGACCTTTCCGGGAAGCACTGCATTTGATTGTGAAATGCTTACTAAAATCCAGCATCACCAAAACAGGAGAATTTACTAGTTGACAGAAAGCTTGCTTAGCCGTAGGGTGCATGAGAAATTTCCTTTCTTTAAGATATCTGTCAACGACCTTGCTATTTTTCCATAGTCATGCATATGTTTCTAAATTATTGTTGCAGTTGCGGTTGTGACCATTATGGTTGTGGGAATTCCGGTTGTTGCAATGCAGATTGATCCGTTTGTGACATGAAATTATTATATGTTTATACTGAATGTAAAAAGGAATTTTATAATTATTCTAATTATTGATATATCTTTTATTTATAAGATAATATAACTTTTCATTCATTTTAAGCTTTGATATCCCCCGTTGACACTTAGAAGTTCGAATAGAAGATTGAAATTTGAATGTCTTTTTTTGACAAAAAAAAGTGGAATAGAATGTTGTTGAAGTTCTGTTGCAGCTCCACTACAGATGTGTTGTGGCATTTTGTGTGATTAAAATGTACACTGCAATTGTGAGCTATTGCAGTTGCAGGCAGTTCCATAACAGCAATATTGTGGTCGTAATTGCAGTTGTGAACTGCAATGTAGAATCATGGTTGTGCATAAAGCGTCTATTGTACGTATCCTATCAATAGGAGAAAATTCCTAAAGGCTTTTACAAATTTTGGGATTGGCCATTGTAATATCCTCAACATTCTTACCATTCATTTATATGCCCTGAGTATTCTACTCAATTCTGCCCAAAATGATGCAAGATTCTTCTATCCCTTGAAGATTAGGCCTTTTCGTAATTATTTTAGACTAATAGGTGGATTATTAGTTAATGAAACGTACATATATGTTCCAAAAGACAGAAAAGTTGGATAAATCAAATTAGATTTATATATAATGGGCTGGATCCATATACATTAGTAGATCAAATTGTCACCTGTGTTTTCTGTTGTTAGATCAACATTGACTCATGAAATTCATTCTATTCTATTACTCATCATTTAGCCCATTCTTATAATTGTTGGTTAGCTTCTTTTGTCAGCAATATTTATTTATTTATTTTAATTGTTGGATCTTCTTGTTTTAATATTCCTTCTTTCCCCTAAATAATTTATCTATTGTCAATGAGATTCTGCTAATAATTGGTTATTCATAACAAATGCCAGATATTTTAAAGAACATACTGAGAAAAAAGAAAGAATGGATTCATTCAAAGGATGATCAAGGAAGGACTGCTATTCACTATGCAGCATCTGTAGGTTACATTGAGGGTGTTAAGTTGTTACTTGAAAGTGATATTTTCTGCCACTGGAAAAAAGACAACCATGGCTTTTTTCCTATTCATTTGGCTTCTGCTAATGGGCATGTTGAAGTGGTAAAGACATTGCTAGAACACTGTCCAAGTCCCAGAAAATTACGTGATTATCACGGTCGAAATATTGCTCACATTGCGACTCAAATGGGAAAGTTTAATGTGGTAAAGTACATCTTGCAAGATGCAAAGAATGGACTTGTAGATATGATAAATGACAAGGATGCCAATGGAAACACTCCCTTGCATCTGGCTACCTTGTCCTGCCATCCAAAAATTGTGCATGCCTTAACATGGGATAAAAGAGTGGATCTCACTTTGGCTAACAGAGACAATCAAACAGCTCCTGATGTTTATATGCAATATTTTCCACAAGAATATCAGTCTTTTCGACAGGCAAGTATTGGACTTCTCGGTCTTCCCTCAATAATTAAAAGTTTAAATGTTCTTAATTCTAGAGAATATGACATTTTAAATTAATGTTTCAAACTATCTTTTTTTTCGTTATGAAAAATAACAAAAAAGAAAAAAATATGTTTTTAGTCCTTGTACTTTGTAAAATTCTTGGTTTTAGTTCCTGTACTTTACCATAAAATATTGTTGTCCCTGAACTTTTAAAAATCAGTGTTTTTAGTCCCTTAGGATAAATGTCAGTGTCTGTCCTGAAGGGTTAAAAACAGTTATTTTTAAAAGTTCAAGGACTAAAAACACTTATTTTTAAAAGTTCAGGGACCAAAATGTTCGGTGGTGAAGTACAGGGACTAAAACCAATAATTTTACAAAGTATAGGGACTAAAACATATTTTTCCCTAACAAAAATTATGTGTTTCTAGTACCAGTATAAAGATTATTGAAGGAGTAAAAACATATTGTTTTTGTTAAATAAAAGTAGTTAGAAACTAAACAAAAGAAGAACTATTTTACAATTTTTAATTAGGTTCCTTAATTATATTTTTTTCAATTGGTTCTTAAACTTCTATTTTTTTTTTAATTGGGTCATTTCGTTTTACTGCTATTATGGAAAATTAATCACAAGGGCCTAATTAGTCCCTAAATCCCATAATGTCACCATTCCAGGTCTGCACTACATATTTTCACCTTTACAAGTTAGTATTCTCACTTGTCCAAGCCAATATTCTTCTTATCTTTGCAGACTAGGTTCTTCAATCAATATTTTCACTCCTACATGTACACTCAACCTAAGTATTATTTTACAAAGCCTCTCTAGACTTCATCCTACAACAACACTACTTCAAACTCATACAACTTATTGAGACCAATTAATTTTTTGTAATGGCAGTTAAATGGAATGATCTAATTAAAAAATACATACAAATTCAAGAACCTGACTAAAAAAAAATCAAGAACCTAATTAAAATAGCCAAATAGTTCAGGACCTACAAAATAATTTAACCTTTCTTAGACTACATCTTTAATTCTTTATTTTGGAATTTTGAATTTGTAACACAAGCTTGTGCATGCAGAGGTTAATACAGATTGCACTAGAATCAGCAGGTGCAGAAAGAAATCCTAAAAGAAGGTCACACTCTATCGAGGTCCCTCCCCCTCCCCACAGTGCTGAAAATTATTGCAAACAGGAAGCCCCAAACAAGGATCCGTACAAAGACAGAATCAACACCCTTATGCTGGTTTCCACGCTCATAACTACAGTAACATTTGCCGCAGGTTTTACTTTGCCTGGTGGAACTAATAGCTCTGATCCAGAAAAAGGCATGGCCTTCATGCTAAATCACGTGTGGTTTAGGCTATTTATTTTTTGCATCACAATATCCATGTATGGTGCTATTAGTGCTACTATTGTACTCAGTTGGGCTCAGTTGGGAGATATAAATATGACTCGTCTTGCCCTTAAAGTGACAATGCCCCTTTTAGGAATCACTCTTGCAACGCTATCAGTGGCATTCTTGGCTGGTCTCCACCTTGTTATAAGTGATCTCAGTTGGTTGGCTACTTCTGTTCTGGTTTTGTGTGTCATCTGCATTCTCGTACTTTCGTTGCTCTACATTATTCTCTGGTTCTTTTATTCAAGCAACACAGTATTTCGATACATATTTTACTATCCTTTTCTGTTTCTTATATGGTTAGTTGAACAAGGTGAAATTGAAGGTATGTAAATCTCATATAGTCAATACCAGAAGTCTCTGAAACTTTCTTCTTCTTCTTTCATTTTTATCCTTATGGAGAATGAGATTCAACTTCATCATCTTTTGTGTGCATTTTAATTGGAGTAGTGTATCATAATTGAATGCTACTCATAAATAATGGGTCTAGAAATATCACCAGAATTGCATGTCAATGCGATAATGTATATGTCCTACTATTACCCTCAAAGGAATTTTTTATGTACATATCATTAGTTGTTAATTGTTATTCTTTATTTTTAATAGTAATTAGAATAAAAATAAATAATAATGAATCAAAGTATTAATAAACGTGAAGGTTAAACTCTTATATGCTGACAATGTATTTACAAATTAAAAATATTAATTCTGCTGTGTATTTGTACCATGTGTAATCGCCCCTAAATTTTTATCCTTGTAGCAAGATTTGTTGATTCTTCATCTGCAAATACAAAAGGAGAGGGAAAGAAGGAAGCAAGAGATGAAATCTAAGATGAAGATTTCAACCAAGGTGATAGATTGCTTCTAAAACCCATCCTTACTTCTATTATATGTTTTTTCTTATTCGTGTTTGGTATTAGGAGAAACTCGTTATCAGGGGAAAAAATTGATTATTGTGTCCATGATGAGGTTTTTTTTATCATAAAGTTGGGATTTAAACTATCATTCCATGTTTATGTGTATGAAATAAGAATTATAAGCTAAAACTTGGTTCTTTTGATGATTGGATTCATGAACAGCCACTACAAGAAAACAGCGATTTAGAGTCGGCCAAAAGTCGACTCTAACAGACAAAAGCCGACTCTAACTGGTGCCTTAGCGTCGATTTTGCGTAGAAGTAGACATGGACGCTAAAACCCTTGAAGCTAATTTAGCTTGCGTCATTTTTCGAAGGTGGACGCTATTAGAGGCGGCTTAGCTGACATGAAAATCGTCACAATAAGAATTCGGCGCTACTCTATTAGAATCGGCTTAGTCAACTTTAACATGTTTTATTTTTTAATTTTCTTATTTTTACTAACTTTTTTTTTTTTTTGTATGGAGCTCTTTTGTTTGTCTGAACCTGATCCATGTTTTAGCATTAGAATGAGGAACTTGATGGCAAAGGTATAAGGAACTTGATGTAAGTTTTATCCATCAGGGAAAATGAAATCGTTGGAATTTTTTTGTTACCAAATCTTGTTCAGGCAGTATCAGAGCTCCAGGTCCAAATCCAACAAAATAAAGCGTTATAAGGGGGAGCATTTTACTTTTATTGATAGTTTGATTCTCCAAACCATACCTCTAAAGAATTGTTGATACACCTGTGCTAATAACAACCATTTCCCTGGCTTATATAACCTCATACAAAAGCCTGTGTGTACAAGCAATGAAGTCAAACACCTGTACCCAAAAGGAAAATTAGTTAGCAACTCCACATGTCTGTGTCGTCAAAAAAAAATGTAAAGCAGACTAGGGGCATAAGGATGCAGTCACAAATCTGCATAATTAGTATTATATGCTGTGAGGAAACTAAACCTTTATTTTAACTAACACAGTTGAATATAAGGGAGAAAAAAAATCTGAAAATAGGAAACTAAACCTTTATTTTAACTAACACAGTTGCATAATTAACCACGCCCTATTTAATCTTCTGCAGCATCTTTTAATCAATTAAAGTTACGATTATTATTACTTTTCTCCACCTATAAAGTAAAACTTATTCTTGAACCAAAACAAGACTGAAAAACCTTGTATTAGAGTTTCACAAAGCTTTTGGTTGATTATGAATCTAGCTCTTTGCTAGAGGTGTCAAAACGGGTCAACCCGTGCCACGGGTTGAGCGTTAAACGGGCCGAGCCAGGTGAGCCATGAAAATACCAACCCGGCCCGGCCCGGCCCACCACGGGTTGGTGGATTAGGTGGGTTGGCTCACCAAATTTTGAAAAATTAAAAAAAAATTAAAAAATTAAAAACATTTTTCTCTATTTTTTTTTTAAAAGTGACATTTTTCCATCAAAGGCATTTATTAATTCAAATGATTCAAATACAAATACAAATAATAGGCAAATGTCTCAAATAACTATTCAAGCATCTAATATTATCATTCAACTAACCATTTAAATGACTCAAATACATAAATACCATTCAAAAGTCTTAAAAAATCAAAGTGTTAAAATAAAATCCAACCATCCTATTGTCCAAACATTAGTCATAGTTCAATAACATTAAATGAATTGCTATTCTATTTACTATATATTTTTTTTTAGTTTAAGTGGGCCAACCCGGCTCGAACCCACCTGACCCACGGGTTAAGTGGGCCGGGTTACAATTTTGCCAGTATCACAAAAATTTTCATTTTTCCAACCCGGCCAGGCCCGAACCCGTGGTGAGCCGGGTTCGGCTCACTTTGACACCTCTACTCTTTGCCAAGGGTCAGAAGATGTTACTCAATTTGTACCTTTAGGTTCCTCTCTTTGTGAAAAGATTGAAAATATCCCAAATATATTAGATAGCCACTCCAAAGTAGACTCTCAAGCTGATCTTTTGAAAGACTACAATAACAAACAAATGAAAAGAAGCAACTAAGCTCCATGTGTTCTCATTTTAAATTGTTGCCTTAGAGGAAACTAAAAGCTCACCCCATAAATGGGGGAAAAATCTAATATATTAAAGCCTCCAGTAAATGAATACTAATGAAAGAGGACTTCCATCTAGTGCCAAAATAAGTAGCCAAAAGAAAATTTATGGATCTTAACAGTTCACAGAAATTACTAAACATGGAAGTGCAATAATACAACCTATGACTTTCTTTTAGCAAATGGATACAAACCTGTAAAAGTTTGATTATCAGAATATTCATCTCTGTTAACTGTTCCATCTCGGTAGGGTGCACGGGGTTCTGCTTCTTCAGCAGAGAATAGTGAGGAAGGATTTCCCCCACCAAGGGATGGTAGTGCTGCAAAATCATAATAGAATATAACTTCAAAAGGCAAATATATGAATTTGAAGAGGGAAAAAAAGACTCATCTGGCAGCTTTTCAAATACTATGAAAAATGCCATTCCAAGTTCCAACATTATAGCAAACAAATCTATGTGCATTGCATGACACATCAATTGGGAAATTCAGGCTTCTAATTCACAAAATCATAACCAATAAGCTTACCTTGTGCTCTAAACCACTCACACCCAATCCTAGCAGAGCAGCTTTGGCAGGTTCAGTTACATTTTGCCTTTCACTTACAGCCGGAACATCTTGTTCTTTTTCTGGTTTTACTATTGTTTCTCCACTAGAACAACTTTGTAAATCTTGGTTGGAAGAACTCGAAACAAATTTGTCGACCAAAAACATCTCTTTCACCATTACTTGAGGTTTGGACTGCCTCAGATTGGAGCTAGTGGTGATTGAGAGGTAGATATTAGTCGATTAAAAATTATGCATATAGTAGGAGACAGATGTATCACCAGGTATGTGCAAAGGTATTACCTTCTTTCCCTTTTTTTATCATCCCTAAGAGACACTTGATCCACATAATATCTATCTACCCATAACTCAGTTATGTCCTGAATCTCCATACCTTAAAATGATAGGCAAGGGAAGGATGATTAAGGCAAACTATCAAAGGAAGCTATTTCTTATAAATTTAGTAAGTTTTCTGTCATTGTCAATGGGAGAGCAATATGAGAAATAAAGTAAACAATCAAGCACCAAAAATTATCTACTCTTGCAGTGAGTTCACGTGTATTTAGGGAAGCAACAATCACCTTATCACTGGAAATTAACTGTCTCCTTATTTAGATATCAGCAAAAAAAAAAAAAAAAACCAGAGTACATGAGTTCAAAACAAACCCCATGTTGTGTATCAATAAGCCATGTGTTATTTTTACCTAGCAGTGCATGTTTCTGAAATACATATTCAAAAGCTATACTCTTAACTGCACCTCATTTATGCATACTATCAGGCATTTGGGTGGAAAATGTTAACCACGAGTCAACGATGAACCAAAAAAATACCTTAATTTCATGTACTTTGACAGATATATCTGTGTCAAATCCTCGTAACACTTGCAAAGAAGTCTTATACTCATCTGTCATCCCCATCTTGGCCTATACTTCCCCAATTCCCCACTAACCCAGGAAAATAAAATAAAATGAAAGAGAAGCAGAAAGATAATTAGCAAGAGTAGAATGAGTTACCGTTCTTTTTCTGGAAGGAACAAGTATTTTAACAAAGATGGAAAGTACAAAATTTGATCATCATAATGTAACATATCCATACCAACCATTTGGGGGATTCAGGTATGAAAAATAGTCCAGGTATTAATACTGTACAAGGCAAAATTCCTGCGGGGGAGTATAAAATATTTATCGTTATTATTTAGGTTGCAGAAATTGAGTATGATATGCCCTACACGTTAATGTTTTAAAAGATGAAACCATTATCTATTAAAACTTCTGTAGTTCTTTAAGATCGTGTCTGTGTCATACCATGTTGGACATCTTGTCAGACACTTTGAATACTTCTAACCGCATGTTACAATTCTCTTTACTTTAATTTATAAAAACATTACATCAATATAAATAGGAATATCACAAAAAATTAGATAAATTATAGCATTTTATTATGTCAGCAATAACTCACGTTCACTTTTAAACTCAGATTCCCTCTTTTGATTTAAAACTTGAATTTTATGCTAATTTTATATGTTGTATTATAGTTGTGCTGTATTTCTTCAAAACCCTGGGTCAGATATACTTTCTATCCCCAATCAAATTTACTCCCCTATATCATTGTCAACCATATTTTATTTTATAAATGTGGCTCCTACCCTATACACACATATTCATTTTGTTCATTTCTGTAAAATGTTAATGGAACAAATTTGTGACCAAGGTTTTTAAGAGTTCCATTCGTCCATCCACAAAAACTGAGCCAAGTAAATAATTAGAAATTTACCTAGAATTGCAAGCACTCTCCAGTTTACAAAAAAGCCGAAATAGATAAGCCAGCATAATGCCAATTGTAACAGAGAGCTGCCATAAAAATTTCAAAAATAATGAATAATAAACTTCAAATACAACAAAAAAATTAATAAATAAAAAAGAAAAACTCACATTAAGAAGAAACAATAAGATTTCAACCTGGTTCACTGATCCAAGGCCATCTCTCAAGTTTTGAGGTGCAATCTCAGCTATATTAACAGGCATCTAAACAGAACAAAAGAACCTGTACACAAACCACTTTCACTCCGCATTCTTACCAACAAGCCCAAGCAATAAAAAAGATTAAGAAAGCTGACCAGGTTTACCACATAAGAGATAATCCCAATGCCAAAACCTTCCAAAATTAGATGTCTCTGCCTCTGTGCGTCAACAGGAATTAAGCAACGAAGAATTGAAGAAGAGGAAAAGAGGGGTTATTGGGAAATTGAAAAGATAAACAAAAACCCTCGAGAAAGAGGGAAGGGTTAATAGCACGACCAAAAGGCTTTTCAACAATGACTATGCTCCAATCATTACCAGAAGAAGTTGATAAGCTTGCACATTTTACAGCATCTATAAATTTCTCCAAGCCAAATTTCTCCAGCATCTATAATCGCACTCTATGTTTGCCACCGAACAGAAGCAGCGTAGCAATTGTTAAATAACTCCTTATTAATGCCCTTTCCCTGAAATCGAATAAGAAGAAAATAGGAGAAAAGAGAGTCAAAAGAAATCGAAAAATAACGTTCAAGTTAGGGAGATTCATAAACGCACACAAAATCTGACTAGGGCTTGAAGAACTTGAGTGACAATCAAGAATCGAGAATGGGCTTCGTGCGAGTAAGGGTCGACTGTGTGTCTGAGTGAGGGTCGAAAACAAACTGAGAAAGGGGTTCCTCAGTGAGAGAAAGGAGCTTGATGTGAAAGGAAGGGGCTCATCGTGAGAGAAAGGGGCTCGTCGTGGACTCTTGAGAGAGAAAAGGCTTGGTCGTGAGAGAAAGGGGCTCGTCTTGAGAGACAGGGGCTTTATCAGTGTAAGAAAGGGGGAAATTGAATTTAGGGATTAGGTTAATTTTACCCAAAATGAAAGGAAAAATTTTATTGCCCTCAGCGTCGGCTAATCTGACACTTAAAATAAAAATATTTTAAAAATTAAAATAAATTATTGAGTAGCGTCGGCTTATTCGACGCAAATATAAATCGTTCATAAAATTAATAAAAAATAATTAAAAGTTTCTTTAGTGTCAGGTGAGAGTCAGCTAATCCGACTCTAATTGCGTCCATCACATACCAACACTCACATTTGGAGGCTAATCGCTAGCATTCTTGTAATGAGTAATGATCTTGAGATCTAGAGTGTCTTTTATTGGTAGCTTTTGATTCTTCATAAAAACGTGAAAACACTGTTTTGAGATCTTTGATGATTATGAATAGCCATTAGATGATTAATTTGGTTGGCAAATTTTGGAGTTGAATGTAAAACCTCAAATATTGCCGAGTTGTATCGCAAAAACACTTAGGCATGGAATTTGCCAATGCCTAGGTGCCTAGCATACAGAGCAGCACTTGATTTCATTCCAGGGAGTTCCTAATGCCCTAACGCATATTTACCCCTTTTTTTTCCTTTTGGTTTTAGGTGTTAGCAAGTGTTTTTAAACTTGATTTATATTTGTTTGATGCTTAATGATAAGTGGCAAACACTTAAATGCCTATTGGAAAACATGAAGTTACACCTTGAAAATGTTGAGTTGAACAAAAAATGCATATTGTACGTGCATTGACTTCTAAACTACTAAATGCAAATGTTAATTAAAATATAAGATGATATGTTATTCTACAATCATCAAGGTAGTTCAAATTTTGATGAATGAAATGATCTTCATGTATTGTATCACTCAGATGAATTCATAGGCATGTTATTCTATGATCATTATGGTAGTTCAAGTTATGATGAATGAAACGAACTTCGTGTATTATGGCACTTTACGAATTCATGATGGCAATGTTATGAAATGCAAGTGACAAGCTATATGATCATTATGAATGACATTTATATGTTGTGTAAACAAAGTTATGGCTCATGAATATAAATTATGAAAGGCTGATTACAAAGGGGATGATTTCCTAAGGATCATAGGCTAGGAAATACCTTTGCAATGGCTAAGAGCTCAAATGACAATTATGCAGTGTTACAGTATATCTCAACAATAGAGATCGTGGGTTCGAATCCTTCCCATTGACATTTCTAATAAGAACTAACAAACATTTGCCGACAAAAACAAAAAACAATATATCTCAACAATGTAAAGCAAAGCAAGATAAAAATGAAAGAGATATGGTGCCACAATATTATTGACATCATAAGTTTACAACAAATTGTTGTCACAAGATGCCATGAATTTAGGTCTGTGAACGTAACTTACTCCTACAATTCATTTTTGCTATGTAGGAGTTATTGTTCACATTATATTGCTTATATTTCCACACAAAAAATCTATTCTAACTTAATTATAAGGATGGACTTTACCCTATCATTTATGGTTATGTTAGTTATATATAGTTCTATAACTTTGTTATTGAGAATTTATTTTTCACTTATTGTTTACATATGTGCTAACTTTTCAGATAAGAAGAATAAAAAACAACCCTATGTTGATCTATATTCTGGTTATAGAGTATCCTGGAACCATATCTCAAGCTTATATATGAGTTTGTTCTTTGTACATTCAACCTGGCAAGTGGCAACTGATATTACTAGATATGGGAGGACCTAAAATCTACACTCACAAACAAGTTATATGTGATGTTTATGACTTTATAGTATTGTCTTGTTGTTGATGTCACCTATGGCTTTGGGTGTTTGTAAGGTCAACAGATTGTAATGCGTACATGCATGTATATTGTTTTGTGAACAACTGGACCATCTATCTACATGAGATCTTATATCAGTTGGTTGCGTGTGTGTGTATTTATTTGGGTATAATGGTGAGAGGATAGTTGGTTTGGTTATGTGTATATTTTGATTGCTATTAATGTGTTATCAGAGAATATATATTGCAAACTATGTTGACAATTTTGATTTCTTTCACTATGACATAAAGAAGTACTAATAAAAATATATATAAAAAAAATAAAAATAAAAAACCTAAGCGTAAGATTTTTTTACTAGTTATGGATGTCATAGATGTTTAATGAATTACAATGGCTATTAGTGTGTTAAAATTGTCTATTGTTCAGGTTATTAGTCTAGTCAATATATTAGATCATATATACTACCAAACTGGTATGAACTGGTGCAACCCGATTGATTTTGATGAAAATCAGTTATTGATAGTACTTGCTTCTAAATGAGATTATCAACATGATGGAGAAGGTTCGGACGCTTGAATGAGTGACTGGATTTCACTTTTTTCTCCTTTCCAGCTTTTTCAACGTTATTCAATTTAATAGAAGTTTCTAGATGGTTGAGCTTATCTATAGGGATTCATTACAAGAGACTTAACAATTAATTACAAACAACTAAATGTGTTAAGGGTTTGTTAAAATTTGTTATCAGTTTCTTAGAGGTATTTTTTTTTTATCTCTAATAAGCTCTAAAAACGGTAGTCATACGCACTATCACCTTGTATCTTTTATTCAATAAATCCAATTAATTATTTAATGGAAGTTCTTTTTTATTCTTTGAGCACTATAACGTGTGACCACATCAACTTGAAATAATTTGTATCTCTACTCAATTCTCTAATATGGTATCAGAGCTCTCCTATGGAGCAATGATTCCAATGCCACAAGAGGAGAAAGAGATGAAAGCTGAAATTATGGTATCCAAAACACTAATGGAGGAAGAATTGAGGAGCATTGGCTAGATCGATATTAAATCAAAGGAAGATCAAGAAATGCAAGCCTGTGAAGTCAAATAGAACGAAGAAGAGAAAACACCCTACTGAAGCTCTGAAACCTATCATGCTCTTGGTGTGAAGGGAATCAATTCTCTTTACTCTCATTTCAAGGATTTTCTCCAAGCTTCATGAAGTAACATGATGGATGAAACACCCAAGGGGACGAAGGAAGAGATTGTAGAAATTGCACAAGAATTTAAGTTTGATTTGAAGTTTCAAAACATCTCCGTGAAATGTAATAGTTCCTTTTGGATGTCGAGCCTGTGGATCTTTATTTTTTATCCCGGAGGAAGCTGTAGTTCATCATTCCAATTCCTCTTCTTCTCGTTGCCCTTGACTCCTCCATCCTTCATAAGCTTTTTCTCCACTGTCTTCTGCACCAAATTAATTTCATTGGAAATCAATTTTCCTTTCTTTTCGGGTTTTCTTTAGTTGCCTATTTTCTCAACAACTCCTTCACTCTAGAAAAGTTGAAAACACGATGCGAGCACAGAGAAAAATGCATAATAATAGCTCTTGCTCCCCCTCCTCAAACAGTAGATTTGGCATAACCGTTGTCGTCACTCGATGAGGTATGTAGTTCATGCACTAGTGGATGGGGAAAATTTAACATCGGTTAAAATAGAGGTTCTACATTGATTCTAGGACTGATGTAGATCCTACCAATATAAAATGGGAGAATTTTTTACATCGAACATTAAATTGATGCAAAAAACACTTTATACATTAGTTATATTAATAACCGAGGTAAAAAGTGTTACTTCTCCTAAACCCCTAATCGAGATATGGATCAAGCACAGTAGAAAATTTGGTTCAAATAAACAATAATCAAACAAATCTAGATTACCAAAAATCAGATCTCAAATAAAAGAGAGCAAAGGAACTTTGTATATATGACAAAGGGAACTTAATTACTTTCTTTTTGTTGAAGTTAATCTTCTCGACAAACTCTCGATAAAGCATTTCATCCTCCTTTTTGGAGATCTCATAATGCCCCTTATACACATTTGTGGTAATGCATCCACACAAATCAAATCAATCTCGACGCAAAACACAAAAGAAAAAAAAATCACAACATCGACTGGGGGAAGTATCGAGCAAGAGCTCAATAGAATCATCAAGTGGGTTACTAGGCTTCTTCTCCTCCGTTTCCTCAATCTCTTTGAGAAAAAGAATGGCATGAAACCTTTGTCGCATGATTCGGTAATCCCTGGCCAATATTTCCACATTGTAGTCCTCGAGCTTCTACTTGTACAGTTGGTACATTTTTATTTTCTCATAATCTTTGAGATACAAATGCTTTCCTTCTACAGTTCTTCGCCTCCAGTTTGCACAGCTCGTCCTTTGTTTCCTGCATGTTTGCTAGAACAACAAATGACCTTTAGGGTTACGGTCAGTAGAAAAGAGAAAATGGGCAGAGGGAATGGAGGAAAATATAGGGTGGTGGTGGGAAGGAAGAGGAAGGAGGAGTGGGAGAATTAAGGATATGGTGGGTATTGAGATCTAACAAAGAGTTTTGCTTCATCTTGCTTGGGATTCGTTGGGGCCTTTTTCTTCTTCTAAGGCTTGAACCATTATTTACATCAATTTTAATTTTAACCGATGTGAAAAGTATTTTTTACATCAGTTAAACTGTAATTGATGTAGAAATATGTTTTACTTATTTACGAAATTGTCACAACATTTTTGTTATATCGGTTTGTTTAATAATCGATGTAAAAACCTGTTGTTAGATTCCTATTTTGTACTAGTGGTGGTACTTGGTTTTGTTGAATGAGAACCTTACATGTTCCATCATTCTTTGCAAATTGAAGCAACGACAACGATGTTTCATACTCGTACTCTGAGTCAACTCTGCATTACTCGTGCATGATTCAGAAACACTAGAGTGTTGTGGTATCGATGTGGGCTTTACATGATTGGTTTTTTGTTGTTGGATATCACTTTCTTTTTAATTGGGTTGGGCCAGCTTGCTTTTCTTGCTGTCTAGGTCTCATATTTGTTTGTTAAAAAAAAATGGTTATCTTTTACATGTTTTTCTTTTTCTTTTTTTGTTGTTGTATGTACTTAATTTAGTCCTATCCTTTCGAGTGTCGAGAGTGGTTAGTTAATTTATTAAGAGTTGTTATCAGTTTGTTAGAGGTATTCTGCTATGTCTAATAAGCTCTTAAATAGAACTCATACTTAGTGTCACTTGTATCTTTTATTCAATCAATCCAATGAGTTATTTCAACGAAAGTCTTCTTTTATTCTTTGAACTCTACTATGTGTGGCTACATCAATTTGGTGTGACTTATATCTCTACTCAATTCTCTGATAAAAAGCCAGGTAATTGTGAAAAATTAATCATGGATATCGAACCATTTCTTACTATTTGTCATGGTCAAATTTCTGCCAGAGACAAATGTGTTGGACACTTTTTTTTTAATGATAAAAAATGAGAAGCCGTCGGTAATACTAACAATACTAGTTAGTAGTCCACACCGGACGATCAATTCTTTCAATTGACGCGGTAATCTCGTTGACTGTTTAATTCGAAAAGGAGGGTCTAATTCAATCTATTGTGTATATGAGAATTCAACTACTCCTCATATTTTTTCAATAAATTAACTTCTCTAACGTTTAGAGTAACTATATAGTATAGGATGCCACGCCACAACCGCTATATATCTGTTGGCCGTTCTCTGTCATCACTTTTTATCTTTAAAGGAAAGTATCATGACCACTATAATTTACGTTCAAAACTTCAGGTGAAATATGGTCCAAATTGCCGGCGTGTTCATGATAAGTCACATAAAAGGCTTGAGAACTCATCTAGTACTGGAACTTATCCTTAACAGTTTCCTTATGTTACAGCCTCAAGCAAGTAAAAAAAAAAAAATTATCTACCAATGTGGAACACTGCAGAGATAAAATCCCCTGAAACCCACATGAATTTTTTTCTAATAACATGGAGAAAGAAAGAAACAAGAATCTGACCAATTTTTGGGAATCTAATACTCCCTAATATATATATATATACTCTTATATCCAAAGCCTGCCACCGCTATAGAGAATACAGACTACACCTCACTCTTTATTTATTTATTTATTTTTGCTTTCATGCACTTGCATGCTTTATCATCCCAACAACAACTAAGATCGTGTGAAAGGTTGCATGGCTTTAGAAACCATTTAACATCTCTCTCTCTCTATCTATATGTGTGTGTGTTATATTGAAAAAGAATAAAAAACCATGTGAGAGATAGTGCTAGATTTGGTAAAGTTATGGGTGCATATATTAACTGGATATATATGATGGTTTACTAAAATAGCTAGGTGTTGTTGCTTTTTATCTAGGAGTAGTGTATAGTGTTTACTATTTCATTGGGGGGTAATGAATAAGTTTGGAATCTCTTTATGCAAATCAAAAGATATTCCGCTAAATTTTTCACATATATAAGGTTAGGGACATTGTTCTTAGGGGGAGAATGGAAAATTTATGAATGATGGATTTTAAGACAATAGATAAAGGTCTTTCGGCAAAAGACTCTAGAACCTTTCTCTCTTATTTTCAACGTAATTGGTTTTATACAACTCAATCCATGTCACATTTGAAGTGTTAAAACCAAAAAGCTACTTAAGCAAAGATTCAAACCGATAAAAGGTGGTAACATATATATAGGATTGTCGCATAGCCGTTTTACTTGAATATGATTACTTCCTTCTCATTCAAATTTTATGGGCCAAAAGGATTTGACCTTAACTCTTTTTAATTTTTCCGCCATCTATACAATCCTCTAGTTTGTTCTTCTACTTTTTGAGTTCAACAAGCATCCTAGCTAGTTTTGTTTTGGATTTAATTACTTTAGGACAAAAAATTATTCTACTTCTGGCACTCAAGCCGCAAAGACATTGCATCCCCTATTAATGCTTTGCTAATTTAGTTTTGACAAAGTGTAACCAAAGTCTCTTATAAGTTATATTATAATGCAATAATATAAACATTGCAAAAATTAAAACAAAAAACAAAAAAAAAACAAAAAAAAACAAAAAAAAAATATATCTATGAGTACCCACTACCGGTGCACACCAAACATTAGATTACAAGTATCTTAGCCATTGTACAAGTAATTTATGAAATATAAATATTTTAAAAATTAATTTAGTATAAAAAGAATATGTATTGTTACTTTATATGAGATGAATTATATGATATATAAAATGTTATTAACTGTGTTTATATATATATATATATATATATATATATATATATATATATATATATATATATATATACACACACACTTATTTGGTCAAAAAAAAATATTTACACACTTATAGTGTATTAAATTAAAGTCTATGTTTATATTTTATGTCCGTGCTTTAAATTAAAGTCTGTGTATTAAATTATAATTTTTAATTCATAGGAATCAAAGACAAGTATGAGGGGTTTACAATAACTCATGTATCCTGTTTAATCAACTGAGTTAGACTTGTATGTTAATTTTAGTTTTAATTCTTTAAATATCTCTTATCATTAATATATTTATTGCTTTAATTTTTATTGACAATGCATGTTAATAGTTAAATTAAGGTTTCCAAAATGGTATTTGTACAAGACAAAGTTGGACTCTCAAATATCCTAATTAAGATATTAATGTATTTCATTTACTATTTATTGAACTCAAAAAATGACTCATAATTAAGCATATTTTTGTCAAAAAATATTAATATAGGAGACATTTTAAATTAATTCTTATAAAAAAGGACGGAAGCAAACTTCTAATTTTGATTTTATAAAAAGGATAAGAAAGTATTATAAAGTGTTTAAAAAATTCATTTCAATGATTAGCCTACAAGGACAGTTGCACAAATAGCAATAATTAGAGCCAATTGTTTGATAGAAGTCATTTGTTTGTTAGGTTTCATTGTTCTAACTTAATATTTCTTTTAAACTAAAAGATATTTAATAAAGAATTTTAAATAATTAGTTGTATTTAAAACTAATTGTCTCGTCTAGTGATAATAAATATTTTTTGTTAAACTTATTATTTATTAAATATTTATTTATTAGAAGTTAAATATTTAAATAATTGTGTAAAAAAAGTTTTGGCCCCTCTTTTGATACATTCCTAAATTTGTCCCTGCTCATCTACCATGCTTTTTCGAGCTAACAATGGGGACTTATTTGTGTTTAAGGAAAGAGCAATATTTTAAAATTTTGACCGATCATTGAATCGGTGATAGCACCAGTTCAAAGTTCAATGATTCAATTGTGATTGAACCGTGGTTGAATTGGTAATGATTAAAATAAAAATTAAAGATTATTTATAAAGTATGTGTTAAAATATTTTTATCTAAAAAGTTATGGATATTAGGATTTAAATTTATTTATTAAAACTAATTTTTATGTTTAATTTTTTTTTATTTTGATACAATTTTTATTTCTTAAATTTTCTTAAGATACAAAAGTTATAATAATTAAGTTAAAATAAAGTTTATCCAATATATTTATTAGTCCCACAAGTTATTATTCAAAGAAGTTTTTGCAAAGAAGTATATCCCTCGTAAAAAATTATATATATATATATATATATATATATATATATATATATATATGAGAGGAATCCACTTAATCTAAGAGTAAGTATAAGAGAGTTACTCTTCATCCTAGAGAGTTATTCTTCATCCTCGCTATTTATTTTGTTGAAATCTAATGGTTAAGATTAGTTACTCATTACAACAATTAGATTTCAAGAAAATAAATGGTGAGGATGAAAATTAACTCTCTTAGACTTACTCTTGGAGTAAGTGGATCCCTCCTCATGTATATAATGTATTGAGTATAAATTTCATTTTAACCAATTAATGCATTTCAACTAGTAAGCTATTAGTTCAATTCAATTAATATGAGTTTAATAATATGTACTGATAGTAAATATATATATATATATATATATATATATATATATATATATATATATATATATATATATATATATATATACTGTTAATCATCTTTTTTAAATGTACCAAAAAAGTGAAAAACGATCTATATTACTCCCTCCATTTCTTTTTATTTGTTGTTTAAGGTTGTTAGGTAAAAATCAAGAAATGCAATAAATTTTCTTGATTCCAATAAAATAATTATGGGATTTTCTATTTTAGAGCATCTCCAACGCAGGTGCTTATCAAGTTGCTTAAAGTTAAGCAACGTTACTTAACAAAAAAATTTCATTGGAACAGATGACATGGCAGTTGGTTGCTTAAGTGAGTTGCTTATATAAGCAACCGTTGCTTAATTGATTTTTACCCAAAAAAAAAATCATTTTTTCAATCTCAAATTTAAGGTGGCTCAAGTAAGCATTCACTCTAGCAACTTTAGCATTTGAGTAAATTTTGTGTAAAGTTCTTAAATCTATGTGGCCTTGTAGGGCTCACAAATTTATGATAAATAACTCACCTAAACAATCATGCATTATAGATGCTCTTACCCATTTTCTTTTCCACTCCAAAATAAATGCATAGGAGTCAAGTAAGGGTATAGTTTTTAAAAGAGTAATTAATGTGATCATGAACTTTGCAAATGACAAATAAATAGAAACAAAAGTTTTTCAAAAATCCGACAGTTAAAAAGAAATGGAGGGAGTATGTTTTTATTTTTAATTTTTTTTAGGATTGAATTGGATGATAATATAATTATTATATAAATCAACAACTTTAACCGAGGGGTCTAGCTCAGTTAGTTGAATAGGATGCATGAGTTGTTGTAAACCCTCTAGTACATGTCTTCAATTCCTACGTACAAAAAAAAATAAACAACTTTATTATATACTACCTTCGTCCCTATATAACAAACTCTTTTCAGTTTTTTGTTTGTTCCTTTTTGTAAGTTCATCTTCTAATTGTCTGGTGCATTAATTAATTTTTTTCTATAATATTTTTCATTAGTTATAATATTTTCTCTCCAAACATTAATTACTCCTATGTGAAAAGCAATTAAGTGGAGAGATAAATTAAGGAAAATTTTGAAAGAGCAATATAAATAATTGACAAATTTAACACTCTTCCGTCCATATTTTTAAAACCCTTCTTATAAAATTGTTTGTCCCTTTTTATAAGATCATTTTCTAATTTCTAGATGCATTAATTATTTTTTCCTAAAGTTTCCTTAATTAATTATTCTCTCTCTAAACATTAATTAATTAGATGAGAAAGTGGAGAGAGATTATTCATTTAAAAAAGGTTAAGGGTACTTTTGAAAAATAGTATACATCGACAAATTTAATGTGATTAACTAAAATAACTATTTTTCTTAAGAGGTGTGAATTAATTAAAATGGTCTTATAAAGACTTAAATATGTTTTTAGCCCTTCAAATATGGGGGTATGTTTGTTTTAGTCCCTCAAATTCAAAGTCACTTTTTTTAGTTCCTCAAAGTTAGAAAATACTTTTTTTAGTCTCTCTCCATAAAAGGTGTCAAACAAGGAATAAAGGATTTGCAATTTGTGGCAGCTTTTAGCCTCCAAAATTTGATTTTGTAAATTTGTGACGGCTTTTAGCCGTCACAAATTTCAAATTCGTTATTTCCTGTTTGGCACTACTATGGAGAGAGACTAAAAAAAACATATTTCAACTTTGAGGGATTAAAAAAAGCAACTTTTAATTTGGAGGATAAAAAAAATAAGGATCCATATTTGAGGGACTAAAAACATATTTAAGCCTCTTATAAATAGGGATGGAGGGAGTATGATTAACTAAATTAACCAATTTTCTTAAAGGGTATGAATTGGTTGAAATGGTCTTATATATAGGGACGGAGTAGTATACAATTTATAATGATACAGGATCAGTACTATTCGTTCAATTAATAGACCAATAATTTTATTAAGAACATATTTAATGCAGGTATCTTCATGAGTATCCCATTCTAAGATATAATATTTTAATTTTTTTTATCGTCGAAATAAGTCTATATGACATGGAGAGTTTCTTAGAAATAAGCTTTGTATCTTCTATAAGATACAATTGCTTACAAATAGAAAATACTCGTATTTTGTTGTATCAAACAGAACCAATAAACTAATATTTTAATTTAAAACATAATTAAATGTAAATAAAAAATTATAAAAAGTATGAATTGCTAATTTTTTTACTATTGAAACAATTTTATGTATGAGTTGTTTAAATATATATAATGTGATATTATGGGTCCATAATGCCCAAAGAGAATATCTTAAATTGATAGTAGTATATTAGAGATGTTCTATGTCAATGTCCAAAAGGAATTTATTAACACCGAGTTTAATTACATTGAGTGATAGTAAAGTATCTCAAATTCTCAATTTTTTCTTTTTTTGTGATACCTATTTGATCGTAATTACAATGTATTATGAGAAGATGGTGCATGAAAGTTACTGCAACACAGTCAAAGAGTTTATCAAGTTTTATAGGATTTGAATACACATTTGGTCCAAAAAAAAAAAAAACAGGATTTGAATATACAGGTTTGTGGAATATATTTATTACTTAGGGATACTAGGCTGGCTGTCATTTTGATGATTGTTAGGGAATTTTATGCATGGGTTGTTACATTGTGCTTCCTTCATCCGTCCCTACTTATAAGATCCTTTTCAGAAAATTATTTATCCATTTTTATAAGATTCTTTTTCTAATTTCTAGATGCATTAATTATTTTTATCCTTAAGTACCCTTAATTAATTATTTTATTTCCAAACATTAATTAACTAGATTTTGACCCATTCGTTGCATGGGGTAAATAGGGTATTTAAAAAAAATATTTGAATTTTGTATTATATGTAATATAATTTATTATATTTTTCTCTTCATATTTTCATAAAAATACAATTTTACCATAATAATTTAGATATTAATGTGACTTCAAGTAATAGTTCATCCCTATGAATTAAGTAAATTTTTTTACTTGCTTTTATAAATAAATAAAAATTCATCCCTTTGGTAAAAGAAAAAATATCCCTATGTGTTATATTATAATTATATATATATATATATATATATATATATAATTTTTATTTTAAAATATTGGCATATACATATGAATGTATAAAAGAAAATTAAAATTTGTTCAAGTAGAAGAAAATCATTAATAATTTATTTAAGTGAGAAGATAATAAATAAATAATGAATAATTATTTGCTTAAAAATTAATTTTAGACACTAATTTTGCAAAAAGAAAATAATAGTGATTATGTTGATTTAATTTGATTGAATTTAATTTTTATGAAATTAAATATATATTAATTATGTAAAAGAAATTTTAACTTCGATTGGACAAAAATCTTTATTAAAAAACTATATCCCTGTGTGAATTTGTCTAAATTTTCCTACTTGTTTTTATAGAAAATATCCATCCCCGTGTGTTATATTTTATATATTTTATATGGTATATTAAATCTAAATTTCTCTTGATATTTTCATGAAAAATATCCATCACCATTTGTTATATAATCTTTTTATACTTTTTATGTTCGTAAAATAAAATATTCAATAAATTATTTAAATAAGGAAAGGGACAGCCATAAAAAAAAATACATTCAAATTATAATTATTAAAATAAAAAAAAATTTGCCATAATAATTTAGATATTAATGTGACTTCAGATAAATTGTTTATCCCCGCGAATTAAGTAAAAATAATCTTAATTACTTTAATTAAAACGTATATGTGTTGATTATAATTAATTTAATTATTTTGAATCATAATATATGATTACTTTAATTGCCTTAATTACTATATTTTATATAGTTTTATGAATTAAAAATTAGATAAGAAAATCTCTAAAAATCTTCCGCTCAAATGTATAAGAATTCCCTCCAAGACTTCTTTACTTTTATTAATATAAAGATATATAAAGATTAAATGAGAAGCAATTAAGTAGAGTAAGTATAGAGATGATTAATTTCAAAAAAGTTAAGGGAACTTTTGGAAGTACAATTCACATTATTGACAAATTTAATGTGATTAACTAAGTCCCTCATTTTATATGGGTTTCCACTTTTAGTCCTTTAAAAATATTTTGACCGGTTTTGGTCCCCCATAAATTTGTGCATTCCATTTTTAGTCTATGCCATTAACTTGGAGCGTTAAGTGATAATGTGGCATCCACATAGGCATGCCACATGGACACTTGCAGCTGATGTGGTAGCCATGCGGCAATTTTTTTAATTTTTTTAAAATTGCCAATTTTTTTCCCGATTTTTGTTTTTAATCCCTTAATACTATCTCAGTCCCTATTTATAAGACGTTGTTTTGAAAATTCTTTCTCCCTTTTTATAAGACTTCATTTTGACTGTCTTATGCATTAATTATTTTTTGTCTAAAATACCCTTATTTATTATAATACATTAATTGAATATTACTCTAGATGTCTCTTTCTCTCTCCTATGAAAATTGGAGAAGATGAATAGACTCTCATTATTAATCCCAATAATGTCAAGGGTAAAATTGGAAAAATATTACATTTACACACAAATTTATTATTAATACCTAGATTAACTAACTTTCTTAATAAGCGTAATTTAGTCAACAACGTCTTATAAATAGGGACAGAGGTAGTATAAAAAACTTTTTAGATTTTTATTTGCTAGATGCTTATTGATAAGTAGCATAAACTATGTAGATGTCTACTGGAAAACATAAAGTTATGCCTTGAAAATGTTAAGTTGAACAAGAAATTCATATTGCACATTGACTTCTACAATGCTAAATGCAAATGATAGTTATAACATGAAATGATATGTTATTTGATGATCATCTCATGGTAGTTCAAATTATGATGAATGAAATTATCCTCAAGTTGTGGTTTTTGACCGAAAGAGGACTAAAAAAAGCATTTTGCGAATTTGAGGAATTAAAAAAAGTATTTTGTGAATTTGAGAGATTAAAAAATACAAATTTGAATTTAAGGGATTAAAAAAGATAGACTCTCAAATTTGAGGGATTAAAAACATATTAAGCCTTCGTAAAAATGTTATTTTGTGTATGCTTATCATGGTAGTTCAAGTTTTGAAGAATGAAATGATCCTCATTTATTATAACACTCTTATGAATACATGGTCGAATGTTATGACATGCAAGTGACAAGCAACGATCTTTTATGTATGGCATTTTTATGTTGTGTAAAAAAAGTTGTGGCTCATATAAATTATGAAAGGCCGATTCTCCAAACAATATTTTTTTTATCCGTAGGAATCGAAGATAGCATTGGAGATTTACAACATTTACACACCCTACTTAACCAAATGAGCTAGACCCCCTTGGTATTCTATAAACAATATAATCTCCTATGATATGTTTCACGGATCACTAGGATATCCATAAGCAAGGATATCACCTTTACAATGACTATGAGCTCAAATCAAAATCGTTCAATGTTACAGCATATATGTCAGCATCATTGTAATAATTGTATTTGATTCTTGAAATATTGTGCATATCTTGTGCTTCAATTCAAGCCCTTTTCTTTATTAATATTACCTCTGGTCTTAATTATAAGTAACATAGGATAAATCATCAATACCAAGGAAAGTAATTATTATAGTTTTTTTTTAATTAATTCTGCCATCAATTTAATTTTTATTCCAAAAACACCCTTTGCTTTAAGTGGTTGTCATAGTGCACAAGGAATAGAGTAAACAATAAAGTAAGGGTACAAAAGAAATTTACTTTAAAAACTAGTGATTGTTGCTTATAATTAGGACCAAATAAAAAGTAAATTTGTTGCTTATAAGTATAATTTAGCTTATAAAAAAAATCAAAATAGTATATGCTAGCAAAGTAAAGCAAAGTAATCTAAAGTGAAAGAAGTTATTTGTGCAACATTATCGATACCATAAGTTTACAATGACAAGATTCCATGAATTTATGTTTGTGTGATATAACTTACTCCAATTATTCATTTTCTCTATGTATGATTTATCATTAATATTAAATTGCTTACGTTTCCAAATTGTTCTTTTATAAATTAAAAAGATGGACTTTACTCTATCATGTATGTATGGTTACATTAGTTATACTTTGATAACCTTGTTGTTGAGAATTTATTTCTCACCATTTTGTTTTTATTGTTTATATGTATTCACTTTTTTAGATAGCATGTTTGACCTGCCATTCGATATTACTAGATATTGGAGGACCTAAATTTGAGGCTAACACTATTAGGTTGTGATTTCCAACTATTTTTATTTACCAATAGTGGAATTTTTCTTTAACTTCCACTATATTTGATGCGTAAAAATATGTACTGCTTAAAGGCAAGCATATCCTACGCAATAGTAACAGTGGACCTAAAGTCTGGATATCGTATCCTAGAGACTAGTGATGGTTCCTAAATAAATAAACTTAACATAGGCCAAGGAATCAAAATTGAGTTAATTTGGTTTGCAAATTAATTGTAAAACAATAGAAAAATGAGCAAGTGGGATTGGTGAGAGTTTAAACAAATTAAGAGACCTAAGGCTATGATTTTAGACATATCCTTATGTTTTTCCTAAATTCTATTTCAATTAAACCCCTATTATCTCTGTAATCACTAATCTTGCCTCTTAAAGTGATAGCCAAAATTAGGTCATGTTCTAAGAATCCTCTTTCTACTATTTTATTCCCTACTGATTCATTTAGGGTCTAAATTAAAAGAAAGGTTTGTGCATAACAGGTTAATTAAATATTGTTAATTGGATTAGAAATTTCGATACAAGATTGTTCATACGAGTTTCAAGAATTCAATTGTTATATAGGTCAATTGATTAAAAGTAATGGATTTAGGTCTTAGAGTGATTAGTCCTAAATTGAAATGAAGAACAATATAACAATTCAATTGAATGACTAGAAGAGAATTATTGCAATAGAAGGATTAGGGTCCACAGACATGTCCTACATTACAACCCTAGCTTAAGGGATTTAGCTAGTCATAGGCATTAGGAAGCATACAATCACATAAGAAAGCATAATGAATAAACAGGGAAAGAAATCTTTACAAAGGTTTGATCCTAGTTGTGTTCTTCACACTTTTCTCAATCTATCGCCCTCTCAGAAGTTCTTCCTCACTCAAGCAAAGTAAATTTGAAACTAAAGGAAAAAGAACTGACTCCTAGGCTATTTATAGGCATGATGGGCCTTCAATGTTGTTGAGATATGCACGATCGTCCATAGTTATGCATGGTTGTGCTTCAACACGTTCATCTAGTCAGCAAACTTCTTTTTGAAGCTAAGCACGGTCGTGCATAAATGAAGCATGATCGTGCTTCATTTCTGGGGCGAAGGCCTTTTTGCATGCTATGCGATAGGTAAGTAGGGGTGGTGGAAGGCATGCACCATGCTTTATCAAGCACGATTGTGCTTCTTGTCCTGGGGCCAATTCTTGACTCTTTGGGCCCTTTTGCTGCTTTCTTGGGGTTCTTTTAGTCCTACAACAAATTAGCACTCAATTAGGCAAAAAAATCATTTAAAGTGCAACGAATAACTAAATGGTGTGAGAAATCCCATAAAAATCATAGCCAAAATGGGGCTTATCAAACCTCCCCACACTTGAGCATTGTTTGCCCTTAAGCAAAATGAAAGTTCCAAATGGAAAGCAGAAATCCATGAGATCACTCACAATATTCAAAACCGAAGGCAATATTTTTCAGAGAGGCACATAAAAAATAAAAAAAACTTCATCAAGGACTCTTTCACCTAGATGCCCAAGTAGACTTAGTGTTCATAAATCAACCTTTTACTTAGATATGGTTACTCATAAACTCACCCCTCTTAGTGTTTGCAGGCAAAAGAATAAACACTCAAATACATCAGCAAATGTGCTACCATAAGCTTGTGCAATAATCAAGTCACACCACGAAATCAACAGACATGCAAAAATAGAGGATATCCATAGGATGTAATGGGACTAAGGCTCAAATGTCAGGTGGATGAAAGAGAGAAAAGGATATGCACAATAGTCTTAGAACAAACAAAGTGAGACAACCCCTAAGGCATTGAACATTTCCTTTTTCCTCAATTTCAAATTTCACCCCCTCTTTGCTTTCACTTGATTAATCAATTTTTCTTTTCCTCCTTCCCCTACCTTCCTCTTTTGTTTTATTGCTTTAGCACTAATTTGACTGTATTGTGCATTTTTTAAGAGGAATGGAGGGAGTGAAGAATCTCTTTATTCAACAAGGAAGGCTCTTATTTCTTGAGGACGTGCCTTCTCATCATAAGTTGCTTCTTTTCTTGCCACTAGGAGTCACCACAATAGATATTTCAAGAAATTCAAAGTAACAAAAGCAAATTCAGGCTCAAAGGTGGCAACTAGTGGAATGATATGAAATAAAAATTCTAAAGGTCATGAAGAAGTAATTCCAACAATCCCCAAATTTTCACATGCAAGAAGACAAGTAATATGTTCAAGCATTTCAGCATAAGTTCTAGAACACACCAACTGAAAGGTAATCACACATTGCACAATAAAAAAGGGGTCTCTATAGTCTTGCCCTATTCTGGCTTAAGTCTCACAATTTAGGGGCTAGTCTCAGTAAAAGCTTTCAATCTGAATAGTGATGCTAACTATCAACTTCTATTAACAAAAATTTCCTTTAGTTTCAGTCACTAAAATTGACCTCTCTTTTTATTTTGGTTTTTTTTTTTTTTTTTGTATTAAGTGAGCAATCTCATTTATTCCTAAAAAGCAATAAAAAGAAGGGATAAGGACAACAAGAATAATGCAAAAGAACCATGCAATATGTATCACTCTAAAGAAGCATTGAATGTGTGAATTAATTGGTGTAGAATTATTTCAGCTTAATTAATAGTTCGAGTTCTAGGCATACATGATTACTTCTTATAAAGGAAAGATGCTTATGGTATGTACCAAAACAAACTCTTTCAATCTAGTCTTTTTTTTTTTTTATCTCTTTTTCTAATTTAATTTTAGTATTTTTAAAAACATTATCAATAGTTAAAAATGATTTTACATCATAATATAAATTATTTATTATAAAATTAAAATATAATTTACATATTTAAAAATATTTTTATTACAGTTTTAAATTATAATATATATTCAAAATACTTGTTAATTATAAATTTTTGTTATATAAAATAAATATATATTTTATGCATTACAAACTAAAGTACTGGTTATATTAAAAAAAGGCCATCACTACAGTGGATCACTAATGTAAGTGGTCTAATGTGAACCACTGTTATTAACCTTCGGATTCATCTTAGCTTCACAGTTATATTGTGAGCCTTCCGCACCTGATTCTTCTCCCAACTCCTTCTAGGCAGACTTACCAAGGTGGAGGGGTGGCGTGGCGCACGACAGATCTGGTAGCCAGCGGCATGCTCAATTGCGTGGAACACAAGAACATTCAATGCTACCAGTTGAGCGGTGTCTCCGATGCAGTAGCGCACATGTGGACAACTGCCATTTGGGACTGCGACGTGCTCGTCTTCATGGCCGCGCTCATCGGCACATTGCTGCTATTCACTAGTGCCACGCTCAACATCCTCTTCATGCTCCTCATCGGAGTTGTGTCGGTAATGCTGCAGGCCGCATTGAGGAAGACCACTGCCGGGGGGAGGCCGCGCAATCGGAATTCGAATCTTCTGTGGGCAGCGAGTTTCTAGAGAGACGGGTGGTTGTGGATCGGATCTATACAATGACATGGTGGCGGCCTAGACAACTGGGTTCCGCCAGAGGAGCAATGGCCGACGGCAACAACAATGATGGAAGGAGGAGAAGGACAGAAGATGAAGGGTGAAGATAGAGAGAGTTTTGTTGAAAAAATAATCCTCTATATAAGGTGTATGGTATGACCATGCAGATCAGATAAATCCTACCATTTTAGACAAATGGTGCACTATAAACCACTTGCCCACATGGTCCACCTTAGCCCTTAGCCTTTCCCTAACAAAAAAAATGAACAATTTGAAATAACTAGCTCGTGTACGTTCTCCTTGACCCGTAGGCCAGTTGCATAGATATCAAAAATTAGAGTCAGCTATTTGACAGCTGGATATCTCAAAAAAAGATCCACTTCATTAAATTAGCAAATCCATCAAGGATAAGGTCACGAGGGTGTGTGCGGTTAAGTTTTTATTTTTTTTATATTTTTTTTAACTTTCAAATTATTTTAAAGTTAAAGATAAAAATAAAATATAATTTATCTTTTATTTGTTAAGTTAAAAGCTGTTTCTTAAAGTTATTACAAAATTTCATATTTTTAAAATATTAATTGTCATATTCAATCGAAGAGTATGTTTATAAAAAATATTATCTATAATTAATTTAAAGGACATAAAATTATTTTAATTACAATAAAAATATTAAAATGTATATATTTTAAATAGTTTTAAAAATATTTAAATATCTTGTTGTCACTCACATCTGTGAATTTTTTTTTTCTCTAGATTTGAAAGTGATTATTTTTTTCCTCTTAATTTAAAAATGGCTAAATGTCACTTTTGATCCTTTATATTTTAGTATTTTTTCGTTTTGGTATATTAAGTTTTAAAAATCTCATTTTGGTACTTTATGTTTATTTGGTCCTTTTTTCAATTTTTCATTCATAACGTTAGTATGCCATTAACTTTTAAATTTTGAAATGATTAATTTAACGTAGTGGCAACTAAAAATCGTCACTAGTGTATCGTCCACTTTTAAAACTTAATGTACCAAAACTAAAACACAATAAAACATAAAGGATTAAAAGTGACATATAGCCTTTAAAAATAGTCAACTTTTACGCACACACAAAAAATAACTTAAAGACAAAAACTGAACTATTTCAAACTGAGGGATCAAAAGAAAACTGAGTTCAAATTTGAGAGACTAAAAAGATATTTAATTATTTTTAAATATGTCAAAAATTATCTTAATTAATAACAATTTATTTTAATGATAATTTTCAAAAAAAGATTATTTATATATAATATTTAAATAAATTTAAATATTAATGAAAATGATAAAAAAAATTAAAATTTTATATATCTTTTTCAATACTATTTTTAAAAAATAAAATTAATTTATTTAGATAAATTTTATTAACGTTAAATTATATTATAAAGTGTTTAGAAAATTCATCTCAATAATTTGCCTAAAGGAAAGTTGCACAAGTAGAAATAATTAGAGCCAAATTGTCTAGTAGTTGGAACATAATCTATTTCATTAAATTCGCAAATCCGTAAATTAAGGATTAATGTCGTTCTCCAAAACAGTAATATAGTGCAAGCCAACTCGTTTTGAATACTGTCCACAAATGGTGTCGACTTTTGCATGACTTATCTCATATGAAAGACTAGGTTTAATTTGAATAAATATTGAATTACAAATGTTGACTTTTATTAATACTAATCACTCTTTATTTTTTTTAAAGATAACCTCTACAAGTGATAGATTTTAATTATAATCAATTTTTAAAATATTTTTTTTAAAGCAATCCGTTTCAAATATATGCTAAAATGATTAGTTTTATCTCATAATTAAATTTTATTACATATTACATATTTTTTAGTTTTCATTCTTAAACGTGAGAGAGACTAATTAAGACCTTAAGAGCTCAACAGCTTTCTTTTTTTAGTTTAATAGTTACTTTAAAATTAAAGTTTGAAATAAAAAAAAGTATAAATCATTTGATAGGTTTCATTTTTTAACTTAAAAACTTCTTTTAAGCTAAAAGGTATTTAATAAAAAAATTTAAAAGATACTGTTTCATTTGTGATAAAAATATTTTAATGATAATAAAAGTAAATAAAAATATTAAAATGCATATATTTAGAAGTTTTAACTTTGAAAATTTTCAAAAATATTGTAATTAAAAAAAATTCATTTCTACCTATTCTGATAAAAATAAACTCTCATGCCACGTGTCCTCTCCTCACTAAACATTTCCCGCTCATCTTCTGCTCCCTCCCTCCTCATTTTTTTTTCACTCTCACCTTCCCCTTCCTCCCTCCTTCCATGTTACTTTCAACTCCATTTCATAATTTTCTCCCCTTTTCTTTTCCTTTTTTCAATATTACAATTTTTTTTATAATAATTATTCTTTTATTTATATTATATGACTGTTTTCTGTTTTTTATTTATAAAGAATTATATTCTATAATTTATAATTTTAATTTATAATTTTAATTTATAATAGCATAAATAATCATAAAAACAACTACTCTTTTATTTATATTATATTATTATGGTTTTCATGATATTTAATTTTTGTTAAAATATTTATAATAATAATAATATGCTAAATATTATATAAAAATATGTTATTATTATATTAATTGAATGATAAATTTATATAATTACTTATTACTTATTAAAACTAATTATAATTTAATTAACTTTTTTTTTATTTTGAAATCCTATAAAATCATTTTTATTTATAAATTGTATAAAATAAATTTAAATAATTTCATAAATAAATGTTCTGTTGATTAATATGGATGACAAAACTCTTTCTTTGAGTATTTCACACAAGTACATATCTAAGAAATTCTATAAAATCCTATAAAATAATTTTAAATAACTTCATGAATAAATATTTTGTTGAATAATATTTATATTATGAGGTTCAAAATTTTATACTAAAATTAATTTGAATCTAATTAGTTAATATATTTATCACAAAATAATATTTTGACGATATGTTTAATAACTTCATATATGAAAATTTTGTTGATTAATATTTATTTAATAAGGTTATTTTTACATGAATATACAATAAATAAATTAAAATTAATTTATTAAATATATTTTTATTACATAAAATGTTTAAATTACTTTATCAATAATATCATAATTTAAATTAGTTTTATTTTTTTATGGTAGAGATCACAAATATCATTCAAGGGGACAATCCTACTCGAGACCATTATGAGCGACAAAACTCTTTGAGTATTTCACACAAGTACATATCTAAGACTCAACAATATCATAAATTAAAACAATTTCAATTATGGTAGAGACAAAAAATATCATCCAGGGAGACAATCCTCTTCAAGACCACTATGGATGACAAAACTCTTTGAGTATTTCACACAAGTACATATCTAAGACTCAACAATATCATAAATTAAAACAATTTCAATTATGGTAGAGACAAAAAATATCATCCAGGGAGACAATCCTCTTCAAGACCACTATGGATGACAAAACTCTTTTTCCGAGTATCATTCACAGAAGACAATCTTGCTCGAAACCATTATCAGCGACAAAGCTCTTCTTGGAGTATTTCACACGAGTGCATACTAAAAACTCAATAATATCATAAATTAAAATAGTTTTAATTATGGTAGATACTACAAATATCATTCATGAAAACAATTTTGCTCAAGACCATTATGGACGACAAAACTCTTTTTTCCAATAATTAACAAAACTATATACCAAAGAATCAACATTATTTAGTTTTTCTTTGAAAACCTATAAAATCATTTTTACTTAAAAATTGTAAAAAATAATTGTAAATAATTGTATAAATAAATATTTTATTGAATAATATTTATATTACCAGGTTGAAATTTTTATACTAAAATTAATTTAAATTTAATTAGTGAATACATTTATTACAAAATAATTTTTTGACTGTGTGTTTAATAACTTCATATTAAAAAAAATTGTGGATTAATATTTATATAATAAGTTTAATTTTTTTATATAAAATATAATAAATATATTAAATTTAATTTATTAAATTTAATTTTATTACATAATAGTATTAAATTACTTTATGAATAATATCATAAATTAATTTTTTTAAATAATTTCATAAATAAATATTTTTTGATAATATTTATATTATGAGGTTGATTTTTTTATACTAAAATTAATTTAACTCTAATTAGTTGATATATTTTTTTAAAAAAAATATTTTGGCTCGATTTTTAATAACTTTTATGTACAAAATTTTTGTTGATTAATATTTATTATTATGTGGGGACTACGCGCTTGTGATATTTAAATGAGCAATTACCATGATCTCTGGATGTGTCAGCGAATGACCATACTAGCGAGACATGATGTAGCTAGTCAGTACATGGCCAACTCCATTTTGGTTTCACAATGGACCTACGAGAACCATTTTTACTAATTTGACTGTCTCGGAAACTTAATATACGGATGACCATAAGGTTAGCTAAAATTTGGAAAGGTACACAACCTTCTAGCCTCAAACTAAAAAGACTTAAGACCGACCATGAGTAGTCCGGAAACCTATGAGGATACATAATTTTTTAGCCTTAAGTCTAGAAAGTGAAAATGCTTAAGACCAATTATGAGTCATTCCAATACAAATTTCACTTTAGTATTTATATGCATATTTTTCAAATATTTGTGTGAACCATTCAAAGTTAGAAGGCACAACATGTAGATTTTATACAAACTTCATAGAACCACTAAAGTCAGTTTAAATATAATAAGATATTTAACTAATTTACATGAGTTTCTAAATCCAATCCTCAATATCGTGACTATAAAAAAAAGGTGCAAACTTCAGTGAACAAAATTACTGAATTCGGAGTTTATGTAAATTAACAAGGGTTCCAAGTTAAAGAAAAACTCGTAGGGAAAGAAAATGGATGGTGATTAATCCAGACGAAAAGAAAAAAAAAATACAGAACATTATCGTTTGTCATCATTAAAAACTGATAAAGTAATTAATGGCCATGAAAAAAGCAGTTAAAGCATATGGTTGGTTTGATTGAATACAAAGAAACTTGGCTTTTATCTCACTAATCAAAAGGTCGATGAGTCAATAAATCAACATGGACAATAATAATTCATCCTTGAGCTATCTTGGTTACATTCATCAATGATCGAGTAATGGGATACCTACCCTAATTTATTTTTTTCTATTGACAATTATACAAGTTAAGTTTCAATTTAAAATTTGATCAATAATTGATTTATATTTTCACCTAAATTTTCATTTAACATTTATATTAACGATTTATGATAATTTTAGAACAATAAAAATTTCCTTTTGTCTTCCAACTTTTATTCACTTTAAAAAAAACCAAGAGTTAATTATATAGACTCCTGAGATTTGTTCTTATTACACTTGTCCTTTATTTTTTTTACATTACTTTGATTAATATTTTTTACATAAATATATGAAAATTAATTTATCAAATATTTTTTTTATAAAATAGTTTTAAATTACTTAGTCAATAGTATCATAAATTAAATTAGTTTTAATTTTTTAAAATGAATACCACAAATATCATTCACAGGGGACAACCCTACTTGAGTCCATTATGAACGACAAAGCTCTTTCTTCTAGTATTTTACACAAGTGCATGCAAAAAAACTCAATAATAACATAAATTAAAATAGTTTTAATTTTGGTAGAAACCATAAATATCATTCATGGGAGACAATTTTGTTTAAGACCATTATGAATGACAAAACTATTTTTCCAAGTAGTTACCACACATCTACATACCAAATACTCAACAATATATTATTTTTACTTTGATATCCTATAAAATCATTTTTACTTAGAAATTGTATAAACTAATCTTAAATATTTTATAAATAAATATTTTGTTGAATAATATTTATATTATGAGGTTGAAATTTTTATACTAAAATTCATTTAAATCTAATTAGACAATATATTTATTCCAAAATAATTTTTTGATTCTATGCTTAATAATTTCATATACGAAAATTTTATTGATTAATATTTATATAATATAGTTAAATTTTTATATAAAAATATAATAAATATATTAAAATTAATTTATTAAATTTATTTTTATTACAAAATAGTTTTAAATTACTTTATCAATAGTATCATAATTTTTTTTAATTTTTTTTATGATAGAGACCACATGTATAATTAATAAGCATGTCGCTAAGAAATATTTCTATGGTTGTGTTAATTGTCATAATTGCTAAGTGTAATCTAAACATAAATGTTCTAACTTTTTGGACATAGAAATAAATAAGCTAAATAATTAAGGTGAGTTATATAAACAATATTATGCTAATTTAGAAATTAAATATTATTAATCAAATTATTAATAGGAGTATTTGATCTAATTTATAATTTATTTGATCTACTATATAAATATTCCATGATTGACTTAAATCTAAAATATAACTATCTAGAAATGAAACTAAAATAATTTTATACTATATTATTATTTTATTTAAAATATATAAATTTACTGTATTTATTTTTAAATTAACTTCATTTTATATTTTTATTTTTAATATACTTATGACATATAATATCATTATAAATCCCTAATGGAAATTTGATTGAAATACTTGGAGAAAAATATTAGTCTTTTAATTATATGTTACAACTAATATACTTTTCTATAATTAGCTAATAGTGCATGATTATATTAATTAAGGAGAAAAAAGACATCTGCATTAAAGAACTTAATAGTTAGTTACTTAGCATATTTTCTTCTCATGTGCTGAAGATAATACTAAACACCTATAACGACACGTCACATAAGTGTTAATGAAATATAAATTGACTGTTAAAATAATAATTTATTTTGAGCAATATTTATTTCAATAGTTTGCATCTAATTTAATTAATTTTTATATTTTAAATTATTCAAAATATCGTTTATAAACTATAATATTATAAAATTAATAATTTTTTTATTTACAAATATAGTTGTAATATATTTGAATAATTTTATTATTTCATATTTTAAAATTAAAAAATTATTTAAATTTAACAAAAGTTAAATCTTTTTAAATTTTTTATACATAATAAATTTCTCATACAATTTTATATATAAATTTTAAATAAAATAAGAAATATATGTGGCACTATAATCAAATATATGTTCTCAGGTTGAATACTCTCTCATTCTTTCTGTCATTCTGTAGAACTTAATTAGTTAATTATGTTTGTCTAAAAAAACATATTTTGGAAGTCTTCGATGCTTCTTTATACAAGCTAGGAAGCCAAAATATAATAAATTTTACAGGACACTCTGTTTACTTAGCAAAGACTTTGGATTCTCTTGTGTGCAGTGGAATAGCAACCCCCTGACATGCTTCTTGGAAGGAATGTAATTGTTATCCTCCTGGATACACATGCACATTATTATGAACATTAAGGCAGGCAGGTTAGCCGCATGCATATGTTGATGGACGTCTTTGACACTTGACATACATTTCACGTGTCAGGATACTTGTAAGGGATATTAACTATTGCTGGTTGGGACGTTGGGTGGACATGCACATAATACTATCTATTTGTCACGGTATTTAGTGGGGGGACTTTGGGTATAGATTTGGTGATTATACTATATTCACAATGAATGTACTTGTTAATATAGTTTAATCATCCTTTTTGGAGGGTATAGATTTTTATGGTCGGTGTAAATATATTTTTTGTGATGCTTGGTGTAAATATATATTTGGTAAAACATACTTAAATATTTTTATTTATTTTAAAATCTAATTATTTCATTTAATAGAAAAATGTATATTTAAAAAATAAAAATAATATGTGAAATTAATTTAATTGACCTAAAATTATTTAATGATTTAAAGGTAAATAAAAATATTAAAATAAATATAGTCAAAACTTTTTAATTCAAAAAAATGACAAAAAATATTTTAATAAATAATTTATTTTTTTATAAATTAAAGAAATTTAAAAATTTGATTATGTATGATAAAGGATTTATAAACTTTTATATTATTGATCAATAATGTTTTTAAAAAATAAAAAATGATTTATTTAAACAAAATTAAAAAATATCAAATCATATGAAAAAAGTGTTTAATAACCGGTACACATTGTCTTTAACTTATAGGACAGTTAGTTGAACAGATAACATTAATTAGAGCTAATTGTTTGACACCAAATGGTTATAGTAACTGCCTTGGAATAGTCCTCTTTTGATGTCGATTCTATATAAGCTGGAAAACTGGTCTGTAGATTACATTAGAATTACGTCTCAAACGTTTGAATGTAGGGAAGCTTCTAGAGGAGTTTGAAAGCGTTCAAGGTGCTTACTCTTTTCTCTGGTATATATTATGATTTATTTTCTTGGTTTGATTATCTGATTCTTGTATTTACACAATCTTTATGTTTAAATTTTTATATTTAAAAACTATTCATTTTAATTTCGTTACGTATATATTTTAATTCATTTTAATCTCCATCGTTCAAAATTATAAAAACTAAAACAGATTAAAAATTATATATAAAAAGATTAAAATGAGTTAAACAGTTGATAAAAATGGATAAACGTTGACAGCTGTCAGCTCCGTTAATATTCGGCCCTCCAAGATTACCTCTGGACCCCCCTACCAAATTGAATCAATAGTTGGGAGTTGCTAGATTTAGGCTTGCTGAGTCCTGAACCTAGGACATTCAGTTTGCAAAGTTAAACAATTTGTGCGATTCTTGAATCTAAACCTCTGCATCTCTTAACTTAATGTTGAACTCAATTATCAAGCTTGCTCCACGTCACAGTCACACCACCAAGTTAACTTAAGAGAACCCTTTAGTGATGTCACCATCCCGAGAAGGCTACCAGAAGCAACTCGCCGAGGCTCAAACGCCGGTTGAACTCATTCCCTGTGCCACCCCCAACAGTACGGGGACGATGTTTCTGCAATTCAACACCATCGTTAACATTCAATATTTTAATTTTCTTATTTTTCCACTGTCTAATTTTTTGTTAAATAAATAATAAAAAAAACCAACTCACTTCATATTTACCCCCCTAAATGCGTGTCACATGTTGGTCAATATTAACAGAGCTCACAGTCAACAACCTCTAGAATTGGACTTGGGTACCAAAATTGTTGATTTTTTAAAATAGAAAAACTAAATATCTTAATTTTAAAATAGAGAGATTAAAATTACGGATTGACAAAAACAGAGGATCAAAATTATATTTTAGCCTTATTATTATTATTATTATTACCAAATAATTGGTAATAAATTTCTTTATTTTCCTCGGTTTATATAATTCAAAATTTTACCTAAAATTCATTTCTATTTTCTCTATTTCTATCTTCCTCATTTATTTCCTCCCAATTTTAACTGATATTCTAACAATGTGTTAAGGTATGTTTGCATTTCTAGTGAAAATGTTCCAAAAATACGTTTGGGAATAAAATCAGTTTTGGAGTCATGTTTGGTTATCTCCAAAAATATGTTTGAGAATAAAAATTTACTTGAAAACTCAGTTTTGGAGATGTATGACTTGTGATATTTTTGCAAACTTTAATCTAAACATGCACTTATGAGAGTTTAGGTTCGGGGGACCAAGGCTAAGGATGACAATGCAATGGGTAAGGTTCGGGAATTCTCAGTCTCAGCCATCTCTCTTCGCACAGCCAGTTACTTTAAGGGCAATATATTTCTCTGATTACAAACATTTTCTTTTTATTTACAAATTTAGACAATGGCTATTAAATTTTAAAATTATTTCTTGAAGAATCTAAATAATTCTCTCTTTGATGTAAAAAAAAAAAAATCTTTCTTAATTTTTGCTCTCAAAGTCCATACATCTTCAAAGTAGAGATTTATGTTATAAATATTGTTGAAAGTATTTTTTTTTTTGTGAAAAAAATCACGAAGTTAAGATTTCAAACTATACATTGCTTTTCTTTTTGCCATTTTTTTTTTGTAATGATTGAGTGGTAAAATAAGAGAAAAAGAATTAACTCTAAATCCTTTATTATTTATGTTAACCCGTGGTAACTACTTCATCAGTACATTAATATATTGAAACTCTATTTTTCATTATTGTCCATACATGGGGTAGAGTGTAGCTCGTTAGTATATTATTATAGTGCAGGCCAATTTTTGAATATTGTCCACACATGGGGTTGATTAGTGTAGCTCATTAGTACATTAGTGATGGATGAAAGGATATTTTTTTTATATTATATTTCTCTTTTATTTTTTTCACTTTTAATCTAAAAAAAAAACATAAAAGTTATTTTTCACTTAAAATGGTTATCCTTTATGATGATTTTAGTATATAAAAGTGATTTTTTTATATACATGACCTAATATATTACATGAGTTGTTTAAATATAATGTGATATTATGGGTCCATAATGCCCAAAGCGAATATCTTAAATTGATAGTATATTAGAGATGTTCTATGTCAATGTCCGAAAGGAATTTATTAACACTGAGTTTAATTACAATGAGTGAAAATATGGTAACAGTAATGTATCTCAAATTCTCAATTTTTTCTTTTTTTGTGATACCTATTTGATCGTAATTACAATGTATTCTGAGAAGACGGTGCATGAAAGTTACTACAACACAGGCAAAGAGTTTATCAAGTTTTATAGGATTTGAATATACATTTGGTAAAAAAAAAAAAAAGATTTGAATATAAAGGTGTGCGGAATTTATTTATTACTTAGGGATACGAGGCTGGCTCGCATTTTGATGATTGGTAGGGAATTTTATGCACAGGTGGTTACATTGTAATTCCTTCGTCCATCCCTACTTATAAAACCATTTTCAGAAAATTGTTTGTCCTTTTTTATAAGATTCTTTTTCTAATTTCTAGATACATTGATTATTTTTTTCCTTAAGTACCCTTAATTAATTATTTTCTCTCCAAACATTAATTAACTAGATTTTGACCTGTGCGTTGCATGGGTAAACAGGTTATTTAAAAAAAATTATTTAAATTTTGTATTATATGTAATATAATTTATTATATTTTTCTCTTCATATTTTCATAAAAATATAATTTTACCATAATAATTTAGATATTAATGTGACTTCAGGTAAATAGTTCATCCTTATGAATTAAGTGAATTTTTTTTTTACTTGCTTTTATAAATAAATAAAAATTCATCCCTTTGGTAAAAAAAATCATCCCTATGTGTTATATTATAATTATATATATAATTTTTATTTTAAAATATTGGCATATGCATATGAAGGTATAAAAGAAAATTAAAATTTGTTCAAGTAGAAGAAAATCATTAATAATTTATTTAAGTGAGAAGATAATAAATAAATAATGAATAATTATTTGCATAAAAATTAATTTTGGACACTAATTTTTCAAGGAGAAAATAACAGTGATTGTGTTGATTTAATTTGATTTAATTTAATTATTATGAAATTAAATATATTTTAATTATGTAAAAGAAATTTTAACTTTGATTGGACAAAAATCTTTAGTAGCAAAGTTTATCCCTGTGAATTCAATGTAAATTTTTCTATTTGTTTTTATAAAAAAAATAGTTATCCTTGATTGTTATATTTTATATATTTAATATCGTAAGTTAAGTCTAAATTTCTCTTTATACTTTCATGAAAAATATTCATCCCCCTTTTGTTATATTTTTTTCATACTTCCTATGATCATAAAATAAAAAATTTACTAAATATTTAAATCAGAAAAGAGACCAACATAAACAATACATTCAAATTAAAATTATTCATCCCGTGAATTAAATATAATTTTTTATATGCTTTTATAAAATAAAATAAAAGAAATCATCCCAATGTGTTATATTTTAATTTATATATAATTTATATTTTAATATATTGATATATATATATATATATATATATATATATATATATATATATATATATCAATAAGGCATTTTTCTTCTAACTTATTGATGAAAAAAATATAATTAATATATTTCACCATTATAATGTAGATATGAATGTGTTTGAATAGGTTGAATTGGGCTAAATGCAATAAAATAAGTGATTTAGAAGAGGTTTAAAAACTTTCACTTGTTTAAATAGAGGGGAATTAGAAGAGATACATGCAATAAAAATGGTAGACTCAATCACAACGCCAATTCCTATCTACCATGCTATAAAATTGGACAAATTTTTGCAAAGAATCTCCATCCTTCCCTATTTACTCCTCTGTCTGTGGATGAATAGAAGCAAATATATGAGGCATATGCAATCATAATCCAAGCTCTATCACCCCCATTTAGTGCATGTTTGGTTTTCAGTTTCAAGGCTCAAAAATATGTTTTAAAAGTAAAACTGAAAAATATCATGTTTGGTTTTAGGTTGAACATGATTCTAAACTGAGTTTTGTTGCAATTTTACTTTGAAACTCAGTTTGAAATAGAAGTAAAAGGAGAGTTGCTTTTACAAATTCATTTTGTAAAATGAAATTCATCTAAACTTAAATTTATAAACTTTAATCCAGACATAGCCTTACTCATTTTCTGTTCTATAGCAATGGTTATCTGTTTTTAATTTGTTTTCTACTTTTTTTAAAATGTATTTTTCTGTTTTAAAAAATTTGTACATGAAACCGCAAAAAAACTTTTTTTTTTTTTGTTTTCTCTATTCCTGTATGGACATTAAAAAAAAAAAAGGTGATAGTTTGTAATTAGAAATAAAAACAGAAAATGAAACAAAAAATAAATTTTTAAAGTAAACAGACTCATCTTCCTCCTTGCACCTGATTATAAAGCAGTGTGCTATGCCATTCCAAAGTGCACTATTTTCTAACGTGAAGCAGCACTAATTTTGTGATGTTTGTTTATTGTGGTGGGAGACTTGTGTAGACAACTGTTCCACCTTGCAGTTAACGTTCATAAAATTTTATAAGACATTAAAAAAAGATAAAATGGTCTTTTGTTATTATTTCTTATTTTTTCTTTTTCCTTTTTTAAATATACTTCCAATTAATTGGAAATAAATTTATTTATTTTATTCTTTCTTTAATTTCATCAATTTATATAGAGAAAATAGACTATGCACTAACAGTGTAAAATAATTTTACATTGTCATCCAATTACAAACCACCATTAATGATAAGTTTGTTCATAACTTTTACAAAATTATTTTAAAAGTAATACAAATAATGATTTGTGATTAGATGACAATGTAAAATTCTTTTACACTGTTAGTACATCACCATTAAACTCATTTATATAATACAAACTTCTAATTAAAAAAATATATAATACAAGCTGATCTACCTAAAATTTATTTCTATTTTTTTTCTTTCCATTTCTTCCTTTTTCATTTTTTTCCTACCAAATTCCTAAAACAAAAGATATAGATGATATGATAAATTAAAGAGTAAATTACCACCCCCTTCCCTTAGAGATGCTAATATTATATTGTCCTCTCCTCTTATGTTGAAATATACAATTCAATCCATTTAACATAACACCGTTAAAGCCAATTACTTTTTCCTTGAGAGATATGAGTATTAGAGTGTCCTCCCTTCTTATGTTAAAATATAGAGTAAATTACATTTCTCTCCTTAGAGATGCGATATTACAGTTCCCCTTAGGCTAAAATACACAGTTTAATTTATTTAATTTAACACCGCTAAAGAATATTCATGATAAGATTTTAATTAAAATATATGGTATAATATTTTTAATTTACTAAATTATCATTCACTCACTTGATAAATATTTTTTAAAATAAATAATTAAATTTAAAATAATTTATTAAATTGATATTTAAAAAAGTTCTTTTGCATCTTTGTGTAATATATAGTGATATTATATTAATACAATCAATTAAATTTCTTTGAAGACTAATGACTTTCTTGATAACACAATGTGACATCTTAAAAAAAGATAAAAAGAGAGGTAGAGAAGAGAGTACCGAGTTGATAAGGCACATCCGACCCCCAAAGGAAAGAGTTTTTTGTTTCCACACTGCTAGCTTCTTTCTCAACTTCACCAAAATTGGCTCCCACATAGCTTCCTTTCTTGGATTTGCCCCAATTGGAATTCCCAAGTAAACAAATGGAATATCCATAACCTTAAAATTTAGAATATCCGCAAACCTCCCAATATTTTCCTCTACCACCCCAAGTCCTCCCAAACTACTTTTGTGAAACTTGACCTTCAGATCCGACACCACCACAAAACATCTAAGAATAGCCTTGATGCATATGATATTAGATGCATTTGCTTCAGTAAAGAATAAAGTGTCATCCGCAAATTATAACAAAAATACTTCCACCCTTTCCTTACCCATCTTGTATCCTGAGAAAGTATTACTCCTCAAAGCTTGTCTCACCATACCACACATACCTTCTGCAACCATCAAGAAAAGGAACGGTGCTATTGGATCCCCTTGTCTTAGGCATCTTTGAGCGTGAAACTCTTTAGAAGGACTTCCATTAACAAGAACTGATATTGAGGCTGACTCCAAGCACCCCTTAATGTACCACTCCATTACATTAGACATAACCCACACTAACGTTTTATTTGTTTTAGTTATTATAAAACGAGGGTAAAATTTTCGCGTTTATATAAAACATTTATTAACCATATTTAGCATACCGAAAACATTTTACAAAGAACCATGATCTTTAAATAAACATCAATTCATATTGAAAAATAAATACAGAGAAATTATGTATTAGCTAATCCCAACCCATATATCAAATAACCTAGTCAGAGCAGTACACAATTTCTACCCTAACTCAAATACAGTAATAAGTAAAACTAGCCTTTAAGTCCCGTATCTTCTCGTCAGTCTTCGCAATCTCCAAAATAACCGTGTCAGCAAGAGAGCTCGATCGTTGGGCATGACCGTCATCTTCACGTATCCAAATCAACAAGTACATACACAACAAAAGAAACAAAGAGGAGTGAGACTTGATTCATATATATATATATATATATATATATATATATATATATATATATATATATATATATATATATATATTACTAACAGTATAAACTACCGTCAATAAATATAATAGTACGGGAACCTAGTGTCTATCTCGTCATAACATCTCAACCTTTAAAACGCAATATGGATCCATACTCCACGATTGATCAATCACTTATCACAATACCACCTTCTGGAAGTGATGGGGAGTAAGTATACCTCAACCACTGCCATAGTCCCATACCTGTGCAGAGCTCCACAATCCACATGGTACTTGACACCATTCCCGGTGTCGCTCAATATCATATCAGTATGCATACTCAAATCATGGGGCAATCTCCCCACGGGGTCACATCCCTGTTACATCACAAGGTATATCCTCCTCATCATTATGAAGTTGTCTATGCACTTATTGAGGTGTACGAGCTGACACTATCAGTCCCAGAACGTAGGGGGCCGACCTACCCATTGGGATGTCACACACTCGATGTCTTCCACTCCTTAGACCTTAGCCAAGGTCACGGATATCAACTTGCGGCATACTGTAACTTCCCGCTCCATCTCCCATTAGGCCTTCCACCTAACTTGGCTACACCAAGTCACGTAACTAAAACATACTCTCGGAATACATCCATAGAGACTTATTCATCTTTCAAGGATCATTCTCATCCATATATATAACATATCTCTACCTCAACAGGCAGCGATTCATCATCATAGCATAGAGATACAACAAAACATAACAATCATAAAATTCAGAGATATTTATAGTCTCAACTACCCTGAGCACCAACACAGAATATCAACACATCTACCTTAAAGACAGATAAATAATGTTATCAGAGTACAATTATCATATCATATATTAAGTATGTAATATAAGGATTTATATAATATCATAAAATACTTAAGCAAGACATTAGATACTTAATTTTTAATTTCACTAATAATTAATTTAACAATTAGCTAATGTTTAACTGATCTCTGCTTCTATTAAAATTTTATTAATAGCTTTTAAATTTGTTATATCCTTTCTTCTTATCTAATTCCTTAACTTAAAATGTTAAAAAGAAATAACCTTCAAACTTGTTATAAAATATATCTTATATAAATATAATAGATTTCTAATATTGGAAAATTCTTTTATGATGTGGAAGATCAGATTATAAAATTTATGATGTGGAAAATTCTTTTATGATGTTTCATAAAAAAACATTTGAATCCTTCCTCTGTATGCTCACACACACCAATCACCATTTTTTTAAACTAGTTTTCGAAGACTTAAATTTGACTAAAAAATAATAATAATAAAAATCTCTTTGTAAAAGAAGTAAGTGTAGAACTTTAACATACCGAAACCTTTTAATCTGAGTTATATGGCCGTGAGTTATGATTACAAAAAGATAGAACAAAATTTTATCTATATATATAGTTTTATCAAAATATAAACTTGATTAAATATAATGAAGTGTCTAGTATTATTATCTGGAGGTAATAACTACTAAGTGAGGAATTTAGATCAAGTTTTAGTTATGACTTCCAAAATAAATGTGTATACATATACTGCTAAAAAAAATGAGAACTTTGGAGAAGTGAAAACAATCCTGAGATTTTATCTACTTGATCACAATCTTAGTTAGCATCAGGATTAATATGATTAACAAAGGAAACTCATTCCCTTTCTTTTTACATAGTCCGAAACACACACTCACAAAAATAAGACCAGTTTTTACTTTATTTTCCTTTATAAGAAAGCATGTTCATACTAACTCTTTCTTTTTAAAAAAAATCTTGTCTTTCTTTCTTATATGCTTATAAAGCCGTAGACTTGTAGGAGTAGCAAAAGTAATTTTGACTTTGCTCTGTTTTGATAACAGACTTTTAAGATTTTAAAGCTATCCCAAACCACATCAAACAAAAAGAAACATCCTTCCCTGTTTTAATTAAAACGTGAACCACAAACCTAAGAAGCTAAACAAAATTTCTGATTTCCACGGGGAACATGTCGTGGGTTCCTTTTTAAAGTTAAGTGACTTAGATAAAAAAAATTGCAAGAGTCTCCCTTAAATCAGCACCAACCAGAACAAGAAATTGCAAGTAGATGACAAATATGAACAAAAACTCAAGGAATCAAGAAAGGATTCAAGGTTAATGAAAGAAATCACCAAATAAGCATGAAAATAATTAAGAACAAAATATGAATCAAGAAATAAATTTGACATAGTCTCCCCTTAAGGAGAGGCTACCCAATCAGTCCCAAGAACAAGAAATATTACAAGGAAATGAAAATACAACAAGGAAATAGACAGGAATTGAAAGTAATTCAAGGAAAGAATGAAAAGGGTAAAGCTTATACATAATAAAAATACAAAATAAGAAGAATAGCAAGTGCATCAAAGTCTCACTCCCCCCTTACCAAGAAAGTGAGGTTCGTTAACAGCAAAGAGGAGAGGAAGAAGAAATCTTGCTTCAAGGTTGCTTCTTGGTGGTGGAGGAAGGTAGCTTTGGTGGTGGGTGATGGAGGTTGAAGGGCGGAGGTGTGTTTCGTGAGAAGAGAAATTGAAAAAGAAGAGAGAAAGGGGGAGACCAAAGAGAGAAGGCTGGGAATTGGGTAAAAGAGAATGGGTCGTGAGGGAAGAGAGAGAAAGTGTAGAGAAAGAGTGTGGGGAGGTTCATTTTATAGACTTAAGTTTTCCTTTTTCATTTTTTTTCTTTTCTTGTAAGAGAAGAAGAGTGCTACGTGTGAGTGTGAGGGAACTGACGTGAGAGTGTGTGTGAGAGAGGTCTACACATGAAATTTTATCTGTATCTTCTTACACTGTGGGTATATATTTTAGGGTAAAATATGTTTTTAGTCCCTGTATTTTGAGAAAAATTTGATTTTAGTTTCTATACTTTTGAATTAATCATTTTAATCCTCAAACTTTGAAAAACACTTGCTTTTAGTCCCTCTCCTCTATTGGTGTTAATACTGTTAATGAAATATATGCATTGACAGCTAAAAACCGCCACAAATTATTAAAAAAAATAGACACATAATGTGTCATCGGTAATGGAAGAGATGGGCTTCTCGTTGAGTTTGAGTCTATTTTTTTAATAATCTTTGTGGTAATTTTTTTGCTGCCAATGATGTTGAGTTTAAATACATGAGGAATATGTATTTTGTGGCGGTTTATAGTTGCCGAAAACTGTATTTTTGTTAACAATATTAACACCATTAGAGGGGAGGGACTAAAAGCAAGTGTTTTTCAAAGTTTGAGGACTAAAATGGTTGATAAAAAAATACAAGGACCAAAACCAAGTTTTTCTGAAAGTATACGGACTAAAAACATACTTTACCCTAGATTTTATGTGTAAAAGTTTTGTAATTTTTAGGTTTTTAACTAGATAAATTTATTTTTAGTTGAAACATTTTAAGAGACTTAAAATATATGCATTATTAATTATTATGACTTAAAATTACATTTTCATAATTATTTTCGAAATATTTGAATTAGTTAAGTATTTTTAGTCAATAATTCTAAATAATTTCATTTTAGCTTTATAAATTTCCAAAATTTACCAAAAATTATATTTTTATATGTGTGACTTAAAAATGAACTGACTTTGTCAATTTCATCAAGTTTTGAAATTAATCCTATAATGACTGACCTATTAGCAGTCTGTCTAAAGTGTTTTGTAAAATTTTCTCAGAAGTCTTCTAAAAGTTATGAGAAAATTACCCTAATCACATTTAAGCCTATAAAACATGATTTTAAGTTCAAATAATTATTTCATAATTATTTGAGACTTATTCTCACGTTTGTCACAAATATTGATAATTCCGTATAATTGTCATTCTAATAGTTATTTCAGATTTTTGTCTAGAATAATTATTAAAATTTTCAATTATATAAAATATAAAATATTAGTCACAATAATGTGATTTAATATTTTATTATTCTATTTGGGTTTATCAATTATCAAAAACAAGATTAAGAATAAACAAACAATTAATTACGGAAAGCGAAAATGAGGGTGTTACACTTAATCCAACCCACCCACTTTTCACAAAAGCCCAATCTTCTCATCATGTAATATAAGACCTCTCAGTTTACAAAATCATACTCCTTCTCAAAGTCCACCTTAAAAATCAAAATAGGCTTATCCTTTTTTGCCTCATCCACCACTTCATTAGCCACTAGAACTCCATCAAGCATATTTCGACCTTCAACAAAAGCACATTGTCTTTCATCAATGATACTATGGAGAACTTTTCTCAACCTGTTGGACAAGATTTTTGAAATGACTTTGTATATGCAACCAATGAGGGAAATAGGTCTAAACTCTTCTAATCCTTGCAGATTATCTCTTTTATGAATCAAAGTAATGAACGATGCATTAGCTCCTCTAGGTAGCCTCCTTGTTTCCCAAAATTCAACCATCATACTACAAAACTCGTGCTTCATTATCTCCCAACATCTATTGATAAAAGTTAAAATCTAATGCATCTGCTCTGGAATTTTATCTCCACCACACTCCAATACTGCTTCCTTCACTTCCTTTTCCTAAAAAATTGCACATAGCATAGCATTGTCCCCATCACCAATTTGGCTAAAATATACTCCATCAAGAGTAGGTCTATTCTGAAAAGGTTCGGTAAATCTGTTAAAAAACAAGTCCCAAGCTCCATGCTTAACTCTTAATGGAACCTCTTCCCATCTTCCACTCAAATCCAAGCCTTTAATCACATTAAGTCTCCTTTTCCAATTCACCACGCCATAAGAGGTTAAGTAGAAGGGATAAATGCAAGTCCCGCCACGACACCTTACCTCTTTACCATGCCAAAAAATAGGACGAACTTTTGCAAAGAATCTCCTCTCTTCTTAGTTCTCTATTTACTAATCATAATGCAAGTTCTATCATCCAAATCACTCATTCTCTAATCTACCCCACGGACATTTTAAGTCCTTCTCCTTGAGTTCGATTATGAATTAAGCAGTGCCATGTTATTAAACTTAATACCCATCTACTCTATCTCGGCATCTCATATGTATCTGGATCTTTACTATTGAAAAGATAAATCGGTTCACTGTTATACTATACCATGCTGCAAATTAACCTTCATAAACTTTTATAAGTAACATTAAAAAAGAGATAAAATGGTCTTTTATTATTATTTCTTGTTTTTCCTTTTATTTTTTTCATATTATCTAATAATTGGAAATAAATTAACAAACAAAGAGTGTGTGTTTATAGACTTTTATTTCTACCTAAAACTCATTTATGTGTGTTTCTTTTCTTTCTTCACATTTTTAACTAATACCCAAACAAAGAGTTAGTGTCTTTATAAATTAGCAATGAAAACGAGGCCAAGAAAAAGAAAAGTGATCTAAGAAGGAAGCAAAGAGTTTATCCTGTTTGGATGTTAGAAATTCCTAAAACTGGGGCTGAGCAAGATTGAGTAACCCGACCACAAACCAATTTAACCGATCAAAAAAATGCATTTCGGTCGGATAGATTCAGATATCGAGTTAAATAATTTAAAAAAGGCGTTTTTATATGGATTGAACGGGCAGGCACGGATTGAGAAAAATAAATCCATTGGTATCCACACCCGACCTAGTAACCACGCAACTTTTTTTTTTTTTTTTGCTGAAATGTAACCACGTAACTAAAGCATAGATGAATAGGATTTTGTGAGATATTGGTCCACGTGCAGTGATACGTGTGCAAATGCAAACACACTATGCAGTGATACGTGTCATCTCCTAGATCACAATCACAACACACGCGCTTCTTTCTCTATGGTGGGTCCAATCACTCCAACTTCTACTATTCAATTTTCATTTTACGAAATTAATTATTACTATGCTTCAGAACTTGCAATCTCTTCTAACTAAAAAAGAACTTGCAGTCTCCATTGGGTATCACATCAGGCTGCTTTTTCTCACACAAGTCTCCAAGTCCATTGGATATTGCCTTCTTTCTCTCTCACTTTCTCTGCACTTCACCTCTTTAGAAGAGGCTCTTATGTTGCGACTGATTTCATTGTGTTCCATATCTATAATGCTCAACGAAACCTGTTGGTGGTCATCACCACGTTGGCACGTTCTGATGAAAACAACGACGGTGGCTTTGCTCCGTGGGCCTCGCTACCTTGTTTGTGGCTTTCAACAATGACAGTGGTACTGTAAGGTAAGTTGCATTCCACTACCAACAGACCCGAAGTAACCCAACCGTCCTCACCCAAACCGAGATCTACCTGAACCCGGCCAAACCCAAAGGTTAAATGGTTGGTGACAGGCCACATTTTTCGTGGTTCGATTTTTAAAGGATTAGCCATTTTTCACCCGAACCCGCCCATACCCAACTAATGCTCACCCCTACCTAAAACAAGAGAAAATAGAGAGGATATGGTAAATTAAAATGATTCATCTCTCTCTCTCTCTCTCTCTATATATATATATATATATATATATATATATATATCAATGTATTTATATTATATTAATATAATTTTAATTTTCCTACTTTAAAAATTCATTTAATGTAGTGCTTATATAAAATACTTTTTTTTAACAGCAGCATAATCAATTCATTTTTATTATAATATAATTGTGAATACATTGTGGAACAACATAGGAATGATGATTACTAGAATTGACAATAGAATTTCAAACTCCAAAGTAGCTCCCGTTCCCTAATGTGATTAATGAGAGCTCCACATTCAGAAAAATTATTACCAGCATCATTGATATAGACACTTTTTCTTTTTTATTTCTCTTAAAGTAAACCATCTCAAAATTTTATTTTCATTTTTTTTTAGTTCTCTTAAACCAAACAACTCTGGTTTTCTATCTATTTCTTCTCCCTCTATTTTCTTCCTTTTTAGCAAATAGTGTTAGTTGGCACATAAGAAGGGAAGAAGGATAACAGAGTCACTCTTTAAATATCTGCAGTAAATTGATGGATTTATATAGTTAATTTGATATTTCTTGACACAGAAAAAAGAACACCTGGAAGCAGAGCAGAAAGCCCAGCTGAAATGTCGATGCATAATGATGATGAAATTGAAATGGGTTACCCTCGAGGAGAGGGGCCTTCAAGAAATGCGATTGATGAACATGAAATACAAACCTCGGAACCGACTGATGAAGTTGAAGCACATGATCGGAATTATTTGTCAAAGGAAACATGTGATTTAATAAAACATAATAAATCTGAATCATTTTGGAGAGAGATAGACAATGGCATTTTACTGCAAAAGAGCCCTATGGGAAACGGCGTGCTGCATATGGCAGCTCAGTATGGAAATGATAACTGCATGGAGCGTTTTATACGATCTTTTGCAGACGATAGGTATTTTAGAAATATCAATGATGATACAGCACTGCATGTTGCTGCAAGAGCTGGGCATATATCTACTCTTGAGAAGTTGTTCACTTTTATGCTCAATAATTTAAGATATTCACAATCTCAAGTTCCCAAAAAGGCTTTAGATGAAATCCTAATGAAGAACTGGCAAGGAAATACTTTCTTTCATGAGGCCTTCTTGAATGGTCACAAAGATGTAATGAACATTCTAGGTTCTCAAGAATTAAAGGTTGAGGCGGGCTTCCTGGAATTGGTAGAGCGAGTTGCATTATTTTGGACAAACAATGAAGAAAAATCAGTTTTGCACTTGGCAATTGAGAAAGGTTACAAGGACATTGTTGATCATGCATTGACCAAATTGATCATCCAACACCCTGCATTGGATAAGTTGATTCAGAACAAAGAGTTGGCCAAAATGATTCCGCATGACCTTCAACCAGGTAAACCACTTCTTCCTGAACAGGATGAAGGTACAAAGTTGCTAGATAGCTTTAAATTTCCTCATTTTATTTCTTGCTACACTCTTTTTCCTTAATTTGACTGTCATTTTGGCCGGGCAATTAATGAATAACATACTCATGTTAAATCAAGATAAGAACAATAGTTAGCCCTAGAATCCATTAAATCTATTATACAGTAAGAAAATAATAGTTCAACTATTTTCTTACACGTGTAATTCAATTATTAGATATTCTTGGATTTAATACTAACGAAACTAACATAGCCACACACACAATTATCCCATTAAAATCGTGCATTTTTCTCTGTGTACAGAAAATGAGTATAGTTTACCTTCTCAATCTTAATGATAATTTCTTATGCTCCTCACTTTACTAGTAAACATAAATTCTTCTATGATATAAATTAATTCTAACCCTAAATTTGATCATTAATTAGTTTATTTATATATATGCCATAGATTGAGGTTAATCAAATATCAATGAATATTAATTAATTAAGGTTCTAAATTATCTAGCAATTCATATCAAATCTACTTAACCATGGTTTTTAATAAATTTTGGCATGTTATTTATAGAAATAAAAACATTAATGGTTGCAGGGGATAGATTTTATTTTGTGGGGGAAAATGTGAGTTATATTTTTGTGTGAGTTATATTTTATCCACACACTAACATGATTGGGTCTAGTGAAAGGGAGCTAGTCCCTCACAATAGGAGAAACCAAAGTTCGAATTTCTACCAAGAGAGGTGTCCACATTTACAGTTCAATTGTGTCTCAAACAGAATTATCTTAGAAGAAAAATACTTGTGACAAACTAAAAAATATTTCATCTAAAAAACTCAAACTCAATATTTTATTTAAGAAATTCAATTCTAATTTTACTTATACCAACATAAAGCGAGACTAGGATGGGAAACCTTCATAGGTCTCCCTTCCCACCATGAGAAAGTGATTTTTAATCTATGGTTAAGATATTTCATTTTTTTTTTCCTTTTTTCTATTTTCCTTTACTTTTAAGATTTGTCCTTTGTGAGTTATGTCCCCTTTTCTCTCCACCCAACTCTCCGACAACCTCTACCTCTCTTTCTCCTCAACAACTTCCAATCTCCCCTCATTTCTCTGCTTTGCTCCGACGCCGACAACAACAACCCAACACCTTCAAATCCTCCCATAGCAAATCTCCGCTTTCTCTATCCTCTTATTCCTCTTCTATCTCTCGTCCCCGGTCTCTTGTTGGGTGAGGATTCAAGTGTAATGACGTTAGTGTTCATGGTGGGCAAGAACGTGTTTGGGGAAGAATAGTTCTCCTTGCCGCGGTTGGTCATTGGTGAGCTTCAAGAACGTGGTTTTGGGACGAATTCGTAGGTGAAGGAGTTGCGGTCGTCAACTATGGGGGTGGTTCACGATGTTGTGGCTTCTTCATGTGTTTAATTTGAGGTGACTGACAGTGGGTTTCACGGTGGTTTTATGGTGTCGTGGCTTCTTTGGATTTCTAATATGAGGCGAGTGGCAATAGGTTTGTGGTGGTTTCGTTCATTGTGGTTTTGGCTTTGGTGGGTGCGAAGGCTGTCATGGGTGGTTCGGAAGAAGGATGCAGTGGGGATGAAAAGTTGTAAACTGACCATTCACGGCTTGCAAGCAATGAAGGGGTAAAATCCAAAAGGCTTAATTATATAATTGGTTTTTTAATTATTTGTAAAAATTTAATTGGATCCCTCAATTATTAAAAATTTCAATTAGATCTTCTAATTATTAAAAATACTACAATTATAACCTTTCCATCCAATTGGAATTGAGGGTGTTAAGTTACAAATTTCGAAGGTTTAAATTATATTTTTTGACGATTTTATAACTATCAAAATTCATTAAATAATAAAAAATCATATGAAACCTTCTTCTCCCACCTCTACTCTCCCCATTCCCAACACCAACACTGATCCCCAAGCATTTGCCTTCCTCCAAAGCTGCAAACACCACCACCCCCGATCTCCTCTTCATCAATTTCTTTTTCCTCCTTCGTTGTACCCCCTCCCCAAAACACGCTCCAACACTGCACGTGCCTTATGCCACTTCAAACCCGCCGATGGCACCACTCCAAGGTCCACGCCGCCAAGGTTAGGTTTGGATGTTCTACCTCAACGCACCGGGCACGACATTTGTTGAGGTGCAGGCTGTTGACGTCAACGGCGAATGCTGCCATTGCTGTTTTATAGGTGGCGGTTCTGCAAACTCAAATCAGATCTATTATGTTTTTATGGAATTTGTTTTTTGTTGTGCGTGATAAGATTCACAAAAGTGTATGTATGTTGTTATCCATGGTTTCCATTGCCATCATTTGTAAAACTGAAATATGCGTAACTCAGTTTTCTTTTTCCCCATTTTCTCACTAACGAGAGTTGTCAAGGAAAAAGGAACAAACTTGAAAGTAAAAATTATCAATTAAAAATTAGATCTGATTTTTTAGTGGCATATAATGATTTACAGAAGAAATTAAAATTGAACGAAGGAATGGAAATGGGAAAGAGAAGGGGTTTTTGATTGACAATGGCGTGAATTTAAATTCAGGCAAATTTGTTTTACATCCGTTGTATTGGCAACAGATGTAAAAATGTCTATTTACAAAACGGAGACTAACGGAGTTGATGGAAAAGGGTATGATTAAAATGTTTTTAATGATTAGAGGACCTGATTGAACTTTCTAATAATTGAGGGACCCAATTGGACTTATACAAATAATTAAGGGACCAACTATATAATTAAGCCAATCCAAAAGGAAGTGAAAAAATAAAATAAAGAAAATTAAAAAAATAAAAATCATGACTATTAATTTTTAAACAAGCTAATCTAACTGTCATTCAATCCTTTCCTATGGTAGATGACCTATTGTCCCGATCTCGGTCATGGTGGAACGGCAAAAAATAAGTTAAAAACAGAAGACTTGCTACCATAGTTTATTAAGGAAAACTACGGAAAAACCCTTTTTGATAATAAAATGGCCTTGGAAACCTAATTTGCGTTTTGGAGTCGATTACGCGTAGGGAAGGTATTAGCACCCTACGACGTCTATCATGAAGACGGTTACCTCTAATTAATTAAGCAAATTTTTTTTAACCTTTAAAATATTTATCTCACCCTAAAATAAAATAAAAAGAACTATGACAGATTTATTTTATTTTTAACGAACATCAAATTTTATTATTATTTTTGAGAAAAAAGAGAGTTAATGTCTCATTATTATATTATTTTTATTTATTAAATAGGATTTTTGAGTTGTCATACCTCATACGTCCTAAAATATAAAATTGACAAAGGTGTACACCCAAGCCAATTCTTAGAAGCAAATAAATTTGTTTTTGTTTAATATTTTTATTTTAAGGGTAAAATATGTTTTTCGTCCCTCATTTTATCTTGATTTATGTTTTTACTCCCTCATAATTTTTTTTACTATTTTTAGTCCCTCATAATTTGTTCTATTATGTTTTTAGTCCCTCAAAAATTGTTTTGTTCTGTTTTTAGTCCCTGACGTTAATTTCAACTGTTAAGTAATGACATGACGGACATAAACTGTGTATGTGAAAATTTCTTGATTAAGTTTCTAGTAACTTTTAACTGCTACAAATTTTTTGGCGGTCAAAAATGTTTACTTTTGTAAAATTTATTGTGATTTCAGAAAATTTGGTATTCGAGGTTTTGATTTTCTTAATTATTTTTTTAATATTTCTGACAGTTTTAGTCTATTAGAAAATTTGCAGCAATTAAAAACTACTAGAAATTTAAACGGAAAATTTTCAAACGCAAATTTTGCTCACCACAACAGTTGAAATTAATGCCAGGGACTAAAAACAAAATGAAACAACTTTTTAGGGACTAAAAATAGAGAAAAAATTTATGAGTAATTAAAAATAGAAATCAAGATAAAATGAGGGACCAAAAACATATTTTACCCTTATTTTTATAGAGAGGGTTTTAATATTTTGGAAGAAATTTATCAAAGAATTAAAGCATTAATTTTAATAAACAAACCGTAACATGTTTACTTTTAAAAACTCTTAAATTGTTTACTTTTTATTTAAAAAGAACAAATGAAAAAGCAAATACTAAAAAGATTATATCTATTGTAACATGAAAGTAAAAAGGAACATTTATTCAACACTAAAAGGAACGTGAAGCTTTATATATATATATATATATATATATATATATATATATATATATATATATATATGGAAGGTTTCTACTACAAAATATGTACACAAAAGCAAAAGGAATTAAAGGTTCATGAAATGGTGTGAAACAAGAATCATTTATGTGGACTAAATTATTTATTAAGCTTTCCAGAATGCTTTGGCATGAGAAAATACCCAATTCATGATAGAGTAAATTTATGACAGGTTAAGAGCAAAAACTGTACAGCAACACAACCCACACCAAAAAATAAATAAAAAGGTTCCAATGGCAGTGCATACATTCAATCATCAATGATATATTCATTTTACATAACATGCAGTACCGAAGAGTTTCTCCTCTTTTTATTGTTGGACAAACAGCACCAAAGAAACCAAAACATGAACTAAAAGCATTTATATCAATCTCTGCATCTGCATATACATCTTCTGGTTTAAACTGAAAGCACCAAGAGTTAAAATCCTACCAAAAACTAGAGGCAATGAATAGAACAAGCAGACAAAAGAACAGAGAGCTATTGATCAGTGTATGCATTTTATTGAACCAACAAAAAAGAAAATCTCTAACTCAAACATATACAGAACATATACACACTCAACCTGATATTATTGAACCCCTAAACATTGAGAAAGTTTGTAATGAACGTATAATTGACAGAAATCAAGGGACAGTAGTGGAGGGCAGAGGTTTAGCCAAAACAACTAGTCTAGGCATTTTATCAAACAACTAGATGGCAAGAACTGAATAAATCGCATAGCAGCAAACAGTAAACAAGCCAAAGCCAGTAACAACTCAAAGCTCAAAACAAGAAGAATCAATCAGGGAACATCAAAAGAATAGCCAATAGAAGACATTTATACAATGATTACAGAATGAAAGATTGACAGAGAAAATGGATTAACAGTTCAGTGCCCAAAATACAAGCTAAACTCTTCCTTAAGAAGAGAAAATTACAACCAAGTTTCTCTGCTCACAATTCCCTTTTCCTTTCCCTTTTTTTTTTTTTTTTTACAGAAGAACTCTCCCTGAAGAACCTTAACCCACTAGTAGCAGAAATCAAAATTCTCCCAATCAGAAGTAAATTTCTTTACCAGAAAATCCCCAATCGCCAAAGTACCCCTACCCCCAATTCCTCTTTTTCTGAAAATATATAGAGGAAGAAAAGAACCTCTGTCAAAAACTGTGCTCGTTCTTGTCCAATGGTTCCCAAGGAGATTCTGGTTTCTTCTATGTTGCAGAAAAAGGAGACATCTGACTTCTATTTTTGGCCTTGCTTCTTCAGTTTGGGTTTCCCATTGTTGTCGTTCTTCAAAGTCTATTGACGTTGTCCACTGAGACAGAGCATATGAATTTGACTTTGTAGAACTTGTGCAGTGTGAGCGTGAAGCAGTGCGGTTGCGTGTGGAAGCGTGTGGAAGTTTGAGGGATGAAGGAAATAAACGTTGGAGTAATCGTGAGTTTCAAACTCATGTAGTACTAGGGCGGATTCTACCGTGGGAAAGTATCTCAAGTTTCCCACGGTGGGAAAGTGATTTTCAGCCGTTAGATAAAATAATTTTTGAATCAATGGTTGAAATTTTTTTTAGTTTTTCTTTTTTCTTTTCTCATTCTTTCCTTCAAATTTCCCAATCTATCCTTTTTTTTTTTGTGCCCCTGTCCATTGCAACCCAGATCTCTCCGCACCACCACACTCCCGACGACGGCACATGGTGCATGGAACTTGTTGGAAGGTGCGACAGAGGCGGTGCATGGTTGGTCCGATGTGGCTTCAATTCACCTACCTACGACTTCGACTATCCTTTTCTCCCTCTCTTTCCCGATTTCTCCCCTCCCCCTTCTTCATCATTGCCACTACCTGCGACGGTGCTTCCCCTTCACCCTCATCGCAAAACCCACAAAAATACAATGTTGGACCTTGCGATAATGGAACACAGTAGAAGAAAACCAAAAACAGCAGTGAAAATATTGCATCAGTTTTGAAAAAATTTGCAGGTGAGAGTGATGAGATGAAAGAAAACAACCATCATCACGGAGGAGCTTCTGGGCACGACAGTTCAATTCGCTTGAGCAGTGCGAGTGGGGAGAGAGAGAGAAGAGCGAGGAGAAGAAGAAAGGGGAAAAAAAGAAAAGGAAAATGGAAGAAAAATTGACAGCAGAGAAGAGGAGGCCGTGGGAGGAAATGGGGATTCAAGGAAGGGAGAGAGAGAAAGAAGAAGGGGTAAAACAGGAAAGAGGGAAAGCAAAAAGAAAAAAGAAAAAGAATAAATAAAATAAAAATTGGACCGTTGATTTAAAATTTAATAGATCGAAGGGTCGAAAATCACTTTCCCACCGTGGGAAACTTGAGATACTTTCCCACGGTAGAATCCACCTAGGTACTAGGGTTTTTCTTTGCTCAATGGGAATTGGATTCTAAATAGGTGATGGGCCGGGTCAGATCAAATTGGGCTTCTTACATTAACCTGAAAATTAGAAAGATAGAACTTCCTCTCTTTTTCTTCCTTTTTCTCTCAATTTTTCTTTTCTTTTCAATTTATTTTCTCTCATTTTTGAACTGCAAGAAATAATAATGATAGTAATGAATTTGGACAAAATTAAGTGTTTACACCTATGAAAATTTCTCACCCTAACCTCCATCACATAAAGTTGATTTACTTCTTTAGATAGATTTGTTTGGTTCAGATGAAAGTGTGAGGAATAAGTGAAAAGGGTTGAAAAGAGTGTAAAGTGGAAAAGAAGGGTTATTTGATTGAGATGAAAGAAGGTGAAAATTTTTATAAAAAATGGTGGGACTTAACAAAAAACTTTCCATACAAAAATGAGATGAAAGGGTAATGAAAGCACATTTCCTAAAAAGAAAAAAAAAAGGCACCACTAGTTGACTTTATATATGTACTAGTATGGTGACTCGTACGATGCATGAACATGTTATTATGTTTTAAAAATTTGAAATTATTTCAATTTAAATTTATTTTATATTATTTAAGAGTTATAAAATATAAAATCTATAGTACTGATTACAAATAATTAACCTAATTTAAGTTTTGGAAAAATTCTTTATGCACAGGTATTACAATTTATAATGATGTACTATTATGAATTAAAAAAATAATATAAGATTGTTGTAATTATAAAGAACATTATTATTATTATAAACATATTACTGTAATTATAAAAAAAAATATTCCATGAAATTTAATAAATTGATTATTGTATTATATAAAATAAAAATTCATATAAGATTTAATAATTCAATTGATTGAGTTAATTAGAATATATATTTATTGTAATCATCTTAATTACTATAATGATATATTTTATGAATTAAAAAATAAATAAATAAGACATACAATGCTGAAAAAGAATCAATGTAATGTTGTCATGTGGCATTTGCCTACATGGCAAAACTTTCTTTTATAATATACATAGAAGTTTATAATTACCGTGATAATATCATCTAAACAAATTAGCAGGTATTGCTCTTTAGCTTCTGGCTATATGTTTTTTCCTTTTTCCAATTTTGAGCAGTTTAAAGTTGTTGTCATTCAAAATATGCTAATAGGAATTATGTTAGCCAAAAGGATAAGGCTGGGGATTTAGATAAACAGTTTAAATGGATAGTTGATTTTTGTCATCTAATGATAAGATATGTTGAGTGAGATTTTTTCGACTAGCTGTTAGGAATTAAAACATGCAAGATTTTATAGAAGATAAAAAAGATTTGGCAACGGTCGGTTGCAATTGGTAAATCCGAGATAAGGGAAGCCTGATCACAGTTGCTAAGAGATTATTCCGGAAGAGATTCACGAGTTGAAGCTAGTTCCTGGAAAATAGGAACATAGAAGGGGTAGTGGGGCATGTCTTAGCGTCAATAGATAGCCGAAATAGGCTTAGCTTAGCCGAATCAGTTATGGATCAATCAGTTGTAATTGAACGTGGCCTAAATACACGATCTGGCTAAATACACGATCTGGAGCAGTCAGTTGAGATTTTTTTTATAAATAGATGCTCCGGATATGTGTAAAGGACTTTTGAACGAATCAATCAAAAATCGCATATCTCCCAGTTTAAATTTCTTGCTGAATTTACTGCTTTCTGAGTTTAAATTTCGTTCTGTTTTTTATCTTTGAATTTATTTTTGAATTTCGGTTAGTTGCACCTTCAATTGAGTGCTTTCTTTAGTTACTCGAGGATCCATTTCAAAAATCAAAAGGTAGATTTCCCCTTTTGATAGTTTCAAATTGTTTGATACTACATTCAAATTTTGGAATCGTGTTGGAGCATAGTTAGTCGAAATCAATTCGGCTAACCTAAACTAGTTCACACGACAACAAAAGTTAAAAAAAAATACTTTACAAAATCATATGGAATGAAAATATGAGTTTAGAAGTTTAAAATTCTTCCAGGTTTTAACATTAAATGATGCCTATAGATTTTTAAAATTTAATTTTTAATTACTTTCTATAGAGTCATAGAGGCATCTTTGTTATAAAGTGTGGCTTTATTCTAATTCATGTGCAACCATGTGTATATTCTATGATCTTTTTAATACTCGCTTACATTGCAACTCAAATCAAGTAACACTCTTTTCCGTCTTCAATTAAGCTTCTCACCTGGATTGCTTTATCTTTTTCTCTCTAAACCTTAAAATCCTTAAAATCTTTGTCACCGAAAAATTTCATAGTTCAATTCTTAAGTCTTGACATGGTCTTTAATTATTGACATTTTGTCTACATCCTTATTGAAAGCTTTCATTCCCACCTTTCCCATTTCAATATCACTCTGTCTAAAAGACTGACCATTGTTAGCCCCACCAACAAATGAATCCTGCAAAAAGATTTTTTTTTTTAAAAAAAAAAAACATTCCTACCAACTTTAATTTATCAAGTCTACAGATATACAGTCATTTATTCAAGATACATCGCAAGAAATTATTGTTTCAACTTGTAATTGTAACTGTAATTGATTGATGCCAAAGCTGGAAATAAAAACATCATGATAAAACAAAACTTGAGACACCATTGTTATAGTAATTAACTCTAACACTTAACTTTTAAAAAAAAAAAAAAATCTCACTCAGAAATAAAAATATTCCATCACACTTCTCGGAAAATCCACCAAAAACAAATGTCCTTGCAGATTCAGCCCCATATCGTACTCAATTGAAAGATTGCTAAATAAGTTAAAATATTATTATGAGTTAAATATTTCTACATGTTTTAAAAAGACTAATTGTGCAGTAAAAAAAAAAAACTAATTGTATCCATAGTCTAACATAAGCAAATAAAGACCCATGAAAACATCATTGGTCATAGTGCTAATATAAAAAGTGCAATTTACAATGTAACAAAAAAATAATGCAAAAAATCATAACGAACAAAATCAATGAAGAACTTAGAAAAAAACCATTTATTATTAGTGTACATATATATCTGAGAAAACAGTCAAATTAATTTTATTACGTAATCCATTAGAAAGCTAATGTTAAAGAACAAACATCTCAATAGAAATTTAAAGACCAAGAAATCTATCTTAATTTTGTGCAAAGCATAAGAGAGATAATGCAAACCATGGGGTTTTCATCGTTGTAGGTAGGCTTCTATGTTTTAGTGGCATTCATAGTTATCTTTGTTTCTTGTTTCTCCTTTGCTACGCTCCTGCAAACCACAAAAGCATCTTCTGACTAATAAGAAACGAAAGATTGAAAAATAGAAAAGAGAAAGGAAATTAATATATGGCAGTGCATAAATGTGATTGAAGTGGCATCATCCTAGAATAAATTTAATGACTTCTTCACAGGTTCCCCCAACCTAAGCCTCTGATGCTATATAACATGGGCTTCGCAATGTACATTCCAAACAGTTTAACCTTAATATAATAAATATTCCATATATATAAATCAATTTTACTCTCAGTTCCATTTCAAATGTACAGCTAAATTAAGAGCAAAATTTGCTACCTAACAATAGAAATTTCTTTCAGGTGAATCGTTTCTATTGTATTTTTTTAATCATAGTAAAAAAAGAGTGAATACTACTATACATCAATAAAATGTTTGAAAGCATGTAGAAGAGAATAATAGTTTGATAAGGAAAATACATTGTTGCAATACAAACAAATATGACCATGAACATAAAATATACACAGTAGCACGCACCTCATTTTTTCTTGCAACCTTGGATCCCATGCAAAAAATAGTTGTTGGTGGATCACGTAAATCTCACGCAAGAAAATGTCCCTATTATGAGCGGGAAAATATTTCCTTTCTAAGATGCAAAAACTATTAAAGATAAAGATGCGTAGATAATAATTAATTTAATTATTTCAAGTTAGAAGATATAATTGTTCTAATTACCTTAATTACTATATTTATATCATTTTTGAATTAAAAAATAGATGAAAAAGATTCCGGCTCATTTGCATAAGATTTCCCTCTTAGACTTGTTTACTTTTACTATAATAAAGTTAAAGATACCTTAGTTACTATATTTATATAAATTATGAATTAAAAAATAGATAAAAATTTTGTCTAAAAATTTTCCGCTCAAATGTATAAGAATTCCCTCCAAGACTTCTTTTCTTTTATTAATATAAAGATATAATTTTAATTAATAATAATAACCATTTTTAATTGATAATAATAATAAGTAATATTAATAATAAAAATAAATAAATTAATAATTATAATGAGTAATAATAATAATAATAATAATATTTTTTTTATATTAAATTCTCTTATTTTCTTTTTTACCTAGTAAATCACTTTAATTTAAATATTTCTTCTCTTTTTTACTCTCTTTCACTTCAACCAAACAACCTTATTTTTCACTCTATTTTACTTCTTTTTATTCATGTTCTTTTCTCACAACCACAATGTTAATCAAGACAGAGTTGAAGGTGAGAAAGTGAAATGTCTTTCCCACCATGCTGCTCCTCTCTCTGCCCCCCCCCCCCCCCCCCCCCCCCCCCACATTTCCCCCAACCAACATTTCCCACGATCCCACCCTTTCCCCTCAAATCTCAACAACAACAAATATTGAGACCCTTCAAATCTCAACAACAAAAAAATCGTGGTAAATCTGTTGGCTTCTATGAAATGTGCCAGAAATGGTTTGTGTTTACGCGATGCAAACCTGCGAATGCACATGCACGCATAGGGACGAGTTCAAGATCGCGGAAGCATTGGCGAAGATGGCGTGTGGGGAAAAAAGGGGAGTGTTGTAGTCTACGGCGACCAAAAATCACTCCGGTGACAGAGCATGGTGGAGCACGACAAAAAATCCCTTCTTTTTTTTGGTCATCCTTTTTCTTTTCTTTGTTTTGTTTTGTTGATTTTCATTTGTTGGTTGAATGGTGTTTGAGTTGTATGGAATGAGAAAGGAGCAGTGAACGACGACATTGACGACGAAGAAGAGGGTGGTGGTGGAGGATTGACTATCGGTGAAAGAGTTAGATGGCGTGGAGGGCAGCGAGAGGAGAGGACGACGAGTGCATCCAAGGAAAGAGAAATGAGAACAGAGTGTAAATTAGGAAAGAGATGAAAAAAAAGAGAAAAAGAAAATAAAAAAGAAAGAATAAAAAATCTTAATCGTTGATTTTAAAAGCATAATATCTAACGGCCTATATATACTTTCGCACGGTGGAAAAGATGTTTCACTTTCCCACCTTTGACTTTGTTGTTAATCAAATACATTAGTGCTTTGGATTGATTCTCAAGGTTGCCGTGTTGGGAGTCCCTGGAAAATTATTTGGTATTCTTCCATCAAGGTCAATTATTTAAAATAGACTAAAATGCATTTTTGGTCCCCCTATAATTCTCAATCAACAATTTTAGTCCTCCTATTTTAAAATCAAGACATATTGTATAATTTGAATAAAAATAATTTACATAAAAATAAATTTATGTAATTTGTATAAATTACCTAAAATGATTTATATAAATATTTTATATATTAATTTTTGTAATTATATTGATTTATATTTATATAATTAGAATAAAAATAATTTATAAATTAAATATTTTTATTTTATTTATACAAATTTTTTAATATTTTACACATTATAATTATACAAAATTATTTTGAGTAATTTACATATTTTAATTACACAAATTTATTTAATGTATTAATATATATTTTAATTAGAAAATTTAATTAATATATAAATCATTTATATTCTAGAATTGTATAATTAAAATAATTTATATATTAATTAAATTTTTATAATATATATATATATATATATATATATTTATTGATACGTAAAACAAATTTGTATAATTAAAATATATAAATTACTCAAAATAATTTTTTACAATAATAATATGTAAATTATTAAAAAATTTGTATAAATAACATACAAATATTTGATTTATTTCATGTTTAAATTATTTTTATTCTAATTATATAAATAAATATAATACATAAATTAATATGTAAAATATTTATATAAATCATTTTATGTAATTTATACAAATTACATAAATTTGTTTTTATGTAAATTATTTTTTTTCAAATTATACAAATTAATAATTTTTTTTATAATTTACATATTAATATAAATTTGTGTAAATTACATATAATAATTTATGTAAATAATTTACATATTAATTTACATAATTTAATTAATTTTAATAATTAGAATAAAATAAGAAAAATAATAAAAACTCATCTAGTTATGATATATGATAAATATTATTTACATTATTAACTAAATAAACTATGTAGCCTAGTGGTTCATTGTGTACTTTTTGTATAAGAGATCTTGGGTTTAATTCCCACTAGGACACTTTAATTTTATTATTATTTAATCTCTTACCACATAAGCGCCAAGTCAGCATCGTGCATAGGTGCCATGGATAGTCAACTTTCGGAAGGACCAAAATTGCTAATTTTGAAAAATTGGGGGACTAAATGTCTTGATTTTAAAATAGGAGGACTAAAATAACATATTGAGAATTATAAGGGGACCAAAAGTACATTTTAACCTTTAAAATAATACATGTCAAATGTAAAGGAAATTTTCTCATAATAATTGTGATGAGATATCCCAACTCGTATAGATGTATGCTCTTCGTACCATTGATGCGAAATGAAAGGTATCATGGGATCTGTTATAAGAAATGGGAATATCTATATTTTATTAAGTGCATAAGACTCAAATCTCGTGATCATAGAGTTTATTAGTCTAAAACAAGGTTTACAAATATAAAAAAAAGGAAAATAAATTCGAGCAACTTAGGAGTGCTCGGTCAGTCAGTCTCTCCCACATCAAGCATTCAACCCAATTCATGCTCCCTCCACTTTATTACACTTCTCTCCCAACTGTCTCACTTGTCATGCCACATTAGAAGTTCACAACCAGCTAGGCAGATAGTTGCTTATTCTCCTTCCCTAGTTCTAACTAGGTGCATAACCACATCTGGGAAATATAGTTGAGCCCACAAACCACATGGAGCTAGTAGCAGTGTTGAAATCTGAGTTGTTGTCTTCCAAATTGGATAAGAGGTGGAAGATACCTCTGTAAAGAGTTGACAACAGCAATTGGCCCAAAGCAAGGCAGCAATCAGAAGTGACTGCCGATACAAAATTGCTTTACTTACTTACTATGCCAACAGAACCAGTGCAAGTGAAATACCTACAAAACCACATCAGAAGAAACGCATTGTGTTCACCCTTCAAAACTAGACCAAAGTGCTTGGCATTAAGATGCATAAACTTTGAATCGCCAGAACCATTTTTTGAAAACTTTATGCCAAGAGCAGAAGAAGGTATAATACAGGTATTGTACAAGGAAGGTAGCTATTCACCCCAAATTGGCCCAAAATAGCCATAACATCAAGAAGGGTAGGACCCATCATAGCCTTTGGGAGAACAAAGCATTGATGGCTATTGACCAAAAGCCAAGATCCCAATCAGCATACCCTTGGCCATTTCATGTCAACGGCTAAGAGCATGATCATGTCGTAGATTCCCCATTCTTTCCAATCATTCTTCTTTGTGGTGGCTACCCTCTTGAGCTAGGTTTGGTATTTTGGAAGAGGTTTTGGCCAAGTTTGGAAGCTGGAAGGGAAGTTATGAAGGCTTTACCAGCTACAGAAGATGGGAAGAGGGTTCTTTGCATGGTTGAAAAGCTTCCCCACCTTATGATCGCTATTTCCACCTTGGTTAGGTGACAGGGACCCAAGAAGAACTCATGGTGAGCCTCGTCAAAGGCGGTGAGGGTTCCAGTGGTGGTGTAGGCCTCAGGTTCAGGCGAACTCACCGAACTAGTTGATAGGTTTCTAAAGGCAGGTTGTTTGGTAGTAGGCATGATTTGGGGCTTAGTGTTCGAGAATCAGAAGCAAGGAATGAGATGGTGTGAGGAGAAGATGTAGCTGCTGAAGATTTAAAAAGAAGAGGTGAAACTGAAATAGGTTGCAGAAGAGAAAAGATAAAGGAAATTGGAAAGATAAGAGGAAACTAATTTTTGAAATTGAAAGGTGGTTGTAAATGATAACCAAAAAATTGATTATGCCTGGTTTTTGAAATTTTTCTGTCATTGTTCAAGGCAAAGAGATAGGTCTTTAAAATTCAAATGACACAGAAAAAGGGGGGGCTTTTATGTTGGCACCAGAATAGTCAGCCGGTGATATCTTGACAGCCGATAGTAAGTAGCTGATAGGATTAGTCGACAAGGCAACGACTAATTTAGCCGACAATAGTGATAGGGGTAAAATTGGTACAATTTTTTGGAGTCAGACCCATTACTTAGAACATGTAACAACCTCAAAGACATGGGAAGCAACATTCAAGAGTGGATAAGTAATTGAGAGCACCAAACCATGATCTCCTAGATTTTAGGAAGGTGATTAAGAGCCGAATGTGATTGTGTAACTACTTTTATCACTATAAATAGGGCTTATCACAATGTAAAACGGACAAAAACTTCCAGAAATCAAAATTATCTCTTTTTTGTTCAGTTTTATAATTTCTTTACCGTTTTCATTGCCCCTTTAAACCACATTCTTTTGCTTTCTTGCACTTTAATTTAGTCGTTTATTACTTTTGCCTTATTGCAATTCATTTAGGAGAAGCGTATACATAGAAACCTTAGAAGTACTATTGCTGGGAAGCTCTTTGGAGTGGATGAGGGACCCAGTCAAGGAATAGAGTCCTTTCCTTGAGTCAATCGTTAAAAGGGGAATCGACTGGTGTTAGCCGACACTACGACTAATCAGATTTCACACCAACAATTATGCGGTTGAGGATGACTTAAAGGAATTAATTAGTACTACCTATACCAACAAGATGCATATACTTTTTGGTAACCCATCACTTAAGAACTCCATAGTTAAGCTTGCTTGGCTTTGGGACAATTATGGGATGGGTGACCCCTTGTGAGTGAGGCCAAAGCACGCTGAAAAGTCTTGTGTTGGTTTGTAGGGACATTCATTAATCCTGAAAGTAGTTGGGTGTTACAAGTGGTATCGAAGCAGGGTTCTCTCATAGTACGATGTGGTTCAAGGATGAACCCAACAGAAGCTAGCTAGTAGGCATGTAACATCCCGGGCATTGACGATGGCAAGGAGTGATCATCGGTGCAAAAGAGATGAGGCACGGACAATGAGCAGCTCCTAATAGGTCTCTAGCAAGAAGGACACATGAATGAATCGAATACACACCGAAATGAGAGAGATCTAGAGGTTGTGCAGGTATGGGACTGTATAGTTGAGGATGAATTAAAGGAATTAATTAATACTATCTATACCAACAAGATGCATCTACTTTTTAGTAACCCATCAGTTAAGAACTCTATAGTTAAGCGTGCTTGGCTTGGAGCAATTATAGGATGGGTAACCTTCTAGAAAATTTTCCAAGAAGTGTGTGAGTGAGGTCATAGCATGCTGAAAAGTCTTGTGTTGGTTTTAGGGACAGTCGTCGATCCTGAAAGTAGTTGAGCATTACACTTAGCCCAAAAGGGCTTAGAAACTTATGGAGTCATTAAGCACCAAACAAAGAGAAGAAAAAGATAATGAAGAAGCCGTGAATCTTTAAGAATCGAACCTGAATTTTTCAAGATCTAATTGCTGGTAATGAATCATCAAGTTCTTCCTTGCTTCTAGTCCTTAGATGAGTCAAAAAGTACCCCCAATGCTGTAAAATCTTTGAATAAATAATTAGTTTGGGCTTTTCGAGCTGCGAGACAACACTAGGCATGTTTTTCTTTAAAATTTGAAAAATCATCACACGTTGGTGCCCATCACAAGCTTGGCAGTGTTGGGCACAGGCTATCCATTGTCCAATGCCAAATACACTCTGCCTAGCGTTAGATCAGTCATCATTTTTTTTTTCATTCCTTGCATCCAGATGCTATTCCATTCCCTTGCTCATTCTTCCTATATTGAAAAACCTAAATAATTAAGTAAAAGTCATGCAATTTCCAATCAAAAATTTCAGGAACATGAATTACATGAAAATTCATATTATATTAGGTTATTTGCTCATAAATTTCTTTTGAGCTAACACAAATATAATGTAAAATGGCTCTTTAAATCTACATATGTTGTAGATTTATCACAACCATCAAGAGATCTTAGACTCTGGTCCACTCAAAGTGTGCTTCAGTCAATGTCATCAAGAGATTGGTTAAAGAATGAAAGTCTCACCTTGGACTTACCAAATTATATGTATATAATATAAATATAAATTATTTAATTTTTATAAAAATATTTTAAAAAATGGCCTTCTTGCTAGGCACTATCTAACTATTGTGTTTTTGGGGTCAGTTGCCATGCAACGTTATCCAAGATTTATAACTATGGCCTCAAAACTTTTTGAAATATTTATTGTGAAATGTTGTTGCTTCACACTTTAATGAAGCACAACATATTACTTAAGACATTTTGAGTGTTGTACGATGACAGTTTTGTTGGGTTCTTTAAATCTTAAAAGGCATTTAGAGAAAATGTTTTGGTTATTTTGTTGGGAATCGCACAATGATCATATTTTTGTGTACATTTTTGTTTTACTTTTTCTTTGACCAACATTCTACATCTTCAATCAATGGCAAATAAATATTTTACATTTATGATATCACAACTATTGATTATGGTTTTATACATTGCTAAGCTGCTTGTCATCTCGTTTTAGACTAATGATTATACACGTTTGCTCATGATTGACATTCCTATAGTGTTGTTTGAAATAATAGTTTCTATAACACCAAGATTGTTGAGTATTTTAATCCTATGTGAACTATAATAGCAATATATTTACTAAAACTCAATTATTTTAAATTTTAGTATTGTGGAACATCTATTGGTATAGTTAAATTTTGATTATTTTTGTTAATGGGATCTTATAAATAGTTACATCTATGTAAATTTTGTTTGATTCGTAAGACTTGTAATATTTTTTATAAGTAGTTATCCCATATTTTTATAGCATGCATGGAGAAGTTCGTGTGTGTGTGTCTATATATATATATATATATATATATATATATATATATATATATATATATATATATATATATTTAATGAAGTAAAAAAATAAAAAAAATTAATGTATTAGTGACAAAATTCAATAACAAAAATTGCTTTTTCGTCATCTAAACCAGAATCAGAAAAGTTTTTTTTTTTTTTTGACAGGAGCATCAGACAAGTTTCAGTGATGATTATTTTTTTTTAAAATTTACATATAAATTGTTTCATCACTGATGTTAATTTTTTTGTAGTTAATCCTGTTTGTATGGTTTCTGAGGATATGAAAATTATGGATGAATGGAAAGAATGGTCGCAACGTCTTAGACGATATCAAGAACTCAACCCAGACTATCCGATAGACAAATTGACTGAGAATCACCAATTGATTCCATACGGCCATTATTATGTTCCACCAGGACAATCACCACTCATTTTGGCAATCTTAAAACAGGATCAAGGTACTTGTTGCACAACTATAAATTTGCTCTCATTTTTTGGCTAGTCAATTTATTCATAATTGGATAGGGATATAATTGGAGAAGTGAATAATGTTTATGTTTAATCAAGACAAATGTAAAACTTTTGACTGTGCTTGATGTTCACTATATCTCCACTTTCAAGGAGTTCTCATGCCATTTTCTGATGTCCAATAATTTATTATGTGCTTTCATATGATTTTTTCCTTGAAAGTTCAGTATCTCAGCTACTTTTCTCATCTGGGAGACCTCCTTTAGAGAAACCACCTGATGGGATGGACTTAAGAGATAAGTTATGGTTCTTAAATTAAAAGAAAGAGAGCGGGAGAGATAAAAGGATAGGAGAGAGAGTGAGAAAGAGATCAAATGGCAAGAATAAGAGAATCTTCCCCTAGGGTTTCCTCTTACAACTAAGACTGGTTCTTTTATTCAATTGTTAAAGAATGAATCTTGTTGCACAATGGGTCCTAATAGAAACTAACTAATCAATTACATCTTATAATTCCTACAAGTACACATTTTCCAACTCCTTGCCTCATTGATCTGGGCCCTAATAATACCTATATTCCTTGGAAAGGAACCTTTCCTGAAGGTGGAAATATATAAATTCAGATAGAATGAGTTGCACATCTTTCTATGTAGCTTCCTTGAATGGATGGGATGCCCATTTGATTAACACCTGGTCTCTTGAATCTCCACGGTGCACCACAAATCGAGTGTTGGGTTGACATGAGAGTGAATCTACAGCCAAATCAGTAGGGATTGTATGTTCCACTGAATGATTCCCTGTTTCCTTCTTCAATTTAGGACACATGAAATATGGGGTGGATATACTATTGCTTTGGTAGTTGTAGTCTAGATAGAAAATAACCATGCTGATTTCCTTAGTGACTAAGTAGGGCACATAATACCTTGGATAAAGCTTAAAATGAGGCCTTGCTGGCATTGAGCTTTGCCTATGAGGTATGGTTTTCAAATGCACCTGATGTCTTGGATAGATAGTATAGGGACGACGATTTTTATTAGCAATTCTAGTCATGTGTTGTCATGCTTTTAACAAATGGAATTTGTGCTATTTAAAGGCTTCATCCGTATGCTGCAAGTCTTGATCCACTGCATGCCTCTACCAATATTTCCCCCAAAATGAGCTTAGACAATGTTGAAGGGGGATCTGCCATACACTATCTCTAATGAGGTGACTTGGGTAGCCCTGTGATATGATGTATTATTATACCTAAACTCAGCCCATAGGAGGAATGTTAGCCATGAAATAGGATTCTCTTATACGAAACAAATTAGTCTCAAGCGTGCGAACGAGCATCTCAGTTTAACTATTATTCAAAAGATGATATGTAGTACTTGTGCGTAATACAGTCTCCTTTAGCCTACATAATTTTGTCCAGAAAGAGCACATAAAATGGGGTCTTGGTCGCTTATAATGGATGTAGGTATTCCGTGCAACCTTACAATCTCCTTAGCAAATGTGTCAAATAATCTGATTCAAATTTCTAGAAAGGTTTATATTTAGAAGAATACAAACTTCGAATGGCTAGAATCATGTAAAGTAAAGTCTAGAATGTTGTAATGAAAAAACTAGAAACCGTATAATAATTCTAGAAAAATATGAAAGTTTACTTAACTTTCCAAAACATGTGCCAACAAAGGTTGGTACAGTTGGTAAGGATCGATCTCATATCCCACAAGGACGTGGGTTCGAATCCCGCCCAATATGAGGACCTTGTTGGTGGGCGATCTGTAAGTACCTCTGTAAGCGCTCAGTGAGCCTTGAGGCATATCCTGACCCTGTTGAGTCCCCGGGACCCAACTCACCTAAACTTTTTGTAACAAAAAAAAACTTTCCAAAACATGTATCCACCGCCGATCTGAGGCGGTGCAGGGAGCCTATAAATAGCCCAACTTATCGAATTGTAAAAAGCCCTTTCACAGAAATCAAATATTGCCTTTTTATCAAATCAATTACCAACTTTTACTATCATTGAACACCTTATACTATCATTCAAAACTATCTCACGTCAATTCCCTTTCAGCAAAGTCCCGAATAATCAAATTCACTTTTTTACTTTTTTTTTTAAGTCTAACAAAATATTTCTACAACAGCGTGAGCAAAAAAGAGATGTTTCATTGGTATAAATGACTATATTAATGCATGTTGGGACTATAGTTTGCAAACTTAAATTTAGGTTAAACTTAAATTTGCAAATTGAGTTTGCAAAATAACTCAAGTCTTATTTCTACAAAATTGAGTTTTCAAACAAAATTTTAATATACAACGTACTTTTGAGGGTAATCAAACATGTCATGAAATTGAGTTTACTCTCTAAATGGAGTTTGAAGCACCCAATCAGAAAACCAAATATAGCCTTAATCAGTATGCAACTAATAAAACAATGCCAAAGCCCCTGACCTTTGGCAGTCCAATAGTAAAATCAAGGTTGATCGCCTCCCAAATGATGTTGGGAATAAGTTGTGGTTGTTAAAGGTGATTTGGTGAAGCAACCTAATATTTACTTCGTTCACAAATGTGGCAAGCAGTCGCGAAAGTGGTTACCATCACCTTCGTCTCCATCTAGTATAGGTTTTGAATGAGGCGTCTATAAGTATAATAAATACTTAAGTAACCTCCCGCCAAAGAAGAATGAAACTCCAACAACCTAGGTATTTGCACTGAATTGCTGCCAAAACTAAATGCGTTTTTAAGTATAGTCTTCCCTGCTCCACTGTATAATGAAGGTGTGTATTAAGATTTTGCTAAAGATCAACAATGATTTTGGATAGCTCGAGGTTAGATTTCACCTCCTCCAGCCACTGAATATCCTGCCAAACTGGCAATGGGGCCTTTAGTTCTATTGGCAACTGAATTTTGCAATTTCGGTAGCTTGGGCTTGGTGCCCAATTTGGTAAATATCAGTAACTAGTATAAGCTTAAGGTGAATGAATTTTTGCTATTAGGGAGCCAAGTTAAACGCAAGATGCCCATGGCCATTACAAGCTTATGAGTTAAGCTATTGAATTCTATTAAATCAAAAGATCAGCTAAAAAGAAGTTACTAGTTTTGCAGAACTTGGTTGTTTTGCATAATTCAACTAGTTTGAAATTTGGTTACTAAGGATTCAGTAGAGGTGAGATTTAGTTACCTCAGGTGCTGGTCATTGAAGGTTGGCCATTCGGTAGGCAAAGCCTTAGCAGAATTGGCTTTGGGTCATGCTAAATTTAGCTAATTTTTTAGTATTAAAGGGATTAATATTTGTAGATTAATTGAATATTAATCTGATAAAATAAGATGATTTTTCCCATAGTATTTGGCTTTTAGATATGCAGTTGGTTGTTTAGAAACAAATCAAGATTAAGGCTCCTTAAAAATAGGAAGCAGGTTTTGCTGCAGTTTGAAATTCAAAATGCATAGTGGGGAGTTGTTGGAGGTTGCAGATCATGCCTGGAAAATTAGTAGTCGTTGCAAACCATGATCTGATAGACGGGTCCACCACAACTTATTGAACTACCCATAATCAGCTAAATCAACTTTCAATTAGCAAAATTAGTATAGAACTTGTTGAGTAGGGCCTTAAAGCCATGTTTAGGCAATTACTGAATAGAAAAATGTGTCTGAGTTAATGTATATGATCTCTTAGCTTATAAATAGGTCATGTACTTCAAATTTAACAACACAATCAAACCTATTTTACTTAGCATTTTATCTTTACCGTTTCTATTTTTTATCGCTTTCTTTTCAAGATTTCCTTTACCGCTTTTCCTTTATTGCTTTTATTTACCACTTTCCTTTACAACTTTTCGACCTTTACTTTTCAGCAAATCATATCTTTTCCCTTCTTCTTTTCACCTACAACAAGTGCTTACTGAAGTAACTTGGTAACCCATTACTGAAAAGTAGATTTTCCTTCTCAGTACTAGATTTTCCTTCTCAGTACTAATCGTGTAACATTATTTTGGAATTGTGTTGGAGTAGTTAGCCAATCCATCAGTGAATTTTCCCGCGACAACAAATTCCTTGTCTTATTCTCTCCTAAACAAAGCATTTGCCACCTGGTTAGTGCAACCTGCATTGTAAATGATGTAAATTGATACCCCAAAAGTTTGTCTAACAAATTTTGTTGTGTTTGAGTGGTGATCCCTTGTTTTAGCAAATAACGGAGGCATCTTTTATATGTGTATAAATAAATCTGTGACCAAGTAGGTAGGGTTGCCAATGTTGGATAGCTAACATTAGGGTCATTTACTCATTAATTATTTCTAGTACACAAATTTGGGCAACAACAAATACAAGGAAAATTTGCTGAAATTATGCTATATGCCTTTTCTCTTAAGACATCACAACACTTAGGTCTTCACTGGAAGCACTTCATTTGATTGTCAAAGGCTTAGTAAGATTTGACATCGGCAAGACAATCGATTGGAGAAGAGTTACTAGTTGTTGCAATTGAGGAAAAACTTGCTCAACTCAAGGGTCCATGAGAAAAGTAGGGGTGACTAATAGTCTGGTTCGGTCAGATTCGAGCCTAAAAAGCCTAATAAAAAAAATGAACCTTTTAATGTCTTAGCCCATTTCTGACCGCACTATTCGTTGCATTAGGCGGGTTACAAGTTGGATGGGTCATAGGTAGGAACAGTAGGGTTGAGATAGTTTGGGCATAGATTTGCATAGTATTCATAAGCATCACTGTGTTAGCCATCTTCCCTGAAATGATGTCGTTCACCGATGTACAAACTTACAACGACAAAGCAATCGTACTGGTTTGAGTTGATGGTGCTAGTGTTATTTTCATGCATAGTGAGACTTGTCACCTTTACTTGGTGTGCATGGCTCCAACGAGGTTTTGAGGGTTAGCAGAGGATTCTCACTAAGAGATGCAAATATAGAAATGAAAAATAACAAACCCAAACTCTTGCAGAGAACAAAAAGAAAAAATGTGAAAAATTGAGAAAGATAGACACGCATATTGAAAACCATGTAGAACTGAAAGAGGGAGATAAGATATTGAGATGAGAGTTGAGAATAGAAGAAGACAAACTTTTCCATTCAAAACTTAGGGGTGGACAAAAATGAGTGGCCCGACTGAAACTCGCTTTAACCGAACAAAAAAAGAGTGTTTTGGGTGGGTTCGGACGGGTTACTCGGATTGTATGGGTGAAAAAAATGGTTCATACAGATTATCATGTTTTCTTACAAACTTTAAAATTCACGAGCTGTGAGAACTTGAGAAGTGTGTGAGTGACTGAAATTTTAAAGTTGAGTGTGGCTGACGTAAAGGAGATGCTAGTCTGCTATCAGTGTCATCTATGGCCTCTCACATCACTTCAGAGCACATTACTCGGTGTATTATATAAAATAAAATATATTTCATATATAACTTATTTTATATGGCTGTTAATTGTTCAAAATGGCATCCGTGAATTACATTACATAAAATATATTTCTTACATAGCATTACTTTTCACGTCACTTTTACAATTCATTACTTTATTTAAAATATAAATGGTTAGACTTTTATTTAAATTTGTAAAATGGCATCCATGAATTGTGAAGCAAGTCTCTGACGGAAGAGAAGGAGAGATGTAGGCATCGTGAGAGTGATGCAAGTTGTATGTTTAAGAATATTTGTAGTTTCGTGTTGCTGGAAAAGAAGAACACCATGCCGGAAAAGAAGAAACCGCAATGCAGAGTTGGTGAGCTGTATGTTCAAGAACATTTGCAGTTTGGTGTTGCCGGAGAAGAAGACTACCATGTCGGAAAAGAAGAAATCGCAACGCATGCAGAGTTGGGAAGCTCAGGCACGTCTTCCTCATCTGTGAGCATTTTAACTCACATGTCGGAACCCACCCGATTAATCCCTCGCACCCGTTACACCCGAACCTGACAAAACCGAGAGCCTAGTCGGTCAGATTCAGTTCAGAATTTTAAAGCTTCGGTTTACAATGGGTTGGCATTTTCTGGACCGAAACTGTCCGTAACCGACCGACACCCAGCCCTATCAAAACTGATAAATGAAATACAAGAACATAGATAGAGAAAGAAGAAACCATGTGGAGTAAGGGTGAGGTGACTCACTGATTTTGATATGATGTATGCATCTGATCTGACTACTGATTAAAGTATGGGTGCACTGGATACAAAAATGCAACTGGCGATCTTTTATAGAGTGTTTGGTAAAAAGGAATGAAAGTGAATTGAGATGAAAGTTTTGAATTAAAGTAGAGTGTAAAAATGTGTGTTTATCTCAATTTACTGTTCATTTTACTAATTTTCATCTCTCTTTCAGTACAAATAAACAGAAACTTAATTTCTAATCTTTTTAACATATTTTGGTCGGTTCGGTTACCGATGAAATTTATCGGAGAAAACCGCACCCCAACATTCATATCCATTTTCATCCAACTTTTTAAACTTCACCACCCGTTAACGATCCAGGTTGACTTTCACACTTTTTCTCAATCTTGGTTATTTCGGGTAATGATCATTTCATATTTTTTTTATTATCCGTAAAGAAAAGTGCATAGTACCTTCTCATCATTTTGCTTTGAGTCATGAGATTCTCGTATCTAATGAACTAGCTAGTCTTTTGAGTTGACCTCTCCTTTTATACTTAAGTCGTGTGGTGGTTGTGGTGGTCAAGTAGGAGTTTCCTCGGTTTCTTTTGGCTTTTTGTGATTAGTCAATAAGAAATAAGGTGGCTATTCTACCTGCTTTAGCATTAGATCTCTTAGCTGCAAAACAGGTGATGCAAGGTCCCTCTATTCCTTGAAGATTAGACCTTTTCATAACAATTTTAGGCTTGTTCCATAGGCATATAAACATCAAGAGCTGTTTGAATATTATTTCTATTAACTAACTTAGATCCACTCTTTTATCCCATGTTAAGGCATTCACAATTTTTGGATTGCAGTGCAAGGTAGCCAAATGTAAGGGAGTGTTTCCGTTGGCATCCTTTTCATTTATCATCTTTACTAGTTCATGATTTGCATTTTGAATTCTGATATCTTTTACTCATTATTTAGCTCATTTTTATTATTGTTGGTTATTTTTTTTATCAATAATATTGATAAATCTTTTTAATATCAGAGCTTTTTTAATATTCCTTCTTTCCTCTAAATAACTCATCTGTTGATCCTTAATTCTTAATTAGATTTTGCTCATACTTGATTATATATGCCAGATATTTTACAGATCATACTGACGAAAAAGAAAGAATGGATTTATTTAAGGGATAATGAAGGAAGGAATGCTTTTCACTATGTTGCATTTATAGGTTACCTTAATGGTGTAGAGGACTTGCTTCAAAGTTGTATTTCCTGGCACGTGGAAAGAGACAACTATGGCCTTTTTCCTCTTCATTTGGCTTCTGCAGGTGGGCATGTTGAAGTGGTAAAGAAATTGCTAGAACACTGTCCAGATACCAAAGAAATACTTGATAAACATGGTCGAAATATTGTTACATTGCGGCTGAAATTGGAAAGCTTAATGTGGTGAGATACATCTTGCAAAATGCAAATCATGAACTAGTAAAGATGATAAATGATAAGGATGCCGATGGAAACACTCCCTTACATTTGGCTACCTTGCACTGCCATCCGAAAATTGTGCATGCCTTAACACGGGATAAAAGGGTGGATCTAAGACTAGTTAACAGAAATAATCAAACAGCTCTTGATGTTTATATGCAATTTCGGCAAGGAAATCCGTCCCTTCCACAGGCAAGTATTATTTTCTCTTCACTCAATAATTCAAGTTTTAAATGTGTTTTAAATTCTTGAAAATATGGCATTTTTATGCTTCAGTCTATCTATTTTCTTTTTTCATTTTTAATTCTTAAAAATTACAAAATCTATGTGTTTCTAGTCCCTATAGAAAGAATATTTAGTGACTAAAAGCACACTGTTTTTTTAAGGAAAAATATACATAGACATCATAATGCTATTCAATACCCAATAAGAGATAGAAAAATATAGATATGATAGGTAATATAATGTGATAGGAAGAGAGAAATAGAAAGAAATAGAAAAATGTTTCATAGACACCCATTATGCTATGAGACACCTAGGGAGAGAGAAAAAAAAAGAGAGAGAAATATAAGTATTATAGGGTTTATGATGTGATAAGAGGAGAGAGATAGAGAGAAATGAGAGGTGTTAGTGAGGTGTTTAAAATAAATGGGTGTATGTGTATCATTACTCAAAGAAATAAAATGTATTGTTGGAGTGTTTAAAATTAGAAGGTGGCTAAAGTGGTCCACCCTATCACTCACTCATGACTCAAAATTATGGGGTGTTCAAATATTACAACTAGTTTGTTAAATAGAGATTAAAAATAGAGAAAAAAAAAGGTCATATTTTCGTGGACTAACAATATATTTAATCTAAAATTTGAATGTTAAATTAAGATTTGTCTTTATAACATTCACTCTGTTTAATTGATTTCCTTTTTTTTTCTTCTAGTATTTAACATTTTTTTAAATACTTCTTACTGTTAATTTTCATTATAACACTGTTAGTTTGTCTGTTATACAATTTACTGTAAAAAAGAGCTTCCAGTCAAGCATCCAGTGCACAAAGGAGCTCATACTTAGATTAAATGAACACCTAAGGAGTGCCTGTATGTCTTAATTAATGGAAGAGAACTAATCATCTAAAGAACACCTACTGAAAACAAAGAAAACTGCTTACCATAGCTTAATAAAAAAAAAAAAAAAGAAGAAGAAAGAACACTACCGATATGGTGTTTTTTTTTTTTGGATAAGCACTACGTACCCATATTGGATGCACATGGAAATTTTATTTAATATTTGTTGAAATTATTGTATTTTAGGTGTAGAGGGAGGAAATTGAGAGAAAATAGACTTTGAATAATAATATATTGAATATATAATGTATTAGAATGAGATATGTGATCTTAAAACTTAGAACACACCAATTCTTATTTATGTTATTGATAATCCTAACTGAATATGAAACAAATGAGTGCTAACAACACATTCTCTAATATATTCCTTCTAACATACTCTTTTTTATTAAGAGAGAGAATCATCTAATAAGATGTAGGACTCACAAAAGTTTGTAATTTTCAATAATTTTCAACTAATATGAAGGAGTCTATTAAAAAAAGTGTGTTAAAGAGAATGTTCCTAGTATTAAAACAAATCATGATATATGAAAATATAGTAATCCATCCTAAGAGATAATAAGAAAACTAATCCTAAAAGATAATCTAAGATATAATGATGATAATTAAATGTTTCCATTCATTCTAACAATATTATATATGGAAAGTATAATATTTGAGAGGGTTGGAGTAGGAGAATCGTTTCTAAGCCAAGCAAAATTTGTATAACGTACGTGCAGTATCTATCGAAAAATTGAACTACTACATTATGTGTTTATGCTAACAGTTTCATGTATGATCTTAACAATATGATTTTTCTTTAATAAACAACAATATTAAGATATATCAATGATATATATCAATATTCTATTCTAATGGAATTGTTTGTAGTATGATGCATCATACTGGTAGCATATAAATGTATAATATTTATACTAATACTTCCATTTTTGTTAGAAAAATCTACACCGATGAGTGCAAGTTTATCGTTACTATATGACTTTTTCTTTTTTTTCTAGTGTGATCAAAATCTACTTTAATTTGGTTGTTCATAATTTAATCAAAATTTACCTCTTGATGATTATGATTTCTCCTCACTTTGTTTTCTCTGTTCAATTGCGATCATTCATCAGTGCTCTCATTTCACGTTTCTTATATTATTTCTTTCTTTATACATAGTTGAATTGTAACACACAAACATGCACTTGCAGCGGCTAATATGGATTGCACTAAAATCTGCTGGCGTACAAAATGTTAAAAGAGGATTTCACTCTGCCAAGGTTCCTCGCCGTTCCCAATGTGCAGAATGTGTTCGCCAACAAATAGCCCCAATTAACATGGATCTGTATAAAGACAGAATCAACACCCTTATACTGGTTTCAACCCTTATAACTACAGTAACATTTGCCGCTGGTTTTACTTTGCCTGGTGGAACTAATAGCTCTAATCCAGGACAAGGCATGGCCGTCATGCTAAATCACGTGTGGTTTAAGCTATTTATTTTCTGCATCACAATATCCATGTATGGTGCAATTAGTGTTACTATTACACTCATTTGGGCTCAGTTGGGAGATATAACTTTGGCTCGTTTTGCCCTTAAAATGGCAATGCCCCTTTTAGGAGTCACTCTTGCAACGCTATCAGTGGCATTAATGGCTGGTGTGTACCTTGTTATAAGTGATCTCAGTTGGTTGGCCACTGCTTTCCTGGTTTTGTGTGTGATCTCCATTCTCATGCTTTTGTTGATGTACACTATTCTCTGGTTCCCCTCATCATCATGCAAGCCAGTAATGCGATGGCTTTCTTACTATCCTTTTCTGTTTCTGACATGGTTAGTTGACAAACAAGATGAAACTGAAGGTATGAAACCTCACAATCAACACCTGAAGTCTCTGAAACTTTCTTCCTTTTATTTTCATTTTTATCCTTTTTCGTGTGCATCTAATTGGAGTAATGCTATGTCTTGGAATTTTGTGGCCTAAGGCAAAATCATTTAGCTTTATGAGCTCCAAAATCATTTATCATAGTTTTATAATCAAGTTTGTCTTACTAGTACTCAAATGAATTTTATATGTACATATATATCATTAGTTAATATAGTAGTTATTATTTCTTTTTATTAGTAATTAGAATAAAAATAAATAATAATGTATCAAAATATTAATAAATATTAAGGTAAAACTCTTGTATGCTGACAATGTATTTACCAATTAAAAATATTATTCTGCTGTGTATTTGTAGTATGTGCAATTGTCTCTAATTTTTATCCTTATAGCAAGATTGTTGATTCTTCCCGTTCCGTAAAAATATTCTATAGCAGCATGTTTATGTTGTAACACCCTGCCTATTTTCTTCATATAATGATTTTAATAATTTATTAAGATGCAGAAATGAATAGGAGATTCCTTGAGAATTCTAATGAAAGAAGTTATGTTGCCACATATCGATATCACAAGTTTACAACAAATTGTTATGGTGTAACTTACTCCTATAGTTCATTTTTGCTATGTATGATTTATCATTCACATTTGCTTATGTTTCCGAAAAGTTATACTCTGCTTTAATTAAAAGGATGGACATTACCCTATCATGTATGGTTACATTACTTATTTATATTTTGATAACTTTGTTGTTGATAATTTCTAATTTATTTTGTACTATTTTTGTTTTTATTGTTTATATGTGCTAACTTTTTCAGAAAAGAAGAATAAAAGACTCCTCTACTGATCTATATTTTAGTTATATGGAGTATGCCTGGATCCATCTCAAGCTATGAGTTTGCTGTTTGTGCGCGTTTGACCTGGCATCTGACATACCAGATATGGGAGGACCTAAAATAGACACTCATGTATTGTTCTAATAAATTATATATATGTGATGCTTTGACTTCATAGTATTTTGTGTTGTAGTTGATGTCACCTATGGCTATAGGTGTTTGTAAGGCCAACATATATTTTGATGCATACATGTATTGTTCTCTGAACAGTTGGACCATCTGTCGACATGAGATCCTATCTTAGTTTGGTTGTGTGTATGTATTTATTTGGGTAAACGGGTGAGGAGATAGTTCTTTGAAGGGATGTATTTTGGAACTCTTATGTTCCTACAGTGATTGTTATTATGTGTTACAAGAGAATTTCCATTGCAATATTTTAACAATTTTCATTTATTCCATTGTTTGACCTAAATTAAGAACTACTAAAAAAATGAAAGAAAGAAGAAGATTTCTTTATACTAATTATGGTGGTCATAGATGTTTAATGAATTTCAATGGCCTAATTAATAAATTTTACAATCAAAATGAATAGAAAATTAGAGATTTTAAAAATATTTCAAATTTGAAAATAGAAAATTAATATTTATGACAAAAATAGTTACCATAACAGGTGTTTGCTTTGCCCCGGGTGTCCCAAGTTTGGTGAGAACAACTGATTTGACTGAGTTTAGGATTGGGAACAGATTTTTCTTGACATATAAATGATGGAGCTGGAACCGGTTTGGAGATATAGATATTTTCTAAATTGTCCTTATCTCAATAATATTTATTTTAATTAAGTCAAATCATAAAATTAAGTTGACTTGTTTGAATTAAGATGTAGATGAAGTCTTAACATTTATTTATTTTTAGGCGGTGATATAATAATCGGATCATGTTTACATATAAAAATTAAGTTCACATGTTTGTGTTAAGGTTCTTCACTGCACCCATTCTTTGGATAGTTTCTCCACACTGCAACAGTGATACAAAGAATTTAGAATTATGAGACAATTACTGGAAGTTTAGATTATACATTCTTATATTCTAAGAATAACTTCATAAAAAAAATTGAGGTGTACCTACCATATTCTTGGCTCCATCTCAAACCCTATATTTTTTTTTTTATGACATCTTAACCCTATCTGGTCCTTGCAAGTCAAGAAGAAACTTAACTATCTCAGTCCTATTGTGACCAGCAGAAACATGAAGTGGTGTCTGCACCCATGCATCTGCATTTATAACAGATTAGATCCTCAGGCATATAAAGTTTAAGAGGATCATATGGAATCCTATGAAGTAAGAAATTAATCAAAAATACCAGTATATTTTCGGGACTAGCTGAGTGGCTTTTTCATTCTGTTTCTTCTATTATATATTACTCATAAGCTTTTCTACTACTATAGTTCATTTTTGCTTCTACAAGATAGTTATTTTATAATGTGTTTGAATAGATTGAAATGGAGGAAGAAATATAAAAAGAATTGATTTAGAAGGGAAATAAAAACTCACACAACCACAAGGTTCCACGACAACAACTTTCGTGTAGGGGTGTTCATGAACCGATCCAATTCAATCAAAACCGATCCAAAAAATCAAAAATCGAGTAAACCAAAAACCGAATGGATCGAAAATTGAAAAACCGAAATTTTTTATTGCCTAAACTGAACTTATATATACATATACATTTTTATTCATAAATTTATGATACTACTCATGTTTATATTTTTATTTCTTATATATTTATAAAATTATCACATAACTTTATATTTATTTGTGAAAAACTATTTAATTGAAGATATTTTTTTAGTAACTATTCCTCCTGTACTGAAATATAAGCAACAAAAATTGCATGTGTGTTGGACTAAAATATAAGAAAATTTTAACTAACTCTCTCCTATTTAATGATATCATCTCCAAAATATCCTTCATTTAATTAGAGTTTTGTTTCCAACAACCTTCTCTTTTTTTGTCCTATGCAATTAAATGCAAGGGGTACTTTAGGAAGTGTGTTAATTTTTTTTATTGAGACTGTCAAAATTAAATGATGCTAACTAATTTTCTTAAAGGGTGTGAATCAGTTTTTTTTGTTGTTGTTGTTGTTTATATTTCAGTCCAGAGGGAGTATTTGATTAAAGGTACATAAGTATAATTATTAAGTTATATAAATTTACTTTTAATAGTATATATTTGAAGAGTTATACTATTATTAGTTGTTTATTGACTTATAAAGAAGATATTTAATATTTTAAATTATCTTTTATTATGTTTATTATATATATTACCATTTATTTAATACTTTCTCCAAAGAAAAATATAAACAAGACTAAAACCGAAAACCGATCCAATCCAAACCTATTTAAATTGGATCGGATTGGATTGGATTTAAATTTTTTATCAAACCGATTGGATGATTAATTAAGAAAATCGAAGTGATTGGATCGGATGATTTTTCTCTTCAAAACCGATCTAATCCAATCCGTGAACACCCCTACTTTCTTGTACCATGCTATAAAATGGGATGAATTTTTGCAAAGAATCTCCCCTCTTCCCTATTTACTAATCATAATCCAAATTCTATCACCCCAATCACTCATTCTCTAACCTACCTCCGTAAGCCATTTTAAAGTGCACTATTTTCTAACTGAAGCGGCACAAATTTAGTGATGTTTATTGTGTTGGGAGAGTTTTAGGGAGGGATAGGGATAAATTGGGAAAGAGGAAAAAAGGAAAAAAGAAAATATTTCTCAGCCTTTGATTTAAAAATTAATATATTTAATGGACAAAATTATTTTTAGGAGATATGATGCACTTTCCCACCCTAGCATGCTTACAGCGTTAAGGTGGGGTCCAATAGTCATGTGCATACACATAACATTAATTTAAAGACAACAATATGGATATCTTTAGTTTTATCCCTAATAGTAATTAATTCCTCGTAACCAATGCTGCTCGCAACCTAATATTATCAGCGTAACAAAGAAAATGGAACATTCGAGTCAAAACTATCTCTGACTGGAGATTTGAATGCATTCTTATAAGCAGATGGTTTATTCAAAGAGCATAATTTTTCATAATAAAAAAAGAGCATAATTTTTTTTTCATAATTTAAGGGAGAGATCACGAGTCGGGTGACTATATGTGTTGTTATGGAGTATCCGGGATCTAGGGATCTCTTTGATTACATAACAGAAAAGGGGAACGATAAAATTACTCTTACTTTCTACTATTGATCAGAACAGAATGTGCTATGGATTACAAGTGAACTCATTGGATCATATCATACCTAAGTGGGGAGTTTTGGACAAATAATTAAAGTTAAAGATGGGGGAAAGGAGTGTTGGATGGAAGGGTGCAGGTCGGATATCTACTTTCTTCTTCACTCGATTCCCAGAAACATTCACTGAAGAAGATATCTGGAAAGTATTTCAAAGATAGGGGAAAGTATGCGAGGTGTTTATTGCAAAAAGAAGAAACATGAGGGGTTTGAGATATGGATTTGCAAGATTCGTGGGGGTCCAGGATGACAAGGATTTGGAGAGGCGACTAGACCAAATATGCATAGGCACAACCAAAATGTATGTCAACATACCAAGATACAGAAAGTACAGCCAAGGAAATCCTAGGGATCATAAGGATGATTGTGAAGGTACTGGAAAAGGGAAACAAGTCAGGCTGGAAAACATGCGCAGGGAAGTAGAACACTACAATCAACAAGAAACGAGCTCAAGGAGGGATACCAGGACCTACGTCGCAGCGACAAGAGAAACAAAACAACTAGGGAACAATAATATAAGTCATCAGAAAAATGTAGTGATTCCGAAAGTAAGGCCACAGGTGTGGAATGGAAAAGACGTTACAGTACACATTGAGAAGAAGGAGTGGCTATATAAATGCTTGGTGGGCAATCTAAAAGACGTAGCTAATTTTGACAAACTACAGGATGTGTTTATGTTGGTGGAGGGAGGGGAGATCAAGCTATACTACCTGGGGGGCGACTTAGTACTGATCAAAGGACTGGAGCTGGAGAAAGCACAGGAGATGCTCAACAATGATGAGGAAGGGGTTTTATCAATTTTTCATTCTGTGAAACCTTGGAACCCCGGCATTACCTCCAACAATAGACTCGGCTGGGTATTATGTGAGGGTGTTCCCCTGCACGTTTGGAATGAACAGTGTTTCGCTAGTATTGTGGGATTGTGCGGGAAATTTGTTAAACTTGACAGAGAAACGGAAGAGATGATGAGACTTGACAGAGCGAGAATTCTTGTGCAGATTTCGTCACCACAACATAAAAATCAATGGGAAAATTCAGAGTTCGCATCTTAGAAGAAACGACGATCCAAACTACACAATGCAAGTGCTGGATGTGGGGAAAACAGAGCTCGTCTAGTGATGGAGATTCGATTGATAGTGCAGTCGGGATGGACTTCATGTCATCATCATCGGAGTGCTCACAAGAGGAGATGGGGGAAGGTTACGGATCAAACATGGAAGCTGATGGGAGGGGAAGATCTGAAGAGGCCTCATTCCATTATCCACTGGATAAAAATGGGGAAAACACTTTGGACAAAAACAGGTCTGTTGGGCACCAACTCACGGATGTTGACAGATCACCAAAACCAGTGACAAAGGGGATAACACAAGTACCAAGAAGCTGTTTGAATTCTGAAGGGTGTAGAGAGGGCGGGAAGGCCCTGGAGGAAGACCATTCAAAGAAAAAATGAAGAGAAAGAAAAAGAAATTCTTATCCAAGGCTCTACTAGTGGGCTCTTAAAAGCATTCGGGCCCAACAATGACAATAGTATTCAGGACAAGCCAGCCCAGCATTTCAATGATTCTTACGGCAACAACAAAGTTATTTGCGACAACATGGGCCTTGATAACACAACAAGTGTGCCCCCAAACAATTCTGTGCAGTGGAAACAAACATGCCGCTCGAAAGGAGACACCATTAGGGGGGAAACATCTGATCAGCAATACAAGGAAAAGGTTGATTGTGCAGCAGGGACATTGTTGGAGGAAAAAGTAAGTCGTGAAAGTGCAGGAGATGTTAATTCCGCAGAAGAAGCAATACAAGTATCAACTGAACACCATCCAGCAGGGAATGAAGACAACAAAATAGAGGCATCTACAAGCCAACAAGGTACTGATGAGGAGAGGGGAGTAATAAGGGGCCCAATCGATGTTCAATTCTCAGAAGTTGGCTCTCAACATCTCTCAGCGTTAAATATGGCTTCCTCCTCGGTGTCAAAGAAGCAGAAAAAAATTAAGATGAAAAGAAGTCAACTTGGGCATGTTATGAATAATTCTTTATCGGATGGCAATGTTAAGAACTGTAACAAACAGTTCTGGTTGAAAAATGAAAAACAGGAAGCGAAGAAACTATGGGATTTGAGCAAGGCCATGGGAGTGACTTTCTGGGGTGGAGATGAAGAAATCCTGAAGTCCTTTGTTGAGCTAGAAAAAAGGGATCAAAAGGAGCTGGAGAGGCTGCAAGAAATCAACAGAGAAGGGGAGACAAGGGGGGAAATATGAGGATGTTATCCTATAATGTGAGGGGTTTGGGGAACAAAGTAAAATGGAAATACATCAGAAAATTAGTAGCAAAGGAGGAAATACAGCTGTTATGCATTCAGGAAACAAAAAAGGTCGACATCCCTAAAGAGATGTGTTATGCGTTATGGGGAAATCATGATATAGATTGAAAGAATCTACCAGCGGTTAGGTCAGCGGGGTGCATTTTGTGCATTTGGGATCCAAAGTGCTTTGCTCTATCATCTTACTTTGTCGGGGAAGGATATATTGGTCTTGAAGGTACATGGAAACCTGAAAACATTGATGTAGTAGTAGTCAATATTTATTTTTCATGTGATAGAAATATCAGAAGCTTGGGGTGGGAGGAATCAATGGTGAAAAAAGGAAGTAGCCTTGTAACAAAGTGGTGCTTATTAGGGGATTTCAATTGTGTGAGGCGGTCAAATGAAAGGGAAGGAGTAGGAGAGTTGGTGTTGGGTGGGAAAGAAAGGGGGGAGTTCAACTATTTTATTGAGCAAATAGGGTTGGAGGATATACCATTGGTTGGAAGAAAATTTACATGGTATAGACCCAATGGCTCGACAAGGAGTAGACTAGATAGAGCCTTGGTGACGGACGGATGGCTTAATACTTGGCAAGGGTGCTCACAATTTGTCCTTGAAAGGAACATATCGGACCATTGCCCGATTTTGGTGAAAAATTCAACCATAGATTGGGGACCCAAACCTTTTAGGGTCCTTGATTGTTGGTTGGGTGATAAAAGGTTTATAGAGTTTGTTACCAAGAAGTGGGTGGAGATGGAAGTGAATGGGTGGGGAGCTTATGTTTTGAAAGAGAAGTTAAAGTTATTGAAAAAATATTTGAAGGAGTGGAATAGGAGTGAGTTTGGAGATGTGGAGAAAAGAGAAAAAGAAATTGTTAAAAAATTGAATGAGTTAGATTTGAAAGAAGAAGGGGAGGGGTTGAGTAGAGAAGAAATAATTCAAAAAAAGAAAATTTGTGAGGAGTTTTGGAGGGTAACTATGTTCCAAGAATCTTTGAATAGACAAAAGTCTAGATGCAAGTGGATCAAGGAAGGTGATCAAAATTAAAAATATTTCCACTCTATGGTGAAATGGAGAAGAAAAAAGAATAACTTGAAGGGGCTCAACATAGAAGAATCTTGGGTGGAGGAGCCTATTCGGGTGAAGGAAGAAGTTAAATCCTTTTTTGAAGCAAGATTCCGTGAAGAGGAAATGACTAGACCTTCATTGGATGGAGTCAAGTTCAACCAAATTACACATGTAGAGAGCCAAATGTTAGTGGAGAAATTTGAAGAGAAAGAAATAAAGGAGGCCATTTGGGAATGTGGAAACCATAAAAGCCCGAGACCAGATGGAGTAAACTTTCACTTCTTGAAGTCATTTTGGGAGACTATGAAAGGTGAGACTGTAAGATTTATCTCGGAATTCCATGCTAATGGTAGACTCCCAAGGGGTACTAATGCATCATTTATTGCTCTTGTCCCTAAGCTTGAAGACCCACAACAATTAGGGGATTATAGACCTATATCTTTGGTCGGATGTATGTACAAGATTATTGCTAAATTGTTAGCCAATAGGTTGAAGAAAGCCTTGCCTAGAGTTATTGACAATAGGCAAAGTGCTTTTTTGGGGAAGAGGTATCTTTTGCATAGTGCTTTGGTTGCAAATGAGACTATTGATGATGCTAGAAGGGAGAAAAAAAGATGTTCGCTCTTCAAAGTTGACTATGAAAAGGCATATGACTCGGTGAATTAGGAGTTTCTTTTCTATATGCTAAGAAGGTTGGGGTTCAATGAAAAGTGGGTGGGGTGGATAAAGGAATGCTTGATTTCTAGCTCTATTTCGTTTTTGGTGAATGGAAGCCCAACATCGGAATTCAAAGCTCAAAAGGGTTTGAGACAAGGAGACCCCTTGGCACCATTCTTGTTCAACATTGTGGCGGAGGGTCTTTGTGGGATGATGAGGGAATCAACCCAAAAAAATCTCCTTACAAGTGTCATGGTTGGGAAAAAGAAAGTGGAAGTAAATTTACTACAATACGTGGATGACACACTTTTTTTTGGAGAAGCGTCTATTTCAAATGTTTTAGTTATAAAGTGTATGTTGAGATGTTTTGAACTTGTGTCGAGCCTAAAAGTGAATTTCCATAAAATGTTTTTTTGGTGCATTGGGGGTAGGTACGGAGGAATTGGGATCCTTTGCAAATTTGATGAATTGCAAGCTCATAAAGTTGCCTTTCATGTATCTTGGTATCCCCATTGGAGCTAATCCAAGGAAGGAGGAGACTTGGAAGAAAATAGTTGAAAAGGTACAAAAGAGATTGGTGTCTTGGAAGCATAGAACCTTGTCCTTCGCGGGAAGAGTATGTTTGATCAACTCGGTAATTTCCTCTTTTCCTCTATTTTTCATGTCTTTCTTTAAGATGCCTAGGGGAGTGATAAAAAAAGCTAGAAAGTATAAAAAAAAAAGTTCCTTTGGCGGGGTAGCGATGTTCAAAAGAAAATACAATGGGTGAGTTGGAAGAATATTTGTAAACCAAAAAAATATGGGCTTTAGGCATAAAGAAGTTAGAAGTATTTAACGAAGCCCTCTTGGGGAAGTGGAGATGGAATATGTTCTACCAACAAGAATCCTTGTGGGTGCAAATCCTAGAATCTAGATATGGTGGTTGGAGAGGCCTTTTGGATGGTGGGGATAATAAAAAGGCATCAATTTGGTGGAGAGACTTGTGTCTAGTATGCGGGGATCAAAGTATTGATAAGTGGTTTGATTCCATGGTAAAGTGGAAGGTTGGTGATGGTAGAAGGATAGGTTTTTGGCTGCATAAATGGCTTGAGGAAGATTGCTTTGCTTATTCATACCAGAGATTATTTTTAATGTCAGCACAACAACAAAATACTTTATGCCAGATGGGTACTTGGGACTCTAACACTTGGAAGTGGAACTTATTTTGGTGAAGGAACTGTTTTGAATGGGAAGAGGACCTCAGGAAGGACCTAGAAACAAAATTAAGCAGGGCAACTTTGGTTAAGGAGATGGACGACTCTTGGTTTTGGCTGGAGGACAGTACGGGCGTCTACACTGTCAACTCTGCGTATCTTGCTATAATTGAGTCCAGGGGAAGCTGCCATGATGATGATTTATTTAGCCACATTTGGAATGCAAAGTTCCTCCAAAGGTACAATGCTTTATGTGGAAGACCTTACATAATAGGCTAGCAAGCAAACTGAATTTTAAAAAAAGAAACATTCCCCTGCACAACACTGCATGTCCTCTTTGTCATTTGTTTGAGGAATCTGACCAACATATTCTCTTCACGTGTAATACTTCCTATAAAGTATGGTGTTTTTATTACTCCCTCTTATATGAAGTGTTTGTTCTCCCAAGAACACCAGCTGCTCATTTCTTGCAAAACTTGGGTCATAATTCATCTTCAAAGGAGAAGGATGTTAGACTTATCCTCTGGGGCGCGGTGGTGTTGAATATTTGGAGGGCAAGAAATAATTGCGTGTTCAGAGAAGGAATGGCTGATTCTGAGCATATAATTCAAGAAGTTACTTTCTATGCATGGCTGTGGTTAAAAAATCTGACACCATACACCGACATTTCCTTTGCTCAATGGCAAGCTCATCCTGCTTCATCAATCTTGCAGATCATCAACGAGTAGTGATTTTGTGATTTTAATTGGTTACAACTGACGGCTGGTCGGTGATAGTATGACAGTTGTATACTTGCTGCACCTGAAATTGGATGGATATTTTGGTGGATACGAATGTCTCATTGGCATTTACTAGATGCATCAACAGTGATTTTTTGTGGATACATGTATAGTTGTCACGTTCTGTTTTGTATAGATGGGGTACCTTTGTTTGGTTACTTTTCATTTATTGTAGCTATAGCAGTAAATGCTAAATAACCATCTCATTCTGGTATATGCTAGCATGATGCAGATTTCCTTGTAATTGGTTGGGGTACTACTTATACCCTTATATCTAATATATATCTTCTTTGCAGATCAAAAAAAAAAAAAAAAACGAGTCGGGTGACTCACTCAGAAGTTAAGCAATTGTGTCCCATTCATCATTCATTTCTTATGTAAGAAACCAATAATAAGATGTGTGATAGGATGGGCCTAGAGAGGCCCAAATAGGTGATTTTAAAAAAAATAGATAATTTAGACATTATCTTTTTAATATTATTCAGTTTTATTTTAAATTTTCTAAACTAGATGATGACACTTGTACAGTTGTTATTGATAACCATTAGATTATATATTTGATAATTGTCTTATATTCCTACTTTTTGTAGTAGTTAGGAGCAATTATTCGACATCTTTCACGCTTTTGAGCTTTGTTTATCCTCATTTTAGTTGAGTTTTAATAAAAGTTTAGTTTAGTTAGGAATTTCTTGTTTTTACCCTTTTATGCTTGATCTTAGGTTGTTTTCTTGTGTTTTTAGGAACTTATGTGAAGCTTAGAGTAAGCAATGGGGATGTTCCGTGAGAGATTTGATGCGTTGAAGATCATTTGGGCTAAAGTTTAGAGCTTTGGAAGTCTTGCGGAGGCAAAAAGAGCATTTTTGGAAGTCCTGGGAGCTTTGCACACCTGTGCAAACCAAATCACATGCCTGTGCAAGTGCCTGTGCAAGTTTTTAAAGTGTCTGAGAGCGTTGCACAACCGTGCAACCAGAGCGCACACCTGTGCATCGAGCTCTGCGAGATTTATCTCTATTTTTCTATTTTGATCTCTTTTGGGCTTAAACCCTTGTTGGCCCATAGCTTTAAATAGGGTTTTTCTGTTCTAACCTAGGCATCAAAAATACTTTGTACGTGAAGGAAACAAGAGGTCCGAGACGGGAGCTTAATGCGTTTGGCTTTCTCCATTCTTTCTCTATCTCTTGCTTCTTCCCCCATGGCTATGCATAGCTAAGTCCACTTTTGTTGGGGTTTGATGTAATTGGATCATCTTTCATGTAATCCCTACTTTATTTCTATTCAATTAGATTTCAGTTATTGTTTCTCTTCTACACTTATTGCTTGTTCTTGGCCTGATCACCCGAGTGCATGATTCTTTTAATTGATTGTAATTGGGAAATTCAATTGATTTGCGAACTGAAGAGAACAACCAATGAACTTTATGCCTAGGGATAGGGTAAAGATTATTGGTCATCGTTAAAACCCTTGCTCTTAATGCAAGTCAATTAATTACATTAATTCAAGGGATTGATAGTGTGATTAAAGGGCTTAGGTTCTCTCGCTTAAGGGATTAAGGTTAGAATAAATTATGGGTTGATGATAACATCATTATAATTGAATAGGAATAATTAGGAATGCATGTTAGGTTGATTCAATGAAGTCAAACCCCGGCAATTCACACCATTGATATAAACCTCGTTTTCTGCACACACTCACATCAAGTGTTCACTAATTTTCTAAAACCAAGTTTCTTCTATTCTTCTCTTTTATTTTTATGCACTTGTCTTTAATTTTGGTTACTAAATTATTCTTAATTTCGTAGTCTATAAAATTTACTTTTAATTACCCAATTATCGTACAAGTCCCTGTGGATACGATACTTTACTTACCCTTTGTTACTTGAACGATTTGGTACACTTGCCAAATTCGTAACAAGTTTCTGGCGCCGTTGCTGGGGACTTGTGTCTCGGTAATTGGGCAAATTTTTAGTATATTTTGTGGACTTTAAACATTCTTTTATTCTTTCGCATTTTATTTTTAATTTTTTTTTCTTCTTCCTTATCCGGTGCTAACAGTCTTTCTAGTTGCTCTAGTTGTTTGTGATTTTGTGCATGCAAGGTACTATTGGTACAAGGAGCAAAACTAAGCCAACAGAGCTCTATTTCATTCCTGAGATTGAGAAGACCGCTAGGCTGATTAGTGGTCAAACTAAAAGAGCAAAGCAATTAGCACAACAGGTGACATTGGAGGAAAGTTCCTCTATCTCACCTTCAGAAGAGCCTTTCAGTTCAGACGAAGAGGATACCACATCTGAAGAGGAGATGGCAGAAGAAGAACAACCTGCCAGGAGAACTCTTGCGGATCATGTCAACAATAATGGTCCAAGAGTGTTCTCTAGTATTGCCAGGCCAAGGAATGCCAACCGCATAGTTGAAGCTAAACCAGCCTTGCTCACACTTCTCAGTCAACATGCCTTTGCTGGTTTAGAGAATGAAGACCCCTACAACCATCTGACCACTTTTTATGATCTATGCGGCACAGCAGGGGTGACCTAGAATGAAGAGGAAAGCCTGTATATGAGGGTGTTTCGTTTCTCCCTCATAGGAAATGCATTGAAGTGGCTCACTAACCTCCCATCTCAGAGTCTTGCCACTTGGACTGAAGTGGAAAGAAAGTTCCTTGATCGGTTCTTCCCTGAAGTGAAGAGAAGCCAAGCAAAGATTGACATATTGGGCTTCCGCCAAAGGAATGATGAGTCACTCCATGAAACTTGGGAGAGATACAAGACTCTCTTGATGAAGTGCCCCAACCACGGGATTGGACAAGTTGATCAACTCTACATTTTCCTTGGGGGTCTGAAGGGGCAAACAAAAGTGATGCTTGATGCTGCAGCTGGTGGTGGAGTGATAAAAAATAAGTCACTGGATGAAGCCATAGAATTGATTGAAAACATGGCTGCCAGTGATTTTGAAGCTCAACATGATAGAGCTCCACGCAGAGGGGTAATGGAGCTTAACTCTCAAGATGCAATTCTAGCCCAGGTAGAAGCACTCAAGGTGCAAGTGGCCAATCTTCCCCAACAGTTAATGAAAGCTTCCTTTTCTCAATCACATCACCGAGTGCTTAGTTGTGAAATTTGTGGGGGTAATCATCATGTAAAGCACTGCCCTTATGCTTCCAGCACACAAGAGGAAGAGGTGAATTATATAGGGAGACAGAACAACTATGGCCAAGGGAAGCAGAATTTCTACGGTAACAACTCTAACCGTAGTGGCTTTCAGACTCATCCTGTCTTTGATAAAGGAGTTGATGAAAGATCTTCCCAACAAAAGCCCAACCTTTATGACCGCACGACGAAGTTGGAAGAGACTCTCACGGATTTTATGCAAGTCTCTATTTCTAATCAGAAGAGCACTGATGCCTCTCTTAGAAACTTAGAGACTCAAGTTGGGCAGCTTGCAAAACAGGTGGCGGAATTGACAGAGTACACTAAGAATGGCTTTTCAGCCAACACTCAGACCAATCCCAAGGCTAACTGCAGTGCAATCTTTGCAATTAATGGGTCAGAGTATGATATGGTGAATGGAGATGATGAAGTAGTGGAGGAAGCTGAAGTGAAGAAGGTTGAAGTTCGAAGCACGGATGGGGACTCAAAGATGAAGTGGGCTAGAGCTCGGAAAGCCAAGGAAGAAAAGTTAACAGCCAAAGCCCCCCTCACTACAAAGCTCCCTTATACTAAAGCACCAACAAAAATTGATAAGGAGAGACAATTTGCTCGATTCTTAGACATTCTCAAACAACTCTACATCAACATCCCATTCTCGGAAGCCTTGAAGCAAATTCCAATCTATGCCAAATTCTTGAAGGACTTCTTGACAAGGAAAAAGAAGTTCATTGAGAAGGATACCATTGAGTTGGAAGCGGAGTGTAGTGCTATAATTCAGAAGACATTGCCTGCCAAACAGAAGGACCCTGGGAGCTTTACTATTCCCATTACCATTGGGAACCTTTCTGTTGATAAAGCGTTGCTTGATTTGGGGGCGAGCATCAACCTGATACCCCTATCTATGCTAAAGAGAGTTGGAGATGTGGAGGTAAAGCCAACTCGCATGACATTACAGCTTGCTGATCGCTCCATTATATACCCTCATGGTGTGGTGGAAAACATGTTGGTGAAGGTTGACAAATTCACAATTCCCGCTGATTTTGTTGTCATGGACATGGTGGAGGATTCACAGATTCCCATCATCTTAGGACGACCTTTTATGAAGACTGTTGATGCTCTAATTGATGTTGGCAAAGGAGAGTTTAAGCTTAAAGTGCAAGATGAAGAGGTGACTTTCAATGTCTGTGACTCTGTGAGCCCCCCAAGGGGTTGGGGTTGACACAACCATTCATCTTAGTGACCTTTGAGGTCACTCATCCGTCAAGCTAGTGACGTTATGAAATGTAGAGAAATACACTAGAAGGGGGGTTGAATAGTGTATTTAAATTTTCTTTGGAAAACTTTAGCTAGAGTGAAGATAGTGTATCTTTTCGTTTTACAGAAACTTAGTAAAATAGAAAAAAACAAGCTATCGTCCAGTCGATTAAAAATAACCGTCCAAAGAGACTACTCTTCTTCTTTTTCGTTTAAATACACGTAATGGATAAACTTGGATAAAAAGGTGTATAGAAACTTTTTCGTAGTATGCTGAAGAGATAGTTTAAAAGAAATGCAAGTAAGCTAGAAGGTGAGTGAATAGAATACGTAGTTTTATACTGGTTCACTCAACTGAGCTACGTCCAGTTCTCCTTCAAAAACTTTTGAAGGGTTCTACTAATCAAAACTGATTACACTCAAGTATTCTTAACTTTGCCACTTCTGGCTACAAGTATTCTCTAGGCCACTTCTGGCACACCCTTAATCTCCCCTTGAGATTAAACACAAAAACCAAGTATTCTTTAACACTAAGCTACTCCTGGCTTTCCAAACAGTATTGTTTGATATTGTAAATAAAATTTAACTCTCAATGAGAGGATATTACAATAAGAATGAGTGTATAGACTCGCTTAGCAAAGCTAAGATGAATGCTCTTTTTCGCTTATGGTCGTCCAGTCGTTTTGACAGGGTTTATGCTCTTTTTCAAAAATCTCGTCTATTTGATATGTGAGCTCATCCTTCTATATATAGGAGTTTGTTGAAAGATATCCGTTGAGGATTCTGTTCCTTTTCCAAGAGCGATTCTTTCTGTAGCTTATTGCCATTGTCACATTTTGACTTAGAGTGAAGTGATGGAAGTGACAGCCGTACTCGTAGCGCCTCTCTCCTACTTGTACTTTCTCTGCAGAGAGAAGCTTCTTCTTTTCCTATTCAATACTTTTCGAAAAGATCAAGGCATGTTAAAATATGATATAGTGAACGTTGCCTTATATTATAGAAAGCGTATTTTAAAGATAGTAACCATAGTGAGTGTTACTCAAGCGTTGGACGCTTGTTCTCACAGGAGCATTGGACGCTGCCTGTATGTTTCTTATAAAACACAATTGGACGCTCACTTTATAAAACATAGAGTCTAGGTTTGAGAGATACAATACCATTGCGGGATTGGACGATGTAAATCCTATAACACTCAAACTAGATCATTAGATACTTCAAAATTTATCCTTTAGTTATTATCATCAAAACCGAAATAGGAGGGGGTTGGACATCGTCCAAGGTCTTAGAACCTAACAATCTCCCCCTTTTTGATGATGACAAATAATGGTAAATTTTGATGTTAACAGACACATAATCATATAAGAATACAATGAGTCAAGTCAGAGATGATTATGTTATGCCAGAGTATAAAAGTGAAATGAAGTACTCCCCCTGAGTTCAACATTTCTTATGCATCAAATAACAGATAGATATAAAGGCAAGTATAACAGATATCAGAGTAAAAAAAAAACATATCAATGATATGGATGCGGAATATATGAAAATAAACACCTCATGTTTTGATAAAGGAATCAGTATATATATATTCAAACAAATATTTGAATACAAATGATTAGCTACTTATTCTCATCAAAAATTCCAATATCTCCCCCTTTGTCATTAACAAAAAGGTTTGAAAGATGGAAAAAAAAATGATGTGGCCATCATGGTCACCTTATGGCTGAGGAGGTGGTTCATGTGGTGGTGGTGGTTGTTCTGGTGGTGCTTGGTTTGGTGGTGCTGGTTGTGGAGGTTGAGGTTGGACTTGTGGAACTGCATGAGCAACGTGACCAAGTAAGGTGGCTGCTGTATGTTGAATCTAGTTCACAAGTGTCTGTGAGAGACTCATGAACTGCTTAGTAATTGCATTTTGCAGCATTAGACGATGTTGTTCAGCTTCAGCCTGTTATCTTTGCTGAAAAGCTTGAAATGCGGCCTCAGTCTCCAGCTGTTGCTGCCTCAGAGCCTGTTGCACAATTTCATGAACACGATCTTCTGAGACTCCTTGTGGTTCAGCAAATCGCAGGGGATTGATGCCCCTTGGACTTGAAGATCCAGTTGGAACCAGTTGATGTGTGCCTGAATGTGCTTCAGCAGAAGCCTCAACAATGGGGAGGCTTGTGACATCTTCAGCAATAGGCTGTGCTGCAGAGGCCTCCATTTGCTTGGACGCTTCAACAACGAGCTCTTTATCATTCTCGGATCTATCAGACTGGACGGTAGCTTCTTCATGTGACGTTATAAAGTGTTCTACGTCCACTGGTACTGATGGGTCCAGGTCAAGATGAGCTAGCACCTTTGTCACCTTGGCAGATGCTTCATCCAGTTCTGCCTGTGTAGCCTTTGATTTAGCAACCGTATCTTCCTTTTCCATGGTTGTTGTTTCAGCTTCCTCAAAAGCCAGCTGCTCAACACGAGCTTGTTCCACTGCTGCGGCGGCTTCTTCTGCAAGGTACTCCTCATGGAGAGTTTGGAGTTCCTCCACAAACTCCGTGCGATCCAGTGTTCTGAGGTCAAACACCTTGTTGCTTCTGATTGTTGGCAGAGTCTTCATCAACTCCAGATAATCATCTGAATCCTTTAGAAAGCAGGCAAATGTGTCTGAGAAATGGTGAGTCTTGACTGGACGCAGCACTTCTATCCCATGAGGGGGATGAACAAAATCATCCTTGGAACAGCCTGAGGATGAGGCTTGCTGGGAATCGTTCCATAGAATCTGGCGCCAAAAGGTTATGGAATCAGAGGTTCCAAGTTCACGCGTGAGCTTACCAGACTTATCAAATAAATGACCCCATGTGTAAGAAGATTTTTGCAGGGTTTCAACTTTCTCCTCCCTGCTGGGCATCTCAATGTCGTAGAATTTGAAGCCTTTCTTGCGACCAGCATCATAGACAGGTAGTCTAGGACATACTCTGTCTGGTACGAACTTTATTTCCGTCGCTCGGCTTATATGCATGTTTGGTGGGTAGGCGATTGCTTGGTTTGGAATGAACATCTGTTGCAGAAGCTTTCCAAGATCATCAAAGTCGCCTGGCTGGAAGTTTAGCACTGGAGTTCCAGCTGGTAGCGGCAGAAACTTTGTGATTGGAGTCCAGATTTGAACATCCATGACCCACCCTGCGTCTGGATGCTGCTGCGTTACTGATGGGTCCAGACTTTCTTTGATTGCTAATTGCAATTCTGCATCCAGCTCACTATCTTTGTTAGCAGAAGACTTCTTGGACGGTGCCTTCTTTTTCTTTGGAGCCTTCCCTTTCTGCTCCGCAACCGTCTTGGTGAGACTAGAGGCAACTGCCACCTCTAGCTTCTGCAAATTTTTCGCTGCTGGACGCACTCTCTGTTCTACGTTACAAAGCTTGGATTTTTAGGATTTCTGAGAGGGTTTTTGGGGTTTCTGAGAGAGAGAGAGAGTGTTTAGGTTTGATGGGTGTTTAGGTTTTTTCCGGTGAGGATTTGATAAGGTGGTGTTTGGGCTTTGTTTGGAGAATATGAAGCGGTTTTGTTTTTATTTTTGAATATTTGAAAAAAAAATAACTGACGCCATAAAACCCGCCATGATGAGACGTGCAGAGGATGTGGGTAATTGTGTACGGTTACCGCCATTTAGGTGACTCAGCATAGAGTATTAGCTCATACTTATCATTAAAACGATCCGTTTTATTAATTTGAATCAGAAGAAAAGACTAAGATAAAACGACATCGTCCATATGTTGGACTTTAAGTGAAACGTATGTAATATATATGCATGACTCTAGTGTTCCTTGGACGACATGTCCTTTGGACGCTATGAAGTTATTGGACGCATCATGTAGATGTTAATCATTCCTTTACAGAGGCCATGCCAAGTTTGTCCCTCAGAAGGATTAACTTGTCTTCAGTAAGGGGTTTGGTGAATATATCAGCAAGCTGATTATCTGTGGTTACAAAGTGTAATTCCACAGTTCCCTTTTGAACATGGTCTCTTATAAAGTGATGTTTAATTTCTATATGTTTAGCCCTTGAATGCAATATGGGATTTTTAGAGAGATTTATGGCAGCTTTACTATCACAGAAGATAGGAATGTTACTCTCATATATGGTGTAGTCCTCAAGTTGATGCTTGATCCACAAGATTTGAGAGCAGCATTTTGCAGCTGAGATATACTCTGCTTCAGCAGTGGACAGAGCAATAGTTCCTTGCTTCTTGCATGTCCAGGAGACTAGGTTACCACCGATGAAGTGACATCCTCCACTGGTGCTTTTTCTTTCAATGCGATCTCCAGCATAATCAGCATCACAATATCCTATTAGCCTGAAATCTTTCTCCCTTTTGAAATATAACCCAAGGTTAGTGGTTCCAGCAAGATATCGAAAGATTCTTTTAACAGCAGTTAAGTGAACTTCCCTTGGGTCAGATTGAAATCTGCCACATAAGCATACGCTGAACATGGTGTCAGGTCTGGACGCAGTGAGGTACAGGAGTGATCCTATCATACCTCTGTATAGAGTATTATCTACTTCCTTTGAGTTGTCGTCCAGTCCAAGAACTGTTGTTGAATGCATAGGAGTTTTCATTGGTTTTGCATCGTCCAACTTGTACTTCTTTAGCAGCTCTTTGACATACTTAGTCTGATGTATGTATATTCCCTTTTCAGTTTGTTTGATTTGGAGTCCAAGGAAGAATTTCAGCTCACCCATCATGCTCATTTCGAACTCTGTTTGCATTAATTTGGCAAAATCTTCACAGAGAGATTCATTAGTGGCACCAAATATGATATCATCAACATATACTTGTGCAATAATAAAATCAGAAGAGTAGTCTTTGCGAAATAACGTAGTGTCTACTTTTCCTCTTGAGAAACCATTTTCTGACAGAAATGTGCTGAGTTTTTCATACCAAGCTCTAGGAGCTTGTTTCAACCCATATAGTGCTTTGTTGAGTTTAAAAACATGGTTTGGAAAAGCATCACTTTCAAATCCTGGGGGTTGTTCCACATAGACTTCTTCTTTTATGAGTCCATTGAGGAATGCACTTTTTACGTCCATTTGGTATAGCTTCATATTGCTATGAGCTGCAAATGACAGTAAAATGCGGATTGACTCTAGACGTGCAACGGGAGCATAAGTTTCAGTATAATCAATACCTTCTTGTTGTGAGTAACCTTTTGCTACCAACCTTGCTTTGTTTCTCACAACATTACCTTCTTCGTCCAGCTTGTTTCTGAACACCCACTTTGCTCCTACTGCTTCTTTGTCGTTGGGGAGTTCTACTAGCTTCCAGACATTGTTCTTTTGAAATTGATCAAGTTCTTCTTGCATTGCTTTGACCCATCCTTCATCTTCTAAGGCATCGTCCACAGACTTAGGTTCTATTTGAGATATGAATGCTGCGTGACCTTGCTGTCGTTGAAGTGAAGATCTGGTTTTGACTCTGTCTTTTGGATCCCCAATGATTTGCTCCTGTGGATGATGTTTCTTCATTTGCCAGTTGCGTCCAATTGGTTCTCTTTGTTCTTCGACTGGACGGTCCAGTAGTGCATTTGATTCTTCCACTGAGACATTATGGTTGGACGAGTCTGATGACTTACTTGCATCATCCAATCTGAGATCTGCAAATGATTTGTCCAGCTCTGATAATTCCTTATCAGGCTTATTGTCATTAAACTTCACATGGATAGCTTCTTCAACAACTAAGGTTCTAGAGTTATAGACTCTGTATGCCTTTGAAGTTTCAGAATATCCAAGCAATGTTCCTTCATCACACTTAGAATCAAATTTTCCCAGGTTATCCTTAGTGTTCAGAATGAAACATTGACATCCAAATGGATGCAAGTAGGATATGTTGGGTCTTCTACCCTTCCACAATTCATATGGAGTCTTTTTCAATATCGGCCTTATATAGATTCTATTTTGTAAATAACAGGCAGTATTCACTACTTCAGCCCAGAAGTGTTTAGGGGTTGAATTATCATTTAACATGGTTCTGGCCATCTCCTGAAGTGGCCTGTTTTTCCTCTCAACTACACCGTTCTGTTGTGGTGTTCTAGGTGTTGAGAAGTTGTGAAGGATACCATTATCCTCACAGAACCTTTGAAAACTTTCGTTTTCGAATTCACCCCCGTGATCACTTCTGATTGAAGTAATGCATACTCCTTTTTCATTTTGAACTCTTTTGCAGAGATTATAAAAAGCCTTAAAGGACTCATCTTTGTGGGATAGGAATAAGACCCATGTCCATCTAGTATAGTCGTCCACTATAACTAATCCATATCTTTTACCATTTACCGAGGCTGTTCTTGTGGGTCCAAACAGATCAATATGTAACAGCTCTAGAGGTCTAGAAGTGGAAACAATGTTTTTACTTTGAAAAGAACTTTTCACTTGTTTCCCTTTCTGACAAGCTTTGCAAAGAAAATCATCTTTATATGACATACTTGGTAGTCCTCTTACGAGGTTGTGCCTGTTCAGCTTTGAGATTAACCTCAAGCTTGCATGACCAAGTCTTTTATGCCATAACCAATGATTTTCTTGTACAGAAACTAGGCATGATACATTTTGACTTGATAGTTCCCCAAGTTTAATCTTATACAGATTGCCTTGCCTCTTCGCAGTAAAGAGAAGGGATCCATCAGAGTTTTTGACTGTACATTCGCCTTTGTTAAAGGCAACATCATATCCACTGTCACATAATTGACTTATGCTAAGTAGATTATGTTTAAGACCTTTAACATAAAGAACGTTATCAATACAGGGATAGGGTGGTATACCAATCTTACCTACGCCAGCTATCATCCCTTTCTGATTCCCTCCAAAAGTGACTGTCCCACCAGTCTTGGGTAGGAGGCTTTGGAACATACACCTTTCTCCCGTCATGTGATGTGATCACCCACTGTCCAGGTACCATGATTGGAGTTTCTTTCCTGCTGTTAAGCATGTCTGCAACAGAAATAATTTTATCCTTAGGTACCCAGATTGACTTGGGTCCTTTTTTGTTAGCTCGAAGGGTATTGAATGTTCCCCTCTTAGGCAGGTGTCTGCATTTGGACGTTATATGTCCAGGTTTCCCACAGAAGTAGCAAACATCTGTTTCTTCATCATGAATATATTTCTTTCCCTTGTATCCATGTCCTGACCTGTCATTTGGTCTCTTACAACCTTCATATTTTAAAAGTTTTTTGAGGTTGTCAGAGCCCTTGACAAAGTTTGACAGATCCTTCTTTAGGCTGTCAATCTCTTCATGAAGTTTTACAACATCATGTGGTTGACCTCTTAAGGAAGTATCTGCTTCAACTTTCAGAAGCTTCTCAACTAGCCTTTTGTTTTCTGCGTTGAGATTTCGAATCTCTATGGAAAGATTCCTTTCTCTATCCTTTGAATCCTTATAGGATTTATAGGCTTGAGCAGCATCGTTCCAGAGAGCTCGCCTCTCCATATTTGTAGTTTCATTTTGCCTTGAGAGCTCTGCAAACTTTTCTTGTAAATCTTCCTTTTCACTTTTCAGTTGTCTAACATTTTCTTCTAAAGCTTCTTTTTCTTTTGAAAGTGATTTGGATGATTTCTTTAAAGTTCTATAGGCTTTTGACAAGATAGAAGAATTTGAAAGTAATTCATGATAAGCTTCTTGAATTGAATCTAAGTCATTAAAATCTACCTCATCTTCTTCTTCTGGCTCTGAAGAGTCAGTGAGGTGTCCGCCATCAGACATATGTGTGCTTCCTCCTCTTCTCCCTCGTCCGATGATGAGTCATCGTCAGATCTTCCCATGTGGACATCAGAACTTTCTTGCCCTTTCCTTTGCTGAAGAATTTCTTCTTCTTGTCCTTGCTTTTGTCAAGATCTGGGCACTCTGATTTGAAGTGTCCTGGCTTTTTGCATTCGTAGCATATAATTGGACTCTTCTCCTTCTTTTCTTTGAAGTCTTTCCTCTTCAGGTTTCTCCATCTGGATCCACCTTTCTTTTTCCACATAGAATGTATCCTTTTGGATATAAAGGATAGTTCATCATTTTCGTCTGAGTCATCATCTTCATATTGTTCGTCTGATGATGTTTCAGCTTGCATGGCTTTGGACGATGATGCTTTCCTTGGCTTCTGGACGCTGAGCGCCAGAGACTTATTTTTCTTACCATCATTATCTTGATGCAGTTCTAGTTCATGCACCTTGAGGGTTCCCACAAGTTCTTATAAGGACATATCGTCCAGTTCCTTCTTTGTTCTCAAAGCTGTAACCTGTGGTCTCCATTTCCTAGGCAAACTTCTTAGAATTTTGTCAATATGTTCATAGTTATTATAATCTTTACCATGTGCTCTAAGTTCATTTAATATGGTTTGAAACCGTCCAAACATACTTTGTATGTCCTCGTTTTCTTCCATACTAAACAACTCATATTGACGAGTAAGGAGACTGAGTTTGTTACGTTTTACCTGAGTGGAACCCTCATATGTTAATGCAAGAGTGTCCCACATTTGTTTTGCGCTTTTGAGACTGTGCACCTTGTTGTATTCTTGTTCGCTTAGTGCACACATGATGATGTTTCTGGCTCTGGAGTTGAGATAAAATCTTTGTTTTTGCTCTTCCGTCCATCTAGCCTTTGGGATTTCGTTGAGGCTTTGATCAAGCGGAATATAATCGCCCATCTCCACAACTTCCCACATGTCAATATGGCTAGATTCAAAGAATGCTATCATTCTTTGTTTCCAGTAGTCATATTTGACACCCTTGAAGAGTGGTGGTCTGTTCACAGCTTGTCCTTCGTTTTCCATCTTTATCAGGATCTTTCCTCTGTTCTGTTAAGAACTCAACCCAAGAGGTCGAGCTCTGATACCAACTGAAATGTAGAGAAATACACTAGAAGGGGGGTTGAATAGTGTATTTAAATTTTCTTTGGAAAACTTTAGCTAGAGTGAAGATAGTGTATCTTTTCGTTTTACAGAAACTTAGTAAAACAGAAAAAAACAAGCTATCGTCCAGTCGATTAAAAATAACCGTCCAAAGAGACTACTCTTCTTCTTTTTCGTTTAAATACACGTAATGGATAAACTTGGATAAAAAGGTGTATAGAAACTTTTTCGTAGTATGCTGAAGAGATAGTTTAAAAGAAATGCAAGTAAGCTAGAAGGTTAGTGAATAGAATACGTAGTTTTATACTGGTTCACTCAACTGAGCTACGTCCAGTTCTCCTTCAAAAACTTTTGAAGGGTTCTACTAATCAAAACTGATTACACTCAAGTATTCTTAACTTTGCCACTTCTGGCTACAAGTATTCTCTAGGCCACTTCTGGCACACCCTTAATCTCCCCTTGAGATTAAACACAAAAACCAAGTATTCTTTAACACTAAGCCACTCCTGGCTTTCCAAACAATATTGTTTGATATTGTAAATAAAATTTAACTCTCAATGAGAGGATATTATAATAAGAATGAGTGTATAGACTCGCTTAGCAAAGCTAAGATGAATGCTCTTTTTCGCTTATGGTCGTCCAGTCGTTTTGACAGGGTTTCTGCTCTTTTTCAAAAATCTCGTCTATTTGATATGTGAGCTCATCCTTCTATATATAGGAAGTTTGTTGAAAGATATCCGTTGAGGATTCTGTTCCTTTTCCAAGAGCGATTCTTTCTGTAGCTTATTGCCGTTGTCACATTTTGACTTAGAGTGAAGTGATGGAAGTGACAGCCGTACTCGTAGCGCCTGTCTCCTACTTGTACTTTCTCTGCAGAGAGAAGCTTCTTCTTTTCCTATTCAATACTTTTCGAAAAGATCAAGGCATGTTAAAATATGATATAGTGAACGTTGCCTTATATTATAGAAAGCGTATTTTAAAGATAGTAACCACAGTGAGTGTTACTCAAGCGTTGGACGCTTGTTCTCACAGGAGCATTGGACGCTGCCTGTATGTTTCTTATAAAACACAATTGGACGCTCACTTTATAAAACATAGAGTCCAGGTTTGAGAGATACAATACCATTGCGGGATTGGACGATGTAAATCCTATAACACTCAAACTAGATCATTAGATACTTCAAAATTTATCCTTTAGTTATTATCATCAAAACCGAAATAGGAGGGGGTTGGACATCGTCCAAGGTCTTAGAACCTAACACGTTAAAGGAGCGCTTACTGGGAGGCAACCCAGCTTTCCCTCTTTACTCTCTAAATTTTATCTTTATTTTCCTTGTTCTCGCTTGTTCTATTTTACGTTTGGGTGTTTCTTTTGTGTTGTTTCAGGTTGCTTTACAGAGGATGAAAATATTGGAAAAGCAAAAAAAAAAAAAAAAAATGACGCGAGTTGCACAACCGTGCAACCAGAGCGCACACCTGTGCATCTTGCGCTGGTGGAGGATCAATTTTTCGACGCGAGTTGCACAGCCGTGCAATCCGAGCGCACCCCTGTGCATCTTGCGCTGATGGAGGATCTATTTTTTCGACGAAAATTGCACACCCGTGCAATCCGAGTGCACACCCCGTGCATCTTGCGTCGATGAAGAATTAAGAGGAGACTCAAATGGCGAAAGTTGCACAACTGTGCATCCCTTTTGCACACCCTGTGCAATCCTATCTCTATTGGGGCTTGAACAAATGTGCACAGCCTGTGCAACCCATTGCACACTCTCTTCATCTTCTTCTTCTCCAACCCTTCTCCTCCCCCAAACACCATAACCACCACCACAAACACCAAATCCACCACCATAAACCCACCATAACCATCACAGCCCCAATTCGCGCGAGTGCCCTCTTTCTCTCTTCTCCCCGCGCGCCCCAACCACGCGCCCCGCGCGCCGCCACTGAGCGCCCTGCGCGTGAGACCCACAACGCGCAGCCACCATCTCCGCGCGCGCGCGCTCATGTCATCAAACCCAGTGAAATGTAGAGAAATACACTAGAAGGGGGGTTGAATAGTGTATTTAAATTTTCTTTGGAAAACTTTAGCTAGAGTGAAGATAGTGTATCTTTTCGTTTTACAGAAGTTTAGTAAAACAGAAAAAATAGGCTATCGTCCAGTCGATTAAAAATAACTGTCCAAAGAAACTACTCTTCTTCTCTTTCGTTTAAATACACGTAATGGATAAACTTGAATAAAAAGGTGTATAGAAACTTTTTTGTAGTATGCTGAAGAGATAGTTTGAAAGAAATTCAAGTAAGCTAGAATGTGAGTGAATAGAATGCGTAGTTTTATACTGGTTCACTCAACTGAGCTACGTCCAGTTCTCCTTCAAAAACTTTTGAAGGGTTCTACTAATCAAAACTGATTACACTCAAGTATTCTTAACTTTGCCACTTCTGGCTACAAGTATTCTCTAGGCCACTTCTGGCACACCCTTAATCTCCCCTTGAGATTAAACACAAAAACCAAGTATTCTTTAACACTAAGCCACTCCTGGCTTTCCAAACAGTATTGTTTGATATTGTAAGTAAAATTTAACTCTCAATGAGAGGATATTACAATAAGAATGAGTGTATAGACTCGCTTAGCAAAGCTAAGATGAATGCTCTTTTTCGCTTATGGTCGTCCAGTCGTTTTTACAGGGTTTCTGCTCTTTTTCAAATTCTCGTCTTTTTGATACGTGAGCTCATCCTTCTATATATAGGAAGTTTGTTGAAAGATATCCGTTGAGGATTCTGTTCCTTTTCCAAGAACGATTCTTTCTGTAGCTTATTGCCGTTGTCACACTTTGACTTAGAGTGAAGTGATGGATGTGACAGCCGTACTCGTAGCGCCTCTCTCCTACTTGTACTTTCTCTGCAAAGAGAAGCTTCTTCTTTTCCTGTTCAATACTTTTCGAAAAGATCATGGCATGTTAAAATATGATATAGTGAACGTTGCCTTATATTATAGAAAGCGTATTTTAAATGATAGTGACCACTGAGTGTTACTCAAGCGTTGGACGCTTGTTCTCACAGGAGCATTGGACGCTGCCTGTATGTTTCTTATAAAACACAATTGGACGCTCACTTTATTAAAACATAGAGTCCAGGTTTGAGAGATACAATACCATTGCGGGATTGGACGATGTAAATCCTATAACACTCAAACTAGATCATTAGTTACTTCAAAATTTATCCTTTAGTTATTATCATGAAAACCGAAATAGGAGAGGTTGGACATCGTCCAAGGTCTTAGAACCTAACAAAGTCCCCCTTTTTGATGATGACAAATAATGGTAAATTTTGATGTTAACAGACACATAATCATATAAGAATACAATGAGTCAAGTCAGAGATGATTATGTTATGCCAGAGTATAAAAGTGAAATGAAGTACTCCCCCTGAGTTCAACATTTCTTATGCATTAAATAACAGATATCAGATTCTAAAACATATCAATGATATGGATGCGAAATATATGAAAATAAACACCTCATGTTTTGATAAAGGAATCAGTATGTATATATTCAAACAAATATTTGAATACAAATGATTAGCTATTTATTCTCATCAATAATTCCAATTTCTCCCCCTTTGTCATTAACAAAAAGGTTTGAAAGATGGAAAAAAATGATGTGGCCATCATGGTCACCTTATGGCTGAGGAGGTGGCTCATGTGGTGGTGGTGGTTGTTCTGGTGGTGCTTGGTCTGGTGGTGCTGGTTGTGGAGGTTGAGGTTGGACTTGTGGTACCGGATGAGCAACGTGACCAAGTAAGGTGGCTGCTGTATGTTGAATCTGGTTCACGAGTGTCTGTGAGAGACTTATGAACTGCTCAGTAATTGTATTTTGCAGCACTAGACGATGTTGTTCAGCTTCAGCCTGTTGTCTTTGCTGAAAAGCTTGAAATGCGGCCTCAGTCTCCAGCTGTTGCTGCCTCAGAGCCTGTTGCACAATTTCATGAACACGATCTTCTGAGACTCTTTGTGGTTCAGCAAATCGCAGGGGATTGATGCCCTTTGGACTTGAAGATCCAGTTGGAACCAGTTGATGTGTGCCTGAATGTGCTTCAGCAGAAGCCTCAACAATGGGGAGGCTTGTGACATTTTCAGCAATAGGCTGTGCTGCAGAGGCTTCCATTTGCTTGGACGCTTCAGCAACGAGCTCTCTATCATCCTCGGATCTATCAGACTGGACGGTAGCTTCTTCATGTGACGTGACAAAGTGTTCTACGTCCACTGGTACTGATGGGTCCAGGTCAAGATGAGCTAGCACCTTTGTCACCTTGGCAGATGCTTCATCCAGTTCTGCCTGTGTAGCCTTTGATTTAGCAACCGTATCTTCCTTTTCCATGGTTGCTATTTCAGCTTTCTCAAAAGCCAGCTGCTCAACACGAGCTTGTTCCACTGCTGCGGCGGCTTCTTCTGCAAGGTACTCCTCATGGAGAGTTTGGAGTTCCTCCACAAACTCCGTGCGATCCAGTGTTCTGAGGTCAAACACCTTGTTGCTTCTGATTGTTGGCAGAGTCTTCATCAACTCCAGATAATCATCTGAATCCTTCAGAAAGCAGGCAAATGTGTCTGAAAAATGATGAGTCTTGACTGGACGCAACACTTCTATCCCATGAGGGGGATGAACAAAATCATCCTTGGAGCAGCCTGAGGATGAGGCTTGCTGGGAATCGTTCCATAGAATCTGGCGTCAAAAGGTTATGGAATCAGAGGTTCCAAGTTCACGCGTGAGCTTACCAGACTTATCAAATAAATGACCCCAGCTGTAAGAAGATTTTTGCAGGGTTTCAACTTTCTCCTCCCTGCTGGGCATCTCAATGCCGTAGAATTTGAAGCCTTTCTTGCGACCAGCATCATAGACAGGCAGTCTAGGACATACTCTGTCTGGTACAAACTTTATTTCCGTCGCTCGGCTTATGTGCATGTTTGGTGGGTAGGCGATTGCTTGGTTTGGAATGTACATCTGTTGCAGAAGCTTTCCAAGATCATCAAAGTCGCCAGGCTGGAAGTTTAGCACTGGAGTTCCAGCTGGTAGTGGCAGGAACTTTGTGATTGGAGTCCAGATTTGAACATCCCTGACCCACTCTGCGTCTGGACGCTGCTGCGTTACTGACTGGTCCAGACTCTCTTTGATTGCTAATTGCAATTCTGCATCCAGCTCACTATCTTTGTTAGCAGAAGACTTCTTGGACGGTGCCTTCTTTTTCTTTGGAGGCTTCCTTTTCTGCTCCGCAACCGTCTTGGTGAGACTAGAGGCAACTTCCACCTCTGGCTTCTGCAGATTTTCCGCTGCTGGACGCACTCTCTGCTGAGTTCTAGTTGGACAGATGTAAGGATAAGCCATGCGTACTAAGTGTGGATACACTTCTCTCGTCCAACTGGGCAGAGGATTGCTGATGATCGTTCCTTTGGGCATGGCATTATAAGCAGCTGACAAAGATTCATTGCAAACATACCTCGTCCACTCAGGTGCTGAGGCAGTTGTATAATGCCGCTTTATAGGCTCTTGCAGAGGCCTCTGGATCACATCACCTTCTTTACAGAGATTCTGATCATTGCATGTGAGGAATGCAACTGGAAAGCGTTCTCTGTCTTTCTCTTCTTTCGTTTTCTGCTTGGGGGGGATAGTCCATGGGGACCATGTATCCCTCCATGCATCTCTTGGACGCACAAACTTGGACAGGTCCAAGCGAAGAGGTGGTTGCTGGCTTGCTGATGTGGAAGGAGCACCTGATATTGCTGGTAGAAGGGTGCTGGTGGACACATTTTCGGTGTCTTGAGAGGATGATGGTAGCACTTCAGTCCTTTTTGCCCTTTTTGCCTGAGTCTTCACTCTTCTTCGTGGCACATTAGCAAGAAAAGGAGGTGTTTTAGCAGGTTGTGCCTTTTGCTTCTTTCGCTGAGGACCCTCTGTCTCTTCTGCCTTCTTCATGATTCGACCAATTGGGATCTGGTCGTCATCTTCAGAGTCGTCCAGTAATTGAAGCTTTCGTACCCTTTGCTTTTCTGGGGCAACTTTCACTGGTGCTGCCTTTGGACGCTTCTCCTCTTGAGTAGGTTTGGACGATTCAGTCCTTGGACGCTTTCCTGCTGGTGACTGAGCAACAGATGTCTCAGCATGCCTTTTCTTGGTCCTCCTTTCCTTCTCAGCATCTTCCTCATGCATCTGAGATGCTTGGCGTGTGATCTTTCTGCCTTGCTGTTCTTCCATCAGCCTTTTGATTTTTCTACGAATGCCCAGTAGATCAATCTCTTCTTCGTCATCATTAGAGATGATCTTGCTCTGCTCATGCCTTTGCTTATTGATGGTGTCCTCGTCCAGGTCCCTTAAGACCTTGGCTGTGAGCTTGATCTTCATCGGCCTTATGTTGGGCTCACCAAACAACTGTTGTGTTGCCACTATTGGCCCTTTCTTCACTATGGCTTCATGGGCTTCTTCATCCAATTCATCATAGAAGCATTGATAGAGCTTCTGATCCCAGAGGATCCTGTTCAACAGGGCGGCGTAGAAGATGTCATCATTCCCACCCACGGACTTCATCATCCTCACAATATTGATGTAGATGATGTGAGGGAGATTGAAGGGAATGCCTTCCATCAGATGGAATATCACAAACTTGTGTAAGTCTGTGACTGAGTCCTTAGACCCAGCTTTGTGCAGGATGCTTTTGTTGCACACCTGCTGCCATATTTTAGCTTCCTCGCACAGATTCTTGTATTCAATCTTCACCGACTCAGGGGTTTTGGACTTGCAAAGCACAGTCGCAACGAGGTCGCCGTACTGCTCTGCCCAGTTGGTTTTGTACTGGTTCTGCTCCCTGATGCAACCAGTTACCTTTGCTATGGCCTCGGTGGACAGCGTCACTTCTCGTCCAAGAATATTGGCCACGAGCTCCCTTGGGGTCTGAAACTTGACATTCCTCCAGAACATCCTGATCAACTCTGGATAGATTTTCTGGTTGTCATTGAAGTAGCCTCTGATTCCACACTTCAGTAGGCTCTCGTTCAGATTTAGTCCTAGCTTCTCGAGCGCTTCAATGTCAAAGAAGTGCTCAATGTGCACCGTAGCAACTCCTTGGTGCACAACCGTAGTCTCAGGGTAGGTCAGGACGTCGAGTTCTGAGTTGCTTGAGTTTGTAGAGATTGCCATTCTTGTAAAGCTTGGATTTTTAGGTTTTCTGAGAGTGAGAGAGAGTGTTTAGGTTTGATGGGTGTTTAGGTTTTCTCCGGTGAGGATTTGATAAGGTGGTGTTTGGGCTTTGTTTGGAGAATATGAAGCGGTTTTGTTTTTATTTTTGAATATTTGAAAAAAGTAACTGACGCCATAAAACCCGCCATGATGAGACGTGCAGAGGATGTGGGTAACTGTGTACGGTTACCGCCATTTAGGTGACTCAGCATAGAGTATTAGCTCATACTTATCCTTAAAACGATCCGTTTTATTAATTTGAATCAGAAGAAAAGACTAAGATAGAACGACATCGTCCATATGTTGGACTTTAAGTGAAACGTATGTAATATATATATATGCATGACTCTAGTGTTCCTTGGACGATATGTCCTTTGGACGCTATGAAGTTATTGGACGCATCATGTAGATGTTAATCATTCCTTTATAGAGGCCATGCCAAGTTTGTCCCTCAGAAGGATTAACTTGTCTTCAGTAAGGGGTTTTGTGAATATATCAGCAAGCTGATTATCTGTGGTTACAAAGTGTAATTCCACAGTTCCCTTTTGAACATGGTCTCTTATAAAGTGATGTTTAATTTCTATATGTTTAGCCCTTGAATGCTGATAAACCAGATTTTGACTGTATTTTCTATCTCAGTTTGGATACCATTTGCATATGATTTGAGCTTAATTGTTGGCAGAACTCACGGTTTATTGCTAGTTTGTGTAAGACAGGCAATTCAAGGATTTCTTGAAGAAAAGAGCTCAAAAATAAATAAATTGAAGGAAGTTACCTTTGTCTGGAATACCACGGCCGTGGTAGAATAAGCACGGCCGTGCTAATCCACCATAGCCATGGTGAAATAACCACGGCCAAGCAGAAAGCACTGAAAGTTTTGCATCAGCGTCAACTTTCCGAGCACAGCCGTGGTTAATTTACCACGGCCGTGCTCGTAATGCACGCAGATTGGACCTCCAGACTATGCAAGGACCACGGCCGTGGTCATCTGATCAGCACGGCCGTGGTGATCCGCGTCAGCAGCTTAAAACTTTATAAAATAAGTGCTGAAAACCCTTTTGGGGGTATCTTTTGCTCTGCTTCCAAAAACTGAGGGTTCTGATTGAGATAGAGAACGTGTGAGAGGATTCGATTGCTGTAAGACGTAGAGATCGTCATTGGGAGTACGACTTGTAACAATTCTAATCCCTTTGTAATCTTTATGTTTTCTATGAGGTTTTCTAGTTTGTTCATGAACATGAGTGGCTAGTCCTCCAAGCCTAGGATTATGATGTAGCTGCGTCTCTTGTACCCCATCTTTGATTTTCAATGAATGTCTCAATGTTTCTAGTTATTGAATCTCTTTACTATTTTGTTTGCTATTAGAACTGATCACTCTAAATTTTAGTCAGTCCCTTGGCTATGATCAATTGCATGGGACTGACAGAACTGTAAAGTGATTGAATTCACATGATTTGCATGATCAAACTAATTGTGTAAATTTCCAGTGGATTAATTCTCTTAATCAACCTCTCTGAGTATTATCGTTTACCCTAATTTAATTCACCTATGACCAATTGGGAATTGAATTAGGGGAAACAGCAGTAGTAAGCTACGATCAATTGTTTACTAATGAATTTAAAGAGGACCGGCAATTAACTTAATTAGAGCATTCAATGAGATCAAGATGAGGGAAAAAGAAATGCATGCAAAATCATAATCCTTGGCGTTTCATTCTTATTGTTTCACATTAATCTTCTTGTCTTAATCCTTACTTTTAAAAACTGAACAATTGAACTCTATTTTCTCCCAAATTTGATTCCTGATTGAATTGTTTAACCATTACAAGATTGATTGTTTGGGAACACAACTGGTCTTTTGAGTTCGATATCCGGACTCTTAGAGTCCACTGTAACTACTGCGTAGGGTACGCTTGCCCTTTGCAAACACATTTTTACGCATCAAGTTTCTGGCGCCGTTGCCGGGGACTAGTTGTGTAGTTCCTAAATAATTTATTTTGTGAAAATTTAAGCAATTCCTGTTCATATTGTGCATAGTTTTGGGTTCCTTTTAATTTGTTATTTTATCTATTTTAATTTTTTATTTTTATTTTTATTTGTTTTTGTTTGGTTAATTTCTGAATTTTTATTTTAGTTTATCTAAAAAAAAAATTCTGTTTATTTTTTTTTATATATCATTCTCTTCTTTACTCGTTACGTTTAATCTTTTTGCTGTGTTGATAGTGCATGCTAACCAGGTCCCAGAAACCAAAGCTTTTGAACGAACCTTAGATTGAAAGGCTTGCCCGGAAGAACAGAGCAGAACAGAGAAGAAGAGTAATGGCTGAAGAAAATGATCTACCGGTGGAGCAGTCTCTGTTAGACTATCTCACTCCTCAAGTTGGGGTAGCTAACAGCATCTTGTTGCCAGCACTGGGGGATGTCAGTTTCGAATTGAAACATGGCTTCCTCCAGATGATAGAGAGTAACCAATTTAATGGGCTGGCCACTGAGGACCCGGTGGAACATCTGAGAAGATTCCTGAGGATGGCTAGCACAGTCAAGTATCCTCGGGTGTCTGCTGAATATATCAGACTGGCTGCTTTCCCATTCTCCCTCAACGGGAAAGCACTCAGTTGGTTGTGCTCGCTTCCAGCCAACAGCATCACTACCTGGGAGATGTGCACCAACAAATTCCTACAGAAGTACTACTCTGTAGTGAAGACAGACCAAATGCAGAGAGAGATAGGCAATTTTGCTCAGAGGGAGCAAGAGAGCTTGTCAGAAGCCTGGGACAGATTTCAGGAGCTGCTTCGTAGTTGCCCACATCATGGGTTTAGCCAGCAGAGAATCATCCAGATTTTCTATGGAGGTGTGTCCAACCATAACAGGACTAGCCTCGACGCTGCTTGTGGAGGTTCGTTGATGGCTAAATCACCAACAGAGGCAAACAGAATCATTGAAGCTATGGCCTCCAACGCCTACAACCATACTGCAGATAGGCGTATTCTGAGGAAGCCTGTGAATCAATTGGAGACCGGAGCATCTAGCTCCGGGATTGATCAGAAGCTAGAGATACTGTCCAAGCAGTTGGAAAATATGATGAAGGCACAGGCTCAGATTCTCTCAGCATCTCGTCCACCTCCTACTTGTAATAAGTGTTGGGAGGGTCATGAGGAGAATGAATGCCCTATAGATGCTGAATTGGCTCAAGCTATAGAGGAGGTGAATTGGGCCGGTGGGAAGAGCGCCGAATATGATCCCTTCTCTAACACCTTCAACCAAGGATGGAGGGATCATCCTAACTTCTCCTGGAAGAATCAGAGGGATCAAGGACAGAGACAAGGGCAGAACCAGAATCAAGGTGTCTACAGACCTCCACATTTGCAAAATCAGAGGCCAAGACAAGAGGAGAGAAGACCCTCTCTTCAGGAGGTCATGATGCAATACATGGCCAAAAATGATGAAAGAATGAAGAGCATAGAGTCGCAAATGACCGACATGAAAACCTTGCTGTCTCAGAGGACTCCTGGAACACTGCCATCTCAAACAGAGACTAATCCTAAGAAGGAAGATGTCAAAGCAGTGTCAACCAGGAGCAAGAAGGCCAAGGAGGAGTCAGAACAGAAGGAAGGCCCAGCCACAGTTGATGATGAAGAGGTTCTTACTGAAGAGAATCAAGTTCCCGAGAAAGAGAAGAAAAAGGAGGTACTGACACCTCCCAAGGTAAGTATTCCTTTTCCTCAGAGAGTCAGGAATGAGAAACATGACCAGCAGTTCTCTAGATTTTTAGAGATGTTTAAGAAACTGCACATAAACATCCCTTTTGCTGAGGCTATTGCTCAAATGCCAAAGTATGCTAAATTTTTAAAAGAGATCATTTCTAACAAGCAGAAATTGGCGGAATTTGAGACAATAGGCCTTAATGAGGAGTGTTCGGCTGTGGTCCTTAAGAAATTGCCCCCCAAAATGGCAGACCCAGGGAGTTTTACTCTGCCTTGCAAGATAGGGAACGCCTATTTTGAAAGATGCTTGTGTGATTTGGGGGCAAGCATTAATCTGATGCCTTATTCTGTTTTTAAGAAAATAGGCATGAAAGAACCACAGCCTTCCAACATTACCATTCATCTTGCGGATAGGTCTATAGTATACCCAAGGGGAGTCATAGAGGATGTATTGGTAAAAGTAGGCAAGTTTATTTTCCCTGCTGATTTTGTGGTGCTTGATATGGAAGAAGAGGATGATGTCCCAATCATATTAGGGCGTCCCTTTCTGAACACTTGTGACATGGTAATTGAGGTAAGGCAAGGAAAACTCACCTTAAGATTGGGTGATGAAAATGTAGTTTTCAACTTATCTGATTCTATGAAAAAGCCTACCTCTTTTGCCTCTTGCAATTTTGTTCAGTCTAGGGACATAACTGATGACTTCACTGAGGCTTCATTTCCCACTGTGGGGATAGAAGACCCTTTGGAAAGAGTTCTCACCATGGAGGACTTGGATTGGGAACTAAATGACATTGAGGAGGAAATACTGATGTTCCTCCAAGATCAACAGGAAGCCAAAGCTGTTGGCTTTGAGAAGTTGGAAAGGAGCAAAGGCCCAAAACCCAAGCCCTCCATTGAGGAACCTCCTGTTTTGGAGTTGAAGCCGCTACCTTCCAACTTGAAGTATGCTTTTCTTAACCAACCCTCTGCTCTACCAGTTGTTATTTCTGCAGGTTTAACTAAAACAGAGGAGGACAAATTGCTGCGGGTTCTAAGAGATAACAAGGAGGCTTTTGGGTGGACCATCCATGACATTAAGGGTCTTGACCCTACTGTGTGTACTCACAGAATTCATTTGGAGGATGGATTTTCACCCAAAAGACTTCCTCAGAGGAGACTCAACCCAAACATGATGGAAGTGGTAAAGGGCGAGGTAATTAAATTACTTGATGCAGATGTTATTTATCCTATCTCTGATAGTGACTGGGTGAGTCCTGTTCAATGTGTCCCTAAAAAGGGGGGCACCACTGTAACAGAAAATGAGCAACATGAGCTCATAGCTGTTAGGAAAACCACCGGGTGGCGGATGTGCATTGACTATAGGAAATTAAATGAAGCCACCCGGAAGGACCATTTTCCCCTTCCTTTCATTGACCAGATGTTGGAAAAGTTAGCAGGAAAAGTTTTCTATTGTTGCTTAGATGGTTATTCGGGCTATACACAAATTCCATTGGCTGAAGGGGACCAAGAAAAAACTACTTTTACATGTCCCTATGGAACATTTGCGTATAGACGAATGCCTTTTGGGCTTTGTAATGCACCTGCTACATTTCAAAGATGCATGATGTCAATATTTTCTGATTTACTTGAAAGTTGCATTGAAATTTTTATGGATGACTTTTCTGTATTTGGAAGCACTTTTGACACATGTCTGAGTAATCTCAATTTGGTCTTGAAAAGATGCAGGGAGAAAAGGCTGGTTTTGAATTGGGAAAAATGCCAATTTATGGTACAAGAATGTATCGTATTGGGGCACAAGGTGTCTCACAGAGGCATTGAGGTAGATCCCGCTAAGGTGGGGGTGATTGCAAAATTACCTCCACCAAATTCTGTGAAGGCTGTCAGAAGCTTCTTGGGTCATGCTGGGTTTTACAGGCGCTTTATAAAAGATTTTTCAAAAATTGCAAAACCCATGAATGACCTAATGGCTAAAGACGTCACCTTTGAGTTTTCTGATGAGTGCTTACAGGCATTCAAACTACTGAAAGAGAGGCTTGTTAGCGCTCCTGTGGTAGTAGCCCCTGATTGGTCACTGCCTTTTGAACTGATGTGTGATGCTAGTGACACAGCTGTAGGGGCTGTTTTGGGTCAAAGGAGAAATAAATTTTTTCATACTATTTACTATGCCAGTAGGACATTAGATGAGGCCCAAAGGAATTACACTACCACTGAAAAAGAACTTTTGGCAGTAGTTTTTGCTTTTGATAAGTTTAGACATTACTTAGTGTTGTCTAAAGTTATTGTTTTCACTGACCACTCTGCTATCAAGTTTCTTTTGAGTAAACAGGATGCAAAGCCAAGACTCATCAGGTGGATACTGTTGCTGCAAGAATTTGATTTAGAAATAAAGGACAAGAAAGGATCAGAGAACTTGGTTGCGGACCACCTGTCCCGTCTAGATCCCTCTGTCATGCAACATGCAGAAGATGGGGCCATTAAAGAGACATTCCCTGATGAGCATCTTTTTGCTGTCATTTCCTCTGAAGGGACACCTTGGTATGCTGATATAGTTAACTATTTAGCCTGCCAAGTATTTCCCCCTGAATTCAATTATCAGCAGAAGAAGAGATTAATGTCAGAAGAAAGGAAGTATTTCTGGGATGACCCCTTTTTATACAAGGTGTGTGGTGACAACCTGGTAAGGCGGTGTGTGCCTTATAATGAGGTAAGTTCCATCTTAAACCATTGTCACTCTTTAGAAGCCGGCGGACACTCGGGCCCTATGAGGACCGCCCATAAAGTGCTTCAGTGTGGTTTTTACTGGCCTTCCCTTTACAAAGATGCACATGCATTTGTGAAGGCTTGTGATAGATGTCAGCGCACTGGCGCTTTATCGAGGCGATTTGAGATGCCTCAAAATAACATGTTAGTTGTGGAGATGTTTGATGTGTGGGGAATAGATTTTATGGGTCCTTTCCCCAAATCTTTTGGTAATGAATATATCTTGGTTGCTGTGGATTATGTATCAAAGTGGGTAGAAGCTGTATCACTGCCCACTAATGATGCTAGGAGTGTGATTAAATTTCTGAAAAAAAACATTTTTACAAGATTTGGCACCCCTAGAGCAATCATTAGTGATGGTGGTACTCACTTCTGCAACAAATTGTTTGATGGCCTCTTGGCCAAATATGGAGTAACTCACAAGGTCTCTACTCCTTACCATCCACAGACAAGTGGTCAAGTGGAGCTCTCCAATAGGGAGTTGAAAAGGATTTTGGAAAAAACTGTAAGTGCGTCTAGGAAAGATTGGTCTATCAAATTAGATGACGCTCTTTGGGCTTACAGAACTGCTTTTAAGACTCCCATTGGGATGTCTCCTTACAGACTTGTGTTTGGAAAAAATTGTCATTTACCTGTTGAGTTAGAACACAGAGCCATGTGGGCTCTGAAATTTCTAAACTTTGATTCTGAGCTTGCAGGTACCCCCAGGTTAATGCAACTGAATGAACTTGACGAGTTCCGTCTTGCAGCATACGAGAATGCCAAGATTTACAAGGAGAGATCCAAAAAATGGCATGACGCTCGTATTAGACAGAGACAGTTCCATGTAGGCGAGAAGGTCCTCATTTACAACTCTCACCTACATCTGTTTCCTGGGAAACTCCGCTCAAGGTGGAATGGGCCTTACACTGTGCACCAAGTGTTCCCTTATGGGACACTAGAGCTACAGAAAGAAGATGGTTCTACCTTCAAAATAAATGGGCATAGAGTAAAAACATATGATGCAAGTTTGCAACAAGTGCGCTTTATTGTGCACTTCCAGGAATGAACTGAGTTCCTTTTTCACCCGTCAGGCTCGGGACGTTAAACAAGCGCTACCCAGGAGGCAACCTGTGGGAGCTGGGTTCATTATCCAGTGTATCCTTTCCTTTTATTAATTTTAGTTTACATTTATTTTTCTTCCGCAGCTAGAATTAATTTTCTTATTGTTTTAGTCCGCATGTGGGGACCACGACCGTGTTAATCTGAGCACGGTCGTGGTGGTCGAAGCCAAGCAGTGATATTAACTTACCACAACCTTGCTCCCAGATTTTCCCAACAGCGTCATATACGACCACGGCAGTGGTACATTCAGCACGGCCGTGGTTAATCTGGACAGCCGTGGTAACTTTTACCACATCCGTGGTTAGTTGTCCAGAAAAAAAAAAAAAAAAAAAAGGAGGGACACCAGAGGCTCACCACGGCCGTGGTAAACTTACCACGGCCGTGGTCCGCCCATCTCTATATATAGCCACGGGGGTGGTCAGTTACCACCACCCGTGGTTCCCTCCTGCTTTATCTGTTCTGTCTCTCCTATTCTTGGCAATCCTAACAAGTAAGCTTTTCATGATTTGTCAGCATGCATTTTTATTGATCATATGTTATTTCCTTTTTCTTTTCTGTTTAGTATTAAAAAAAAAAAAAAAAAAAAACCAGTTTCTGACATTCACCACAGCCGTGGTCATTGGAACCACAGCCGTGGTCATGGGAACCACAGTCGTGGTCATGGGAACCACAGCCGTGGTCATGCTTACCACGGCCGTGGTAAATTTTACCACAGCCGTGGTCATGCACACAGTGGCCATTCTTTTTGTTGTTGCTCTAACCCATACTGCTTCATTCTTTTTGGATTATGCTCGTTGTGTGCAGTTATGACAGGTGACGGCCCATCTCGTACTCGTGGGAAGCGTGCTCGGACCACACAGGCTCAGCCAAGACAGGGTGCAGCATCTTCCACACGATCCACTTCATCACCACCTAACCCACCACCTCGACGCCACCCTGGGGCTCAGCCTACGCATTATGATACTCCCGTACCACTAGAGCACATGGACCGGTACACAGTGCTTAGGACCTTTGACTATCATCCCACCAGAGCCCTAGACACAGCACTTCTAGAGGAGCATGGTCTACTGCAACGGGTCATGGCATACCTCACAGCTGTGGGATGGGAGAGGATAGTGGACATCACAGAGCAGGCATACAGATGCCCTACTATTGACTTCATCTCCACTTGCCAGGAGTGGGACCCTGCACCTCGACCTGCACCAGAGCAGGAGGCAGATGAGGACGACATGGAGGATGAGGAGGTGACACAGATAGATGACCCGGCCCTTCCGCACATGGTCTCCTTTTTCATGATGGGACAGGTCCGGAAGATGACGTTAGCAACTTTCAATGTCGTCTTGGGGTTTGAGACACCGGAGTCCATTCTGACAGATGAGTATAGGGCTGCTTTGAGATGGCACCCGAAGACTTATAGACCAGCGGCCTTCTAGAGAGAGATTACAGGACAGGCCCGCTTTATCCCTGGCACCTCAAAGGCCAGCGGCATCAGAGACCCAGCACTTCGGGTGTGCCATCGGTGGTTATCTGGAACCCTCCATGGCCGCAAGGAGAGCACGGGCACGATTACTGGGAAGGACCTCTTCCCTTTATGGTGCATGGTTAGGGGAAGGCGGTGTAATGCCGGCCTCCTTTTTATCAGACATTGTCGCACCATTGGATTATGAGTTTCTCAGAGCCAGACTGGTCACATTGCAGTTGGATCATTCATCACCAGGCTGGCTACTCACTTTGGCTTCATAGAGGCAGCCCAGGATGGCACAGCCGTTTCTTACATTGACAGATCCACTCTGGTTTCTCTGGGGATCCTTCGACGCCAGGGCCAGCAGTTCTTCCTTGTTGAGCAGCCTGACCCACATCAGGATGAGCCAGAGATCCAGCCCCAGGAGCCAGGCATGGTAGAGCAGCCGTTTGACATGGAGGAGCAGCCGACAGAGCAGCATCGGGCATCACCACCACCACCCACATTTGACATGAGCCAGATCCTCCAGAGATTGGAAGATTTGGAGACTAGGGTGACGCGGAGGTTGGATGATCAGGACACCCGATTTGAGACACAGCAGCAGATGATAGTTGACCAATTCACTACTCAGATGGATTTTTTGAGGCAACTTCAGGATCGTCTCTTCCCAGATCCTCCTCCTTCTTGAGGAGCTTTTCTATTTCATTAGGTTTTGTTTTCTTTTTCTTTTATTTTGTTTTGTCAGTCTGTTTTGTTTATAGCACCGTACTCTACTAGTTTTTTGTTTCTCTCATCCTCCTTACATTGTTTCCTGTTTTCATTTTTATTTTTGATGCATTGAGGACAACGCATTTATTAAGTGTGGGGAAGGGAGTCACGGTTGTTTTTCCCTATTCTTGAGACATTGTGTGGTTATGTTATTTCTGTGTTCTGATGTGATTTTTAGATCCTCAATAGTTGTAGAATTGTGTTGCGGAATTTCCCTCTTTAAAAAAAAATAAAAAATAAAAAATAAAATAAAATAAAATAAAATCAGATAGCAGCAAGGTTACTAAAGGGGAAACACTGGCTCTAAAACTAGACGAATAAATTATTTCCCTTGAGCTTGAACATAGAGATGGGAGAGTTGAGCCTTAAGCCTTTCAATATGATATGGAATCAATTCAAGTGACATGTTTTATTTTCTATGCTGATATACATATCCTTGATTGACTTTTGACTTTCTGAAACTGTTGAGGCATTGTTTAGGCATTTTTCTAGATGCAGAATTTGTGATACAACCCCACTTAGTTGACTGTTTTGAGCCTTATGAATATTTTTTTTTGGTCACCCTGTTATGTTAGTCTTTGTACAATATGCTTGGTGGTCTGAAAGACAGGAGAAAACCAATGTAATGAAGGATATTCTGAAACAGAAAAGACTCAGTATGTCTCACTTCCTCTCCTATACAATGAATAAATCAAGGTCAAGGCCTTCAAAAAAAAAAAAAAAAAAAAAGACAAAGAAGAAGTGAGAGCTGAAAAAAAAAAAAAAAAATCAAAAATCAAAATCAAATAAAAGAGAAGAAGAAGAAGAAGAAATAAACATTGGTATCTTCTTGATTTTGGATCACTGAGCATAAATTGATTGTAAAGCCCATTGCTAACATTTTTCTTTCAATATCCACCCATCATTGAAATCCTAGCCCCGTTACACCTTGTCATGCCTCATCTGTTTTGATTATAAAAAGTCCAATTGAGTTGAGTTGATCGATGCATAGATTAGTGAATATGTTCATTTGAATATGATTGGAGAGTTTCTCTATTAACCCTGAAACACTGAGAGAAGGAGAGATGAGTGAACCATGGCTCCTGGGAAATTAATTTTTGTGTAGGTTTAAGCCTAAGAGACCCCAAGAGGAAACCTGCTGCATTCTGCTGTATCTGCTTCTGTCATAAATAAATCGGGAATTCTGTTACAAGTTCTTGGCTAGGGAGAATCAATTTTGATGTCTAACTCAGAATAATTGCTTGAGGGCAAGCAATGCTCAAGTGTGGGGAGGTTTTGATAAACCAGATTTTGACTGTATTTTCTATCTCAGTTTGGATACCATTTGCATATGATTTGAGCTTAATTGTTGGCAGAACTCACGGTTTATTGCTAGTTTGTGTAAGACAGGCAATTCAAGGATTTCTTGAAGAAAAGAGCTCAAAAATAAATAAATTGAAGGAAGTTACCTTTGTCTGGAATACCACGGCCGTGGTAGAATAAGCACGGCCGTGCTAATCCACCACAGCCATGGTGAAATAACCACGGCCAAGCAGAAAGCACTGAAAGTTTTGCATCAGCGTCAACTTTTCGAGCACAGCCGTGGTTAATTTACCACGGCCGTGCTCGTAATGCACGCAGATTGGACCTCCAGACTATGCAAGGACCACGGCCGTGGTCATCTGATCAGCACGGCCGTGGTGATCCGCGTCAGCAGCTTAAAACTTTATAAAATAAGTGCTGAAAACCCTTTTGGGGGTATCTTTTGCTCTGCTTCCAAAAACTGAGGGTTTTGATTGAGATAGAGAACGTGTGAGAGGATTCGATTGCTGTAAGACGTAGAGATCGTCATTGGGAGTACGACTTGTAACAATTCTAATCCCTTTGTAATCTTTATGTTTTCTATGAGGTTTTCTAGTTTGTTCATGAACATGAGTGGCTAGTCCTCCAAGCCTAGGATTATGATGTAGCTGCGTCTCTTGTATCCCATCTTTGATTTTCAATGAATGTCTCAATGTTTCTAGTTATTGAATCTCTTTACTATTTTGTTTGCTATTAGAACTGATCACTCTAAATTTTAGTCAGTCCCTTGGCTATGATCAATTGCATGGGACTGACAGAACTGTAAAGTGATTGAATTCACATGATTTGCATGATCAAACTAATTGTGTGAATTTCCAGTGGATTAATTCTCTTAATCAACCTCTCTGAGTATTATCGTTTACCCTAATTTAATTCACCTATGACCAATTGGGAATTGAATTAGGGGAAACATCAGTAGTAAGCTACGATCAATTGTTTACTAATGAATTTAAAGAGGACTGGCAATTAACTTAATTAGAGCATTCAATGAGATCAAGATGAGGGAAAAAGAAATGCATGCAAAATCATAATCCTTGGCGCTTCATTCTTATTGTTTCACATTAATCTTCTTGTCTTAATCCTTACTTTTAAAAACTGAACAATTGAACTCTATTTTCTCCCAAATTTGATTCCTGATTGAATTGTTTAACCATTACAAGATTGATTGTTTGGGAACACAACTGGTCTTTTGGGTTCGATATCCGGACTCTTAGAGTCCACTGTAACTACTGCGTAGGGTACGCTTGCCCTTTGCAAACACATTTTTACGCATCAAGTTTCTGTGGCGCCGTTGCCGGGGATTTTTAGAGAGATTTATGGCAGCTTTACTATCACAGAAGATAGGAATGTTACTCTCATATATGTTGTAGTCCTCAAGTTGATGCTTGATCCACAAGATTTGAGAGCAGCATTTTGCAGCTGAGATATACTCTGCTTCAGCAGTGGACAGAGCAATAGTTCCTTGCTTCTTGCATGTCCAGGAGACTAGGTTACCACCGATGAAGTGACATCCTCCACTGGTGCTTTTTCTTTCAATGCGATCTCCAGCATAATCAGCATCACAATATCCTATTAGCCTGAAATCTTTCTCTCTTTTGAAATATAGCCCAAGGTTAGTGGTTCCAGCAAGATATCGAAAGATTCTTTTAACAGCAGTTAAGTGAACTTCCCTTGGGTCAGATTGAAATCTGCCACATAAGCATACGCAGAACATGGTGTCGGGTCTGGACGCAGTGAGGTACAGGAGTGATCCTATCATACCTTTGTATAGAGTATTATCTACTTCCTTTGAGTTGTCGTCCAGTCCAAGAACTGTTGTTGGATGCATAGGAGTTTTCATTGGTTTTGCATCGTCCAACTTGTACTTCTTTAGCAGCTCTTTGACATACTTAGTCTGATGTATGTATATTCCCTTTTCAGTTTGTTTGATTTGGAGTCCAAGGAAGAATTTCAGCTCACCCATCATGCTCATTTCGAACTCTGTTTGCATTAATTTGGCAAAATCTTCACAGAGAGATTCATTAGTGGCACCAAATATGATATCATCAACATATACTTGTGCTATAATAAAATCAGAAGAATAGTTTTTGCGAAATAACGTAGTGTCTACTTTTCCTCTTGAGAAACCATTTTCTGACAGAAATGTGCTGAGTTTTTCATACCAAGCTCTAGGAGCTTGTTTCAACCCATATAGTGCTTTGTTGAGTTTAAAAACATGGTTTGGAAAAACATCAATTTCAAAACCTGGGGGTTGTTCCACATAGACTTCTTCTTTTATGAGTCCATTAAGGAATGCACTTTTTACGTCCATTTGGTATAGCTTCATATTGCTATGAGCTGCAAATGACAGTAAAATACGGATTGCCTCCAGACGTGCAACGGGAGCATAAGTTTCAGTATAATCAATACCTTCTTGTTGTGAGTAACCTTTTGCTACCAACCTTGCTTTGTTTCTCACAACATTACCTTCTTCGTCCAGCTTGTTTCTGAATACCCACTTTGCTCCTACTGCTTCTTTGTCGTTGGGGAGTTCTACTAGCTTCCAGACATTGTTCTTTTGAAATTGATCAAGTTCTTCTTGCATTGCTTTGACCCATCCTTCATCTTCTAAGGCATCGTCCACAGTCTTAGGTTCTATTTGAGATATGAATGCTGCATGACTTTGCTGTCGTTGAAGTGAAGATCTGGTTTTGACTCTGTCTTCTGGATCCCCAATGATTTGCTCCTGTGGATGATGTTTCTTCATTTGCCAGTTGCGTCCAGTTGGTTCTCTTTGTTCTTCGACTGGACGGTCCAGTAGTGCATTTGATTCTTCAACTGAGACATCATGTTTGGACGAATCTGATGACTTACTTGCATCGTCCAGTCTGATATCTGCAAATGATTTGTCTAGCTCTGATAATTCCTTATCAGGCTTGTTGTCATTAAACTTCACATGGATAGCTTCTTCAACAACTAAGGTTCTAGAGTTATAGACTCTGTATGCCTTTGAAGTTTCAGAATACCCAAGCAATGTTCCTTCATCACACTTAGAATCAAATTTTCCCAGGTTATCCTTAGTGTTCAGAATGAAACATTGACATCCAAATGGATGGAAGTAGGATATGTTGGGTCTTCTATCCTTCCACAATTCATATGGAGTCTTTTTCAATATCGGCCTTATATAGATTCTGTTTTGTAAATAACAGGCAGTATTCACTGCTTCAGCCCAGAAGTGTTTAGGGGTTGAATTATCATTTAACATGGTTCTGGCCATCTCCTGAAGTGACCTGTTTTTCCTCTCAACTACACCGTTCTGTTGTGGTGTTCTAGGTGTTGAGAAGTTGTGAAGGATACCATTATCTTCACAGAACCTTTGAAAACTTTCATTTTCGAATTCACCCCCGTGATCACTTCTGATTGAAGTAATGCATACTCCTTTTTCATTTTGAACTCTTTTGCAGAGATTATAAAAAGCCTTAAAGGACTCATCTTTGTGGGATAGGAATAAGACCCATGTCCATCTAGTATAGTCGTCCACTATGACTAATCCATATCTTTTACCATTTACTGAGGCTGTTCTTGTGGGTCCAAACAGGTCAATATGTAACAGCTCTAGAGGTCTAGAAGTGGAAACAATGTTTTTACTTTGAAAAGAACTTTTCACTTGTTTCCCTTTCTGACAAGCTTTGCAAAGAAGATCATCTTTATATGACATACTTGGTAGTCCTCTTACGAGGTTGTGCCTGTTCAGCTTTGAGATTAACCTCAAGCTTGCATGACCAAGTCTTTTATGCCATAACCAATGATTTTCTTGTACAGAAACTAGGCATGATACATTTTGACTTGATAGTTCCCCAAGTTTAATCTTATACAGATTGCCTTGCCTCTTCGCAGTAAAGAGAAGGGATCCATCAGAGTTTTTGACTGTACATTCACCTTTGTTAAAGGCAACATCATATCCACTGTCACATAATTGACTTATGCTAAGTAGATTATGTTTAAGACCTTTAACATAAAGAACGTTATCAATACAGGGATAGGGTGGTATACCAATCTTACCTACGCCAGCTATCATCCCTTTCTGATTCCCTCCAAAAGTGACTGTCCCACCAGTCTTGGGTAGGAGGCTTTGGAACATACACCTTTCTCCCGTCATGTGATGTGATCACCCACTGTCCAGGTACCATGATTGGAGTTTCTTTCCTGCTGTTAAGCATGTCTGCAACAGAAACAATTTTATCCTTAGGTACCCAGATTGACTTGGGTCCTTTTTTGTTAGCTCGAAGGGTGTTGAATGTTCCCCTCTTAGGCAGGTGTCTGCATTTGGACGTTATATGTCCAGGTTTCCCACAGAAGTAGCAAACATCTGTTTCTTCATCATGAATATATTTCTTTCCCTTGTATCCATGTCCTGACCTGTCATTTGGTCTCTTACAACCTTCATATTTTAAAAGTTTTTTTTAGGTTGTCCGAGCCCTTGACAAAGTTTGACAGATCCTTCTTTAGGCTGTCAATCTCCTCATGAAGTTTTACAACATCATGTGGTTGACCTCTTAAGGAAGTATCTGCTTCAACTTTCAGAAGCTTCTCAACTAGCCTTTTGTTTTCTGCATTGAGATTTCGAACCTCTATGGAAAGATTCCTTTCTCTATCCCTTGAATCCTTATAGGATTCATAGACTTGAGCAGCATCATTCCAGAGAGTTCGCCTCTCCATATTTGTAGTTTCATTTTGCCTTGAGAGCTCTGCAAACTTTTCTTGTAAATCTTCCTTTTCACTTTTCAGTTGTCTAACATTTTCTTCTAAAGCTTCTTTTTCTTTTGAAAGTGATTTGGATGATTTCTTTAAAGTTCTATAGGCTTTTGACAAGATAGAAGAATTTGAAAGTAATTCATGATAAGCTTCTTGAATTGAATCTAAGTCATTAAAATCTACCTCATCTTCTTCTTCTGGTTCTGAAGAGTCAGTTGAGGTGTCCGCCATCAGACATATGTGTGCTTCCTCCTCTTCTCCCTCGTCCGATGATGAGTCATCGTCCAGATCTTCCCATGTGGACATCAGAACTTTCTTGCCCTTTCCTTTGCTGAAGAATTTCTTCTTCTTGTCCTTGCTTTTCTCAAGATCTAGGCATTCTGATTTGAAGTGTCCTGGCTTTTTGCATTCGTAGCATATAATTGGACTCTTCTCCTTCTTTTCTTTGAAGTCTTTCCTCTTCAAGTTTCTCCATCTGGATCCACCTTTCTTTTTCCACAGAATGTATCCTTTTGGATATAAAGGATAGTTCATCATTTTCGTCTGAGTCATCATCTTCATATTGTTCGTCTGATGATGTTTCAGCTTGCATGGCTTTGGACGATGATGCTTTCCTTGGCTTCTGGACGCTGAGCGCCAGAGACTTATTTTTCTTACCATCATTATCTTGATGCAGTTCTAGTTCATGCACCTTGAGGGTTCCCACAAGTTCTTCTAAGGACATATCGTCCAGTTCCTTCTTTGTTCTCAAAGCTGTAACCTGTGGTCTCCATTTCCTAGGCAAACTTCTTAGAATTTTGTCAATATGTTCATAGTTATTATAATCTTTACCATGTGCTCTAAGTTCATTTAATATGTTTTGAAACCGTCCAAACATACTTTGTATGTCCTCGTTTTCTTCCATACTAAACAACTCATATTGACGAGTAAGGAGACTGAGTTTGTTACGTTTTACCTGAGTGGAACCCTCATATGTTAATGCAAGAGTGTCCCACATTTGTTTTGCGCTTTTGAGACTGTGCACCTTGTTGTATTCTTGTTCGCTTAGTGCACACATGATGATGTTTCTGGCTCTGGAGTTGAGATAAAATCTTTGTTTTTGCTCTTCCGTCCATCTAGCCTTTGGGATTTCGTTGAGGCTTTCATCAAGCGGAATATAATCGCCTATCTCCACAACTTCCCACATGTCAATATGGCTAGATTCAAAGAATGCTATCATTCTTTGTTTCCAGTAGTCATATTTGACACCCTTGAAGAGTGGTGGTATGTTCACAGCTTGTCCTTCGTTTTCCATCTTTCTTAGGATCTTTCCTCTGTTCTGTTAAGAACTCAACCCAAGAGGTCGAGCTCTGATACCAACTAAAATGTAGAGAAATACACTAGAAGGGGGGTTGAATAGTGTATTTAAATTTTCTTTGGAAAACTTTAGCTAGAGTGAAGATAGTGTATCTTTTCGTTTTACAGAAGTTTAGTAAAACAGATAAAATAGGCTATCGTCCAGTCGATTAAAAATAACTGTCCAAAGAAACTACTCTTCTTCTCTTTCGTTTAAATACAAGTAATGGATAAACTTGAATAAAAAGGTGTATAGAAACTTTTTCGTAGTATGCTGAAGAGATAGTTTGAAAGAAATTCAAGTAAGCTAGAATGTGAGTGAATAGAATGCGTAGTTTTATACTGGTTCACTCAACTGAGCTACGTCCAGTTCTCCTTCAAAAACTTTTGAAGGGTTCTACTAATCAAAACTGATTACACTCAATTATTCTTAACTTTGCCACTTCTGGCTACAAGTATTCTCTAGGCCACTTCTGGCACACCCTTAATCTCCCCTTGAGATTAAACACAAAAACCAAGTATTCTTTAACACTAAGCCACTCCTGGCTTTCCAAACAGTATTGTTTGATATTGTAAGTAAAATTTAACTCTCAATGAGAGGATATTACAATAAGAATGAGTGTATAGACTCGCTTAGCAAAGCTAAGATGAATGCTCTTTTTCGCTTATGGTCGTCCAGTCGTTTTTACAGGGTTTCTGCTCTTTTTCAAATTCTCGTCTTTTTGATACGTGAGCTCATCCTTCTATATATAGGAAGTTTGTTGAAAGATATCCGTTGAGGATTCTGTTCCTTTTCCAAGAGCGATTCTTTCTGTAGCTTATTGCCGTTGTCACACTTTGACTTAGAGTGAAGTGATGGATGTGACAGCCGTACTCGTAGCGCCTCTCTCCTACTTGTACTTTCTCTGCAGAGAGAAGCTTCTTCTTTTCCTGTTCAATACTTTTCGAAAAGATCATGGCATGTTAAAATATGATATAGTGAACGTTGCCTTATATTATAGAAAGCGTATTTTAAATGATAGTGACCACTGAGTGTTACTCAAGCGTTGGACGCTTGTTCTCACAGGAGCATTGGACGCTGCCTGTATGTTTCTTATAAAACACAATTGGACGCTCACTTTATTAAAACATAGAGTCCAGGTTTGAGAGATACAATACCATTGCGGGATTGGACGATGTAAATCCTATAACACTCAAACTAGATCATTAGTTACTTCAAAATTTATCCTTTAGTTATTATCATCAAAACCAAAATAGGAGAGGTTGAACATCGTCCAAGGTCTTAGAACCTAACACCCAGATCCGCGCGCGCCTCTCTCTTTCGTCCTCTGCGCCCGCGCCGCTCTCTCTATCCTCCGCTGCGCCAAACCTTCTCTCACACACACAACTGTGGTCCAGATCTGCGCTCCCCGCACATGATAGCACTACCTTGAACATCCAAGGACCAGATTTGAGCTAGCCAACCCTCTCCGCAATGACACATCCTCTGGTCCATGTGGATTGGCCATTCACAGCTGGGGACCAGCAATTCTTGGCCAGGGGGTGAGGATGGACCTGATGATGAGCAGTGAGGTGGGTGAGGATGGACCTGATGATGAGCAGTGAGGTAAGTCCTTCTTCTCATTCTTTTCTTTTACCGATTTTGCTTGAATTTAGTTTTGAGAAATAATGATGTGGTTTGTGTAATTGTTGGCTTGTCCCAATGAGCATGAATTGAATGATGATTTTTACAAATTGATTTTGATTTGAGACATGTTTTGTGGTTGCATTCCTGGTCATTTGTGATTGGTTCAAATTGTGATTGATGTGGTTGACATGTTGCATATACACCCTTGTTTCTTGTTGAGACCAACCACGGTGAGAAGTAACTGAATGAAATTGAGTGACACCGTTGATACCAACATATGGTTTTGCTTGAATCTCTTGAATCTTGTTGCTTACATGTTGCTTGGAAGTGATCAAGGCCATCTTTGCTATTTTAACCATTGGCCTTTCTAGCTTACCTTTCATAATAAAATCCCTTGCACCCATCTTTGAGCCAAACAGAAAATTCTTGATGCATGTATGAACCTTTAGCCAAAGTGAAAAACAATTGCTTTCCCAATCTTAGGAATAGGAGAACAATTGAGAGATGAAGTCTTGCATTAAGTTTGGGGTGTCTTGCTAGACACCCAAAAGCAAATGAAAAGGTGCCCCAAGGGACTTGAACTGTTCTAAAAAAAAAAAAAAAATCAGAATCAGAAAGTGTTGCTCACCCGTATCCCATAGCGTTCAGTGTTGTCAAAAAAAAAAAAAAGAGAAAGAAAAAGAGAAAAGAAAAGAAAAATGTGCAAAGGAATAAAGTGGGATTTGGGTGGAGCTTAATAATTGGGTTGGGTTATTGAAAGAACTTGGGGCACGAATTGTGTGTTTGTTGAGCTAAGATTGAGTTCTCTCTCTTTGTTCTCATATTTTCTAAAGATATTTGAATCCCAAGAAAAACCATTGTTGTTTGTTAGCCCAACCACATTACAAGCTCAAAAAGTCCTTAGTGATCCTTGATGGCATGTTTGTGACATTGTACTTTGGGAGATGAAGAGCAAAACTGATATATGTGGTGTTGACGTGTGATAGAGTGATACACTCACCTTGTTTTGTGTGCTTGAGAGATACAGTTGTGAGGACCAAGGAATGTGGGTTGTTGATTGCAATTGTGTTATTCATGTTGATCCCTTTATGAATTATTTCATAGATGCTTTGTGTGGGCACCACAACTTGTCTTGGATTGAAATTAGCAAACTGAACTTGTGAGAAATGATGCATGCTAAGTGGTGATGAGTCTGTGAATACTTGAGTCATGTCTTGTTAATTTTTATTAGGAATTGAATCTAGGTTGTTTTCATGTCTTTTTGTTCTATGTTCTTATTTTGTTGCTCGAGGACGAGCAAAGTTCTAAGTTTGGGGTGTTGATAATTGTCTTATATTCCTACTTTTTGTAGTAGTTAGGAGCAATTATTCGACATCTTTCACGCTTTTGAGCTTTGTTTATCCTCATTTTAGTTGAGTTTTAATAAAAGTTTAGTTTAGTTAGGAATTTCTTGTTTTTACCCTTTTATGCTTGATCTTGGGTTGTTTTCTTGTGTTTTTAGGAACTTATGTGAAGCTTAGAGTAAGCAATGGGGATGTTCCGTGAGAGATTTGATGCGTTGAAGATCATTTGGGCTAAAGTTTAGAGCTTTGGAAGTCTTGCGGAGGCAAAAAGAGCATTTTTGGAAGTCCTGGGAGCTTTGCACACCTGTGCAAACCAAATCACATGCCTGTGCAAGTGCCTGTGCAAGTTTTTAAAGTGTCTGAGAGCGTTGCACAACCGTGCAACCAGAGCGCACACCTGTGCATCGAGCTCTGCGAGATTTATCTCTATTTTTCTGTTTTGATCTCTTTTGGGCTTAAACCCTTGTTGGCCCATAGCTTTAAATAGGGTTTTTCTGTTCTAACCTAGGCATCAAAAATACTTTGTACGTGAAGGAAACAAGAGGTCCGAGACGGGAGCTTAATGCGTTTGGCTTTCTCCATTCTTTCTCTATCTCTTGCTTCTTCCCCCATGGCTATGTGTAGCTAAGTCCACTTTTGTTGGGGTTTGATGTAATTGGATCATCTTTCATGTAATCCCTACTTTATTTCTATTCAATTAGATTTCAGTCATTGTTTCTCTTCTACACTTATTGCTTGTTCTTGGCCTGATCACCCGAGTGCATGATTCTTTTAATTGATTGTAATTGGGAAATTCAATTGATTTGCGAACTGAAGAGAACAACCAATGAACTTTATGCCTAGGGATAGGGTAAAGATTATTGGTCATCGTTAAAACCCTTGCTCTTAATGCAAGTCAATTAATTACATTAATTCAAGGGATTGATAGTGTGATTAAGGGGCTTAGGTTCTCTCGCTTAAGGGATTAAGGTTAGAATAAATTGTGGGTTGATGATAACATCATTATAATTGAATAGGAATAATTAGGAATGCATGTTAGGTTGATTCAATGAAGTCAAACCCCGGCAATTCACACCATTGATATAAACCTCGTTTTCTGCACACACTCACATCAAGTGTTCACTAATTTTCTAAAACCAAGTTTCTTCTATTCTTCTCTTTTATTTTTATGCACTTGTCTTTAATTTTGGTTACTAAATTATTCTTAATTTCGTAGTCTATAAAATTTACTTTTAATTACCCAATTATCGTACAAGTCCCTGTGGATACGATACTTTACTTACCCTTTGTTACTTGAACGATTTGGTACACTTGCCAAATTCGTAACAATATTGTATCCCTCATTCAGCTATGAAGATCAATGAAGAAAAATGAAAGTTTACTTTATTCTCTTTTAGCTTTTCTCTGTAGCTTTAATGGTAGATTTTAGGAGTAGTGTAGAATAGTCCTTTGAGCCTATCAATATGATGATTAAGAAAAAAATAAAAGACCCATGTGTATGGAAATCATCCATTATCTGTGTACTATAATATATGCATGAATAATAATTGATTGGTTCGAATAAGATGTTAAAATATCATCAGACAAGTTCTGTCGACTTATAGCAGGGGGCCTTGGCCCCCTGAAATTTTCCTCTGTTCGAAATTCTTCTGTTATATCTGTTTGTGCTGGACTGTATTACTTATAAATCTCTGAGAAAATAGTAGATCACTTGTGACTTATCCATGCAGCCTATCGAGAATTTTCTCAAAGCTTAACAGATTGATTATGTGAGCTAATATTTTATTCAACCTCAAATGAAGGTTTTGATTTTTGAAATCTTATGGACCGTGCAACCTAATAAAGTCTCCTTATACTTTTAAAATTTATGGTAGTTAATTTTTAAGTGTTATTTATTTGTTTTATATTTTGACAAAATATTCTATCTCCTTTTTATAGTTTTTATTCTGAAGATAATTATAATTTTTTTAGATACTATATCGAAGTATCATATTTTTTTAATAGTTTTTTCGTTTTATAATCCATTATTGTTATTTTAAAAACTATAAATAATTACATTTATATTCAAATGATTTTGTTAAATAACCCAAAGGGTTGGCGCAGTGGTGTAAGGCCCCGCTGTGTTCACATGAGGGGGAACGATCTATTTAACGGAAGAACCCGTGTTCGATTCCCTCCGTGTGCAAAATTCCCCTGGGTCAGCGGCAGCCACGCACTGTGAGCGGGATTAGTCTCTTATCCAGTGGGTTGGGGGACACCCGTGGTTTTTGACCCAGGACAAAAAAAAAAATTGATTTGGTTAAATCTCAAGGGGTAGGTTGCATCTGACATGTCTCCTTGGGGTGAGTAAATGTAAGCGCTCTATAAGTCTGGCGCCATCCCTTTCCCTAAATTTTCTCTACCAAGAAAATGATTTTATTAGTCTTCCCTTCATATTGATTTGATTATAATTGATATGAGAGTTAAAGACTATTTATTAAACTTTGTGAATGAGACAAACTTACATGATTATGTAAGAGATTGATAGCTAAAATTTTGAGATATATAAACAAATATTCTCTTCATATTACTATTTTTTCTATATTCTTTTTATTTTTTGTTTTGCCTTTGTTCTTCCATTGTTTGTGACTAACATAATTTATTTTAATTTAGTAGATTTTTGGAACATAATTAATAAGATTTTTTTTAAAAAAAAAAATATGGTGACATGTGAAACATAATTAATTTAGTATATACAATTTCTTATTATAAATTGATAACGATTATTGGTGACTTGTGAAACTGATGATCAACATTTATAGTCTTGAGTTTTTCTTAGTTTGTTTTCTATTGAAATATATTTTATATTATATATATTTTTTTTTTTGTACAAATCACATGTATCCTCTAAGAAGCAATTTTAGGAGTACTTAACGTAGTTATATACTAAGGACTTGAATATGAGACTACTGATTAAGTTGAAATAATCTTGTGTCAGTTGATTCACACATTCAGTTATTTTATATTATATTTTCTTCTTTTTTTTGTCTTAAAATATATGTAATCATAAATATTTTGTATAAATTTTAAATTTTAAATATAATGTACACTTGGCCCTCCTATGATCCATGTCCGGCTCCGTCCTTGAGTTCTGTCTGTATCAGTTAATAATTTCGAGCTTCAAGCAACAAGCAGACATGAATTGCTGTAAAATAGTAGTGCATCAGAAAAAATGATAGTAAATCAGTATAAAATGGCAGTAATTAAGGAAAGTAAAGGCAACATGGAAAAGTTTTTAAAACTAGAATCCTCTTAAGGCTCATAATGGACACTAATGTACATTTAATTCCAACATAAATACAACTAAAAATTTATAATGTCTATAGTTTCACTTTCTTGAGTTCGTCCTATAGTAAATCCTCAGAGTGTCAGTTGGCCTCTTGCAGATGGAATTAAGTCATATCATGTTTAATTTCTATATCATAAGGTTAGCCTGTCACTTACCTGTCTCATGTGTAATATGACCTTTTGTGATGAAATGGTGTATTTGAACAAAGATCAGTAAGAAAGGCAGAAGGACAACAGAGTCACCCTTCGAATAATTGCAGTAAAATTGATGGATTTATTATATATATAGTTTGCTATTTTTGGACACAGAAAAAACAAGTACCTGGAAGCAGAGCAAAAGCCCAGCGACAGGTCTTGAAGAAAAAATATGAGGAATTTTGTTAATGGAATTCGCAAACTTTGTGGAGTGGAGAGAACTACTGGAATGTCGATGTATGATGATGAGGATATCGAAATGAATTACAATGGAAGAGAGAAGCCTTCCAGAAATGTAGTGTCAGAAATAGAGCCAGATTTGTTTCCAGAGGTAGAAGAAGAATTCTTTCCATTGAGTTTTGTTGAATCATTGCTGCTTGAAACAGTGGAAGAGGAAGAACTGATTAGTGGAGTTCAAGAACACGAGGAAGGTAAGAATTTAATTTAAATTTGTTAAAGGTTGCACTTGCACATGATTTAATGAAACATAATAACTCTGCATCATCTTGGACAGAGAGTGGGAATAACAATTTACTGGGACAGAGCCCTATGGGAAACACCATGCTGCATATAGCAGCTCTGTATGGAGATGATACCTGCGTGGAGTGGGTAACTCAAAATCAAAACGCATCAGAGCTTCTGGCGGCGAAAAATGACAATGGTGATACAGCACTGCATGTTGCTGCAAGAGCTGGGCACACCTCTAGTCTTGAGAAGTTGTTGACTGCCCTTCTCTGTAATTTACCACATCCATATTCTGAAAAACCCAAAGAAGCCCTGGATGAAATCCTAGTAAAGAACAAGCAAGGAAATACTTTCTTTCATGAGGCCTTATTGAATGATCACAAAAGGGTAATGAACATTCTAGGTTCTAAAAAATTAAAGATTGAGGCTGGCTTCAAGGAATTGGTTAAGCGAGCTGCGTTCTTTTGGACAAACAAAGAAAAAAAATCAGCTTTGCACTTGGCAATTGAGAAAGGCTACGAAGACATTGTTGATCATGCATTGACCAAATTGATCAGCCAACACCGTCTACTGGATAAGCTGATTGACAACCACCAAGAGTTGGCCGAAATGATTTCGCATGCCACTGAAGCAGGAAAACCACCTCTTCCTCGACAGGATCAAGGTACAAAGTTGCTAGATAGCTTCAATTTCCTCATATTATAATTTCTTGCTACACTCTTTTCCCTTAATTTGACACTCGTTTGGTTGGGAGAATGAATGACGTATTCATGTTAAATCAAGATAAAAACAAAACTGATCCCAAGAATCGATTCAATCTATTATTAAATAGATTCTTGGATTTTTTTTTTAATACTCCCTCTTAACTGAAATATAAGTATCAAATGGGTCTAGTTCAGTTAGTTGAGCAGGGTGCATGAATATTGTAAACTTCTTGGTATTGTTTCGGATTCTTACGGATCAAAAAAAGAAATATAAGCAAAAAAAAAAAACTGATTCATATCTTTTAAGAAATTTAGTTAGCATCATTTAATTTTGATAGTTTCAATAAAAAAATTAACACATTTTCTAAAGTACCTCTTACATTTAATTGTATAGGAGAAAAAAAGATAAGGTTATAGGAAACAAAACTCTAATTAAATGAAGGGTATTTTGGAGATGGTATCATTAAATAAGAGAGAATTAGTTAAAATTTGTTTATATTTTAATCCAACACACATGCAATTTTTGTTGCTTATATTTCAGTCCGAATGAAGTATTACAGAAACTATCATAATCACATGCGCACACACACAAGTATTCTATTACTCCCTCTGTTTCTTTTTTAAATGTCGCATTGTTTTTATTTATCTGTATTTTGCAAAGTTCAAGATCATATTAATTACTCTTTCATCAATTATACATTTACTTCTCTCAGAATTTTTAATGAATTTACACATGCATTTATTATAGAGTAGAAATGAAAAGATGATAAAATAAGAAATCCCATAATTACTTTATTAGAATCAAGAAAATTTAATGCATGTCTTGATTTCTACAAATAAACCTTAAATCACAGATAAAAAGAAGCGGAGGGAGTAAAATCGAGCAATTTTCTGTGTACAGAAAATGAGAGTAAAACTTTTGAGCAAGATGATTTGCGATGTAGGGGATCAATTTTATTCCTTCTCCAAAAATCTTTGTAGACCCAAAATTCTTTGTGATTCGTGGACCATACCAGGGGAAAATTTTGAACTATATTTTGTTGTTGTTGTCGTCGATATTTGATGCCATAACGTTTGAAATAATGGACTAATTAAGTGATAGAAGACTGCAATCTTCAAAGAATTGTATTGAGTATGATTTTATTCGTAGTCGGTAATTGTTATACCTTTCTTATGATCTGCATTCTACATCATCTTGGGTCACTGGCAAATAAATATTTTAAATTTATGATATCGCTTGTATTGAGTATGATTTTATACATTGTTACTGATTTTATACATGCAAATAAGAATAGTTTTCTCATCTATCCTAATTATGTTTCTTATGCTCATGACTTCGTAGTAGACATTGATTCCTTCTTTGGTGTCATGTAATTCTACTCCTGAGATTAATTATAGGTTTGTTTATATAAACAGTAATTGATTTGATTCATGGAAAGAAATTATTCGTTTCAGGAAGAGGAATGAAAAAACCGCAACAAGAGAGCATTTGCACGGACACGTTAAGACATCGTTTAACTGGATCACCATTGGAATCATTAGATCTTATTGATATGAAAATTGCAAAGACGGCGTCAATAAAGAGAAAACATCAAGAATCAAGCGATGACTCTACGATAGATGAATGGATTCCATGCGGCCCGCATTATGTTCCACAAGGAGAATCACCACTCACTGTGGCAATCTTAAAACGTAATCGAGGTACTTCATGTTGCATAATTTTAAATTTGCTCTCACTTTTGGCTACTCAATTTATCCATGCAGAAGTGAATAATTAATGTTTATGTTGAATCAAGACAAATTTAAAGTAAAACTTTTGACTCTGCTTAAGAATCACTATATCTGCATTTTCAAAAGTTTGCATGTCAATTTCTATTCTCCATGGCAACTTCGCAAGTAAATTTGAATAAGGGGTACTTCATTTCATCCTAACCCGACTTTGACTTGAAAAATCCACTTTAGCTAGGGATGGGGTCGGGATATACATTAGAGTTAAAAAAATTTATTTTTATACTTTTATTTTCATAATTATTGAAATATAAATTAATTATTTTAAAAGTTAAATAATTTAAATTATAACAATAATTAAAATACCAAACTTAAAATTATATATTTAATTAAAAATATATAATTTAATTTTTAATTTCTTTATCATTTATTAATTTTTATATAGTATGATTAAAAATATAATTAATAATTTAATATATAATTTATTTAAAAATATAAAATAAATTAAAAATTGTTAAAAAATACATGACAGGTTTCTCATAGATTTTGCCAAACTTGAGAAAATCTAACAAAGACAAAGTTTGATATTAAAATTTTAAACCCATTTTTTTTTAATTTCAAACTTGCCTTGTCTTTACCAAAAATGTCTAGCTCAATTGGTTGAGTAGGGTGCGTGAGTTATTGTAATCCCCCTGATACCTATTTTCGATTCCTACGGATCAAAAAAACATGCCTTGTCTTTTGTGCGAACATAGATAGATAGAGTCAAAGCTGCCCCCAATTCACTTGTCAAAGAATGCATCCAATTACACAGTAGGTCCATATTTAACTACCCCGTTCTCAACTGATAGAAACTAACTCTTGTTGGCATGTGTTGTTGGGCTCTCTTGTTTGAAGACTTGAAGGATAGGGATGAATTAATTCATCCCTATCTTGCAAGTCTTGAGCCATTGCCTCTACCAACATTTCCCCTGGAATGAACTTAATTAGATAGTGTTGGAGAGGATCTCAATGGGGTGGCTTGGGTTAGCATTGTGAAACGACGTGTTATACTAAATTACTAATACCCCTAATCATGGGAGGAATGTTAGCCACGCTCTAGGTTGCTCTGCTATGAAACAATGCAAATTAGTCTCCTCAAGCAAGGGGTTAAGCACCTCGGTTTGGCTATCGGATTTGCTATGATATGTTGTACATGCGTGATGCAATCTCTTGTAGCTTGAATAATTCTGTCCAAATATAGCTCATAAAAGCGGGGTCTTGTTTGCTTACAATGGATATGAGTATCTCATGCAACATTACGATCTCCTTAAATATTTCTGCAATGGCACGAGCAGAAAGGAGATGTTTGATTGGTATATAGTGACCATACATAAACTGGTCCACAACTACTAAAATCGTGTCAAAGCCCTTGACCTTTGGAAGCCCAATAATAAAATCAGGGCTATTCATTTATCAATTAATTATACCCTTATTTCTTAATCTTTAATGAATTTACACATGCATTTATTGTGAAATGGAAAGAAGAAAGGGTAAAATAAGAAATCTCACATCTATTTTATTAGAATCAAGAAAATTTATTACATTTCTTGGTTTCTACATAACAACCTTAAAAGATAGATAAGAAACAGAGGGAGTAGTTATTTAGATATAATTTTCCTCTATTACTTAAGTCATAACAATTGATGCTTTTATAAATTGAGAGTTTGCTATGGAAATAGCCAAGGATTGAGGCAGGTACAAATCACTGCAGAGGCCAACTATTGAAATTGAAGTTCATCTAATAAATATATATAGAAAAATATTTGTACAACGTTGTTCTCCTCTATAAAACTTATTCTTGAATTAATAAGGAGTATGAAAATCCCAACAAAATCTTTCTAATTAAGAGATTTACCTCCTACATTTGCCAAAGCAACAATGGCCATGATTATTGTAGCTTCCATGATCCATGAAAAAGATTCAACATAAGACCCAAAATTTTCAAAACTTTGTTTTCCTTTTTGTCTTCAAGTTTGTTGTGGACAAGTATGGTCAACTTCTCCTCAACAACTTCTGTAGTGGGTCCATTTGAATCACACTTCAGAGTTTGAAATACTTTTTCAAGTGCTAAACTTCCAAATCCTTAGCTTCCTTTGAAACAACTTGTGTAGCTTTTTTCTTCCATTCTATTAGAAAACTTTTGAGTAAATTACATGGACCACCCTGAGGTTTTCCTTTATTATACCTGATACTCATCTATTTTTGAACCCTACAGAAAATCACATAATTTTTGGACTTTCATTACACCGACCCCCCTTTTAGGCGTACATTTACACGGAGCCCCTCTTAGGCTTACAAAATATTACACCAACCCCCCCCCCCCCCCCCCTCTCTTAGGCTTAAAAAATTTTACACCAGCCCCCCTTAGGGGTACTCAAAGTAATGTAAAAAACGGAGAGGTGTCTAATATAATAAGAGAAAATCTCAGGAAGGTCTATGAAATTTACTCAAAACTTTTATATCTTATTTTAATGGACATTAGCTCACATCTAGAAGGGTAAAATATGGTGCAACTCATACTTTAAAACACAAGGACTAATTCCTTTTTGGCATTTGTCCCACACTCAAAAGACTTTGATTTATCTCAGGCACAAATATAACATTTGAAATATATTTATACTTGAAGGAGTTTCAACATCAACAACTCATTTTCCTTTGACATCAACACTTTCTCTATTGCCAATGGTGACTTTGGAGAAGTAGGATTGATCAAGCTCCTTAAAAATGCATTGTGGGTCATATGATTTGTGCACCCATTGTCTATAAGCCACACCTCTTTGTTATTACTCGTTTAATAGCAAGTAGTAGGAAATAAATGTCTCTCATTTTTTTCTTCATGCATATCAACTTGGGCTTGTTGTACCAATTGGTTTGCTTTATTTTTGCAAACCTTCTCCTTATAACCAAACTAAATGCATGTCCTACATTTAACGCTTAGCTTGAACCAACAAAAACTTTCAATATGGTTGTTCTTCTTACAATGGGGGAAAGGTGAAAACTTATTTTTTCAACCTCCTCCTTTGTTGCCTTCCTCCTCTTTTCCTTTCTTCTCACCAAATGGCTTTTTCCCATAATTATTATAGCTTTGGGCTTTGCCTTTTGTGTGTGCCACAAAAGCACCTTCAACATCTTCTTCCATTCTCATAGATCTTCTTTGTTTTGTTGCTTGCAAAGCATTCACAAGCTCTGCAATTGATATTTGAGAAAAATCCTTATTTTCTTCTAGAGAGGATATCTTTGACTCAAACCTCTCTAGAAGACACACCAAAACTTTCTCCATGACTCTTTGATCATTAAGATCCTCACCAAGCAATTTGATTTGTGTAACCACCTTTGAAAGTCTATCTATAAAATCTTTGATTGTTCCACTTTCTTTCATTATCACAGCTTCAAACTTTCTCCTTAAGTTCAACACATGCATTATTTTTGTTCTTTTACTCCCTTAGAACTCCTCCTACAACTTATCCCCACTACAACAAAAATGACTTTATGCAACAACTAAAAACTGTGGCCTAAAACAAAAAAAAACCTTGGCCTAAACCTTAGGCCACGATTTTTTGGTTTAGGCCACAGTTTTTTGGCCGTGGTTTAGGTGAGCGTTGCCTATTCGAATAAGCCACGGTTTTTTTCACTATGCCCACGGAAATTTAAAAACCGTTGCCTCATGTGAGAATAGGCAACACTTTTCTGGATTACTTTCACGCAACGGTTTTATTTGTCAAGTTTAGACAACGGTTTAATAAATGTTGCCTATAGATTTAGGCCACAGTTTCACATGATATGATTAACCTTAGACAACACTTTTTAAAACGTGGACATATATCATAGGCAACACTTTGTTAAGGTTTAAGCAGTAATTGTTTAAGTGATACCTATTCATTCAGTCCACACAATTATTCATGTGTTGTCATTTATTTTAAGCAACATTATTTTAAATATAGACATATGGGATAAGAAATTAACATTTAAAACAATTACACCATTAAAAAGTTTTTTTAGTTGCATTGTTAAATAAAATAAGAAAATTGAACATTAAATTATAACACTTTATAATATATATAAAATTACACTCAATGTTTAATCTATATAATCAAAATAATTGGCCTATAAAGTCTCAATGTACAAGGATAAAACAACTTTATAAATTAAAATACTGCAATACTACAAATTAACTCAAAATTAACAAAACATTAAAAAATGTTTCTTCATTGTATCTCCTTAACATCATTCTTCTAGATGATGATTTTCTTCATATCCAACCTGCGAAAAAAGAAAACAAGATAAACAATCATTTTTCTCTCAACAAATTTTACAGACAGATTATATAAGTGAACAATTATAGTGTTAAAATTTAAAATATAAATTATTTTATTTTTTATTGTTATAATTTAAAAATTATTATTATTTAATAATTTTAGAAATTAAAACAATATTTTTATATTCTCGGGCACAAAATTAACTTTGGAAGTATATTACTTTTTTTTTTTTCATGAAATCAACTATGTGAGTGAAGACTTGACATGTATACCTCAATGATATTAATGTTAAAAGAAATATTAAGAATAAAATAGAAAATAAACTAAAATAGTATAATTATATGCCCAGGATAAACCTAACACAAGCAATGCTCAATATAATAGTGACACTTTATAAGCTCAAACCTTCCATTAGCCTCAACCCCAAAAATTATATAAATAAATAAAGTATTTTTCAACCAAAATAACTAAGATTATGATTTATTTTTAGCACAAAGTCCAAACTTGACCCATGGGTTCATTAATCATATGATTGAGAAAATGGAAAAATATGTAAGATCGATCCAATCAACTAAAGACAACAAATAATTGCCTTGAATTAATTTTTCACATGCAAATATATAAATCGTATATAACTATTACTTACTCATTCCCGTATTGTTGCACTGTTATTTCTCGGACTTGCTTCAATTGCTCATGCTCTTTGGGATAGCTACTCGTTTCAAAGATGTACTGGTAAAAAAAGTGCAAAAAATTAAGGTTAATATGTGATTTTTTTAAATGTAGGGAAGTCCAAGGAAACTTAATTGAATTAGGATGATTGCACGAACTTTATATATCAGAATAAATGACTTGCAAATAGTTAGATTTTTAGAATTGAGATGAAGATTTCCAAATTCTTTCTATATCAATTTTTAGAAAATAATGAAGCTAGATCAATAATTGATTAATAGGAATCTAAAGTTCAAAACAAAAAAATAAGGATGCATATCATACCGCAGCTCTGTTGACAACTCCAATAGTGGAGACTGAGGAAGCCATGATTGTGTTGCACTTAGACTTGCAGAAGCTGTACAATCAAATACAGAGCTGGTATTTTAAGGATAACAAAAATCACAACACAGAGCTGGTATTTTGAGGATAGCAGAAAATACAATAGGGAAGGACTTTTAGTAGTGGTTCAATTGAGTGTATAAATCATGCCGTGGCTTTGGGAAGTCTTTTTTGGCTGGGACTTTGCACAACATGGCACCCGTAGTAAAAAGAAAGAGAGCCATCGCATCATGGTTGCAATCATGCATGCTAATAACCGTTAGAATAATCCAACTTAATTCCCTAAGGAATTACTCTATATATAATTAAAATATATGGTTTTGCCATATCCCAATCCAACAGTGGTTTTTCCTTTAAATTCTACGTTTCGAGCAAGGGATGGCAAGATGAAAATCTTTTAAAAGAGAAGCATATGATCTTGGCCTTAGTCTAGCTATCAATAAATTGTATGGAAATGACAAATCACAATTGAGACCCTCTAATAGAATTCCAAAGTGAAGTGAAAAGCTGCTTCACAATTTTCCTTAACACATTGCACTTGGTAAGAAAGAAAATTTACTATATTTTAGAGGCACATAGTTATTGATGAATCACTATTAGGATAAAAAAAATTCAACATTACATAACAGATACACTGAGAATAAAATGAAAAACTGAGGAGAGAACAGTGTATCTATTATGGAAGAACGAATAAATCAGGAATTAGAAGACTATTTCAAGGTTAATTTGCCCCTTCTCAAATCTCAATTGTGTTCCCACATGCACAAATACTTATCAGCTGCGTGTAGAGTGACAAAGATCAATTATTGGGATGTTCTGTAGGCATAAACATTATATATCACCATAACTTATGCTCAAAATTTACCAGCTCAAAAGATTATATAACAAAGATGGTTTTTCTAGTAACATAACATGTTATAGAAACTATGCTTTAAACCTTGAGGTATCGATCTCAGTCAATTCTCTCCCTCTCTTTGTAACAAATTCAACAACTTAAATAGCCCCTACAACTAACTGCTTGATCTTAATAAATATAGCCACTAAGCAACCAACAATGCATGAGTGTCAACACAGTTAATAATTATAACTTAGGCATAATATACACAGAAAGAGAAACAAAGACACTTGCCTTGGCCTTTGTCAACAGATCAATGCAGAGGGAGGAAATTAACAATCCAGTTGAAAACTTCTGAAAGATCAATAAAAGTATTCTATATATCTATAGATGAAAACCAAGCGTCCTACATAACAAATTAGGTGAAAATTTAAATTGAGATTATCTATATTCAAGACCGAATTTAACACACAAAGAACATCATAAATTCACCCCCTAACAAAAAATAAAGAAGTGGTAATGTTGAGTATAATCACATATCTAACCAAATACATTATTTAACATTAACGCTAGGAGATCATGTTTGCTCAGGGCTTCACCTTAGTAGTTATTAGGTCTGATCCTTTGGTTTTAACTACAATGATTGGTGGTCCAGATTCAGGACATTTGGCAATGTGCAAATGTGATAAGCCAAAATCACCACCTGCAAATCAGAACCAAAACAGAGTGAATAAAAGAACCTGCAAAAAAAAAAAAAGACTGATAAGCAAATAAGTAGAGAAAAAAAATGGAAAAAGAGAAAGCAAACCAGAAGAAGAGGATAAAACAGAGATTACAAGGGAAAAAGGAAAAGTAACGGTGTCTCCACGGTAACAGCGAGGTCATGCTCCGATAGCAACCCTCACCTCATTACGTTCCATCGCCGCTCCTCCTCGTACTTTTCTCTCCGTAAACGTTTCAGCCCCTTTCTACATTATTTCTCGGTCTCTCTCTCCCTTTCTACCTCAACGAAAATCTCTCTAAGTGCAAATGTGCAAATCATAAAATCAACAAAGGAACATTTGAACAAGTCATTGATACCAGAGAATATTGCATATAGAGGAAGAAAAATGAACAAAAAATAATAGTGGGTACCTGGAACAGGCATGAGCTGGGGCGATAATGGCGAGCACAACATTGCTCCTTTTATCTTTGATGGCCCAACGAGGGGAGAGGAAAATGTAGTTGCTTGGGAAGCGAAGCGAAAAGACATAGGAAGAATCAAAGGTGAGACAATGGGAGATGAATAGAATCAACTTAGGAAGAGAAAAGACTAAAACCTAACCCTATTCATTTTGAGAACAAAATCAACGTTCACTCTCCTTTGTCATTGTGACTCCTCATTTGAGCTACTGTTAGGTTTTCTGGTAATGAAGGTGGATTACTTCTATTTATCACTATATCCCACAAACTTTGAGCATTGAGATAAGTTCTCATTTTTGCAGCACACAAGTGATAGTTTTCACTTGCAAATATAGGAGGTGGAGGTAAAGAACTACTGCTAAAAGTAAGCCATCTTTGTGTTTGAATGTTTTTTGTGTGGATTTTCTTGCTGGTTTTCTTTCACTTTGTTTTTTGGGTTTTCTCTCTTTCACGGACCCTTAAAGATCAATGAAGCTCTTGATACCATGTTAAAAAAGTAGAACATAACATAAAAGAGGTAGAAGAAAGGAGAAAAACTTATCTCTTGCATATTCAGATTTTGCACTTGCAAAATCTAAATATACAAGAGACCAGTCTTACACACAGTTTTTGCACTCTACTAAAAACTAACAAGTCTCTGATTGGGTAAAATAAACAACAAATTATGGCTTGCAAAAATAAGCATCAACCCACAACTAGTTGTTAAACAAAAGCATGATTAAAAAGTAATAAAAAAAAGTTGCATGCACATTTAATATATATGACAACAGGAAAAAATCTCAATTGGCAACAAGAAACATGTTGGAGTTTTCACAAACAACAACAATAAGAACAAAGACTAGAGAAAAAATATATATATGAAGAATAGTAATAGGAAGATAAAATATTTTAAAGTGTCTCTTATATAATTTGTATGTCTGCCTTATTAACAAAGATTAATAAATAATTTTTAATTTTCAAAATTAATTATAATCAAAACAATATAACGGGAAGACTAATAATGTTATTTGATTGAAAATACAATCATTTATATAGTCTTTAAAATAGTAATAATGGATTATAAAAAGAAAAGACTATTAAAAAGGAAAATAAATGAAACTCGAATATTTTATCAAAAAAGAGGAAAAAAATATAATGATCTCCATAATAAAAATTATAAAAAGATAAATAAAATATTTATTAAGAATAAAGAATGTAATTATTTTTACGATAAATACTATAAAAATAAAATATTTTATCAAAAGTAAAATATAAATAAAGAACACATAAATATCATTATTTTCATAATAAATTCCTTAAATAAAAATAAATATCTTGCATATTAAATTTTTTAAAAACTGAAAGTGTTTGTGGACTCAAATAATGGGTTGAGTACTATTTTGCTAATTAATTTTTAATGTAAAGTAATCGTGTCTTTGTTAGTTGTTGCTAAAGAAATTGTGAAATTGGAAAGCCAAAGAAGGAATTTGAATAATTTTTATGGCTTAATTATGTTTTTAATCTCTAAAATTTGAGATGAATTTGGTTTTGGTCCCTCAAATTTAAAAAGATCATTTTAGTCCCTCAAATTTGAAAAAATATATTTTTAGTCCCTGCACACTAAATTTGAGGGACTAAAATGATTTTTTCAAAGAAGTGTTTAGTCCCTGAACAATAAATTTAAGGAACTAAAACCATATTTTTCAAATTTGAAGGACTAAAATGATATTTTTTAAATTTGAGGGACCAAAACCAAATTCACCTCAAATTTCAGAGACTTTTACATATCGTCTGTCAAAAAATAAATTGAAACATATCTGCTTCAGCCAACTGGTGGGGTTAAAAGGGACTTTTACACTGAAATTCATTGCCGCGCCAATTCATTGAAGACAGAAATTAACTGGTGGGTCCTATAAAATTCAAACTCAACTCTCACAATAATCTATTATACCAAATAGGCACAGGCTATTTCCGTCGTTCAAGCCAAACACACAGTAAAGTTAAATCTTTTAGCTGAAAAATTGGTCACTACAAAGATATAAAGGTGATTTGCCTTTAACCTACGATCCATGATGCTCATTCTTAGAATTGTACTGGCTAACTATTTTTTGTCAGCAATATTTATAAACAATTATTGGATTTTTTTTAAAATATTCCTTCTCCCGCCTAAATAATTCATCTGTTGATCCTTCTCAATGAGATTCTGCTCATAATTGGTTATTCTTAACATATGCCAGATATTTTACAGAAAATACTGGAGAAAAAGATAGAATGGATTAAGCTAAGGGATAATAAAGGAAGGAATGCTCTTCACTATGCAGCATCTATAGGTTACATTGATGGTGTTGAGGAGTTGTTTAAAAATTGTATTCCCTGCAACATGGAAAGAGACAACTATGGCTTTTTCCCTCTTCATTTGGCTTCTGCAGGTGGGCATGTTGAAGTGGTAAAGAAACTGCTAAAACGCTGTCAAGATCCCAAGGGAATAGTTGATAATTATGGTCGAAATATTGTTCACATTGCGGCTCAAATTGGAAACTTAGATGTGGTAAGATACATCTTGCAAGAGGCAAATGATAGATATGTAAAGATGATAAATGACAAGGATGCCAACGGAAACACTCCCTTGCATTTGGCTACCTTGCACAGCCATCCAAAAATTGTTCATCTCTTAACATGGGATAAAAGAGTGGATCTCAATTCTGCTAATAGAAACAATCAAACAGCTCTTGATGCTTATCTGCAATTTCAACAAGAGAGTCCCCTCCTAAAGGAGGTAAGTATATAGAGTACTCTGTCTTCCTTTAATAATTCAAGATTTAAATATGTTTTTAATTCTTGAAAGAGAAAAATGACTATGCATTGATAGTGTAAAATAGTTTTACACTGTCATCCAATCATAACCTACCATGTATGATAAGTTTGTTGATTATTACAAAATTATCTTAAAAGTCATATCACAGGTATTCTCATTACTGATTACACATTTTGTTAAATTATTTCTTTTTTTTCTTTTTAAATTTTGAATTTGTAACACACAAACATGTGTTTGCAGCGGCTAATACGGATTGCACTAGAATCTGCTGGCGTAAAATATGCTGAAAGAGGGTCACACTCTATCAAGGTCCCTCCCCCACCCCGAAGTGCAAAAAAGTATACGAAAACATAAAGCCCCAAAAATGGATCCGTGCAAAGACAGAACCAACACCCTTATGCTGGTTTCGACCCTCATAACTACAGTAACATTTGCCGCAGGTTTTACTTTGCCCGGTGGAACTAATAGCTCTAATCCAGGACAAGGCATGGCCCTCATGCTAAATCACGTGTGGTTTAAGCCATTTATTTTCAGCATCACAATATCCATGTACGGTGCTATTAGTGCTACCATTGTACTCATTTGGGCTCAGTTGGGAGATATAACTTCGAGTCGTCTTGCCCTTAAAGTGACAATGCCCCTTTTAGGAATCACTCTTGCAACGCTGTCAGTGGCATTCTTGGCTGGTGTTCACCTTGTTATAAGTCATCTCAGTTGGATGGCAACTGCTTTTCTGGTTTTGTGTGTGATCTGCATTCTCATACTTTCATTGCTCTACATTCTTCTCTGGTTCTTCATATCATCAAGCAATAAAGTATTCCAAGACATATTTTACAAACCTTTTCAGTTTCTGATATGGTTAGAAGAACAAGGTGAAACTGAAGGTATGTAATCACATACTCTTTTTTTTTTTTTAATTTTTTATACCAATAATCTCAGACACACTTAATACCCGAAGTCACTGAACTTTTCTTCTTTTCATATTCAAATTTACCCTTTTGGAGAGTGCGATTGAACGTCATCATCTTTTGTTTTTCATCTTAATTGGAGTAGTATCATAATTGTATGCTATATTCATCAATAGTGGTATTGGAAAGAAGTATCACCGGTATGCGTGTCAACAAATCATACGGTGTTATTATGGACAAATTATTAGGTGTTATTATTTCTTTAATTTTTTTAGTAATTAGAATAAAAATAAATAATAATATATGTATCAAAATAAATATTAATGTAAAACTCTTGTACGCTGACCATGTATTACTGATCATGTACAGTTAGTGTAAATTTTTTTATACTATAAATTCTGATAAGAATGATTCTTAAGATGATTATTGTCAAAGTAAAAAAAACAAAACTTATTATATATGATGACAAATCTGTGTATTTGTACTATGTGTAACTGTCCCCAAATTTTTATCCTTGTAGCAAGATTTGTTGATTTTTCCTACTCTGCAAAAATAATCGAGTAGCATGTTTATGTTGTAACACCCTGGCCTATTTTCTTCATATAATGATTTTAATAATTTGTTCATAATTCTCATAAAAAAATAATTTGCTCATAAAAAAATTATTTTAATAATTTAATAAGATGTAGAAATGAATAGGATGTCTTGAGAATTCTAACGATATTTTCGTAAAATTTATGTCATGAGAATTTCTAATGATATTTTATTAAATTTGTTAGAGATAGGGATAAAATGATGATTAGTTGTATTGTAGTAGTCCTTAAAGTTTTCACTAATTAAAATTTTACCCTATTTTTCCTAATTACCATTACTGATCATATTTATTTGTGTCATTAATAGATTAATATGACAAAACTTAGTAGATAAAGCATTAGAATGTACAAATAATTTGAATATTATAATATATTATATTATATTATATTATATTATTATTAATTATTTGCTATATCCTAATCCCTTAAGTGAAGAAAATAAAGAAAAGTAGTTTGTGGAGATGTGCGTCTAGAAAAGAGAGAAGGGAAGGATGGAAGAAGGAAGTAAGAGATAAGATCCAAGACTTTAAATTTCAAGCATGGTGATATAGATAGCTACTAAAATCCATCCTTACTGCTATTATATTCTGTTATTCTTGTTTGGTATTAGGAGAAACCCATTCTCAGTGCAAAATTTGATTCTTGAAACTTGGATTTTTTTTTTATATATTTTTTATGATAATGAGATTTTAACTATCTTTCCATGGTTAAATGTATGAAATAAGAATTGTAAAAGCTAAAACTTGGTTCTTTTGATGATTGGATTCCTGAACAGTAGTGATCTTGAGCTCCAGAATGTCTTCTAACAGTAGCTTTTTGATTCCTTGTAAAAAAAGTGAAAAACTTTGTTTTGAGATCTTTGATCATTATGAATACTCTTAAATAATTTTGTTGGAAAATTTTGGAATTAGATGTTAAACCTCAAGAGGAGTGCTAACAACACACTCTCTAACACACTCCTCCCAACACACACTCTATCATTGGTTGAAATTGATTGAAAACTACAAAATCAGGAGAGAGAGAGTCATTAAATAACAAGTGGGACCTACAAAAATTTGTGATTTCCAATAAATTTTAACCAATCAAGGAGAGTGTGTTCAAAAGAGTGTGATAGAGAGTGTGTTGCTAGCATTTCTCAAACCTCAAATATGTCTGAGTTGTCTCTCTCTCAGAACGCTTAGGCACGGAACTTGCCAATGCCTGGATGCCTAGCATCCAAAAAAGCACACCCTGCCTCAACCTTTATTTATTTATTTATTTATTTATTTATTTATTTATTTATTTTTCTTTCTTTCTTTCTCTTTTTGTTTTTAGGTGTTAGCGAGTGTTTTTTATTTATATTTGTTTAATGCTTAATGATAACTAGTGGCATAAACTATGTGGATATATGCCTATTGGAAAACATAAAGTTACAGCTTGAAAATGTTGAGTTGAACAAGCAATGAATATTGCACGTACATTATTGTCTTCTAAAATGCTAAATGCAAATGGTAATTAGTATGAGATGAAATGTTATTTTATGATCATCATGGTAGTTCAAATTATGATGAATAAAATGATCCTCGTGTATTATAGAACTCTTATGAATTCATATGTTATCCTATATATGATCATCATGGTAGTTCAAGTTATAATGAATGAAATGATCCTCATGTATTTAGCATTCATGAATTCATGGTGGCAATGTTATTAAAGGTACTTGACAAGCCATGATCTTCATGTATGACATTTATATATTGTGTGACTGAATTTTATATATATATATATATATATATATATATATATATATATATATATATATATATATATATATTGCTAACATATACACATGTTTTTTTATTATAAGTCTATTAGTAAGCTACATCATTGGTGTATTTTAAGATAATTTCTAGTTATAGTTTGCTAACGCACTTATACTAAAAAACAAATATGTGTACATTAGCAAATCCCACAAGCATTTGTTAACGTACACATACTTATTTTTAGTATGAGTGCGTTACCAAGTTACACCATTGGTGTATTTTAAGACAATATCTAATTATAGCTTGCTAACGCACTTATACTAAAAAATAAGTGTGTGTACGTTAGTAAATCCACACACACACATATATATATATATATATATATATATATATATATATATATATATATATAAGCCAAAAAATACTTTTATTGATGAAGATGTATACCAACATATATAGCACAAGGTGTGCCCAATAGTTGGTATCCAAATGATATAAGTGCAATAAATATTATTCAGTCTTAATGCTCTTGAATATAAGTTATGAAAGGCTGATTCTACAAAGAGGATGATCTCCTACGGTAAGTTTTAGGGATCACAATCCATAGGCAAGGATATCACCTTTGCAATGAATATTCACAATTATGCAATGTTACAATATATGTGAGCATCATTGTAATGAATTGTATTTGATTCTTGAACGGTTCATATCTTGTCCTTCAATTCAGGCCCTCTTGTTTATTAATAATAATTTTAGCTTATAAAAAGAACAGTATATGCCAGCAAAGTAAAGCAAAGCAAGCTATAATGAAAGAAGTTATGGTGCCACATTATTGATATCATAAGTTTACAACAAATTGTTACGACAAGATGCCAATATATGTTTGTGCAATGAAATTGACTCCTATAATTCATTTTTGCTATGTATGTTTTATGATTCACATTATATTGCTTGTATTTCCAAAAACTTATATATATTCTAACTTAAAGAAGGATGGACTTATCCTATCATGTATGGTTAGGTAATAGTTATAGTTCGATAACTTTGTTATTGAGAACTCATTTTTCACTATTTTGTTTTTATTGTTTATATGTACTAACTTTTCAGATAAGAAGAACTAAAAATGCCGTTGTTGATCTAGTTAGAGTATGCCTGGATAGTGGATCCATATCTCAAGCTATGAGTTTTCTGTTCACGAATTTGACCTACCATCTGATGTTACTAGATATGCGAGGACCTAAAGTAGACGATCACGTGTTATATTTGATGCTTATGACTTTATAGTATTTTGTGTTGTAGTAGATGTCACCTATGGCTGAGGTGTTTGTAAGGCCAACCTATTTTGATGCATACATGTATTGTTCTGTGAACAGCTAGATCATTTGTACCTACATGAGATCCTATATTAGTTTGGTTGTGTGTATTTATTTCGGTAAACATGTGAGAGGATAGTTAGTTCTTTGAAGGGATCGTGTATTTTAGAATTCTTATGGTGTGACTAGTATTATGCGTTATCAGAGAATTTCCATTGCACATTAAGTTGACATGATTTTCATTTCTTCCACTGTGACCTAAAGAACTACTCAAAAAGAAAGAAAGAAAAAAAAATCTAAGCATAAGATTTCTTTACTAATTATGGATGCCGTAGATCTTAAATGAATTCCAGTGGATGTTAGTCTGTTAAAATTGTTTAAATCGTAAACAAAATTAGGTAGAAATGTTTGTGGTTAGCCTAATTAATAAATTTTACACGAAAATTTTAGATTTGAAAAATAGTTCAAATTGGAAACCTAGATGTAGACATGACAAAAATAATCATACTCATGGATGTTTGCTTAGCCCCTTATGTCCTGACTTAATTTGGTGAGAGGAGCTGATTTGACGGAGTTTAGGATTAGGACTAGATTTTCTTGACATATAAACAATGGAGATGGAAATGGTTTGGGGCCGGCATTTAGGTATTTGCTAAATTCTCTTCATCTTGATAATATAAATTATAAAAGTCAAATCATAAAATTAAGTTTACATGTTGGGACATTACCTGTTATTATACAACAGATTTAATAGAATGTATATAATTTCGGAGAATAAATTAAGTTCGATACAATACTAGAAATATCTCATTTTCCTGCTAATTTTCCTGTACAAAAAAATTTGCAGGAATATCTTGCGAATTTTCCTGTGAATTTTATTTCGCAAGAATTTTTTGCGAATTTTGCTGCCACTACATTCTGCGAGAAATGTTTATGTTTCCTGCCTATTTTTGTGCAAACTAAAATCCACAGGAAAAACATAATATTATTTTAATAAATTTACGAAAATACAGCACTGGAAGGCTCGAGTTTGCACAAAAACTATACCCAAGCTCTGTTTTATCTTTCTCGGTAAGCACAAGCTTCTTCTTCCACATTTCATCTTCGAAGCATATAAATTCTTTGTCTTCGTCTTCCGCAACCATTTCTCAATCTCATTTTTTTATCTCGTTCGTTCTTTGCTCCTTGCAAGAGATAAGTTTCTCTCTCTAAGGTTTCTCTTATTCGCAACTTCCACTTTCCTGAAGAATTTGTTCCTCAGTGTTGTCTCTCTTCCATTTTGCTCTTTCGCTCAATTGATTTGAAGCTCCAGGTACCAACCCTAACCCTAGCCCTCTTCTCCATGCATTCTCGATTTCATCTATCGCAAGCTTTTCTCTCAATTTTCTTATTCTGTTACTGTTCAATTTCCACGCTTCTTAATCCCCTGACTGGATCGATTCTCTGAAAATCAAATACGCTCCAATTTGGATTGCTCGTAACCTTTTTTTGAATTTTTTTTTTCTTTCGAGTCTTTGCTTTTGCTTAATTGATTCAGCCAATTAATTGTGTTATTGTGTAGTTATTTTTTGCTTATTTTTGGAAAATTCCTCTATTAATCTTAAGTTCTGAGCGTTTAGATGTACCTATTGAAGAATTCAGAGAGAACCTCAGAAAATTTGCTCTACACTTCATTGTTAAATCATGATAGTCACTTATCAATCATGAACAGGGATAGGAGAAGCATAACAGTCATGCAGAATTGTGTTTTCACTAGCTTTAACTTCAGTCATGCAAGATTATGTAGTTTCTGATCTAAATGCTATGTATCAGTTGGACATAGATAGGTACTGATCTAAGTGCTTTACTTGGTCTGAATTTTCACTTCAGGCATCCTATCATCTAATATACCATACTAATACATTTCCACGAGCTTTTTTGGTTCCAGGAATATGTTGAATTTCACAAATTGAGTATGAATTCATGACTGCAACCTACAAAGGCATTATTTCTTGCTTTATTGGACTGGAAGTGCAACACTTGCTAATTTCAATTTCCTATTTTGAATCTGTTATGCTTTTGATCTACATGAAAAATATAGGTCAACACAACTTGTCCTTAATGATAATATTCAGGTAAGAAATCCCTTTCTTAAATAATGAATTTAGATATTTTGGCAGCTAATAATTATCTCTTATATTCTATCTACTTTGTTGCAGGGAACAATATCAGTGGTCCTTGCAGGACTATTTGCAGCTCTGAAGTTGGTTGGGGGAAACTTGACTTCATCATTAGTGTTTAAGTTAATCATGATAAATTAATATTTGCATTGTAGAGTAAACTAAGAGAAGCTAATCCTGAAAATGAACTTCTTGAGAGCATGTTTTCCTCTAGCTAGGGACATTGTGACAAGTAACACTACAAGTTGTTTGACTAAAAGGTTCTGATTGCAGCAAGCAGAGGCATGATCACAAATAAAGCGACACCTGCTCAATGCTCACTCAACGTGCCTTGAAAGAAGTATGCCAATATAATTAAAATTAGTTTGCTTTGGGATGTCCATTCCTAGCATGGGACAGATCTAATTTTGTTTTCTTTTGACAGGTTGGGATAAAGTTTATGGATTTGTTTAGATACTTGATTCCAGTTTACGAGATAGAGCCTATTGAGAAAATTACATATGCATATCTTGATCAATACTTGTGGTAATTTTTCTAGGTACAGACATAATTTCTATGATTTGTTTTTTCCCCCTTTTAATCAGTTTGCTTACTTCACCTGTGTCACAGTACAAACATGAGGCCAACTTCTGAGATTATCATTCTCTTTCAGACTTCTCAACTTCTGTTTCTTGTGAATATGAAATGTGCATTTATTTTGTATGTTTAATCTTTCAGAGTTGATTTTTATACTATTTCCTTGCTTTTTCTCCTTTTTCCTGTCTTTTGTAGATGAACAATGGAAGGCTCCCAATCCCTGTACACAGACCCTATGGGACAACCAAAGCCGGAACATTACCTTCTTCAATAGTATACTTTATTTATTTATTTTTTAATTTTTGTGTTTATTTATAATAAGGATGTATTGGTGGTTTTCTCTAATTCATGATAGGTATAACAACGAGTTTTTACATTGGCGTTTTTTGTTCTAATTATTTGATCCTATTTCAGCCAGTGCCCCAATCTCAAAGTCAAACAACAGTGGTAGAAAATCCAATGTCTGTAGTCAATGTATGAATTTCTGGCTTGCTGAAAATTTATTTCTCTTTTTTTTATGCTTTATGCTACTATCATTGGTTTTCAGGAAATGCCTACTAGTTTATCCTAAAGAGTGTTTAATGCTAGGTGCTGAGCCATGTTCCAACACTCAAGAACAGAGAGAAAGGTATTCTGACAGCAATATCCCCACCTCCCTCTTCTCATTTAGTTTTTGGCTTTTAGTTGTACACACTATTATTGTTTTGTGTTTAGTAATAAAGTTTGGTTCAATTCTTAATTTTTTAGATTTCATTATTTTCTTTTCTTCACAAACCTATTTTTTTGTTGTGTATGCTCATCTTGCCAATCAAATATAATAATATACTCTATTTTACTGCTGAAGTTTTCATTTTGAACAACCTGGATTGCTTTGATCTTCTGAAATCTTTAATTTGCAGGATGAATTCTCTGGGAATGGATCAGGAACTGTTGATCAAGGTCATCTATGTTTCATGAGCAGCAGTCTCAGGTATTGTTGAAGTTGTGTTATGTTGATAAGAAACTGATAAGTTCTTATAGTTGTTTAGTACAATCAAAAACTGGGAATTTTAATTAAATATGGTCTAGCAACAATTAGGAAGTTGTGTGCTTAATTTGATTGTGGCTCGACACAGGTGTCTTTTTTCTTTCTTTTTTTCTCAAATCTATTTAATGAAAATTAATTATCCTACCTGTGTGAAATTATAAATGTTCTGTTTCTTGCAGGATTCATTTGAAATTCTTTCAAGACAACGTGATATTGAAATGGGATAGGTTCTGATTATGGTTTTTCTCATCAGATGCACAATAACCTAAGGCTGCAGCCACATGTAGTGAACCATGATGAGATCCAGTTGCCTCAGGAATAGACTTATTGACCTATCGTTATTACTAGTTATCCTTTTTTGGGGTTGTTGAAATGGGTGATACTTTTAATTAGTTTTTTATATTCTACGGAAGAAATTAAGAAAATACTGTTTGGTTTGGAAAAAGGAAATATAGTTTTTTTCTTTCTTTCTGGGTTTTATCTGTAGATGAAGGTAAAAAATAATTTGGGAGATCTCTGGATAAAGCTATAAATGCACTCAGCGGTAGAAGCTGAAAATATTAGTGACATCATATATCTGATCTAGACATCCAGTGACAAACGTATGCACTTGCAACTTAAATTTCAAGGTCTAATGTTTTTTTTGACAGGAAACAAGATCATTTCATTTCATTAACAATAATAGAGTGAACAAAAGAGGGAATACAATCATAATCATGGATGCCAGCATAAAATCTTGATGCCCTAACTAACTTATGAGCCACAAGATTAGCTTGCCTCCTTACTAAACTCACCCTTGAGTTTTGAACAGAAGAAAGATGTTGTTTACACTTTGCTAAGATTATATGAAAATCTGATAAGCCTTTACTACCAGATGCTAGGTGATCTGATATCATTTTACAGTCCGTTTCAAAGACAACATTGTGAAGCTGCATTTGTTGTATCCATGCCAGGCTATCATAAAAAGCAAAAGCCTCGGCCTCTGTTGGAAGAGGGATGCTAGTAGAATAAACAGTGCGAGCTTTGAGAAAAGTCCCCTTGTCATCACGTAGACATATGCTAACACCAAAAGAGTGTTGTTCTTTGAATATATATATATATATATATATATATATATATATATATATATATATATATATATATATATATATATATATATATATATATATATGCATCCAATACTTTATTATTATTATTAATATACTTTATAATTTCAATAGCAACGTTATCGTGGGCACTGCCAAATTATAGATCCACTACCAAATTAGATATAATTTCAAGGTATAAAAGCATCATCATTATTATTATTAATATAACTTATAATATAATTTTATTATTATTATTATTATTATTATTATTATAATAAATTTAAAATAAATTTATAACTATATTAATATTTATAATAGCATGATTTATAATGTTATTGATATTTTATAAATTAAATAAAAATTTCAAGGTATCATTAAATAAATTTATATTAATATTTTGGAAAATTATAAAAATATTTTAAAAAATTAAATATATATATATATATATATATATATTAAATTTGCAGGAAAATTACCTGCGGAATTTCCTGCGAATTTAAAATCCCCAGGAAAGTTACTTGCAAATTTTAAAATCTGCAGGAAAGTTTTCTACGGATTTTCCTGTGAATATCGGAAAAATACGTAGGAAAATCCGCAGGAAATTGCTGCGAATTTTAAATCCGTAGAATTGGTTATCCATGAAGGAAATACCTGCATATTTGAATGCGCAGGAAATGTGTTTCCTGCAAACTTTTTATGCAAAATCCGTAGGAAAATCCCTATGTAATAAGATAATGGTTTAAATATTTTTTTAGACCTTGCAATTTAGCATTTTTTTGCTTTTTGTCCTTACAACTTTTTTTTTGTTTTAGTCCTTGCAAATTATGTTTAATTTCTTTTTCGTTCTTAAAGCGATTTAGATAGCGTTTTTTTACTGTTCATAACACTTTTGTCACTGTTCAAAGCGCTGTCTAAATAGGACGAAAAACAAAACAAACATAATTTGCAAGGACTAAAACAAAAAAAAATTTGTAAGGACGAAAAACAAAAAAACTTTAAATTGCAAAGACTAAAAAGGTATTTAAGCCTAAGATAATTTCTAGTAGTGGTGGGACAAATGGGTCATTGGTTTCAAGGGAAATGGGAGTGGACATGGTCTCGGAGAAGAAGATTGTTCCAATGGGAAACAGATTTACTATAAGAGTTCACAAAACTGTTGAAAATTATAAGGTTAAAAGTGAATGAGTTGGACCCTCATGGAAGTGTGCCCAGTTGATGCAGACACATTTGTCAATAAGGTGTGGCATAAGGTGGTTCCGCTGAAAGTGGTGTTATTCATCTGGAAACTTGTACAAAACAAAATCTTTACGTACAAGAGCTAATCTTCTCAAGAGAGGATTATAGCATCAAAGGCTTCTTTGTGTCCCGGATGTGGAGACGTATTTGAATCCACCATCGTCTCTTTTTTGAGTGCTCTCATTTTGCCATGGTTTGGGGGGAGTGCTTTAAGTGGTTAGAAATTTCGACTGCAATGCATAATGACAGTAGACAGCACTATATGCAATTTGAAGGCTTAGTGTGGCACCATAACATAGGTAAAAGATAAGTGGCAAATCATTTGGCATTCTTTTCTGTTGGCTATTTGGAGGACCAGAAACAAGTTAGTGATTGAATCCATAAGGATAGGAATTGCTGACATTGAGGAGTGCGCAAAAATGCAAGCATGGAATTGGGTTAAATCAAGATCTAAGGGGTTCAGTTATCCAGTTTCATGCTAGTGAGGTGACCCTGGGTATGTTAATAACTGTTATCTCTCTGAAGGCTAATGTTGATGTATATAATCTTTATTACTAATGCGGATTGGTGCCTAAGCAAAAGTGGCTGATCGGTAAACAGATAAGGGCATTGTTTATTTGCTTTGCCTGGTACGTTCTGCCAATGCCCATCAATTGTGTTTTGTGGCTGAGTTTGGAACAGAAATGGGACATATATTAATGCTAAAGTGGTGCGAATATGGTCATATAAGGAATTATGTTTGCTGAAGTGATGCGAATTTAGTGAAGATTGTAATTGTGGAGCTTGATGCAAAGGAATGAGATAAGAAAAAAATAAAAAAGAAAAAGCATGGTATGTGGTGTGGTAGATCAGTAGATGGATATTGACATTTGCAGGCTGATATTGTCAAGTAACGGAGTGTAGGGGTCTAAGGCTGGTTATGGTGTTGTCTTCACTAACAGATGTATCTTCAATTCTCCAGGAGGGAGTTACAAGTTTGGGTAAAATATTTGTGATCGGACGAAAAATCAATTCCACTGCATCACCAAGAATCCAAGATGACCACCAAGCAGGGGTTTTTTCTCAGGGTGATCTCAGCAGGTGTGGATTTATGGTGCACAGCTGAATTATGGAGATGACAGGCTTTTCTGGATCTGTTTCTGGTTGATGTATTGATTTAGATGCAAGTATTGACATGTTCGGGGGAAGCCACAAAATTTATATACAAGTATATGAAAGGGAAAGGAGGATGTTTGTGCCTGTATTTTACATGATATAGGCTTTTATGTTAGATGTATTCTGTTTGGGATGACTTGACATAATGACATTCACATTATTTCACAGTTTTTTAAGCATTGGGTCACAGCTTAATTATGCATTTATGCTATTCAAAAGATTGTTGAATTGGTGAAAATAATTGCTGAACTGCATAGAGGCATGATCTTTGATTGGTGGAATTGGTTCGGTATGGAATATACATGTCATCAGCACATGATCCTAATTTGCTGGGTGGGATATCAGTGAGAGTTATCCTCGGTATTATGTCATATTTTGGTGGGGATGTGCCACGCCGCAGGTTGCTGGGTTGGGGGCTTGTTTTCTTTCTGGCTTTCTCTCTTTGTATTGTTTTCTCTGTATCTTTTTGCTTAATTTGTATGTTTTATGCTCACTTAAGCCTTTAATAATAATTTGGTTTTTTCAAAAAATAAAATAAAATAAAAAGTTTACATGTTTGTATTAAGGTTCTTCACATTTATTTTTATGCAGTGATATAAAAATTTGGACCGTGTTTACATGTTTACATATAAAAATGAAGTTTATATGTAAACATGTAAGCACGGTACATATAAAAATGAAGTTTATTTCATAAAAAAAAATTATATATAAAAATGAAGTTTACATGCTAATTTGTGAAGGTTCTTCCCTGCGCCCATTCTTTGCTGCTATGTGAAACGGAGATTCTCCATACTACAACAGTGATACAGATAAACCTTTTCAGAATTACAAGATAATTACTGGAAGTCTAGATTATACATACTTATATTCTAAGAATAACTTGAGTAAAAAAATTGACGAGTACCTACCATATTCTTGGCCTCCATCTCAACCCTATCTAGTCCTTTTTTTTTTTTTGGTGGAAACCCTATCTAGTCTACCATATTCTTGGCCTACCATCTCAACCCTATGTAGTCCTTGCCAATATATCAACAGGAAATTTAACTCAGTCCTATTGTGACTAGTATAAATATTAAGTAGTGTCTACACCATCTACATTTATAACAGGTGAAATCCTAAGGCATATAAAATTTCAGAGGATCATATATATGAAATCCTTTAAAGTAAGAAATCAAAATTACAAGTATATACAAGAGCCAAGCAACAAGCTTACAAAGGAGGAAAATGATTGTTAGGCACCTTACACGTTGGAAGAGAAAGAAAGAAAGAGAGGAGCTGATTTGATTGGTGATGTAATATGATAAAAAAAAAGAAATAGAGATAAATTAGAGGTGTTGACAAGGTATTTGTAATTTGTGGGTGTTCAAATATCATCACCTTTTGGAATTACACCCCCACCTTTTTAAAACCTTTAACAGTTGAATCTCAAAAGGAAGCAATTGGAGAAAGAGATTGTCAATATGATGATGCCCTCTTGTCCCTTTACGCATATTTCAATTATGTGATTCTTTTTGTTTTTTTTAACACTAAAACCACATTAGAAACAATAGATAGCTGTGAATTTATAATATGTGCTTGAATTGGGAGCAGGTATGCACAAAGGTTTTTTCTTTTTCTATTCTCTTCATTTGCAATTTTTATTTTCTTTTTTTCTTTTTTTCTTCTTTTTCCTTCTTATTTTTGTTATAATGGAGTATTTTTTTTTTAAAAATCAAATGTATGATTATTTTTCTTTTCATCTTTGTTGTTTAATCATGTGTTTAGGTGCTCGATCAGCCAACCTTAACGCACATCGCACTGAGGCTACAATTTAGCCTTTTGTTTGTTTTTGCATAAATTAGACATGGAAATTTCATAATATGTGCGCGTATGTGAATCGAAACCAAATAACCACAGAGGGTTTTTTTTTTTCTATTTTCTTCTTCTGAAATTTTTTGTTTTTTTTTTCTCTTATTTTTTCCTTCTTTTTCTTCATTTTTATGTATGTTATATTGGACTGATTCTTTTTCAAATTATTTTTCATTTAAGAAACTTTTAAAAATTATTTTACTTTTACAAATTTTAAAAATTATTTTTTTATCATCCCTTTTTTTCCCCTCATCTATTATACTATATAAAAACTGTTCGGCAATTTGTCGCGTGACTGAATAGTGCTCCACTTTTTTTTTTTTTTTATAATTAGGAGGTATTCCCCCTTCCACCGGGTCAGCCCATTTTTGGGATAAAGTGATACCTTCAGTTGCGAATCTTGCAACTCCATGCCCAAGCCAGGATCGAATCCCACTTTTTGTTTTTTTAACATTTCACTTTTTTTTTCTTTTTTTAATTTAAAAAACCATGCAATGCACAAGCTATATTCCCAGAAATCACATTCCTAATAATATTATGACTAGGAATATTATTGGAAATATCTTTTAAAATGTGTTTGATTACATTTTAATGTTATTGGAAATATCTTTTAAAATTTAAAATAATTTAAATACAAAATAACTAAAAACGGAAGTTACTAGTATGTTAGAAAATAACTTCCCTTATTCCCATGGGAATATCACTTTTCCATGACTCCGATCATGGGAATAAAAGTGTAGGGAAGCATAGTAAAAGTGAAAGTTTATAACTTTCCCAAGAATCAATAATGCCTGGAAATATTTTTTTTTAAAGCTTGTAAGTTGTAACAAACATGAGAATTTTACATTCCCATGGTTTTAACCCTTTATCTCCTCTTGATTTGTTACCTTTGCCTAATGTTGGTTCTATGTTGAATAGAGATGTACTTTCCAAAGTTACTTTTGTTAGGAACTTACATGAAAAGGTGAAGGCACAAATTGAAAGGAAAATGGAACAATATGCTAAACAAGCAAACAAAGGGAGGAAGAAGATGGTGCTTAAACTTGGTGATTGGGTGTGGGTGCACCTAAAGAAGGATAGGTTTCCTTCTCAAAAGTAACCTAAACTTCAAGCTAGAGGCGATGGTCCTTTTCAAGTTCTTTAATGCATCAATGACAATGCCTACAAGATAGACTTGCCTAATGAATATGGTGTGAGTTCAAGTTTTAATGTTAGTGACTTGTCTCTTTGTGATGTAGGTATCATTGATCCAAATTTGTGGTCAAATTCTTTTCAAGGAGGAGGGGATGATAGAGGACTATCTAGAGAGACCATGGATGAAATGACTTGAAGGGAGCTTGCATGGATTGAAAGGACCTATGATTAAAGCAAAGAGCAAGCATATTCAAGAGGAATTGCACAAAAAGATCAATTAAGGACTACTTATGCTAGCCAAAGCTGATGGAGCAGCAAAGGAAGTCAATTGGAGCACCTTGGAAGGCTTTTAGTGTCTCAAGGCTCGCTCAAGCAAAGTTAGGAACTTAATTAAGCACAATTGGGACAGAGAGCAACCATGTGAGTCTACTGAGACTCACTTAAGCTAGCTAACGAACTCGCTAAAATGAGTGGTCATGCTCTTTTTAATGAGCTCACTTGGTAGCTCTCTATTGTTGGTTCGCTGATCAAGCAAGCCTCCTTACTTGCTTTAGTGAGTCTTGACAACGAATAGTGCTATGTGTTTTAGGAGATTTTGCATTTTAAATGTAATAAGGCTATTAGTGACCTTAAGTTGTGTTTTTGTGAGGCCCAAGCACTCTTAAAATGTTTAGGACCTTAAATTAGAGCCAAAGCTATATATAGCTTGCTTTTCCCTTTTTGTAGACACTTTTGTAGAGGTGTCAAAACGAGCTGAAACCTGGTGAGCCAACCCGGCTCACCACCGGTTCAAGCCGGGCCAGGTTGAAAAAAAGGAAATTTTAGTGATCTCGGCCCAATTTCAATCCAACTCACTTAACTCGCAAGCCAAATGGATTTGATTCGGGTTGAGTCGAGTTGGCCCGTTTAACTCACCTAAATAAAAATTAAAAAAAAAAAAGGAGAAAAAACAACATAAAGAAATATGAATACGATTCTCATTTGACAAAGAAAGGCACAACAACTTCCATCACAGTTAAACAAAAAGAAAGAAAGAATAAGCTAATAAGTTAATACAACTTAAGAAAGAAAGAAAGAAAGAAACGTTATTGAATATGAAACTATCTACCAAAGGCACAACGACTTCGTTTCACTTGATTTTTGCAATAAAAAAATCTTAAATTGTCCACAAAAAATGTGACTTTTTTTTTTTTTAAATGTTAATGATTTTTCTCTTTTTTTTTGGTGTTTTTTATTTTTAAAAATTTGGTGAGTCAACCCATCTAATCCACCATGGGCCACCAACATATGGTGGGTTGAGCTGGGTTGAAATTTTCTTAGTTCACCACAAGATGAGCAGGATTGGGTTGACTCGTTTAAAGCCTCCATCCGTGGTGAACTTTGATAGCTCTACACTTTTGGAATCACTATTTGTTAATTATAAGCTTTGCTTATATGAGAGAGTTTAGTGCTCTTCTTAGTTCTTGAGACTTAAAAGAGAAAATTGATTTCTCGCATTCCAATGGACGGGTTGCGTCATGTTTAGAGGGATCTTCTCTCTACATTTTTTTATTCACAGTATTTGAACCCAAACTTTGTTTAAGGAAATCGAGCTCGATTTCACTTGAACCGATAATATAATATCTTCTTATTGAGAAATGCTAATTCCTCCGACTAGTAGTGGCCAAAAAAGTATCTGAACCATTAAAAACGTGACATTTGTACCTGATTTCACTTTAAAATATTCATTCATTTTAAAATTAGTTCTCTTTCCAACTTTACCCTTTCCCCCCATGACCACACCTTCTCTCATTGATACCTGACAAACTTAGTGGTTGTGGCTGCTCGTTGACGTACTTGGGGATGACTCGATGAGGTAGAAGATGACGAAGCCTTGGCGATGATCCGGTGGACTGTGGACAGGATGCACTATGAGACCTTCGAGCCCACAATGACAAGCGGAGGATCTGCAACTCCATCGACTCGGTGAGACCGCGTCCTCCCTTGTAGTAGGTGTCTGCCACCACCGGCGAAGTATGATTTTTTCATTTGCTCTTTGTAGAGAAATGGCTCCCAATCTCGTGTTTATATCAATAACTATCAAGAGATATGTGGGAATAGATCAGAGAATTAGGTTCATGAACAATCATGGAACTCAGGAAGATCATTGATAAGAACTCATAGCTCCAATGATTAAAGGAATGACAAGGTTCTTGAAATTGATTCTGGAAAACCACACTTCACATTGAAGCATAACAACCTCTTTTACTCCATAGGTTATGATCATTATAAAAAGTGTTTGAACGACACAAAGGAGTTGACATCTCTGGATTCTCTGCAAGCTGGTCAGAGTTCGTGTTGTGAAGAAAGGGAAAAAAGACACCTACTTAGCTGCTTTTCATACAATTTTTAGGATGAATTCAGCAAAGATGCAAAATTGTAATATGTAATAGACTAGAAAATCAATGTTAATATTGTGCAACTTGAGTTTTTCCTTGATCAAATCAAGTAATTAATCTGATACAAAACCTTTTAGTTTTATCGCCATTCTTAAATTATTGAAATTTTTATTAGATAATCTTAATCTGATACAAAGCCTTCCCATCAGCTCTTGCAACTTAGCAACACATCAATTTCTCCATTCCAATTCCCGTCATATCATTATCATTATAAGCTTTACGTTTCCTTCATACTTGGCAGTTATCCATGCGTTCACATGGGTCGCTTTAATTTCTATATATTTTTTGAGATGATTTATGTATATCATAATTTGCTTAAAAATAAATATTAGATATATATTTGTTGCTCAGCGACAATAAAAAAAAATCAAAACATGAATGTTCAATAAGAATAATAGAGGCTGTCAACAAAAAAAAAAAGAATAATAGAGCAAGAATGATTGACCTGGTTAATGTTGCATAAACTGTGTTAAAATAGTAATATTTATTAAGTATTTATGTAAATGATTTTAACATTATATATATATATATATATATATATATATATATATATATATATATATATCAACAAAACCTTATATAGATAATAGGAAAGAAAAAAGAAACAGAAAAAGAAAATAAACAAAAAAACACAAAAAGGTAAAAGAAAAAAGAAAGAAAACAAAGTTTTGAAGGAAAAAAAATTAATGCGAGAATGTCATGTGTCCTGGCAAAAGTTCTCCTTTCTTATATAGATAAATAGAATATATTAATATAAATTTTACTTATAAATTATAATTAATTTGGATAAGTAATTATGTAAATTTATCATTAATTTAATATAAATAATAACATATGTATATGTAATATTGACCATATTATTATATTAAATATTTCAAGAATATAAATTTTTATAAATAAAAGATATAAAACATTAATATAATAAAAAAAATATAATTAATACAATGATATAAATCTATAAATAAGTATAAAATAGTACATGCTTAAAAATAGTGACAATGGCAATAGAAAAGAATAAAAGAAATACAAAAAGAAAATAGAAAAACACAAAAAGGTAAAGAAGAAAGAAAGAAAGATAGAGAGAGAAGTTTTGGAGGGAAAAAATTTAATGAGTGGCATGTGTCATAGAAGGGTTCTCTTTTCTTATAGATAATAGATAAATAAACGACATAAAATAGTAATATATTGTACATTTATTTATTAAATTATAATTAATTTGAAGTAATTATATAAATTTACCATTCATCTAATATAAATAATAACATATTTTTATGTAATATTGAGCATATTATTATATTAAATATTTCAAGAATATAAATTATTATAAATAAAAGATATAAAACAATAATATAATAAAAATATAAATAATATGATGATATAAATTTATAAAAAGTATAAAATAGTACATGTTAACAAATAATGACAATCGCGAGGATCAAATTTCCTTATAGAAAAAGGAAAAAAGAATAAAAAAATGAAAAAAAATATTTATTAAGTATTTATGTAAATGATTTTAACATTATATATATATATATATATATATATATATATATATCAACAAAACCTTATATAGATAATAGGAAAGAAAAAAGAAACAGAAAAAGAAAATAAACAAAAAAACACAAAAAGGTAAAAGAAAAAAGAAAGAAAACGAAGTTTTGAAGGAAAAAAAATTAATGAGAGAATGTCACGTGTCCTGGCAAAAGTTCTCCTTTCTTATATAGATAAATATAATATATTAATATAAATTTTACTTATAAATTATAATTAATTTGGATAAGTAATTATGTAAATTTATCATTAATTTAATATAAATAATAACATATGTATATGTAATATTGAGCATATTATTATATTAAATATTTCAAGAATATATTTTTTTATAAATAAAAGATATAAAACATTAATATAATAAAAAAAATATAATTAATATAATGATATAAATCTATAAATAAGTATAAAATAGTACATGCTTAAAAATAGTGACAATGGCAATAGAAAAGAATAAAAGAAATACAAAAAGAAAATAGAAAAACACAAAAAGGTAAAGAAGAAAGAAAGAAAGATAGAGAGAGAAGTTTTGGAGGGAAAAAATTTAATGAGAGTGACATGTGTCATAGAAGGGTTCTCTTTTCTTATAGATAATAGATAATAGATAAATAAAAGACATAAAACAGTAATATATTGTACATTTATTTATTAAATTATAATTAATTTGAAGTAATTATATAAATTTACCATTCATTTAATATAAATAATAACATATTTTTATGTAATATTGAGCATATTATTATATTAAATATTTCAAGAATATAAATTTTTATAAATAAAAGATATAAAACAATAATATAATTGGGATATTTGACTCCGGGGAGCATCTTCTTCTTCAACTTTCTCTTTGCCCTTATAATTGGAGATAGGAAGGATAGGGATAACCTTGTCCTGAGCAAGTTTGAATTATGTGTGATTTGAGGCAACATAGTGAAATTGTGTGCCGAGAAAGTGAGGCAGCGTCTGTGCTCTTCTTTGAATCTGTCTGAAGGAATTTTGCCTCTTCTTTAACACCTCCTTATACGTCTGCAGCTTAATACGTAACTTTCAGAATAGTTTGTGTAACACCCTTTTTTACTATTAAAAATTTTCTTATTAATTAAGAAATTTGTGAAGTAATTCGATATCCAATTATTGAAAATAGCCTTTATAATTTGGGAAGATTTGTTTTTCCTTTAAAAAGGTTGTTACTTAAAACTCCAAACAAAATCATCCCCAATAACTTATTAATATATAAAAATTCCTTTTAATGAAATCAGTCTTAATAAATCAGACTCATTTTATAAGACATTAACTTCGATGCAAACCATGAAACATAACAAAATCTTCTATAATTAAAAACATCCTCAGATCTAGCATTATACTATTCTATTACACCGAATATATTCATGCATTTACCTTTTTGGAATTTAACACATTATTCATTTGAGCCACGTATAAAGAGTTGTACATCATAATATTAAAACCAAGTCTAGCCCTTTTTATACAAGAAAGTACTAAGACTCAGAGCAGTGACTCAATGAAAATTTCAAAAATACCCAATTAACCCAAGTAACATCCTAGAAGGATCCTCTTCTTTCTCTTAAAACATCCACTCGTGTTCACAGTGCTTGTTGTAGCCTTTCGTTCCATCTTTGTTGTCTGCACAAGATCATTTGTCTAAATCTGAAAAATAAAGGCGTATGGAGTGAGTCTCTCTCCTCCTCTAAACCAACAACCAAACGACCTTCCAGTCTCAAACAAACATACAATATCAACCACTTCACAGTGGTGCTCTCACGAGTCTCACTCGAAACCTATTCGTTTCCACAACTATTCTTGTAAATTATTTCACACTGGCCAGCTGCCACTGGAACTTCCAGAACTCAGTGGTCTTACATATTTTTGAGTTGGATGACTGTTGGGAGTACACCCTTCACCATGGTACAATGGCGGGCTCTCACCAACTGATGATGGCTCGTATTTTTGTCAGGGTGGCCGAGTCAGCTACGTGATCTATCGTCACAACTCAGTGCCTTACCCTCCAAGAACAACCTGCCTTACGATCATCTCCCAGGTACCAACTATGGTCATCCATTACTCCGAGGACTGACTCCTCAACACTCTCTCACAGAGTTTATTTTCTTTCTTCGTCGCATGTGGGTTTCCCGCTGCACATGGTACAGGTGCGGACGAATTGACGTCGAGCTAAAGGTACCACCTCTACGCTCACATATGCATATATAAATAAGGACTTTGCCTTTATCGCTACATCGTAACGATCTCATCACCTCAAGTGACGCGTCATTCGCAATCCGACCTTGGTTCACAGATAACTTGCAGCTGAAATATCCCACGTGACCTTTTACAGGTTTGTGTGAGCTTTTCTACCAAAGGTACTCGACGGCGGTCCTCAATCAACATATGTCCCAGACATACAACACGGAGATCAAACTCCCCCACTATCACAGTGGTTAAACATTACGACCCCATCATCTCACAAGCACAATGCTCACCGTAGATAAAGCCTCCACACGACCTGTCTCACAATTATCCGTTCAAGCTTTGTCCACGAACAAATCCGTTCAACCGTCTCACACGACTTAGCGTTGGAGGTTCTTTCCTCCTTTCGATTCTCACCACGATTCGGACAATCACAGTTCACAAACTTTCAAACACATGTGCGTATCGCACTTTACCCAATCATGACCCACATCATGATTCTTAACTGTCTTACTTTGTCTTATTGAAATCCTCACCCACTCTCACATTTTATGCTTATTTCAGTCATTTTGTCCAAATCCATGCAAGGGTCCTAAATTCCTTTCTAAGTCCAAACATCCGGCGTCCTCCATGTGCATAGGTAATTCTTAATTACTAATCCATAATGTTATTAAGTTCACACTCTTAATTATAGTTGATTCACTATTGCTCATAGTGAATATTTTTTATTACTAGAATGACCTTCTAGTATTCACAAATGTACTCCATTTGGAGTTCATTTGCTCCCACACAAGAATGAAAAATTCTCGTTCCCACAATCAACAAACCATCACAAGCAATTCACATGCACAAACAAATTCCAGCACTCTTTGCCCGAGGATCACATTCCTCCCGGTCTCCAATTCACAGTTAATAATAGAACAATCATTAATAATCAATAATTCAATAACTCAACATAATCCATTAAACAACATCATACACACATTTTCTATAGGAATTTCCCTTTTGAGGTGAAATATCCATTAGCAAGTCCAACGAATGACATTAGGCATAATTACGAAATCACTTAATTAATTTTCATGCATATACTTATAGCTGTACATACATACCAAAAATTATTTGACCTAGAAAATTAACTTAGAATTTCGTGAAATTTTACAGGAACCTAATACATCACATATATTTCATCATATAAATTTTTCTCATGGAAATTTGACCCACAAATATTATTTTTGAATTAAAAACAGTGTCTGTACATGCTCTGTAAAACACAATTCCATATTTTTAGAAAATAGTATATCAAATTATTTTTATGTGAAATTTTACAGAGAATATCTTCAACATGTGGACCATCATATATAATTTCCTCAGTATCAAAAACCCACCAAAAATATCTTTTTTGAATTTTTAAAGCATTTCTGTCTCAGAACAGAGTCTTCCATATAAAAACATAAATAATTACCAAAATTTCATATAAAATTCCGATAAAATTCACAGATATTCTACATAATTCAAATAAGTTTAAAAAATTTTCTCATAGCCAAATTCGCTCAAAAAAGATATTTTCCCCATTTAAATTCTCCACTTTCCAGTTTTCGTTTTTCACAATAATAATTTTCTAAAATTACTTCCCGACTTTTCCTAACCTTGAAAAAATTCAGAGATGACCCTCATAATACATAAAATGAACGCATGGTTCCATTTTTCTAAAATCATGTCCCAAAATTCTTGTAAAAATCAAAACAGTCTCATTCTCAGAATTAACAGTTTTCGAAAATAATTCTGGTAAAAATAGTTACAGTGCTAAAAAAAATCTGAGAAAAATACCACGACATCCAGAGGCATCAAAACATAGGAAAATATATTTACATCATCAAAAATATGCACGAAAACCGAGACGAAAAATCCACACAGTCACAGGACCCAAATCACAAGTAGCTTATTTCGGGTTTTCAAAATTATTTACAGACCATCAACAACAGCCACAATCCATATTTAACAAGAAAATAAGGAAATATCTTAGGGGAAAAAAAGAAACCCCTCCATACCTCGACGAAATCGAAATCCAATCGGTGGGTATTGAAGCTCTAGTCTCCCTCTATGATATATTCAAGATTAATCGGTAGAAACTTTGATTTGGAGGCTAAATATTAGAGAGAAGATACGAATTAGAGAGAAGCAGGAGGGAGAAGACAGCCTGGCGAGGAAGAAAAATGAAAAAAAAAATAGAAGCATCTTGAACGTTTTAAAGGTGGCAAGATTTTTTTCCAATATTGCTATTTTCACCACACTTCCTATAACAACACCCCCTTCTCTTTTTTTTTTCTACAACTTACGGAACTCACGTAAAAGTTTCGAAAATCCTCACAATAATACTAACTATATTTTAATTACTCAAACATACATTTTTTTATTTAAAAGAAACAAATTTCAATTAAATCATAACTCAATCACACAAATATATATTTATTGAGTTGTAATTTTTAGGGTGTTACAGTTTGAAGATTCCCAAAGATAAAAAGTTGGACTTGCTTCTGAATCGTCCAGGTTGAGATCTTCAGTATAGACAGAATGGCCTGGCTCAGCATGATTCCAGTGGAGAATCACGTTGAGGTATGCTAGCAGACCCATCATTTGTTGCAAGTTAACTGGCTCATAGAAAGGCACCTCATCAGTGAGCACTGAGAGCCTTCTCCAGATTGAGGCTTCAAGGGGATAGCTGTGTCTGCCACGCGGATTGTGCTAAAAACTAGTGGAGTTTGGATTAGGTTCTGTCGTCTGTCAAGGAGGGAAGATTCTGAATTGGAGTTCCTTCTTATAGCATGAGAGTGCAGGCAGTTCTTCTTCTTGAAGGACTTCATAGTTGGGAAGGTTGAAAGGATCAATTCCCGAAACACCTTTCTTCCACAATTCTACAAAGTTGATGGAATCAAGCAGGAAAGCTTGATCCTCATCAGTACAGATATCCTTCCTCCTTCATTCCCTATTGCATCGTTCCCATTCATTTACTCTAGGTCGCTTCCACCCACAATAGTATCTAACGTTAACATCTGGATCTGTTGGTGGTTGCACTGGAGGGAGTGGAATGTTGGGCTTCTTTGGATGATCTAGTCATAGCCTCTGTATTTTGGAGCTAAGTCCAGAGCTAGACTACTGTATATGTAGCCCAGAGAGAGAGTGGCCTTAGCAGCGTACCTTCTACGTCTGAACAATTCGTCTTCAGTCAGAGTCTGCATGTCTTCATCAGTCTGAGTCTGAAGTTCAGTTGAGGGTACAAATGGAGAGCCACCATAGATAGCCATCTGCCTTGCAGCACGGTCTGTATCAGATTTTGCCAAGTGCTCATCCACTTGTCTTTCATCTTCTTCAGTGAATGCTCTGTATATGGCACGTGGACCGGAGTCATCTATTTCAACAAGGTCTTCTCCAATATCTAAACCTTGAGTGCTAGCCTCCAATGTAGACTAAAGAAGAGCTTCATTCAGTTCTTCAATTTCAGCTTCGTCTGCATCTTCATTGACTGTGAGTGTCTGAAGTGCCATTTGCTTATTGGCCACTTTTGTAGATGCTATCTCGGCTGCTTGAATCAGGGCAGATTCAATTCTCCCGAGATCATCTATGGTTGCTTGCCTCTGTTCTTCTTCAGAAAGAGTCTTGATGGACTCAAGAATAGTTTTTTCCATTGCTTCTTCCTCTACAGTGTTGTCTGCAGGAGCCAAGGCTTCCTCAGCAGCCTTCTTCTTTAGTTCTTCAGCTGATAGAGTCTTGACAGACTCTATTACAGATTGTTCCAGCTCAATCTGTTCCTTTTCTTCAAGGCTTTTATCCAACTTAGCCTTCTTAGCAGATTCCCTTCTTGATTCCTGAGCTTTCCTTATTGTTGCTGCTTCCTTCTTGTCAGCTGGAGGAGGAAAAGATGAAGGTTTGGAAGAGGTTTGGGTTTTAGGAGGGGGTGCACCAACAACATCAAATTCTTGAGTTTGGGAAGGAGAAGGTTGAGGTTGAGGTTGGGGTTGGGGTTGAGGCTCAGGTTGGTGTTCTGGTGAAGTAGCTAGCTTGGCTTTGTGATGATGCGTATTTTGGTGGATCTGGTAAAGGGATTTTTGAGAGCAGGTTCAGGAATAGGTTCAGAGGGAGTTTCTGCAACCTTTCTCTTAAGAGAGGAAGAAGGATCCGAGGATGATACCTGTTTGGGTTTCCTGGTTTGGTCAAATGAAGGTTGGGTACGTCTGGTGAGAGGCTTGGTTTTAGTCTGAGTGTCTGCTTTAGACGCAGGAACCTCAGATGCAAAAACTTCAGATGGTTCCTCTTTGGGCTCCTTTTTCACCTTTCCTCCTTGTCTCTTCACCCACTCAGGGAATTTGTGAGCTATTCCCATCCTCACAAAAGTGGTTCCTGAGACTTGAGAGGCTCCTCCAGACACCTCAAATTCTATTATATCTACACCAGCATCCCTCATGAGTTGAGTAAACAACATGCAGTAAGGGATGGGATTCTTCTACTTCTTCGAGGAAAATCTGTTCTTGAAGGCTTGCTCCAAATGATAGAAGATCAGATCAGGGAGATTGAACTTTTCTCTTATCATGATGTGGTAGATACAGAACCTATCTCGTTCACTCACATGATCTCGAGATCCGGTTCTGGGAAGAACAATATTGAAGAGCATGTTGTGGAGCAGTCTACAGACGTGAGTCATGTTTGCAGACCTTAGAAAGTTCTTCAACACTGCAGCCCTCTTATTTGGATCTTCGCCTGTAGGTCTCACTTTGTTGTAAAGAAGCTTCTCCGCCGTCTCTTAAGTGATGGTCTTCTCCCAGTCTTTTTCGAAGATTAGCCCTTCCCCAGCACATCCAATAGCCTTGGCTATGGTTGCAGGGCTGATGGTTACTTCCGTCTGACCAATAGTGCTTCGGATACACTGGTCATCCTCCATCTTTGCTGTGCCCCAGAAGAAGGCATAGGGATCATGGTACCAAACGATATGTTTTCCAATGAAGTTGGTCCACCCAGCTCTGGTAAACATATCCAGAACATCAAACCCTTCCTTTGCCAGCTCCTGTAGACTCGCCCATTTTCCAGGAATGAAGAGCTCCTCTGGAAACGTTGCGATTGCTTTGTCTTGGTTGCAGATGAGAGGAGTAGTAGAGGATGATGTTTGCTTCTTTTGTGCCATTGTTCATAGAAGGTTAGGTTTTAGATAAGAGAAGATGAGAAAGTTTTGATCTTTAAAGTTCTTTAGAAACTCAAAGAATTTCTGAGAGATTTGAAAGATCAAATGAACCTTCTTCTTTAGGTGCTTCGTCCTTTTATACCAGATGGAATGAGAGAGGAGAGAGAACGTCATAAAAATAGCGGTTTTAAAAACATTAAAAACTTTTCGAAAATTGTCTCTTCATGGCGAAAAGGGCGGCAAACATTTTTGAGTGAAAATAAGAAGACTTATAACCGTTGTGAACGTGGGCACTTTATCGTCTATACACTTGAACATATATTAGTTCCAACAGATTAATGAAAAAGATAAGACAAAGAGTATCGTTTGATGAATGCAAACATTAATCTGAAAGCATGTGCATATGCAAATGATCCTTAATACAGACGAAACGTTCTTCAGACAAAGGTTTTGTAAAGATATCAGCCCATTGGTGATCTGTATCTACAAACTTAATATTGAAAACACCTTTTTGAACATAATCACGAATGAAATGATATCTGATTTCGATATGCTTTGCCTTAGAATGTTGCATGGGATTTTTTGATAGATTGATTGCATTAGTATTGTCACAATATACAGGTATAATGTTTTCAAAACTATAGTAATCTTGTAATTGATATTTTACCTATAGTACCTGAGAGCAGCAACTTGCAACAGACACATATTCGGCTTCTGCAGTAGATAAGGCAATAGAGTTCTGCTTCTTGCTTGCCTATGAAATGAGACAGGGTCCTATAAAGTGACATCCTCCACTTGTATTTTTCCGTTCAACTCTGTCTCCTGCATAGTCTGCGTCGCAATATCCTACTAACCTGAAATCTTGATTTTTCTTATAGAGCATACTAAGGTTAATAGATCCCACTAGATAACATAAGATCCTCTTAAAAGCTTTAAGATGAGACTCTCTAGGATCTCACTGAAATCTAGCGCACAGACAGACGCTATGCATTATATCAGGTCTACTGGCTATAAGATAAAGAAGTGAGCCAATCATATCTTTGTAGACTGTCTGATCTATTGGTTTACCTGATTCATCTTTGCTTAAGGGACTGGAAGCATGCATAGGTGTTTTCATTGGTTTAGCATCTTCCATTTTGAACTTTTTGAGTAGCTCCCTTGTATATTTCTGCTAATGAATGTAGATACCCATAATATCTTGTTTGATCTGAAGTCCTAAGAAGAACTTAAGTTCTCCCATCATGCTCATTTCAAACTCGCTTTTCATCAGATCAGAAAAGTCCTTGCAAAGAGATTCATTAGTAGCTCCAAAAATAATATCATCAACATACATTTGAACTATAATGAAATCTTTGCCAACCTCTCTTCTGAAAAGAATAGTATCTACTTTGCCTCTCATAAAATCATTTTCTAAAAGAAAAGAGCTCAGTCTATCATACCAAGCCCGAGGTGCTTGTTTCAGACCATACAGAGTCTTCTTAAGTTTAAAAACATGATCTATAAGAATGGGATCTTCAAAACCAGGAGGTTGTTTAACATAAACTTCCTCTTCAATAAAACCATTTAAAAAGGCACTCTTAAAATCCATTTGAAAGAGCTTAATGTTTTTATGAGTAGCAAATGCAAGCATGATCCTTATAGCTTCTAATCTAGCTACAGGAGCAAAGGTTTCAATAAAGTCTATACCTTCCTATTGATTGTAGCCTTGAGCTACTAATCTATCTTTGTTTCTTACCACTTTTCCTTGCTCATCCAGTTTGTTTCTGAAAACCCATCTTGTTCCAATGATGCTTTTATTCTTTGGTTTGGAAACTAGGGTCCAGACGTTGTTTCTGGTAAACTGGTTCAATTCTTCTTCCATGGCTAAGATCCAGTCATCGTCTATCATTTTTGGCTTTATCTCTGAGACAAAGGCATAAGATGCTTAATCTCTGAAGGATGATTTGGTCTTTACGCCTTCTTTTTGATCTCCTATGATATGATCTTGTGGATGATAGGTATAAATTTCCAGTCCCTTATCTGTGGTTGAGAATCAGACACTCCTTCAATCTGGGGAAGAATTTCCTGAGGAGGTTAAAGTTCGTTTGACTTTGGTGCTACAGATGGACCTACCTGCATATCTGTAAAATCATCCTCAAGATTTGATAGCCTTCTATCAGATGTTAGTCCATCATTGAACTTAACATGGATAGATTCTTCTACAACTAAGGTCCTTGTATTGAAAACTCTGTAAGCCTTAGATGTATCAAAGTATCCTAAAAAGACACCTTTATCCACTTTAGAATCAAATTTTCCCAATTGATCTTTGGTGTTTAAGATGTAACACTCACATTCGAAAGGATGGAAGCAAGCAATGTTGGGTCTTCTTCCTCTCCATAGTTCATAAGGAGTCTTTTCAATCATAGGTATGATCAATACTCTATTTTGGACATAACAAGCAGTGTTCACAGCTTCTGCCCAGAAGTGTTTAGGTAGAGAGTTCTCACAGAGCATGGTTCTAGCCATCTCTTGCAGAGTTTGATTTTTCCTTTCAACTACCCCATTTTGCTGAGGTGTTCTCGGTGAAGAGAAGTTATAGAAACTTCCATTCTTTTCACAAAAAGATTTGAACTCAGCATTCTAAAACTCAGTACCATGATCACTTCTGATACTAGAGATGCAAAAGCCCTTTTCATTTTGAACTCGTTTACAAAATATTTCAAAGACCTTGAAATACTCATGTTTATGGCCTAGGAAGTATACCCGTGTATATCTTGAATAGTCATCAATAATAACTAAGCCATATTTCTTTCCGCCTAGACTCAACATTCTAGTAGGACCAAATAAATCCATATGCAAGAGTTGCAAAGGTCTGGAGGTGGAAACAATATTTTTATATTTAAAAGAAGTTTTGATCTATTTCCCCTTTTGACAAGCTTCACAGAGAATATGAGTTTTCCAAGAAATCTCGGGCAATCCTCTTACTAAACCCTTTTTCGAAATTTTTGAAATGTGTTTCAGATTCACGTGCCCAAGCTTTTTATGCCACTTCCATCTTTCATCTTCTTTGGATAAAAGACACGTTACCTTCTGCTTGCTAAGATCTATAAGATCAATTTCATACAGATTGCTGTGCCGTCTGGCAGAAAAGACAGACTTGCCCTCATCTATTTTAACTATGCATCTATCCTTGTTGAAGGAGACTATATAACCATTGTCGTACAATTGACTCATACTTAGTAGGTTATACCTCAGACCTTCAACATATAGGACGTTGTCTATGGAGGTTAGCGAAGACATACCAACTTTACCTAAGCCTGAGATGCATCATTTTCCCATGCCTCCAAAGGTAACTGCTCCACCTTCAACTAGCTTTAGGTCTAGGAACATAGACCTTTCTCCTGTCACGTGTCGTGAGCAGCCACTGTCCAGGTACCAGCTCAAACCCTTGCCTTTTCCTACCAAAGATATCTGAAATAGGAACAATCTGAGACTTTGGTACCTAAATCTTTTTGGGTCCAGCAACATTAGTGCCCTTAGACATTTGCTTCTTCTTATGTATGCATCTGAACTTGGAGTGTCCAGATTTTCCATAGAAGTCACATTTGTCTGGGTCAGACTGAGTAAAAGCAGATGCATCCTCTTCTAAGCCTAAACCAGATTTATCATAGGGATGTTGATGATATTTTAAAAGCATAGTGAAAGTGTTATTCTCCAGAAATTTCCCAAAATCCTTAGTCAAACAGGTTACTTCTTCCCTTAGTTTTTCAACTATGGATGGATCGTCTGTTTGACTAGAAAGACTGGTTTAACTTAGACTCTCTTCTAGAGTCTTGACTTTTTCTTCCAGTTCTGCATTTGATTTCTTCGGCAATTCTATTTCACGAACATGTTTGAATTTTTGTTTAAATTTTCTACATTGCTGAGAGATCATATGACAATTCTGAAGTAAAACGGCATAAGGCATCTCTTCTTCATCGTTTGATGAAGAACCAGATGGGCTTTCAGATTCAGAACAGGTTTTTACCTTAACCTTTTCTTCTGTCTCTGCCATCAGACAGATATTTGCTTGTTCATCATCTGAGCTGCTGCTTTGCTCATTGTCTGAGTCATCCCATGTGGCCATTAGACTTTTCTTCTTTTTCTTGCCACCGTAGGACTTCTTTTTCTTTAACCTTGGACATTCAGATTTCATGTGTCCAGGTTCTCTGCATTCGAAGCAGATGATCTCCTAACTGTCCTCCTTATCTTTCTTCTTGAATCTGGAGTCTTTCTTTCTAGAGGACTGTCTAAACTTGTTTTTCTTTTTCAGCATCTGCTTGAATTTTCTAGCCATGAGGGCAACTTCATCGTCTGTAGATTTGGCAGAGCTTTCGTCTAATTCTTCTGTTTGAACTTTCAGAGCCTTGGGGACTTCTTCCACGATGGTGCTGGTTTCACCAACTTTAAGAGCAGCGGATTTGATAGCATTGTTTGTAGGCAGTTGGTCTCGGTTCTGTAGGTGCACTTCATGCACTCGTAGAACTCCCAACAGCTCATCCCAAAACAAGGTTCTCTTGTTCCTTGCTTCTTGGATAACTGTGGTCTTGGGTTCCCACACTTTGGGCATACTGTCAAGAATCTTCAAATTGATCTGAGCTTTTGTGTACGTGTGCCCAAGAGATTCAAGGTCTGAGAGAAGGACCTGAAGTCTCCCAAACATGTCATCGACACTTTCTCCTTCTTTCATGGAGAAACTTTCGTAGTGTCTGGTCAGAGTGGTAGCTTTTCTTAGTTATACATCTTCTGTTCCTTCATAGTTGGTGCAGAGAGAGTCCCAAATCTCCTTGGCCGATTTTAGTCTACGCACCTTCTTGTACTCATTTCTAGTTAAGTTGAAGGATGTTGTAATCATCTTGAGTCCATTGATCCTCGGGCCTTGTGATGGGAATATCTCCATTTATGATGATATTCCATAATTGATATTGATTGGACTTTATGTACATCTCCATGCGATCTTTCCAGTAGGGATAGTCATCCCCAAGAAAGGCTGGAGGCCTTGTTAGAGAAGCTCCCTCGGGAATGAACTGGTTGTCGTGACTTGCCATCTAGATCTTTTCCTCTAGACACGATCAGGTGCTCAACCCTTAGAGGCTGAGCTCTGATACCAAACTGTAAAGGCAAAAATCACAAGAAGGGGGGTTGAATTGTGATTTATAAAAATTTTCGCAAACTTTTTATAAACAGCTTGTAACATCTGTTGAGATCATTTTTGAAGAGAAGCTTTTTACAGACGATACTACAAAGATGAAAGCCTTTTTAAGAAAATAGATTTAAATCACAAGACACAGTCAGTTCAAGCAGTTATAAGCAAAGAGAGAGCACAAGAGATAACACAGAGATTTATAGTGGTTCGTCTCACCCCGAGACTACGTTCAGTTCTTGGCTAACCACCAAGTTCCACTAACTTTTTCAGGTTACAAGTATTCTTCACTACCACTTCTGGCTCACCCAAGTAGTTTTTGACACTTAGCCTCTCCAAGCTAAAAACCCAAGTATTCTTTACTACTAAGCCATTTCTAGCTCTAAGACAAATCACAATATTTGTTTTTGAAAAGGGGTACACAGACTTTTTAGCTAACGACGGATACAAGATTAAGACCTAAGTCTTTTACTCTTAGGATATGCAAAGGGATTTGAGAGTTTTTACACAGAGAATTTTTACAAGAGAAAGAATGAAGACTTGAAGGAATGCTTGAATTTTGAATTCAGTTCATGTGTTGTACTCAACACTTCAAATCTTCTTCTTTATATAGACTTGCTGAGGAAGTAACTGTTGTCTCTAAACGGTCTTCTTTCTTGTGTCTGACCAGCATCTGAAGGATGGTGGTTAAGGGGTATTTAATGCGAGCATTAAATGCTTGTCACCAACTAGTCATTCTGAGCTGATAAAGCACTCTGCTTATCTTTCTTGAGATATACTCTGTAACACCCTCATTTTTATTTTACTATTAATGAATATTTTTCTATAAATATTATAAGAAATTACATACTGTATTTAGAGAATATTTTCTGTACATACTTTCATAATAAAAATTATACAGTTCTACTCAGCAAATTTTTCTAAGTCTTTTGATACATTTGTTTAGGCCTAAATTTCTTGTTGATCGGACAGTTGTGTCAGACAGCTGTCCAAGATAAGATTTTCAGTATAACATTTTGGATTAAACTGTACTATAATAAATCAAGAATTTAATGTAGATTTAAAATATATACAGTTGAGAAATGAAATTACTTGTTGACTGGACAGTATGTCAGACAGCTATCCATGATAGATTTTCAAGTGTAGAATTTTGGACTAATTTATAACTTAATAGAAAGGTAATTGAATATAGATTAAAAATATATACAGTTAAAGAATTAAAATGCTAATTCCGAATTGTTAGAATTTTCTGAATGTTAGAACTTTGAGAAATTATTACGGTAAAATTCTAAGGCAGAAAATTAAGATAAAATATGTATGACATCTATTGAATTATCTATAAATTATAACATACTTAGAATAATTATTAACATTGTTTAACTAAGAAAAATAGAAATACAAATTATTAGCCAATCAAAACTTGACAAATTGACATTTCTAATGTAGTTAAATTAAGCTAATTAAACTTAGATTAAGAGACAATTAAGACACTACCCCAAGGTTTTTGATAGTGAGGAATTTAATGGTGGTGTTAGTTTCTTCAAATTCTAATTAGTTTGTAAGATAATTGAAAAGCTCTCTAATATTCTAGAAAAATCCCTAAATTTCCCACAAACTTTGACTTTTGATCACAAGCTTGGCAACTCACGTTGGGAAGTTGCCTTGGCTGTCCAAGTGGCTTAAATTGGTGACCAAATGGACTGCTTTGTGGCCAGCAGCTGGACGTGTAGTTGCTATTAAATTTGGTGAAGAAAATTTTATTTGAAAACATAATAAACAAATCAAAAGCAAAAATTGGAAAAGCTAGCTCTCCTCACAACCCAAGACCGTGAGTTTAAGGCAGCTGCAGCCCCTCCATTTTTACTCCATCCTTTCAACCAAAACTAAGAAATAAACCAACCAAATCCTCCCAAATTTCAATATGTCTTAGGCCAAAGAGAAAGATTTAGGAGGAAAACCCCAAAATTTCAAGAAACCAAGGGAGAAAAGAGAGACAAGGGGAAAAAGGAAATTCAAGATTTCTTCATCAAATTAAGGATTCAAGGTAAGGATCTTGGCATTTAATTTCAATTTAAACCAATTGGAGTTAATATAAACATGTTCTTAGGTCTAATTTCATGATTTGAGCAAGAGTTAATAAAAGATGAAATTGATTTAGGGCTTTTAGTTGATTGATGTTAGAAGCTTGAAATTGTTGTTTGAATCCATGTTTGATTGAATTCATGATGTGTTGTGATGGATTGGAATTGATTGATTGGTTTGCCTTGATTGGAAATTGAAATTTGTTCTTGATTGAGATTTCTTGAATTGATTTGATTTTGATTGGAATTTGGATTGGTTGTTTTGAGAAAATTGTTGGAAATGGAAGGTAGATCATTCGGTTATGGCTGAATTGGAAGGGTACTATGTGCAAATTTTTCAAATAACTAAGGGCAATATAGTCATTTCACATGTAGGGACACATTGGGAAATTCATAAAAAGTTTAAGGGCAAATTAGTAAATTGTAAAAATATTCAAGGGTAAAATAGTAATTTCATATGTTCTAGAAAGTTTAAGGATAATTTAGGAATTTTATAAAAAGATCAAGGGCAAAATGGGAAATTTTAGAAAATAGTAAGGGTAATTTGGTAATTTCACCCTTTGAGGGCAAAATTGGAATTTTAGAAAAAGATAGGGGTATTTTAGTAATTTTCATAGTAAAGAATAATCGGCATTTTTAGTAAAAGTTTAGTAATTTTTCCTAGTAAAGGACTAGTTAGTATTTTATTAAGGTATTGATGTTATGATGCAAAATAGTGAATTTTTATAATTTTTATGTGATTGATTAATATTAATTATTTGTTTATTAGCATCATTGTCATATTGCATACGCCTGAGTTCTTGGAAAACACAAAGATTTCAAATGAGAAATGATTTTGTTGACTAACCGGGATTGCGGTAGTCATGAAAAATGAGTATGTTTGGGGGGAATTGATTTCCAGGACTGTGTTGACAGACCGGACTGCGGTAGTCATGTATTTGAAAAGATGATTAAGATTATGAACAGAGCACTGTGTTGACTGACCGGACTGCGGTAGTCATGTATTTGAAAAGATGATTGAGATTATGAACAGAGAATATGATAGTCCTGAGAAATGGGTGAGCAGAGTAAGTTAGACAGGACTGTATAGTCTGTGATTATATAGTCTGTGGGGTGAAGGATATTGGCAATTCCACAGATGACCGGAATCTGTGAGAGCAGATGCTGTCGTGGTGGCCTTCCTAGGTATCCTGATCTCCTAATTCTGTCTAGTTTATTCGCGTTTAGTAGGGGCTGATAGCTGAATTACATGAGGTAATGGTAGGCCAGTTACTTACTAAACACTCAAAAGGGAAGTCTCCATGGAGCATGGGTCAAAATGATTTTGAGTCAACACTGCATTTGCATAAATCATACTGCATTTGTTTTATATATATATGTGATTGATAAATTTTACATGAAGTGTGTGTTGTTTATTATTGTATTAATTTTTGAGAAATTAAATGCCTGATCCGGTAAAATTTTGTCCCTAGATTTTAGGGAAGTTTTGGTTTCAGGTGAAGGAAGAAGAGTTAGAAGAAAAGATGCAGATAATTCCAGAGCTATAGTATGGGAAAATTTAGGGAAAAAATATAGTTTTAGTTAATAGATCATTTTATAAAAATGTTTCTATAAAATTTTAGTGATGTAAATTTGAATATATAACATATTATAATAGAATGTATTAGAACAAGTATGTAAAGAATAAATTAGATAGCTAAATTAAAGTTTATTAGAAGGGGGTTACATACTCCATATCCTTCTGCTGCAGTGGTCACGTCGCTTGCTCAGTCAAGTACTCATTTGCTAGCTGTAGCGCGTCTTTTGAGGTAAGGGAAAACTTCAGAAACTTTGATTCTTCTTACTGTTCCCTTTGATGCACTTCGACAAATCCTAGGAGGATGTTCTAGGAACATTCCTTGCAAAATAGATTACAAAATGATAGTGTCTGTCTGTCTGCGTATCATCTGTATCTTATAAATGCAGATACAACGTTTTCGTCTGTTGGCATTTGTAAGATGCAATCTTTTTACTTGATATTTGTTTTGTATAAAATCAAAATAATTGAGGGTCTTGATTCGTCTTATGACTCAACAAAAACCAATTTGACGACAAGGACCAACATTGATCAAGTACTTTTTAGATTTGTATTTTCTAGATGCTTATTGATAAGTAGCATAAACTATGTAGATGTCTATTGGAAAACATAAAGTTATGCCTTGAAAATGTTAAGTTGAACAAGAAATTCATATTGCACATTGACTTCTAAAATGCTAAATGCAAATGATAGTTATAACATGAAATGATATGTTATTTGATTATCATCTCATGGTAGTTCAAATTATGATGAATGAAATAACCCTCATGTTGTGGTTTTTGACTGCAAGAGGACTAAAAAAGCATTTTGCGAATTTGAGGAATTAAAAAAAGTATTTTGTGAATTTGAGAGATTAAAAAATGCAAATTTGAATTTAAGGGACTAAAAAAGATAGACTCTCAAATTTGAGAGATTAAAAACATATTAAGCCTTCATAAAAATGTTATTTTGTGTATGCTTATCATGGTAGTTCAAGTTTTGAAGAATGAAATGATCCTCATTTATTATAACACTCTTATGAATACATGGTGGCAATGTTATGACATGCAAGTGACAAGCAACGATCTTTTATGTATGGCATTTATATGTTGTGTAAACAAAGTTATGGCTTTTATAAATTATGAAAGGTCGATTCTCCAAACAATATTTTTTTTATTTGTAGGAACCGAAGACAGTACCAGGAGATTTACAACATTCACGAACCTACTCAACCAACTGAGCTAAACCCCTTTGGTATTCTCCAAACAATATAATCTCCTATGATATGTTTCAAGGATCACTAGGATATCCATAAGCAAAGATATCACCTTTACAATGACTATGAGCTCAAATCACAATCATTCAATGTTACTACATATATGTCAGCATCATTGTAATAATTGTATTTGATTCTTGAAATATTGTGCATATCTTATGCTTCAATTCAAGCCCTCTTCTTTAGTAATATAATTTAGCTTATAAAAAAATCAAAATAGTATATGCTAGCAAAGTAAAGCAAAGCAATCTAAAAGTGAAAGAAGTTATTTGTGCAACATTATCGATACCATAAGTTTACAATGACAAGATTCCATGAATTTAAGTTTGTGTGATATAACTTATTCCTATTATTCATTTTCGTTAAGTATGATTTATCATTAACATTAAATTGCTTACATTTCCAAATTGTTCTTTTATAAATTAAAAAGATGGACTTTACTCTATCATGTATGGTTACACATTAGTTATACTTCGATAACCTTGTTGTTGAGAATTTATTTCTCACCATTTTGTTTTTATTGTTTATATGTATTCACTTTTTCAAATAGCACGTTTGACCTGGCATTCGATATTACTAGATATTGGAGGACCTAAATTTGAGGCTAACACTGTTAGGTTGTGATTTCCAATGGTTTTTATTTACTAATAGTAGAATTTTTCTTTAACTTCCACTATATTTGATGCGTAAAAATATGTATTGCTTAAAGGCAAGCATACCCTACGCATTAGTAACAGTGGACCTAAAGTCTGGATATCGTACCCTAGAGACTAGTGATGATTCCTAAATAAATAAACTTAACATTGGCCAAGGAATCAAAATTGAGTTAATTTGGTTTGCAAATTAATTGTAAAACAATAGAAAAATGACCAAGTGGGATTGGTGAGAGTTTAAACAAATTACGAGACCTAAGGTCATGATTTCAGACATATCCTTACGTTTCTCCTAAATTCTATTTCAATTAAACCCCTATTATCTCTTTAATCACTAATCTTGCCTCTTAAAGTGATAGTCAAAATTAGGTCATGTTCTAAGAATCCTATTTCTTCTATTTTATTCCCTAGTAGTTCATTTAGGGTCTAAATTAAAAGAAAGGTTTGTGCATAATAGGTTAATTAAATATTGTTAATTGGATTAGAAATTTCGATACAAGATTGTTCATACAAGTTTCAAGAATTCAATTGTTATATAGGCCAATTGATTAAAAGTAATGGATTTAGGTCTTAGAGTGATCAGTCCTAAATTGAAATGAAAAACAATATAACAATTCAATTGAATGACTAAAAGAGAATTTTATTACAATAGAAGGATTAGGGTTCACAGATATGTCCTACATTACAACCCTAGATTAAGGGATTTAGCTAGCCATAGGCATTGGGAAGCATAATGAATAAACAAGGAAAGAAATCTTTACAAAGGTTTGATCCTCGTTGTGTTCTTCACACTTTTCTCAATCTATCACCCTCTCAGAAGTTCTTCCTCGCTCAAGCAAAGTAAATTTGAAACTAAAGGAAAAAAAAACTGACGCCTAGGCTATTTATAGGCATGATGGGCCTTCAATGTTGTTGAGATATGCATGGTCGTCCATAGTTATGCACGGTTGTGCTTCGACATGTTCATCTAGTTAGCAAACTCCTTTTTGAAGCTAAGCATGGTTATGCATAAATGAAGCACGACTGTGCTTCGTTTATGGGGAGAAGTCCTTTTTGCACTCTATGTCCTAGGTATGTAAGGGTGTTGGAAGGCATGCATGACCATGCTTTATCAAGCACGATCGTGCTTCTTGTCCTGGGGCCAATTCTTGACTCTTTGGGCCCTTTTGCTGCTTTCCTAGGGTTCTTTTAGCCCTGCAACAAATTTGCACTCAATTAGGCAAAAAAATCATTTAGAGTGCAATGAATAACTAAATGGTGCGAGAAATCCCATAAAAATCATAGCCAAAATGGGGTTTATTAAACCTCCCCACACTTAAGCATTGTTTGCCCTTAAGCAAAACGAAAGTTCCAAATGGAAAGCAGAAATCCATGAGATCGCTCACAATATTCAAAACCAAAGACAATATTTTTCAGAGAGGCACAAAAAAAGAATAAAAAATAAAAAAACTTCATCAAGGACTCTTTCACCTAGATGCCCAAGTAGACTTAGGTGTTCATAAATCAACCTTTTACTTAGATATGGTTACTCATAAACTCACCCCTATTAGTGTTTGCAGGTAAAAGAATAAACACTCAAATACATCAGCAAATGTGTTACCATAAGCTTATACAACAATGAAGCCACACCACAAAATCAACAGACATGCAAAAATAGGGGATATCCATGGGATGTAATGGGATTAAGGCTCAAATGTCAGGTGGATGAAAGAAAGAAAAGGATATACACAATAGTCTTAGAACAAATAGAGTGAGACAACCCCTAAGGCATTGAACATTTCCTTTTTCCTCAATTTCAAATTTCACCCACCTCTTTGCTTTCACTTGATTAATCAATTTTTCTCTTCCTCCTTCCCCTACCTTCCTCTTTTGTTTTATTGCTTAAGCACTAATTTGACTTTATTGTGCATTTTTTTTAAGAGGGATGGAGGGAGTGAAGAATCTCTTTATTCAGCAAGGAAGGCTCTTATTTCTCGAGGACATGCCTTCTCATCACAAGTTGCTTCTTTTCTTGCCACTAGGGGTCACCACAATAGATATTTCAAGAAATTCAGGGTAACAAAGAAAAGCAAATTCAGGCTCAAAGGTGGCAACTAGTGGAATGATATGAAATAAAAATTCTAAAGGTCATGAAGAAGCAATTCCAACAATCCCCAAAATTTCACATGCAAGAAGACAAGTAATATGTTCATGCATTTCAGCATAAGTTCTAGAACACACCAACTGAAAGGTAATCACACACTGCACAATAAAAAGGGGGTCTCTATAGTCTTGCCCTATTCTGGATTAAGTCTCACAATTTAAGGGCTAGTCTCAGTAAAAGCTTTCAATCTGAATAATGATGCTAACTATCAGCTTCTATTAACAAAAATTTCCCTTAGTTTCAATTACTAAAATTGACCTCTCTTTTTTTTTTGTTTTTTTTTTTTGTATCAAGTGAGCAATCTCATTTATTCCTAAAAGGCAATAAAAAAAGGGATAAGGACAACAAGAATAATGCAAAAGAACCATGCAATATGTATCACTCTAAAGAAGCATTGAATGTATGAATTAATTGGTGTAGAATTATTTCAGCTTTATTAATAGTTCGTGTTCAAGGCATACATGATTACTTCTTATAGAGGAAAGATGCTTATGGTATGTACCAAAAAAACTCTTTCAATCTACTCTTTTTTTTTATCTCTTTTTCTAATTTAATTTTAGTATTTTTAAAAACATTATCAATAGTTAAAAATGATTTTACATCATAATATAAATTATTTATTATAAAATTAAAATATAATTTACATATTTAAAAATATTTTTATTGTTTTAAATTATAATATAATTTATATATTCAAAATACTTTTTCATTATAAATTTTTGTTATATAAAATAAACATATATTTTATGCATTACAAACTAAAGTACTGGTTATATTAACAAAAAGGCCAAGACTACAGTGGACCACTAATGTAAGTGGTCTAATGTGAACCACTTTTATTAACCTTCGAATTCATCTTTGTAATGACCCATCTACGTTACATAACTATTAAAGCTAAGGTTCGTTGATTTCCTTTTCTTTTAGAAAACTCTTTCAATAATTTACTTTATGAAAATATTTTGTGAACTTTTCGCATTTCCATAAGTAATAATCAAAGTTCAAAACTCAAGATACAAATCATACATTTATAAAACATGACTAAATCAAAACTAAAAGAAGATATATTTTTAACTGCAAACAGTTCTTGGAGGTTGTACATAAGACAAACCTAAGCTAGTCATCTCTATACATAACTCAACTAGGGAAAAGAAAGTAGGAAAAACATCTTTAATCTCGGGCTCGCTCTATCTACCATGCCTCTAAGAGGAAGATCCACCTAAAAAGCCATCTACTCCCCCGAACATGATGTCCGAGATCATCACAAGCATAAACCACACGTGCAAACAGCGCAAGGGTAAGCTTACCAAACAAAACTATACATATAAGAAGATATGAATTATTAAGGAAAAGGACGAGAAAACAAGATTTTGTATACTTCAAAATACTATACATAATAACTAAAAATGTTATACAAAACTTAGTTCATAAAAATATTTATAACATGAATCCTCAACAAGATCAACAACATAAACCATCACCACTCATCACAATGAGTCATAACATCATAAGTCACATCTGACATCAACATAATACATTCACCAACATCCCTCATCACAAAGATATGTACAACACAAACCAATAAACAACCTCAGACAACAAGACTGACTCTACTCCATGGAGTTTCAACATCATATGAGCGGTCCTCATAGGCCCCATCCCCTACCACAGTCTCACCTTTGACCATTCAGGGAGTCCCTTGAGCTACCCTGTGGAGGAAGTGTGGTTTTATCAAATATAGACAAGTGTCGGTATTGGCTTACCTCTGTAAGGCTTGTAAAACCTTACATCTATTGGAATTCGCCCACTTGGCTATTCTATAGGCCCACCGTTGGCCACCACGAAAACTTCTGGCACTAGGTTGAGAGCCTACCTAGCACCCTCAACTTACGCGCCTACCCATATGTCTGTGCACCAACTGTGCACACCTAGGCACCAACTGTGCAAATACCACATTCGGAATATTTCTATGCATCAACTATGCACACACCGTATTCCAACGGCAAAACATATTTGGAACCCCTTATAGTCTTAGATACGGCACCTCTGTACCTGCCATCTCTAGTGGCCTGACTTAAGGATCCAAATACATCTCAACAACATCAATAATCATGATAACAATCCATCCCTGATACACTAAAAGGGTCACTAAACCTCTTGGGAAGTAGCTCTAAACACTCCAACACGCCATTCGGAATCAAAACATAAGGGTGGTACTTAGGAAGATATCCCACTAGGCGAGAACCCCGGGTCGCTTTAGTGGGCTGGAGTTCTGGCATGAAACTCCTCTCCCAAGTATACCATTTTTTTCTATAAAAGTCTTCCCAAAGGACATAGCTAACTCTTTTCTAACATATAGGGATGGTTCCAACACATAGTTCACATACATCATCATCATCATCTTTTCAAAATCATACTCATTAATATTTCATTTCAAATTCTTAAAACATCATAATCTCCTCCATGTTACATTTAACAAAGTATTCATTTATAGCATTCACAACTCACCTAAGTTCACCCTTTTCATAACCACTTCTCAAAGAATGTAATAATCCCCATATAATTATGGTAATTCTAATTGAAATTCATTTGGAAACCGTTAAGTCTGCAAAATGAATTCTCGCTTAAGCGCCACTTCACTCTCGCTTAAGCGCCACTTTACTCTTGCTTAAGCTAGAATTTCATAAATTAATTACTCACTTCCAGCGTTCCTCGCTTAAGCTAGCATTTTCCTTGCTTAAGCTAGGAAGTTTGGCGCTTAAGCTAGGACAGCTTCCTGACCAAAAATGCTCTATGTCCCCTGTTTCGCTTAAGCGAGAACCACTCTGTTCTTAAGCGAAACAGGGTTGTAGGACCTCGAAAACATGCTTAAAACTTCTCAATGGCTACCAAATTCATTCCAATTCAAGTTTTACATCAAACATAACATATATTCATCATTCCACACTCAAAAACAACATTCCAAGCATAGAATATACAAATACACATTCAATCATATTAAAGCTTCCCTTAGCTAAACTTTTTGACTCAAAACCTTGAGGAAGAAGCTAGGGAGGAGACTTGGTGATTCAAGAATGATCTCTACCCAACTTTGGCTATGAAATCAACTAGAGGACACCTAAATCAATCCCAAAATAAGCTTCAATAAAATTTTCACCCACCATCCAAGATTCCACATGAAACCCATCTCTCATGTTTTTGGTAGGAATTGAGAAAGAAACTAAGAGATCAAGAATGGAAAGGAATTGAACTTACCAACTTAAAATCAACTAAGGAGGCTCTAGAGAAGAAGAAATCAAGCTTCAAAATGATGTAGGAATCAATCTTCCAATAAAGAGAAAGAGAGAAAGCTTAGAAGGGAAGAAAGATTAATGGACAAGATAAGGGAGAGGAAGCTTCTTCTACGTTTAAGTTTGGGAGAATTTCAAATATTTGCTATCAACACCTATGTTTCCTTTAAGAACACCCCCTCCTCTTATATTTTTTTTTCCTCTACCACTTATGGAACTCATGTAAAATCCCAACAACAACCTTACCCTCTAAGCCCAACTGTACATGAAATATTATCAACAACACTTTAGTACATAACAAAATGATCTATTTATTAATTCTTTTATACATATTATAAATTTTAATTTTAATTTCCTCTTGCATTATTAATCTAACACTTAATCATACAATTAGGAAAATCACAACGTTACAATCTTAGCTTCATGGTTATATCGTGTGCCTTTCGCACCTGATTCTTCTCCCAACTCCTTCTAGGCAGACTTACCAAGATGGACGGGTGGCGTGGTGCACGACAAATCTAGTAGCCAGCGGCATGCTCAATCGCGTGGAACATGAGAACATTCAATGCTACCAATTGAGCAATGTCTCTGATGTAGTAGCACACCTGAAGGCCAACGCCACCGCCAGCGTCCCCAACCCCGATGGTGCACATGTGGACAACTATCATTCGTGACTGCGTCATGCTTGTTGTCATGACTGCGCTCACCGGCGCGTTGCTGTTGCTCACCAGCGCCACGCTCAACATCTTCTTCACGCTCCTCATCGGAGTTGTGTCAATAATGTCGCAGGCAGCATTGAGGTAGACCATAGTCAGGGGAGGCTGCGCAATTGAAATTCGAATCTTCCATGGGCAGCGAGTTTCGAGAGAGATGGGTGGTTATGGATCAGATTTGTACAATGACGTGGTGGCAGCCTAGACGATGGGGTTTCGCCGGAGGAGCAGCGGCTGGTTGCAGCAACGACAATGGAAGGAGGAGATTGACAGAAGATGAAGGGTGAAGAGAGAGAGAGTTTTGTTGAAAAAATAATCCTCTGTATAAGGTGTATGGTATGACCATGCAGATTAGATAAATCCTACCGTTTAGACAAATGGTGTACTATAAACCACTTGCCCACATGGTCCACCTTAGTCCTTAGCCTTTCCCTAACAAAAAAAATGAAAAAATTGAAATAACTAGCTCGTGTACGTTTTCCTTGACCCGTAGGCCAGTTGCATAGATATCAATAATTAGAGTAAGCTATTTGACAGCTAGACAAGGATCCACTTCATTAAATTAGCAAATCCATAAAGGATAAGGTCATGAGGGTGTGTGTAGTTAAGTTTTTATTTTTTTATATTTTATTTTTACTTTAAAATTATTTTAAAGTTAAAGATAAAAATAAAATATAAAATATCTTTTATTTGTTAAGTTAAAAGTTGTTTCTTAAAGTAATTAAAAATTTTCATATTTTTAAAATATTAATTGTCATATTCAATCGAAGAGTATGTTTATTAAAAAAATATTATCTATAATTAATTTAATGGACATCAAATTATTTTAATTACAATAAAAATATTAAAATACATACATTTAAAATAGTTTTAAAAATATTTAAATATCTTTTTGTCACTCACATCTATGAATTTTTTTTTCTCCAGATTTAAAAGTTATTATTTTTGTCCTCTTAATTTAAAAATGGTTAAATGTCACTTTTGATCCTTTATGTTTTAATGTTTTTTCGTTTTTATACATTAAGTTTTAAAAATCTTATTTTGGTACTTTATGTTTATTTGGTCCTTTTTTCAGTTTTTCATTCATAACGTTAGTATTTCATTAATTTTTAAATAATTAATTTAATATAGTGGCAGCTAAAAGCCATCACTAGTGTGTTGTCCTCTTTTAAAACTTAATGTACCAAAATGAAAACGCACTAAAATATAAAGGATTAAAAGTGACATATAACCTTTAAAAATAGTCAACTTTTTCACACACACAAAAAATAACTTAAAGACAAAAACTGAACTATTTCAAACTGAGGGATCAAAAGAAAATTGAGTTCAAATTTGAGAGATTAAAAAGGTATTTAATTATTTTTAAATATGTCAAAAATTATCTTAATTAATAACAATTAATTTTAATGATAATTTTTTTAAACAAATATTATTTATATATAATATTTAAATAAATTTAAATATTGATGAAAATGATAAAAAAAATATTTAAAATTTTGTATATCTTTTTCAATACTATTTTTAAAAAATAAAATTAATTTATTTAGATAAAATTTATTAACGTTAAATTATATTATAAAGTGCTTAGAAAATTCATCTCAATATTACAAATTTTTATAATAATTATTCTTTTATTTATATTATATTACTGTTTTCTGTTTCCTGTTTTTTATTTATAAAAAAATATATTCTATAATTTATAATTTATAATAGCATAAATAATCATAAAAACAACTACTCTTTTATTTATATTTTATTATTATGGTTTTCATGAGATTTAATTTTTGTTGAAATATTTATAATAATAATAATAATATGCTAAATATTATATAAAACTATGTTATTATTATATTAATTGAATGATAAATTTATATAATTACTTATTACTTATTAAAACTAATTAACTTTTTTATTTATTTTGAAATCCTATAAAATCATTTTTACTTATAAATCATATAAAACAAATTTAAATAATTTTATAAATAAATGTTCTGTTGATTAATATTTATACTACGAGGTTGAAATTTTTATAATAAAAATTAATTTATTTTGTTAATATATTTATTATAAGTAATATTTTGACTTTATTTTAAAATTAATTTATTCAATATATTTATTATAAAATAATTTTAAATTACTTTACCAATAATATCATCATTAAATTAGTTTTAATTTTTTTATGATAGGAATCACAAATATCATTCATGGGAGACAATCTTGCTCAAGATCATTATGGACGACAAAACTCTTTCTTTAAGTATTTCACACAAGTACATATCTAAGAAATTCTATAAAATCCTATAAAATCATTTTTACTTAGAAATTCTATAAAATAATTTTAAATAGCTTCATGAATAAATATTTTGTTGAATAATATTTATATTATGAGGTTGAAAATTTTATGCTAAAATTAATTTGAATCTAATTAGTTAATATATTTATTACAAAATAATATTTTGACTCTATGTTTAATAGCTTCATATACGAAAATTTTGTTGATTAATATTTATATAATAAGGTTATTTTTACATAAATATACAATAAATAAATTAAAATTAATTTATAAAATATATTTTTATTACATAAAATGTTTAAATTACTTTATCAATAATATCATAATTTAAATTAGTTTTTTTTTTTTGTAGAGAATACAAATATCATTCAAGAGGACAATCCTACTCGAGATCATTATGAGCGACAAAACTCTTTGAGTATTTCACACAAGTACATATCTAAGACTCAACAATATCATAAATTAAAACAGATTTAATTATGGTAGAGATAAACAATATCATCCAAGGAGATAATCCTCTTCAATACCACTATGGACGACAAAACTCTTTTTTCGAGTATCATTCACGGGAGACAATCTTGCTCGAAACCATTATAGGCGACAAAAGTCTTTCTTGGAGTATTTCACATGAGTGCATACTAAAGACTCAATAATATCATAAATTAAAATAGTTTTAATTATGGTAGATACCACAAATATCATTCATGAAAAACAATCTTGCTCAAGACCATTATAGACAACAAAACTCTTTTTTCCAATAATTAACACAACTATATACCAAAGAATCAACATTATTTATTTTTTCTTTGAAATCCTATAAAATCATTTTTACTTAAAAATTGTATAAAATAATTTTAAAAAATTGTATAAATAAATATTTTATTGAATAATGTTTATATTACCATGTTGAAATTTTTATACTAAAATTAATTTAAATCTAATTAGTGAATACATTTATTACAAAATAATATTTTGACTCTGCATTTAATAACTTCATATTAAAAAAATTTGTTGATTAATATTTATATAATAAGTTCAAATTTTTTATATAAAATATAATAAATATATTAAATTTATTTTTATTACATAATAGTTTTAAATTACTTTATCAATAATATCATAAATTAATTTTTAAAATAATTTCATAAATAAATATTTTTCGATAATATTTATATTATGAGGTTGATTTTTTCATACTAAAACTAATTTAACTCTAATTAGTTGACATATTTTTTTTAAAAAATATTTTAGCTCGATTTTTAATAAATTTTATATACAAAAATTTTGTTGATTAATATTTATATAATAAGGTTATTTTTTTACATAAATATATGAAAATTAATTTATAAAAATACTAAAAAGTTGTCCAATTACCGAGACACAAGTCCCTGGCAATGACGCCAGAAACTTGTTGATGATTTTGGCAAGTGCATCAAATCGTGCAAGTAACAAAGGGTGAGTAGAGTATCATATCCACATAGACTTGTACGATAATTGGGTAAATAATAGTAAATTAAATAGACTACAAAATTTAGAGAAATTTAGTAACCAAAATTAAAAGCAAATGCATAAAAATAAAAAGTAAAATAGAATGAATTTTGGTTTTGGAAAATTAGCGAACACTTAGTGTGCACAAAAAATGTGATTTAAATCAATTAAAATAATTCACTGAGGTTTAACTTCGTTGGACTTCCTAATATACAATCACAACTTATTCCTATTTAATTAAATTTTAGTTATCAGTCCACCTTAGTCCTTAGCCTTTCCCTAACAAAAAAATGAAAAAATTGAAATAACTAGCTCGTGTACGTTTTCCTTGACCCGTAGGCCAGTTGCATAGATATCAATAATTAGAGTAAGCTATTTGACAGCTGGATAAGCATCCACTTCATTAAATTAGCAAATCCATAAAGGATACGGTAATGAGGGTGTGTGTGGTTAAGTTTTTATTTTTTTATATTTTATTTTTACTTTCAAATTATTTTAAAGTTAAAGATAAAAATAAAATATAAATTATCTTTTATTTGTTAAGTTAAAAGCTGTTTCTTAAAGTTATTAAAAAATTTCATATTTTTAAAATATTAATTGTCATATTCAATCGAAGAGTATGTTTATAAAAAAAATATTATCTATAATTAATTTAATGGACATAAAATTATTTTAATTACAATAAAAATATTAAAATACATATATTTAAAATAGTTTTAAAAATATTTAAATATCTTTTTATCACTCACATCTGTGAATTTTTTTTCTCCAGATTTAAAAGTGATTAATTTTGTCCTCTTAATTTAAAAATGGCTAAATGTCACTTTTGGTCTTTTATATTTTAGTATTTTTTCGTTTTGGTATATTAAGTTTTAAAAATCTTATTTTGGTACTTTATGTTTATTTGGTCCTTTTTTCAGTTTTTCATTTGTAACGTTAGTGTTTCATTAATTAACTTTTAAATTTTGAAATAATTAATTTAACATAGTGACAACTAAAAATCGTCACTAGTGTGTCGTCCACTTTTAAAATTTAATATACCAAAACGAAAACACACTAAAACATAAAGAATTAAAAGTGACATATAGCCTTTAAAAATAGTCAACTTTTTCACACACAAAAAATAACATAAAGACAAAACTGAACTATTTCAAACTGAGGGATCAAAAGAAAACTGAGTTCAAATTTGAGATACTAAAAAGATATTTAATTATTTTTAAAAATGTCAAAAATTATCTTAATTAATAACAATTTATTTTAATGATAATTTTCAAAAAAATATTATTTATATATAATATTTAAATAAATTTAAATATTAATGAAAATGATAAAAAAATACTTAAAATTTTATATATCTTTTTCAATACTATTTTTAAAAAATAAAATTAATTTATTTAGATAAAATTTATTAACGTTAAGTTATATTATAAAGTGTTTAGAAAATTCATCTCAATAATTTGCCTATAGGAAAGTTGCACAAGTAGAAATAATTAGAGCCAAATTGTCTAGTAGTTGGAACATAATCTATTTCATTAAATTCGCAAATCCATAAATTAAGGATTAATGTCGTTCTCCAATACAGTAATATAGTGCAAGCCAACTCGTTTTGAATACTGTCCATAAATGGTGTCGACTTTTGCATGACTTATCTTATATGGAAGACTTGGTTTAACTTGAATAAATATTGTATTACAAATGTTGACTTTTATTAATACTAATCGCTCTTTATTTTTTTTAAAGATAACTTCTACAAGTGATAGATTTTAATTATAATCGATCTTTAAAATTTTTTTTAAAGCAATCCGTTTCAAATATATGCTAAAATGATTAGTTTTATCTCATAATTAAATTTTATTACATATTACATATTTTTTAGTTTTCATTCTTAAACGTGAGAGAGACTAATTAAGACCTTAAGAGCTCAACTGCTTTCTTTTTTTAGTTTAATAGTTACTTTAAAATTAAAGTTTGAAATAAGAATTTAAAAAAAAAAAGTATAAATCATTTGATAGGTTCCATTTTTTAACTTAAAAACTTCTTTTAAGCTAAAAGGTATTTAATAAAAAAAAATTTAAAAGATACTGTTTCATTAGAGATAAAAATATTTTAATGATAATAAAAGTAAACAAAAATATTAAAATGCATATATTTAGAAGTTTTAACTTTGAAAATTTCAAAAATATTGTAATTAAAAAAAAAATCATTTCTACCTATTAGAGACAAATAAACTCTCATGTCACGTGTCCTCTCCTCACTAAACATATTTCCCGCTCATCTTCTACTCCCTCCTCCTCGTTTTCTTCCTCTTTCACTGCACGCCCTTTCCTCTTTTTTTTTTTTTTTTTTTTTTTTTTTCAATCTCACGTTTTCCTTCCTTCCCTCCTTCCAGTTACTTTCAACTCCATTTCATAATTTTCTCCCCTTTTCTTTTCCTTTTTTCAATATTACAATTTTTTATAATAATTATTCTTTTATTTATATTATATTACTTTTTCTGTTTTTATTTATAAAAATATATATTCTATAATTTATAATTTATAATAACATAAATAATCATAAAAACAACTACTCTTTTATTTATATTTTATTATTATGGTTTTCATGAGATTTAATTTTTGTTGAAATATTTATAATAATAATAATAATAATATGCTAAATATTATATAAAAATATGTTATTATTATATTAATTGAATGATAAATTTATATAACTACTTATTACTTATTAAAACTAATTATAATTTAATTAACTATTTTTTTTATTTGGAAATCCTATAAAATCATTTTTACTTATAAATCATATAAAATAAATTTAAATAATTTTATAAATAAATGTTCTGCTTATTAATATTTATATTACGAGGTTGAAATTTTTATAATAAAAATAAATTTATTTAGTTAATATATTTATTATAAAGTAATATTTTGACTTTATTTTAAAATTAATTTATTCAATATATTTATTATAAAATAATTTTAAATTACTTTACCAATAATATCATAATTAAATTAGTTTTAATTTTTTTATGATAGGAATCACAAATATCATTCACGGAAGATAATCTTACTCGAGACCATTATGGACGACAAAACTCTTTCTTTAAGTATTTCACACAAGTACATATCTAAGAAATTCAATAAAATCCTATAAAATCATTTTTACTTAGATATTCTATAAAATAATTTTAAATAACTTCATGAATAAATATTTTGTTGAATAATATTTATATTATGAGGTTGAAAATTTTATACTAAAATTAATTTGAATCTAATTAGTTAATATATTTATTACAAAATAATATTTTGACTCTGTGTTTAATAACTTCATATACGAAAATTTTGTTGATTAATATTTATATAATAAGGTTATTTTTACATAAATATACAATAAATAAATTAAAATTAATTTATTAAATATATTTTTATTACATAAAATGTTTAAATTACTTTATCAATAATATCATAATTTAAATTAGTTTTTTTTTTGGTAGAGAATACAAATATCATTCAAGAGGACAATCCTACTCGAGACCATTATGAACAACAAAACTCTTTGAGTATTTCACACAAGTTCATATCTAAGACTCAACAATATCATAAATTAAAACAGTTTTAATTATGGTAGAGACAAAAAATATCATCCAGGGAGACAATCCTCTTCAAGACCACTATGAACGACAGAACTCTTTTACCAAGTATCATTCACGGGAGACAATCTTGCTCGAAACCATTATAGGCAACAAAGCTCTTTCTTGGAGTATTTTACATGAGTGCATACTAAAGACTCAATAATATCATAAATTAATTTTTTAAAATAATTTCATAAATAAATATATTTCAATAATATTTATATTATGAGGTTGATTTTTTTATACTAAAATTAATTTAACTCTAATTAGTTGATATATTTTTTAAAAAAAATATTTTGTCTCGATTTTTAATAACTTTTATATACATAAATTTTGTTTATTAATATTTATATAATAAGGTTATTTTTTTACATAAATATATGGAAATTAATTTATCAAATATTTTTTTTATAAAATAGTTTTAAATTACTTAGTCAATAGTATCATAAATTAACTTAGCTTTAATTTTTTAAAATGAATACCACAAATATCATTCATAGGGGACAACCCTGCTTAAGTCCATTATGAACGACAAAGCTCTTTCTTTGAGTATTTCACACAAGTGCATACAAAAGACTCAATAATATCATAAATTAAAATAGTTTTAATTATGGTAGAAACCATAAATATCATTCATGGGAGACAATTTTGTTTAAGACCATTATGAACAAAAAAACTATTTTTCCAAGTAGTTAACACATCTGCATACCCAATACTCAACAATATATTATTTTTACTTTGATATCCTATAAAATCATTTTTACTTAGAAATTGTATAAAATAATTTTAAATATTTTATAAATAAATATTTTGTTGAATAATATTTATATTATGAGGTTGAAATTTTTATACTAAAATTCATTTAAATCTAATTAGATATTATCTTTATTACAAAATAATTTTTTGATTCTATGCATGATAATTTCATATACGAAAATTTTGTTGATTAATATTTATATAATATAGTTAAATTTTTATATAAAAATTTAATAAATATATTAAAATTAATTTATTAAATTTATTTTTATTACAAAATAGTTTTAAATTACTTTATCAATAGTATCATAAATTATTTTTTTAATTTTTTTTATGATAGAGACCACATGTATAATTAATAAGCACGTCACTAAGAAATATTTTTATGTTTGTGTTAATTGTCATAATTGTTAAGTACAATCTAAACAGAAATGTTGTAACTTTTCGGACATAGAAATAAATAGGCTAAATAATTAAGGCAAGATATATACACAATATTATGCTAATTTAGAAATTAAATATTATTAATCAAATTATTAATAGGAGTATTTGATCTAATTTATAATTTATCTAATCTACTATATAAATATACCATGATTGACTTAAATCTAAAATATAACTATCTAGAAATGAAACAAAAATAATTTTATACTAAATTATTCTTTTCTTTAAAATATATAACTTTAGTGTGTTTATTTTTAAATTAACTTCATTTTATATTTTTATTTTTAATATACTTATTACATATAATATCGATATAAATCCCTAATGGAAATTTGATTGAAATACTTGGAGAAAAATATTAGTCTTTTAATTATATGTTACAACTAATATACGTTTCTATAATTAGTTAATAGCGCATGATTAGGTTAATTAAGGAGAAAAAAGACATCTGCATTAAAGAACTTAAAAGTTAGTAACTTAGTATATTTTCTTCTCATGTGACGAAGATAATACTAAACACTTATAACAACACATCACATAAGTGTTAATGAAATATAAATCGACTATTAGAGATTAAAATAATAATTTATTTTGAGTAATATTTATTTCAATAGTTTGCATCTAATTTAATTAATTTTTGTATTTTAAATTATTCAAAATATCATTTATAAACTATAATATTATAAAATTAATAATTTTTTATTTACAGATATAGTTGTAATATATTTGAATAATTTTATTATTTCATAATTTAAAATTACAAAATTATTTAAATTTAACAAAAGTTAAATCTTTTAAATCTTTTATACATAATAAATTTCACATACAATTTTAAAAATATTTTAAATGATATAAGAAATATATTTGGCACTATAATCAAATATATATATGTTCTCAGGTTGAATACTCTCTCATTCTTTCTATCATTATGTAGAATTTAATTAATTAATTATGTTTATCTCAAAGAAAATATTTAATTTTATAAACAAATTATTTTAAACATGCGGCAAAATAGGAATAATCCGTGCGTTTGCACAGATATCTAACTAGTTCATGATAATTTGCAGTCATTCTAATCATATTTTTCTGCATATGTACATTGACCTATTTTATAATTCTAATCATATTTTTCTGCATATGTACAGTTCTTACATGCTATCTTTTGTAGATTGACTGCGATTCCCTTGTCTTTGATTCTTCATTATACTATGATGTGGAAAAAATAACGAGCTGTCAGGTTATAATTCGACAATAATAAAAACAATACCTATATTAATGGAGAGTGGTTGTCTGTTGAACTATTAAATATGACGTTGAAAAAAATGATTGGAATGACTGCAAATTATCATGAACTGATTGGATAACATCATAACAGTGAAAACAATACTAATTATACTGATTGCAAGTTTTGTCCTAAATAAAATGGGGGCGTCAAATTACCCCCGCAAGAATCGTACATTGTAACTGCTACACTTCAAACTAACGTTGTGTCCTGTCGATAGAAATAAAACACAGTAGACAAAAATAAGATGCGAGCATTTAATACTAAAGAATTTGAAAAAAGTTAAAGTTATAAATTTTTAACTTTTCAAAAATCATTTCAAACAGTAAAAATTGATTATTTCACTTAAATAATTAATTTTTTTTACCAATTTAATTGATTATTTATACATCATAATCGATTTTAAGGATTATAATATCAATTTAATAGATTATTTGTGTATTATAATTGACTATTTGTGCATTTAAATCGATTATTTATATATTATAATCGATTTTTGTGTGTCTATTTAATTCTCTTATCCCTATTTCATCTAATACCAAACAACTTTGCAATATTATCTATACTCTATTTCTCATCCATTTCTCTTAAAACAAACAACACAACATACAACTTTATTTCTACTTTATTTTTTCTTTTTTAAATTATCTCTCTTTTATTTTCATCTATCCAATTTCTCTCTTCTAAACCAAACTACAACGTAATACTCAATGATAAAGAAGAAAGAAAATAATTCATGAAAAAAAAAGTGAAAATAGATGAAAAATAAAAATATTTTGTTAAAGAAAAATAGAAAAGAGATGAGAAAAATAGTGAGATCAATAAAAATAGATGAAAAATAGTACACTGAGTCTTACTAATTTTAAAATAATTTTTCACATGCATCAACTATACTAAACAAACCTACTGAATTCCATCTGCATCAAATTATTTTTGTCGCCACAAACAAAGCTTAAGAGTATGTTTGGTATATTAAAAATAGAGGGAGAGAAGAAAGAAGCAAGTGAAAATGGGTTGTTTGATAAAGTGGAATTGAAGTGAATTTTTTAAAAAGTTAGTGAGCCTTACCAAAAAACATTTCCATGCCGCATTGCGTGGAAGTGTGCAGAAATTTCTTGTCGAAGAGTTCTAAGAAAAAGGGGAAAAAAAAACATTACAAAACTCTTAAATTAGTGAGATCTTTTGTTAGTTTTGTTTCTTTGTAATTTTGGTTGGGGTTCGATGATCTTCTGAAGGAGAAAAAAGGCTTGGAAGAAGGTGGTTGCGATGGTCGGCGGAGATGTTGCCATCGTTGGCTTCAGGGAAGTGCTTGGCAGTGAGAGAGAAAGGCAGGGACAAAAAGGGGAAATAAAAGAAGAAAAGAGAGAAAAGAAAAGGAAAAAAATGAAAAAAAAAATCTTAAACCTTCATTTGAAAATTAAATATATCTAATGGTGAAAAACTAATTTCCCACACTGGGAGATCTAATGAAGTCTCTCACATTAGCTGCCGCCCAAGTTTTAGTATATACTAAAACTTATTTCTTATAAAAAGAACTGAAGGAAGTATTATTATTATTATTATTATTATTATTATTTGTTTAATCAAGGAGTATTTAAGATTTTTTATTTGGTACCTAACTAATTCTCCTTTCACTGAATATTATTATTTTGGTGTATAGATATAGGTAGAGTTGAATATTAAAATATCTATATTTATACTCGTTAAAATTTATGAATAATTATTTATACCCAAACCTATATTTATTAATTAGATAGTTTTTTTACTTATCATAAATAATTTTTGCAAATACCCACAACTGGGTTGAATTATCATGCCTATGCATATGTACAGTCATTATAGGCCTTTTGTAGTTTGATTGCGATTCTTTTGCTTTTTTTATTCTTCATCATCTCTTGTCAATTGAACTACTAAATATGACGTGGAATAAATAACGAGGTGTCAGGTTATTATATTTTAATGACTTAATGGAGAGTGATTGTTCATTTGTTTGTCCAGCTATTAAATATGATGTGGGAAAAACATAACTAGCTGTCAAGTTATAATTGGATAACAATGAAAACAATATATTTATGATAATGATGGTAAGTTTTGTCCTAAATGAAATTCCCTACAAGAATCGTACATTGTGACTGCTACACTTTCAAACCAAAATATTTTCAAATCCAGGCTTTCACATACGGATGGCAAAGTTGACCGGGTAAGGTGGGCAGGCCCACCAGCCCACCACAAATTTGGTAGGATGGGATGGAGTCTTCAGCCCACTTGAGTCCGCCTCACCTAGCCTGCCAACCTATCGGGCCACAGGCGGGGAGGGGTGGGTTGGCCCGCCAATCTGTTACTACTTATTTTTTTATTTTTTAAATAATATATTTAAAATAACATAAGTTATTAGGGACTATTAATATTTTGTGGTGTACTTTTGAAAGACTATTAGTTTGTGCTGTTGAACTTTTGAATGAAATGGAATAATATTTAAGCCTCTTTAAGATGTTATTCATGATGATGTTGAACTTGTGGTGTTGAAAGACTATTAGTTTGTGGTTTATTGAAGAAAATGAAACAATATTGCAAATGTTTTTAATTGTGTTTCCACTTCACAGTAACAAAAACGCTCTCTACTGTCATTTTATGATACAAGTGATGCAAGGTCATTTTATTTATGTTTTATTTGCAATAAATTAAAAAACTTAAAAAAAATTCAATTTTGGCGGGTCAGTCCACCAGCCCGCCAACCCACTCTTAGGCAGGGCGGGCCAAGCTGTGTAGCTTGTCCTAACTATGGCGGGCCAGCCCGGCCTTGCCCATTTTTGGCGGGCCACAGGCGAGGCGGGCCAAAACGGGTGGGGCCAGCCCGTTTTGCCATCCACACTTTCACACATTGTGACAGCTAGCAATACTTCAAACAAACAATGTTTTTACTATGGGTGAAAGTGTGAAGAGATTAAAAATGAAATGAGTATATTTTTTCCCTCATTTTATTTTTATTTTTGTTTTTAGTCTTTTATAATTTTTTTTTTCTGTTTTTAGTCCTTTAAAAATTGTTTTATTTTGTTTTTAGTCCCTGACATCAATTTCAATTGTTAAGTGATGACGTGGCAAATAAAATTTGGGCTTGAAAAATGTCTATCTTAGTTTCTAGCAGTTTTTAACTACTGCAAATTTTCTGGCACACTAAAATAGTCAGAAATGTTAAAAAAATAATAAAAAAATCAAAACCTCAAACACCAGATTTTATGAAATCACAAGAAATGTTACAAAAGTAAACATTTCTGACCTCCAAAAATTTGTAGCGGTTAAAAGTCACTAGAAACTTAATAAGGAAATTTCTGTAACGACCATCAGATCTGGCGTCGTAGTAGCTCCACTCCACGACACTTCACTCAACTCCTCATTGGTCAGAACCCTTCACCAGTCAGAACCCTCGGTGGGTAGCCCTTTCTGAGACGTCCAACGTTTTCAGGATCATTGACTGTCCCCACAAACAAATACGAGACTTCTTAGCATGCTTTGTCCTCACTCGCACACTTCCTGAGAAATTTCCCAGGAGGTCACCCATCCCATAATTGCTCCAAGCCAAGCATGCTTAACTGTGGAGTTCTTAAGTGATGAGCTACCAAAAAGTAGACGCGTCTTGTTGGTATAGGTAGTACAAATTATTTCCTTTAAGTCATCATCAACTATATAGTCCCACACCTATACAGCCTCTAGATCCCTCTCATTCCAGTGTGATTCGCCTAGGTGTTACATGCCCACCACTTTTCGCTTGGTTCATCCTCGAACCACACCGTACTGGGAGAGAGGTCTGCTCTGATACCATTTGTAATGACCATCATATCCAGCGTCTTAGCAGCTCCACTCCACGACACTTCACTTCACATGGTGACACTTCACTCAACTCCTCGTTGGTCAGAACCCTTCACCGGTCAGAATCCTCTGTGGGTAGCCCTATCTGAGATGTCCGACCACTTTCAGGATCATTGACTGTCCCCACAAACCAACACGAGACTTCTCACCGTGCTTTGTCCTCACTCGCACACTTCCTGGGAAACTTCCCAGGAGGTCACCCATCCCATAATTGCTCCAAGCCAAGCACGCTTAACTGTGGAGTTCTTAAGTGATGAGCTACCGAAAAGTAGATGCATCTTGTTGGTATAGGTAGAACCAATTATTTCCTTTAACTCATCCCCAATTGTATAGTCCCACACCTATACAGCCTCTGGATCCCTCTCATTCCGGTGTGATTCGCCTGGGTGTTACAATTTCCACACACAGTTTATGCTCAGCATGTCATAATTTAACAATTAAAATTAACGTCAGGGACTAAAAACAGAACAAAACAATTTCTGAGGAACTAAAAACAGAACAGAACAATTTATGAGGGACTAAAAACAGTAAAAAAAAAACTTTGAAGGACTAAAAACAAAAATCAAGATAAAATGAGGGATCAAAAATATATTTTATCCAAATGAAATTGTTTGATTGAAGTAAAAGTGATATTCTTTTTGAACTGAAATATAAATAAATTTTTTTTTATATGTAATGGACTAAAATCGTAAAAGTGATATTAAAATATTTTCAAATCCGCACATTCACAGTGTGAAAGTGCATTAAAATATTCAGTGTCGTTATATCATTAATTGATCTGATAGGTTCCTAGTTGAAATTCATGAATTGCTTTTATAATGTACTGAGTATACTAACTTATTAGTTCAATTAATAAGAGTTTATTTGGTATGCTCAATGTTCTGGAAGTAAAAAAAGTTATATTGTTAATAAATGAGAAATCATATTTTTTTATGCATAAAAAAATGAGAAATCATTTATATTATTATTCTTTTTAGAATTGAATTGAATGATAGTATGATTTTCGTATAACTATTATATAAATAATTAATTTTATTATAAGTTTAATGTTTATGTATTATTAATGTAAAATTATTTACACTGTCAATCAATTAGAAATTATCATTGATATAAGATAGTTATTATAAAAATCAACAACCTTATCGTATATACTAATTTGTAAATAGGTTATAATATAAAATTATTTTACAATGTCAATATATAATTTATTTTTTCTTTTATTATATCAAAGTTTATAATGTTACAGGATCAATACTATTCATTCAACTAATAAACCATGGTTTTACTAAGGGAATGTCTGGTACAAATTTATAAACACTGATTTTTTTAATCAATTATATATATATATATATATATATATATATATATATATATATATATATATATATATATATATATTATCAGTATAAGCACCGAATTTAATTACAATGAGTGCAAATACGGTGACAGTAAGTCTCAATTTTTTTTATAACTATTTTATGGTAAAATTTATAGTTAACATTAATTTATTTTTATAAAGATCACAAGTTTATTTTTCCGAGACAATTAAGTTTGCTCGAGTCCTATAAGACTATTATTATATATGACAAATTCTTCTTATGAGTATTTAATATAGTTGTATATCAAAGATTCAAATTCAAAATTACTAGTATACATTAATTTAAATATATCTTTTAATTAAAATTAATTTCAAAACAAGTGAAAAAATGAGGATAGTTGAATGGTAAAATGTGCAATTAAGTCAATAAATTTTCATGGACTACTATTTAAATTAAATCAATCAAGGACTTATTTGATGGACATGAATCTTTTTTAAAAAAAATTGATAACTTAATTTTGTCTTTTACAAATATTGAGTTTTATTAATAATTATTAGCCCTTGATAATTTTTTTCTAAGATAACTTTTCTAAATTGCTTTAATGGTATATGTATTAATAAACTTATACTGAATATCGTACACCAATAAATCATTTCTATAATTAAAAAGAAAAGAAAATTAAATTATTTTCATATAATTTTTAATTTAATTTTATAAATTATTCTGAAAATTTTATTGAAATAATCTATAAAAAAAACTTATAGATAGATTATAAATTATTTTTAGAGTAGATTACACTACACTTTTGAGGTTTTGGCTAAATTACACATGCATTTCTTGCTTTTTAACTATTACAATAATACCTCTTGTAGGAGATATTATTGTAATATATAAGGGGATATCAATGTAATGTTCTCAAACATTAAGGGAGTGTCATTATGATATTTTTGAATATAAAGAAGAGTTAGTGAAAAAATAGAAAAAACAACAAGAAAAATCCGTATATAAATGGAAGTAATTTAGGAAAATAAAATCAACAAGAATTTTTTTTTAAAACTAGAATCCTCTTGTTTAAGGTTCATAAAGGACACTAATGTACATGTCATTCTAACTAAAAATTTATAATATCACTAGTTTGACTTTCTTGAGTTCCTCCTATAGTAAATCCTAATAGTGTCTGCTAGCCTCTTGCATATGGAAATAAGTCATATCATGTTTATTTTTTATATGATAAGGTTGTGTACAAACCTTACTTAGACTGATTCAAGAAAGGGGGTTATTTACAAACAAATTACTATAGTAGGGTCTTTTCGAAACATTTTATCAAATTGAAATAGTCAATGCTGAAAAATGACAAAAGTTCTCAGTGCTACGTCAGTTTTATTTATTTTTTATTAAAAAAGAAAAAAATTTGGTTTATTTTTTGTATGATAAGGTTGTGTTCAAATATTTCTGTGTATCTCTACTGTAACAAGAGAGAGAAACACAAGATTTGAACATAGCAAGTCACTTACCTGTCTCATGTAACGTGACCTTCTGTGATAAATGGACATTGGTACTGAAAGTGGAAGGACAACTCTTTCGTCTGTTGGCATTATAAGACACAATCTTTTTAGCTTAATATTTATTTGTATTAAATCAAAATTATTGAGGGTCCTAATTCGCCTTATGACTCAACACTATCATTGTTTAAAAATGTTTTCCTTGAAAATTGTTATATAAGATTAAATTAAACACAAATGAATGTGATATCTGATCAAATTTAACACAAATTAATGTCAATACGATATTGTACTGACTTTTAATAGTTTATTAAATTTACATTTTTTCATTCATTCTCTTAATTTTTATTTTCAATATTATCTTTTAAAAAAATAAATAAGTATTTAATAATTTATTTATATTATTTAATACATGAAAACACAATATTTTTTAAATAACCTTTAATAAAATTGTAATAAAAATGTTAAATTGTTGTTTATAAAAAAATATATTAAATTGCTATTTTTAATTTTTAAGTTTAATTATAATTTGTCTTCAAAATATTCAAAAATGTCTTTCGAACATAAAATATTATAATATCATATCAAATTTAATACAAATGAATGTAATATATAACATTGTGCTTATATGTAATCATTTAAATATGTGTTCTTAAATTTCTATTGTTTCTTTCTTTCGCCTAATTTTGTTTCCAATATTTTTACAGAATGTTAAATTAATGAATTCTATAAAAAAATATTTTAATATAACAATATGTGAGTTCTTCCAGTTAAAAATGATTTTCTTATTTTTTTTCATCTTATTTTTGTTATATAGTTTTATTTGTCTATATATAGAAAATTTTTTACTTCAAGAAAGTGACATTGTGAAATTTAAATTTATAGTTGTATAATATTTTTTTTTTAAAATGAGTTGTATTATAAAATAAACACATCTAATTATCTTTTATTATTTTTATAAACGAACAAGTTCCTTATTGCGAAAAGTTAAATTAGTTTTAGATCATTTTTAAGCAATATAAAAATTAACAACATTGTTAATATATTTTATATATACCAAAAATTTATTCTCTCCTCAATAAACCTGTGCATCGCACGGGTATTATCTAGTTTTATTATATATTTTTGAGTTTTCATTCTTAAACGTGAGAGACTAATTAAGACCTTAAGAGCTCAACTTCTTTCTTTTTTTTTTTTAGTTTAATAGTTACTTTAAAATTAAAGTTTGAAATAAGATTTTTTTAAAAAAAAAAGTATAAATCATTTGATAGGTTTCATTTTTTAACTTAAAAACTTCTTTTAAGCTAAAAGGTATTTAATAAAAAAAATTAAAAGATGATGTTTCATTTGAGATAAAAATATTTTAATGATAATAAAAGTAAATAAAAATATTAAAATGCATATATGTTTTAATTTTTAAATTTTCAAAAATATTGTAATTAAAAAAATTATTTTCATGATAATTTGCAAATAATTTATTATATTTTTTTGATAACCATATTATAGGTGTCAAATATATTTATTAATTTTACTAATGATTAATCTTCAAAAAAAAATTTGATTAGTCACGTTTAATGATAATTTTCAAATAATTTATTATATATAACCTTAATTACTGAGGGGTCTAGCTCAGTTGGTTGAATAAGATGCGTGAGTTGCTGTAAATCTCCCGGTACCGTGTTCGATTCCTACGAATAAAAAAATATATGTAACCTTAATTGATGAACATTGTATATTGATTAAAAAAATATAAAACGTTTTATTGCTATCCAATCATAACATAACAAGTATATTAATTTGTCCACATATAGAGACTTAACAAACTAATATTTAATTTAACACCTTTAGTGCCTTTTTCTTTATGCCTTGTTTTGTAGAGAGGAAAAAAATGATAGATGGAAATATAAAAAGGATAAGTGAAGATAGGTAAGAATAAATTAGAAACTAAAAGTGTTTAGTTGAAAAGAAATAGAAACAGATGAAGAAAGGGATAGAGAAATGTGTAAAAATAAGTGAGAAATAATATAATGAGTTTCATCAATTTTAAAATTATTTCTCCTCTAAATCTACTCCACTAAACAACCCAAATGATTTCCATCTACTCCACTCTTCCAATTTCTTTTTTACCAACAAACATACACTTAATAAGTATCCTTGTTCCAAACTCAAATTTGAATTCTCTCACCATATTTCCTTTCCACTGGGATATCCTAGACACGAGTAGCCATGTTCTTCATCCCAGATCAGAACTCAATTTGCCACTTTGGTTATAGCCCATTCTTTAATATAACTACTCGTATGTTTGATATAAATGATATAGCAACTATTAAATAAGCTCTCAGAGGCTCAAATCAAATGGCAAAAGGATTGAGATATAATAATATTAATGAATTTTGTCATGTATAGGGAAATAAATAAAATCAAATCAAATCAAACAATATCATTAGTTATGATACATAGTAAGTAAGCAAAAATAGGTGCAGTTGTGTTGGGTAGCAGCAGCAGCATACGCATGTATCAATCCAAAGCATTGGAGACATTATAGTTTAGCAAAATTACCGGAGACTTCATGACTGCTGCTGTTGTGAAATTTTAATTTTACGTTTTAATTAAGTTTTGGGTATTCTAATGGTTTGAATGACTATATTTTATTGACCTATTTTATAATTCTAATCATATTTTTCTGCATATGTACAGTTCTTACATGCTATATATCTTTTGTAGATTGACTGCGATTCTCTTGTCTTTGATTCTTCATTATCTCTTGTCAGTTGTTGTTGAAGTACTAAATATGATGTGGAAAAAATAACGAGCTGTCAGGGTATAATTCGACAATAATAAAAACAATACCTATATTAATGGAGAGTGGTTGTCTGTTGAACTATTAAATAACATTGAAAAAAATGACTAGCTGCCAGGTTATAATTGGATAACATCATAACAGTGAAAACAATATACTGATTGCAAGTTTTGTCGTAAATGAAATGGGGGCGTCAAATTACCCCTGCAAGAATCGTACGTTGCGACTGCTACACTTCAAAGTAATACTCAATGATCAAGAAGAAAGAAAATAATTCATGAAAACAAAAATAGATGAGAAAAAAAATAAAAAAAATAAAAGTATTTAGTTGAAGAAAAATAGAAAAGAAATGAGGAGAAAAATAATGAGATATATAAAAATAGGTGAAAAATAGTACACTGAGTCTAGTTAATTTTAAAATAAATTTTCACATGCATCAACTATACCTAACAAGCCTATTCAATTCCATTTGCATCAAATTATTTCCCCCACAAACAAAGCTTAAGAGTGTGTTTGGTATATTAAAAATAGATGGAGAGAAGAAGGAAGCAAGTGAAAGTGTGTTTAATATACTTATAACATATAATATCATTATAAATCCCTAATAGAAATTTGATTGAAATACTTGGAGAAAAATATTAGTCTTTTAATTATATGTTACAACTAATATACTTTTCTATAATTAGTTAATAGTGCATGATTATGTTAATTAAGGAGAAAAAAAACATCTACATTAAAGAACTTAATAGTTAGTAACTTAGCATATTTTCTTCTCATGTGACGAAGATAATACTAAACACCTATAACAACACATCACATAAGTGTTAATGAAATATTAATCAACTATTAGAGATTAAAATAATAATTTATTTTGAGTAATATTTATTTCAATAGTTTGCATCTAATTTAATTAATTTTTATATTTTAAATTATTCAAAATATCGTTTATAAACTATAATATTATAAAATTAATAATTTTTTTATTTACAGATATAGTTGTAATATATTTGAATAATTTTATTATTTCATATTTTAAAATTACAAAATTATTTAAATTTAACAAAAGTTAAATCTTTTTAAATTTTTTATACATAATAAATATCTCATATAATTTTATAAATATTTTAAATAAAATAAGAAATACTATAATCAAATATATGTTCTCAAGTTGAATACTCTTTCATTCTTTATGCCATTCTGTAGAACTTAATTAGTTATTTATATTTGTCTAAAAAAACATTTAATTTTATAAACAAATTATTTTAAACATATGTCAAAACATAAATAACCCATGTACATGTGCCTAACTAGTTCATGATAATTTGCAGTCATTCTAATCATATTTTTCTGCATATGTACATTGACCTATTTTATAATTCTAATCATATTTTTCTGTTTATGTAGAGTTCTTACATGCTATTTTTTGTAGATTGACTGCGATTCTCTCGTCTTTGGTCCTTCATTATCTCTTGTCAGTTGAACTACTAAACATGATGTGGGAAAAATAACGAGCTGTCAGGTTAATAATAAAAACAATACCTATATTAATGGAGAGTGGTTGTCTGTTGAACTATTAAATATGACGTTGAAAAAACATGACTGCCAGGTTATAATTGGATAACATCATAACAGTGAAAACAATACTTATTATACTGATTGCAAGTTTTGTCCTAAATGAAATGGGGGCATCAAATTACCATGCAAGAATCGTACATTGTGACTGCTACACTTCAAACTAATACTCAAATTAATGGAGAGTGGTTGTCTGTTGAACTAGTAATAATAATAATAATAATAAATAATAATAATAATAATAATATATATTTTTCAATATTAATTTCTTTTTTTACCTACCAAACAACTCATCAATTTTTTAAATAAAAAATTTATGGTCGGTGTAAATATATATTTTTGTGATGCTTGGTGTAAATATATATTTGGTAAAACATGCTTAAATATTTTTATTTATTTTAAAATATAATTAGCTCATTTAATAGAAAAAGTATATTTAAAAAATAAAAATAATATGTGAAATTTATTTAATTGGCCTAAAATTATTTAATGATTTAAAGGTAAATAAAAATGTTAAAATACATATAGTCAAAACTTTTAAATTCAAAAAAATGACAAAAAAATATTTAATAAATAATTTATTTTTTTATAAATTAAAGAAATTTAAAAATTTGATTATGAATGATAAAGGATTTATAAAATTTTATATTATTGATCAATAATGTTTTTAAAAAATAAAAAAATGATTTATTTAAACAAAATTAAAAAATATCAAATCATATGAAAAAAAGTGTTTAATAACCGGGACACATTGTGTTTAACTGATAGGACAGTTAGTTGAACAGATAACATTAATTAGAGCTAATTGTTTGACACCAAATGGTTATAATAACTGCCTTGGAATTGTCCTGTTTTGATGTTGATTCTATATAAGCTGGAAAACTGGTCTGTAGATTACATTAGAATTACGTCTCAAACGTTTGAATGGAGGGAAGCTTCCAGAGAAGTTTGAAAGCGTTCAAGGTGCTTACTCTTTTCTCTGGTATATATTATGATTTATTTTCTTGGTTTAATTACTTTATTTTATTCTTTCTTTATTTTCCTCAGTTTATATAATTAAAAAATTTACCTAAAATTCATTTCTATTTTCTCTATTTCTATCTTCCTCATTTATTTCCTCCCAATTTTAGCTGATATTCAAACAATGTGTTAAGGTATGTTTGGATTTCTAGTGAAAATGTTCCAAAAATACGTTCGAGAGTAAAATCAGCTTGGGAGTAATGTTTGGTTATCTCCAAAAATATGTTTGAGAATAAAAATTTACTTGAAAACTCAGTTTTGGAGAGGTATGACTTGTGATACTTTTGCAAACTTTAATATAAACATGCACTTAGTTAGTCTCAAGGACGGATGCAAGTTTAGGTTCGGGGGACCAAGGCTAAGGATGACAATGGGTAAGGTTTGGATACAGTACTATAGTACTCATCTCCATACCTACATTTTAAAAAAAAATATCCGTACCCAATCTCATACTTGCGTGAGCAGTACTAGCTGGGTACCTATATACACATACCCACATCCATTACTTGCACTTTACTTATGTATAAAGTTAATAAATCAATACAAAATATTATCTAAAAAAATTACTGCAAATAAATTAAAAATTCGCTCTTAAATAATCCAAATGTAACACTGCATAAACACTACAAACATTACAAATTTAGAGCATTAAAATTGCCAACACAGCATAAACTAAAATTAATGACTTTTTACAAAACTAGAGATTAAATGAAACTTTGAAGAAAAAAATTAAAGATTAAATAATCAATGATTAACTGAAAATTAGGGTTAATTCTTTAAATTTACACACCTAATGTAATTATCAATATTTTGAGTTAAGTTAATGATTATAGGAACAGTATTACAATTGCTAACAAGAAGATCACCTCATCCTTACAACTAAGTGTGTGTTTGGATTCATGGTGGCAAAATTGATTTTTAATTAAATTGATTTTATAGAATTGATTATGGTCATAGTTGATTATGAAGTAATGTGATTTTTGTTGGATAACATATATCAGAAAAGTAATTTTTTAAAAGAAAGTTTGTTTGGATACTTTGAATCAAAATTGATTTTGAGGGTATAATGGCCAAAATGAATTTTAATGTCTATGTAAACTTTTCTATTATAATTAGTTATATATATATATATATATATATATATATATATATATATATATATAATTAAAATTAAGAGAATATGTGTATAGTATGAGTGTGAGGGTAAATTAGAAAAAATGCATTTAAAAAATTAAATAAATATAGCAAGACTTTTAATTATATTTTTAAATCAATAAATAATAAACAGTATTTTCTTTTTTTTTAATATGATTTATTATACTATTTAGGGTATGAGTGTGAGGGTAAATTAAATAAAATGAATTCAAAATTAAATAAACATAGCAAGACTTTGAATGGGGGTATTGATATGAGGGTAAATTAGACAAAATCCAACTAGAATTGATTTTGGTAGAAGTAGAAGCTACTCCTACTTGCTTCAACCCCACCACGATTTTTTCCACTAAAATTGATTCTACTAAGATAACCAAAAATGCAAAATTTTGGTCAAAATCAAGTTTGACCCACCTCACAATGCTCCATCATGATTTTGGAGGGTTTCCAAACACACACTAACAAAAGCCAAACTATTATTCTACCACACGAGGAACTCTTAAAAACAGTTTGCCTTCGATCTATCATTGAACGAATATATCACTTATCAAAATAACATGTGTGGAGGGGCTAAATAAACTCATCCAAAAGACAAAAAGGATTAATTGAGAGATAAGATAATAGGTATAAGAATACCTAACCCAATGGTAACTATTAAGTAATAATTCTGCATAATGCAGAGAAGAAAGAGTCTGCAGGAAGCAGAGAAAATAAAACTGTATGGAGTCTGTATTATTCAGCTCATCAAGCTACATCATGTATACCCATATATATACAAATAGAATATTGTCTAAAAGATAAAACTATTCTAAAAGATAAAAGAAACTAATCTTATCTAACAGATAAACTAAAAGATATAACTCTTAATACTCCCCCTTAATATGAGCCTAATTATTTAAATTCAAAATATGAAAACATAATGCTCTTCTTTATCCTGTGCAAAAGATCAGATGTCAAATTAGATAACCAACCAATTATTTCATATCTGTTATTAGTAACCGAGAACAAGCTAAACTACACAAAGCAGTTAGCCAAAATAAGAACATATTAAATCTCTAAAAATAATTATCCTCTAGCCCATATAGTCTCCCCCCTTCCACTTATTGTTCTATGTTCCTATGTTGCTTCTATGCTATATCTCTGTCCCACAAAATGTACCCAACACAAACTTATGTGTGTATTAAAACAATTATTTTTCATAAAACCTATTTAACTAAAGGGAAAAAAAAAAGTACCAACATTACATTGTTTCTAGTGAAAATAGACCCAACTTCTTTAAGCAAGATTTTGAGTTCGAGTCTTTGATAGAAAAAACGTAGTTGAGAAGGAAAACTTCTTTAAAAGTGATAGGAAAGTTAATCGATACTATGTACCATTAAGATGGTAGTGGGGTCTTTCCTCTTAGTCACATTTTTTTATCCATAAAACTCAAATACAAAACCTTACTTAAGAAATCCAAGCCCAAAATCACTCTGACTAACATAATGTTCATTTACAATGTAGTGTTTAATAAATTATTTAATAAAATACAACATTTGATATATTTTATTTTTTCTGTCATAATCTTATTAAAAAATGGCAATTAATGTTGGTAATTTTGACAAAAATATGCACATATTATTTTAAAATTATTTTTTTTATAATTAATCATGTATAATAATTACAAATTAATAAAGAGTTTATTTTACAATATATTTGTCACATAATTAAATTATATTTTTTTCATTTTCAATTAAACATGTGCATTCCACGGGTATTATTTCTAACTATAGTGTACATAGTCTTTCTTAACATTTAAAAAAAAAAAAAAACTATGTTCTTTTTATTTTATCAATTTTTTAAAATAATAATGATCGTTTTTTAGTTCTCACTGCTTTTAGCATAACACCAATCAATATGCAAGTCTTGCTCCAAATCACAAATCAACAATCATGTGCATACGCATAACATTGAATTAATATATATATATATATATATATATATATATATATATATATATATATGTGTGTGTGTGTGTGTGTGTGTGTGTGTGTGTGTGTGTGTGTGTGTGTGTGTGTGTGTGTGTGTGTGTGAATTAATAATAATTGATTAGAATATCAGTGGTGGATCTATTTTTTTTTAGTGGAGACAAATAAATAATCTATAAGATTTTTACTGACAAAAAATATTATAAGCTTTTACAAAAGACATAATTTTATGACAAAAAAAAATTAAAATATTTAAATTTCTACAATTATAATTATCCTCTACGTATTTTCATATTAGGTATTAGAGAAATTGGGAATGGTTAAAATTAAAAATGTAAAGTAGGTAAAATTAGAACTAATTTTTTTTTCTATGAGTAAAATTAGTACCAATTTATGTTATCTGTGGATAAAATTAGTACTAATTTATTTTTCCTTTTATTTTTTATAACTTTTTAACATTCATTTTTTGAAATAATTATCTTCTGGAGGTAACAATTATTATTTTATGGGGACAAAAAAATCATTTAACATATTAAGTAAAAAAAATTTCTTCGTGGGAGCAATTGCCCCCATTGCCCCACTGTAGATCCGCCACTGTTTGCTGATATGAAACACTGATCAGTAAATGCCTTGTGTACGTAGTTTGCACGTAATTAAGAAAGGCAGAAGACAACAAAGTCACCATTCTAATAGTTGCAGTAAAATTGATGGATTTATACATATAGTTAGCTATTTTTGGAGACAGAAAAAAGAAGTACCTGGAAGCAGAGCAGAAAGACCATATGATGAATCGTTTTCTAGAGATGTTTCATAGAAAATTTGGGAGGCATGAGGATGTGGAAACTGGACAGGGCAAATCTGTGCAAGATCCGGTAGGCTTCACTATTTTCAAAAAAATGGAGAACTCGTTGCTGCGAAGAAAAAAAGAGAAGGAATCTTCGAAACACAATACTTCCGCTTCCGCATCAGCTTCCACATAGAGTAGTGTGGATGACATTATTTTAACGCGAATTAGCCCTATGGGAAACACCCTGCTGCATATAGCAGCTTGTCTGGAAAAGTGGACGAGTGGGTGAAGGTGGTAACTGAAAAAGAACCAAGCCTTTTGGCTCAGAAAAATGAGAATGAAGGTATAGTAACTAAGAGCATCTTTTTTATAATTCATATATATATATATATATATATATATATATATATATATATATATATATATATATATATATATATATATATATATATATATATATATATATATATATATATACAGTAACTAAGAGCATCTCCAACCCAAAGGGTTGGTGCAGTGGTATAAGGCTCTGCTGCATTCACATGAGGGGAAACGATCTATTTAGTGGGAGAACCCGTGTTCGATTCCCTCTGTGTGCAAAATTCCCTTGGGCCAGCGGTAGCCACGCACCGCAAGCGGGATTAGTCTCTGACTCAATGGGTTGGGGACACCCGTGATCTCTAACCCAGGACCAAAAAAACTAAGCATCTCCAACGCGGGTGTTTATTGAGTTGCTTAAAGTTAAGAAACATTTACCATTGGAGTAGATGACATGTCAATGCGTTGCTTAAGTGAGTTGCTATGTATAAGCAACCGTTGCTTAATTCATTCTAACCAAATAAAGAACCATTTTTCAGTTATAAAATTTAATGTGATTGAAGTTAAGCACTCACTCTAGCAACTTTAGCATTGAAGTAATTTTTTGTGTAAAGTTCTTACATCTATGTAACATTGTAGAGCTCACAAATTTCAGATAAGCAACTCATTTAAACAATCATGCATTGTAGATGCTCTAAGGTAATTATGATAAGTATATATTTTCTTATTTGAAATTCTGAATAATTAAATTAATTATTATCAACATATAAATTTTTAGAGAATATTTTTATCTATATTTAATTCATAAAACTATATAAATATAGTAATTAGGGTAATTATGAGAAGTATATATATATATAGAAGTAAAGAAGTCTTGGAGGAAATTCTTATACTGTAAAGGTAAAAACCACAAGGGGGATTTAATTGTGATTTATAAAAATTTTTGCAAACTTTTATAAAAAGAACTATTCGTCTGTAACATGTTTAGAGAAGGAGTTTAAAGAACAGCGTTGACAAACGATGTTGTATATAACAACAGATGAAACCTTTTGAAAGACAAGACAAAGTCAGTTCAAGTAGTTAAGAGAGTTATAAAGCAGGAAAGAAAACACAAGGAATTATACTGGTTCGTCTCATCCCGAGACTACGTCCAGTTCTTGGTAAACCACCAAATTCCACTAACTTTCACAAGTTACAAGTATTGTTCACTGTCACTTCTGGCTCAACCCAAGTAGTTTTTACACTAGTCTCTCCAACCTAAAAACCCAAGTATTCTTTCTTTACCAAGCCACTTCTGGCTCTACAACAAATCAGTAGATTTGTTGAAAGGGGGGGGGGGGGGGGGGGCACACAGACTTTAGGATAACATCTTATAGACGGATATACAAGTTTAAGAACACAGTCTTTTTCTCTCAGGATACTCAAAGTGTTTTGAGAGCTTTTTACAACTTAGAGAAAATTACAAGAGAAAGAATGAAGACTTAAAAGAATGCTTGCGAATATGAATTAAGTTCTATGTCTTCAGCACTTCAAATCTTCTGCTATATATGGACTTGCTGAGGAAGTAACCGTTGTCTCTAAACGACCTTCTTGCATGCGTCTGACCAACGTCTGAAGGAGAGTGATCGTTGGGGCATTTAATGCGAGCATTAAATGCTTGTCACCAACTAGTCACTTTGAGCTGATAAAGTATTCTGCTTATCTTCCTTGAGGGATACTCCATATCCTTCTGCTGTAGTGGTCACATTGCTTGCTCAGACAAGTACTCATTGCTAGCTGTAGCGCGTCTTTTGAGGCTAGGGGAACTTCTGCTTCTTTAACTCTTTTTTCTGTTTCCCTTTATGCACTTCGACAAATCCTAGGAAGGATGTTCCATGAACATTCCCTGCAATACAGATTACAAAACGACAGTGCATTTATTATGCCTTTAAATGCTCCTACAGATTTAAGCGTATGTCTGCGTATCATCTATAACTTACAGACACAGATGCAACATTTTCATCTATTGGCATTTATAAGACGTAATCTTTTTAGCTTAATATTTGTTTTGCATTGAATCAAAATTATTGAGGGTCCTGATTCGTCTTATGACTCAACATATACATTTGACCAAGAAGTATAAGTGGGAAAATATAGACTTTTTGAGATTTTTTTCCTATTTTTAATTCATAAAACTATATAAATATAGTAATTAAGATAATTATGATAAGTATACATATTTTGATTTAAAATCCTTAATAATCTTTATCTTTATAATAATAAAAGTAAAGAAGTATAATAAAAGTAAAGAAGTATAGGAGAAATTAATTATCATTCATAATTATTATCAATTTAAATAATTTTAAATTTAAATTGTTCGATCAATAATAATTAAAGAATCAAAGAATTTAAAGAATAAATGATAATAAATAAATAAAAAGGGAATGCATTAAGTAAAGGAAATCGATCATTAATCAATTAAAATTAAAAATTTATTAACGGATTAAATAAAATAATTAAAAACATTAAAAAATCAAACTTAGAGGAGATAGAGTAAGTAAAAAAATCAACTAATAAAAATTAATTTAAATTAAAAGTAAATAATTAAAAGTAATTAAAAGAAATTAAAAACTAGAAAAAATCAATTGTCATTATCATCAATTTAAATTAAAGAATCAATAATAATTAAATTGCATATTATATATATATATATAAATATATATATATATATATATATATATATATATATATATATATATATATATATATATATATATATATGAGAAAATAGATTATGCACTAGTTGTATAAAACTATTTTATACTATTATTCAGTCACAAATCATGATATATGGTCTATTAAGAAATTTTCTAAAACTTAGATTAATTATTTGTAATCATTATATTAAATTTTATAATTTTTTTATAACTTTAAATAATTAAGTAAAAAAAACTCTTAAATAATATATGCAATAAACATAAATTAAAATAACAACTTTATAATTTTAAAATATAATAACAAGTCCGTGCATTGTGTGGGTCACCATACTAGTATTATATAAAACACGTCTAGGACTGATTACTCACGTGTCACATTCTGGTGACATTTTATATAATATATTGATTGATTGATTGATTAATTAATTGATTGATATTTCATTCTTAATTTTAGTATCATTAATCAATTAATTAATTATTGATTAGAACAATCATAATCTTAATATTTGTAAGACATTTAATATATTTATAATTTTCTTTTCAAATTTAAAAAATGAAAATTTAAAATTATATTTTGATTAATATTTTAAATAAAGTAGTTTTAAAATTTTACTAATATTAATTTACTCGATTTTAAAATTATCATCATCATCATCATCATCATCATCATCATCATCATCATCATTATTATTATTATTATTATTATTATTATTATTATTATTATTATTATTTGATTTGATTTTATATTATATATTCAATTCAATTACATTTATCATCTAATTATTCACTCTCCTAATCTAGAAGTGAGACCCACCAAAATTGGCGATTTCCAATAAATTTTAACCAATCACAAAGAGAGTGTTAGCAAGAGAGTTAGAGAGAATGTCACTAGCATTTCTCTTTTTAATTTTTAAGTTTAATTATAATTTATCTATCAAAATATTAGAAAATGTCTCTCCCAAACATAAAATATTACAATATTATATCAAATTTAATACAAATAAATATGATATATAACATTGCTCTTATATGTAATCATTTAAATATGTGTTCTTAAATTTATATTGTTTCATTTATTCACTTTATTTTGTTTCTAATATTTTTACAGGATGTTAAATTAATGAACTCCATAAAAAATATGACGTAGAACAATATGTGAGTTCTTTTAATAAAACTAGTTTTCTTATTATTTTCATCTTCTTTTTGTTATATAATTTTATTTTTCTATATATAGAAAAAAATTTACTTCAAGAAAGTGGCATTGTGAAATTTAAATTTATAGTTGTATAATATTTTTTTTTGAAATGAGTTGTATTATAAATAAACACATCTAATTATCTTTTATTATTTTTATTAATGAATAAGTTCCTTATTGTGGAAATTTGAATTAGTTTTATATATTTTTTAAATAATATAACAAATTAACAACATTGTCAACATACTTTATACATACAAAAAAATAATTCCCTCTTCAATAAACCCGTGCATCGCACGGGTACTATATAGTATATAATATAATTACAATTTAAATTTATTTATAAGTTTATTATCTTGAATTTTTATTTTATGCATTTTATTTAGTATCTATTTATTTTAATTTTTTATTCTTAACTAATAATATATTTAAAAAAATACACTTTCTAAAACTTTTTATTTTCATATAATTAATTTTAAAAAGGAATTAATTATTAATAAATCATCAAAATGTATATATATATATATATATATATATCAACAAAGGTTGGTCCATTTGGTAAGGATCAGATTCATATCCCACAAGGACATGGGTTCGAATCCCGCTGCCGATGTAAGAACCTTGTTGGTGGGTGATCTATAAGTACCTCTGTAAGCACTTAATGAACCTTGAGGCATGCCCTGGCCCTGGTGAGCCCTCGGGACCAAATTCACCTAAACTTACACCAGATGTAAGTCTACATACACCAAATATAAGTTAATCCTACGGTTTATAATATCTAAATAAATTTGGTAACTTTATCATATTTTATGACAATCAATTAGTTAAGTTTAATCGATCAATTATATCATTTGATTGATTTGATTCTCTAGATTAATTATTTGTAAAAATTATTAAAAAATTATATATATATATATATATATATATATATATATATATATATATATATATATATATATATATATATATATATATATATATATATGTGTGTGTGTGTGTGTGTGTGTGTGTGTGTGTGTGTGTGTGTGTGTGAATAGCTCACTTATATATATACAAGATTAGATGTAGTGAGAAGGCCTTTTTTTATACGAGTGAGAGGAATAAAGTTTGACCATTAGATCTTATTTTGAATGGTTAAGATTAAAACATACCAAGTCATGTGAGTTTTTTAAAAAGTCACATGACATTAAATCTTGACCATCTATTTATGATTGTATGATCTAGATTTATTCCTTCCACCCTTATATAAAAATGAACCTCTCACTAGATATGCTATCATACACACACACACATCATAACAAAATTAAAATTACATAGATTCTATAATATCATATCATATGTTTAGCACATATTCTATTTATAGATTATTATTTAGTATTAAAATGTTTTATTAAATACTAAATGGATAAAGTTAAGAAAAAAATTTAAGAAAAATTTTCAGAAATTAAAAAATAATTTACTTATAAATGAGCTAAACAAGCCAAGCTAAAACTTTAGTTTTTTTAAACAAGTCAAGTCCAAGCTTTTAATTAGGCTCGTTTAAATAAATGAGCCAAGTTTGAACCATCTATTTTTTTCACAAGCCAAGTTTAAATTCTATTGCTCGACTCGACTCAGCTCATTTACATCCCTAAATAGAAATAAAGTTTATCATGTTCTTATCTTACTTTTATATCTCATCATATCCTGATTACCAAATAAATCCTTAATTTCTTTGCCAACCTTTGCTCTCTAGTTTCAATGCTGGAGTTGGTTTACTAATTTCAATAAAATCATTAATTAGAATAAATCATTTCAATAATATTTCTAAATAGGAAGTAGAAGACTAGAAATCCTTAATTTTTAAGGTCAATTTGTCGTACATTACAATTATTGATATGAGTGTTTGGTACATCGAGGGTCTTTGCTTCAATCACCACATGAATGAGATTATGAGAAATAATTAAACGGATTTTGTTGTCCAGTAAGACAGAGACTTGTTTTTTATAGAAGAAATAAAAAGTTAAAAATACATATAACAATTAGTGATTTGGTGAGCTGTCCCACGAGCAAAAGACAAACCTATATAGTGAGCTAAATATTAGAGGGGACATTTTTTTTTTAACTGAAATATTAAGAGGACTTTGATTGTTAAGGGGAGCGGTCCGCCCGTTTATATATTACTCCCTCCATTCCTTTTTAATTTCCAGATTTTTGGAAAAAAAAATCATTCCTATTTATTTATCATTTACAAAATTTAAGATCACATTAATTGTTCTTTTATCAATTATACCTTTACTTGTCTCTTTATTTTTAATTAATTTACATATGTATTTATTGTGGAGTGGAGAAATCCCATGACTATTTTATTATAATCAAGAAAATATTGTATTTCTTGATTTCTACAAAATAACCTTAAAAGACAAATAAAAAGAAACGGAGGTAGTACTTTCTCTGTCTCAAAATAAATGTCTCATTTGAAAAAAAAATTATTCCAAAATAAGTGTGATGCTAATTTTTTAAATGTTTAATGGTGATGCATTGACGATGTAAATTAGTTTTACACAGTCATCCAATTACAAATTACCATTTGTATGACTTTTAAGATAATTTTATAAAATTCAACAAACTTACCATACATGGTGGGTTGTGATTAGATGACTGTGTAAAATTATTTTACATTGTCAGTACATAATCCTTTTTCTCATTTTCAATGCAGTATTAATTATTTTTTTCACTATCATCCCTAATAAGAATTAACTCTAAGTTTCTCATTTTCAATGCAGTATTAATTATTTTTTTCACTATCATCCCTAATAAGAATTAACTCTAAGGGTGTGTTTGTTTCGCTAAATTTTAGAGGACAAGACAACACAAAAGCATTTGTCCAGTACTTGTTTTAAATAAAAGTCAGAGGACAACAAGGAGAACAGAACTGGACAAAAGTCTAAAAATTTGTAATTTGTTAAACCACGGGACAACTTGTTGTCCAATGACTAATAAATGGAAAAGTCAAAATTATCCTTCTCTCTCCCCTCTCTTTTCCAGTTTCCCACGTTCATGTTCCCACTTTGTATTACCGTTTTATTTTCTACAAGCGTGAGCAATGGATTTGATTTGCAGGATTTAACAATTCAAATGCCTGCATCGATCTTTAAGTTTCTTAACGTGCCTAATGCCTACGAATATAATTTAGCATCAGGGTAGCAACAAAAAAACTTAGAAGACGGGATTTTTTTTCCTAACATAATTATGGGTGCCAATTCCATATTGAATGGGAAATTAGATTAATTGGGTCGGTGAAATGATGAAAAACAAGAAAAAGGAGGGATTTTGAAGAAGCAAAGGGATGTACGTGAGGGTATTGAACAAAGACGAGTAAGGGGGATGAAAGGAAGATCGTAGACGGTGTATCCTGAGCTTTGGCGCTGGAGCAATTCTACTGAGATAATTAATAAAAGGATATTTTAGTAAATTTAATATTATTTTAATTGTGCTGTTCATGGTTCATCTAATAGTGTACAGAGTAAAGATACTGTATGTGTTGTACCAAGTGCGCATCAAATGGACCTAAATCCTTTATTATTTTATTATTTATGTTAACATATGGTAACTACTGTTCAATTGTACATTAATATATTGAAAGTCTACTTTTCATTATATTGTCCATACATGGGGTATAGTGTAGCTCGTTAGTAAATTAATATAGTGCAGGCCAATTCTTGAATATTGTCCACACATGGGGTTGATTCGTGTAGCTCTGTTAATTTATTTTATTTTTCACTTTTAATCTAAAAAAATAACATAAAAGTTATTATTGGAACCAAGCTTAACTTAAAATGGTTATCCTTTTTGATGAATTTAGTATGTTAAATTGATGCTTATATATATATATATATATATCATTAAAATTATTTTTTAACTCCCATAAACCAACACATCAATTAGGTTTTGTTATAATCGTTTTTTGAAATAATCTTTAAAAATATCACGTTGTCTTTAACCGATTAAGACAGCTGAACATATAGCAATAATTAATTAGAGCAAATTGTTTGACAGTATATGGTTATAATAACTTATTTGAAACTGTGCTCTTTTGATATCGATTCTATATAATCTGGAAAACTGATCTGTAGGTTACATTAGAATTACGACTGGAACGTTTGAAGTGGGGAGAAGCTTCGAATACCTGGAATCTCAAAGCTTTCAAGGTACGTACTTCGGATTCTTAATTTTCTCTATATATTGTGATTTATTTTCTTTTAGTCGTGCTCTGTATCGAAGATTTCGGACTAGCAGATTCTCTTTTGCATTCATTTTAAACAAACTCAAAAAACACATTACTGCTCTTAGAGGACGAATAGAAGCAATATATAAGGCATATGCAATCATAATCGATTCCAAGCTCTATCTCCTCAATCACTCTCAATCTCTGAGCTACCCCACGGAAATTTCAAATTCCTTGGACCTGATTATTATAAACAGTGCCGAGCCTTTCCAAAGTGCATTATTTTCTAACCAGCACAAATTTCGTGATGTTTATTGTCTTGGGAGAATGGTAGAGAAGTGAACTTGGGCGACAATGGAGAGGTGGTAAAAAAAAAATGATCTTTTACTATTATCGCTTAGACCTTAGAGTGTGTTTGGATTTCCGGTGGAAGGATCCAAGTATGTTTGAGAGTAAAATTATTTTGGGATCATATTTAGTTACCCCTTGAAAATATGTTTGAGAGTAATTTTTGTTTTGAAACTGAGTTTAAGAGAAGTAAGACTTGAGATACTTTTTACAAACTCAGTTTGCAAACTTAAGTTTGATCCAAACTTTAATCCAAGGTGGAAGCTAGGGTGAAGTACCAAAATTAGTCCCTCATCTGTGAAGCATCAATTTTTACTATTAGATATATTTATAAAATATTAAATGGTTAAGATTAGAGAAGAGCAACTGGATTGGCAGGTTAACTTTACATATTTTATGTTTTTTTAGAAAAAGGTTTTTCCTTTTTTTTTTTAAATTTATTTTTATCATTCATCAGAATTATCACTGTCAAGTCTTGTTAACAACTGCACCACTTCCCGTTCTTAAACATGTGAACACCTCTTGAATGAATATGAACACTTAATGAAATTTTATAATTTCCCTTTTTAAGATATCATCAATCATGCAAATTTGGAATGTCATTTTGAACAAATTACACACATTTATATTTTAATCTCAAAACAAGAACTCTTTGGGTATCATCAAGACAATCCCAGGTCATATTCCAGCAATATTCCAGCAAACTGACAATCGTAATCAAATTCTCTTCAAGAGAAAAGAGAATCAATCTTTTCAGATACTCATAAAAACAAAAAGTTTCCCTATTACCTTATTAAAAAAAACTAATATTCCTGGTTGTTTTTCCATATCTGATTTTTTATTTCTCCCAAATTCAGACCAGCGACACCCCCCCCCCGCTACACTAACCTCTCGCTGGCAACTTCTGGGGCCGCTGCAACGCCCATGACCTCCCTGCCATCGCCGCAAACCACACCCTCCATCGTGGTTTCCAACGACGGTCTTTTCATCTTATCCTTCGTCGCTCTTTCTCATCCCGTTTTCCTCTTCCCTGTTTTCTCTCTCGCACCGCCGCCACCATTATCCCCTCTTTCCCCTTTCTTCACCAGAAACCCAAACAACCCAAACACAAAACAAACACGTTGGTGGCAAAGTTGTTGAAGAGTCGAGATGGAAGAGAAGGGCATGAAGGGAAAGTCGCATGGTGGAGCAGATCTCTCAGATCTAAAAATATAAAAAAAAAAAGAGTAAAAAAGTCAGATAAATGGGAGGGGAGGTCGTTGGCGTGGTTGAAGTGGGAGCTACCGACAAGGAGGACACGGTGTGGTCGAGTGAATCTGGAAGGGAAAAACCCAACAAAACCCAGAAAAATGAAGAACAATATTAAGCCTCTAATTGCTGATAAAAAAGATAAATTTTCAATAATATTTTTTTTTTATAATTTTTATTTTTTTTCTTTCCTGTTTAAAACCTCCTATAGCCTGTCATTTTACTTCCTCACGGGTGAGAGAGGCACCTTACTACTTTACCCTGGCATCCACCTTAATCCAAACATGTACTTACTTGTTACCTTTTACTTTTTCATATAACCAAACAATTAAAGATAAAGTTCATTTTATTCTTTCTTTTATTTCATCAATTTAAAAAATACAAATTTTTATTTAAAACTCATTTTTATTTTTTTCTTCTTCATTTCTTTTCTCCCAGTTTTAACTGATATCCAAACGAAAGGTGTTAGAATTCCTTTAGAAATTAGGAATGAAAAGATGGATATCCAAGAAAGGAAAGGGATGTACGAAGTAACCAAAAGAGCAATTTATCATGTTTGAAAGTTACAAATTCCTAAAAAAAAGATTTAGAGGATGGGGTAAATTAAAATGATTAATCAATATATATAAAGAAAATCAGCTTGAAATGTAACATTCAACACTATTAATGTAATATTTATTAAAATGTTTAGCCTCTGAGAAATTTCCCTAAAGAAGATTGTCTATATACCCTTAACTTTTTCGAAGATAACTTTGTAAATTATTTAAGTGATGGATGAAAAGATGTTTCTTTATTTTTTTTTATTTTTATATTTCTCTTTTACTTTTATTTTTTATTTTCCTTTTACTCTAAATAGAACATAAAAGTTATTCTTGAAACCAAGCTTGATTGAAAATGGTTGTTATCCTTTTTTATGATTTTAATTAGTATACAAAAGTGATTTTTTTTTTCAATCCAAACTTAATAGATTGCATTAAAATTATTTTTTTAAGTCATGTATATCAAAATATCGATTAGATTTTTATTATAATCGAATTTTGAAATAATTAATTATTGAAATAATCTATAAATATACCACATTGTATTTAACCAATAATTAGAGCCAATTGTTTGATAGCAAATGCTTACAATAACTTGGAATTGAGCTCTTTCAATGTCGATTCTTTTTGGTTTAGACCACAGATATTCTCCATTGGAAGCAATGCTGTGCGGAAAGTTCTCCCTTCAAGTATTTAACGCAACTGCATACGCAACTCAATGTCAATTCTATATAAGTTGTTGGTCTATAGGTTACATTATCTTGGAAATTAACAAATCGAAGAACCCGATCTTTTGTTTTTAATGGATATATATACACCCACAAATTGTTGAAGTGGTCATCAATAAAAGTAGTAAAACACTGGTAGCCACCAATGGATCTTTCCGATGTTCATCTGAGTGAACAAGATCCAAGATTTGCTTTCTTCTTCTAGCATCATTTAATCTTAGGAAAGATTTTTTGTGTTGCTTGCTTGCTAAGTAGTCCTTGGAGGATTCAAGTGGTTTCCTTTTTATGCTTGGAAGGTGAACTTTTGTGAGGAACTCCAATCCTTTCTTGCTCATATGGCCTCATCATTTATGCCACAACTTTTTGCTTGTGCCTTGTGCAACATTCATCTCCCCTTAGCATATCTTTCCCTACATAATGTACAAATTACGAGCCTTCCTTTTTACCACGAGCAACAATCATGCTTCCTCGACTAAGCTTCCATTTATCAACACCAAATTGGTTTATCATTCCGACTTCATCCAACTTTCCTGTTGGGATAAGGTTCTAACGCATCTCAAGTAAATGTGTTACCTCCTTCAACATTTGCTTGTTTCCATTCTTGGTCATTAAAGTCACTTCTCCTATGCCCACAATCTTGCTTATGACACGATTACCTATCTTCACTATACCAAAATCTCCGTTTGATATGATGAGAAGAATCCTTCATGAAGTATGGCATGAAAAGATGCTTTAGAACCAACTATCCAAACATAATCACCAAATGCAACATTTAGATAATTTTCCTCACTATTAATAAATAGGCTTAAATTAATAACCTTTTGGTCCTAATAAAATAGGGTGTTTTTTATTTTATTTTAGTCTTTTAAAGTTTTTTTTGTTTGTTTTAGTTCTTTAAAGATTTTAAAGTCTTGGTTTTAGTCCTGACTGTTAAGTAACAGTGTTAACTAATGACGTAACATTGACGACATTGACAACCTATTGACTTGCCACGTCATTTAGTAGTTTAACAGAGCACTCACGTATAACTTTTTTTTGGTAAACTATGTTTTTAAATCTCTCATTACCTAGTCTGACGTCATTAACTGTTTTGAATAGATGAGGATTTAAAAACACAGTTTACCAAAAAAAATTTATACGTGATTGCCCTGTCAGACTCTTTAATAACGTGGTAAGTCAATGGGTTGTCAATGTTACTATTAAGTCATCATTTAACATTGTTACCTGACATCAAAGACTAAAACAAAAAAAATATTTAAAGGACTAAAATCAAAACAAAAATCTTTAAAGGACTAAAATTAAAACCCCTTTATTTTATAGGGACCAAAGGTTATTATAAATTTGTTCTCATCGTCTAAGGCCATTATTCTAGTGTTTTTTTTTCCTTCTATCATCATCTTGGGTTCTGTTTGATATATAAGGATGGACTATTCCAGCCTTCTATTCTCTCTTCAAGAATCTACACTTTGACATCTTGTGACCATCCTTGTCATAATAAAAATAGTGGGATACTTGGATCTTCTTCGTGATCTCCCACAACTTCTTTTTCCCTTCTGCTCACTCTTCTCTCTAGTTTCAACAACATTAGCTTCTGAGTAGCTGTTTGAGCTTCTTTCCTCCATCTTCACTCTTCATTTAGTGAACTATTAGTAACAAAATCAATGCCAAGCTTTCCATTTGGAGTAGAGTTGTTAAGAGTAACAACCAATGTGTCGGAACTCTCAGGTAGAGAACTGAGGAGAAAAAGATCGAGTTTGCAATTCATCATCAATTTTTATTTTTACCTTCATTAATTGACAATTGACTCACAACTGTTGAAGATGTTTAAGTTCTCAATCATATTATGACTGTTTAAGTACTCCAACTTCGCTAGTTTTATGACAAGATGAGCTTTGTTTCTAGGAGTCTTCTTTCAAATCATGGATTCAAGTTTTGTCAATAATCATATGCATTGGTATAAGTCAATGCATGGTTAAACAAACTTTGATCAATATATTTTTGAATCATAGCAACAACTTTGTGATTTAGAAGCTCCCAATGTTTATTAGTCTTTTGCTCTGACTTGTTCTGATTGGTGATTGGCTCATATATATATATATATATATATATATATATATATATATATATATATATATATATATACATTCAATGGTGTTATTAGTTATAATTGTTTAAACAAAACAATAAGTAAATATTAATATACTAAGCTATCAATATTATTGTAACGAAATTATCATAACACCAATGGAATCACAATTCTTGGCATACAATGTTAAGGTGGGGTCCAATAATCATGTGCATACGCATAACATTAAATTAAAAGACAACAATGTACTATATTGATCAATTATCAATAATATTATAAAATGTTCGAAGGTGAAATACAAGGACTAAAATTAAGAATTTTATAAAATACAGGAACTAAAAACATATTTTTTTTCATGTTATAAAACTTCTCTAACCACCGTTTAATACATACATATGTCAATATTTTATACAACATGGGTCCACTTTTTTTTCCTACTTTTTTCCCTTCACGAGTTCACTCTCTCTTTATTCGTTCTCTTGCCCGTTCAGGGCACAGATACACTGTTCTAATTATATTATATATCCCAATTTTGCTTTAATTTTATCCGTAAGAGTATCAATTGCTCGTAAACAAAGCTGCTCACAACATAATATCAGCCTATTGAAGAAATTCAAAAGAAGTTAAGCAATTGGGTCCATTAATTCAGCATTATATTATATATGCAACAAACCAATAATATGCAAATTAAGAACAAAATATAAAAGACCCATAAATATGCAACACGTGCATTTTTGTCTGTAATATAATATATGTGAATGAATAATAATTATTTGTTCGAATTAAATGTTAAAATATCAGACAACCAGTTAATAATTTTGAGCTTCAAGCAACAAAACAAACATGGATTGCTGTCAAATATAGCATTAAATAAAAAGATAGTAAATTAGTATATAAGCGAGAATAATTTTGGAAAATAATAAAAAGTAGTCTTAAATATATTTTAGGACCAATCGATTTTTGTTTTGGATCCCTAATAAAAATTTTCGTTGTATTAGATCCCTAATATATCAAAACTTTTGTTTTAAGTCCCCACCTCTAGTTAAGTGATGACGTGGCACCTGGCGAACAAATCTTCCTAATATATATCAACCGTTGAGATGATGCCATGTCATCACTTAACTAACGACAGGACTTAAAACTTTACAAAAGTTTTGATATATCAGAATCCAATACAACTAAAAAATTTATTAGGAATCCAAAATAAAAATCAATCATTTATCAGGGACTTAAAACATATTTAAGCCTAAAAAGTAACAAAAAAAGATTTTAAACTAGAATCCTTGAGTCTAAGGCTTATGGTGGACAATAATGTACATGTGATTCTAACATAAATACAAATAAAAATTTATATTAATGTTTGACATTCCTCCTATAGAAAATCCTCCTTGTGTGAGTTGTCCTGGAAATAAGTCATACCATGTTTAATTTTTACATGATAAGGTCGTGTCCAAATCTCGTGTTTATCTCATCATGAGAGCACAAGATTTGAACATAACCTGTCACTTAACTGTCTCTGTGTCGTGACCTTTTGTGATAAAATGGACATTGGTGCTAAAGCAGTGTATTTGAAACAAAGATTAGTAAATGCCTTGTTTAGTTTTCACATAAGAAAGACAGAAGAACATCAGAGTCACTATTCAAATAGTTACAGTAAAATTGATGGATTTATATAGTTTGCTATAATGCTATTTTTGGACACAGAAAAAAGAAGTACCTAGAAGCAGAGCAGAAAGCCCAGCCACATAATATTAAAGAAAAAGTATGCAGAATTTTCTTGAGAATGGAATTCATAAACTTTTTGGAGTGAAAAGAAATGCTGAAAAGACGATGCATAATGAGGATATGGAAATGAATTACAACCTAGGAGAGGAGCCTTCTAGAAATGCCAATGATGAAAGTGAAATACAAACCTCGGAACCCATTGATGAAGTTCAAGCACATGGTCAGTATCTGTCAAAGAAAACATATGATTCGATAAAATATAAGACATCCGAATCAGATTGGCAAGATATAGGAGATCACTTTTTACGGCAAAAGAGCCCTATGGGAAATACCGTGCTGCATATAGCAGCTCTGTATGAAAATGATAACTGCGTGGAGAAGATAACTGAAAATGCATCACACCTTTTGGCTGAAAAAAATGCCAATGGTGATACACCACTGCATGTTGCTGCAAGAGCTGGCCATATCTCTACTGTTAAGAAGTTGTTGGCCGCGCTTCTCTGTAAATTACCACATCCGTATTCTGAAAAACCCAAAGAGGCTTTGGATGAAATCCTAGTAAAGAACAAGCAAGGAAATAATTTCTTTCATGAGGCCATGATGAATGGTCACAAAGGTGTAATGAGTATTCTAAGTTCTCCAGAACAACAAATCGAAGCTGGCTTCATGGAGTTGGTTGAGGGAGCTGTGTTACTTTGGACAAACTACGAAGGAGTATCAGTTTTGCACTTGGCAATTTGGAAAGGCTTTGAGGATATTGTTGATGATGCATTGACCATGTTGTCGACCCAACACCCTTCATTGGATAAATTGATAGAGAACAACCGAGAGTTGGCCATAATGATTCTGCCTGCCATTCCAGCAGAAAAATCACCTCTTCCTGAACAGGACCAAGGTACAAAGTTGCTAGATTGATTTAAATTTTCTCATATTATTTTTTGCTACACTCTTTTTACTTAATTTGACAGTGATTTGGCCGGGGTAATGAATAACATATTCATGTTAAATCAAGATAAGAACAATACTTAGCCGTAGAATCCACTCAGTCCATTATACAGTAAAATAATAGTCCAACTATTTTCCTACACTTGAAATTCAATTATTAGATTCTTGGATTTTTTTAAGAGGAGTTCCTGAAAGGCTGAAACACGTTCTCTAACACATTTTTTCTAACACACTCTTTTACTGGTTAAAATTTAGTGAAAATTGGTTATGTACTAGCAGTTTAAAATAATTTTTTACTGTCATCTAATCACAAACTAAGTTTATTGACTTTTACAACAACTATCGTAAAAGTCATACTAACGATGATTTCTGATTGGATTACAGTTATTAGTTATTAGAGATACATGATATTAATGTTATTAGGATGGGATATATAAGGCACAATGTACTCATGTAAATTAATTTTCTCATTTAGTAAAATTCATTCTTCAGTTTTATTATTTTCCCCTCTTTTCTCTCTTTTGAGCCATGAATTCTAACATGGTATTAGAGCCATACCACCCATCATGGGAGATTCTCTGGTGCACCTTCATTTTTTATTGTTCATTTTCTTTTTTGTTTTGCTTTCATGTGAAAATCCACATTTCTTTGTTCATTTTTTTCTTATCAAATTCGTTCTCTCATTGTTCATTCTGTTTCTTATATTCTTCATTTAATATTTTTTCCACTTTTCTTCGTTCATCTTTGTTCCCATTTTCCTTTCCTGAATTAGGATAAAGAAAGCCTGAATCTCACTCACAAAGTTATGCTACAATTCTTATTTGTTGTCGCAATTTGTGATTTCGCCATACACATTCTCCACCATCGGAATGGTCATCAGCATTTCTATCTTTGATTTCTATGACTTGGATCTGTTTTCTCACCGGCGCCGCCAAGTCAACGCCATATTAGATCGGTCTCTCAGATTTGCTTTCTTGGCTCACTTCACGTATTAAGAGGCCCAAGCAAATTCGAATATGGATCTTAATCTTCTCTTTGTTGTCTGATATTGCGAACCAATGAATTGGAGTTTCAATAATGATGGAGAGGGCCAATTTTCATTTGTGCAACAACGGTACACGCGCGCATGCGACTCTTATGGGAATTTCTGGTTCAATATGTGATTGAGCCAACAGATGGCTTTTCAGGTTCCTCTTATTTTGGTTATTAGTTGAGTTGATGGCTCTATGAAGGTCATTAATCAGGTTCTTGATTGTAGCATCCTTTGAGTTTCTAAGATTTGCGTTTACTAATCACAGTTTTGCACACCAAGTGTTTGGTGATTTGCATCATGGTTGAAAGGATCTTGGTTGCCTTTGTTTGTTTTTGGATTCTGGTATTATTGGTGTGCATTTTCTGGTTTACGTTTCCGTTGATTGTTTAGTGTTCATGTTTTGTGAAACACCCTTTTTAGGACATCACAATTATAGACAAATAAACGGTTACACAATCATTATTTAAAACTCAATTAATTACTTAATATATCTAATCAATTGATTTCATGGTTAGATACGAGTAGAACTTTTTAGCAAAACAATTTTTTGGTATTTTCGAAAACCTTTTCGTTTAATTAAAATAAATTTTCTTTATTTGATATTCCAAAATACCGCACACACATCAACACATACATCTAAGTCCGCATAATTTCAATTTAACGACATTACAAAATAAAAACACCATACACACGATCTATGGAAATAACATCACATCACATAGCTAGGCCAGTCAAGTACTATATCAAGGTACCATACATCACCATAAATAGACTAGTAGTAAAGAGTATAAATTTCAAAGGATGGAAATAGATAACCATAAATACAAGATGTCATATCTAAGCTACCCTCCCCTGAATACATCAAAAGAGATATAAAACCTAGACAAAGCAGTTAACTATTTCCTAACATACCTGGCTATGCAAAAAGTAACAACTACCCAACCTAAGACTAAGAGGAATCCTCCTCCTCCTCCTCCTCCTCACTCTCCTCGTCCTCCTCAGTGGCAGCAGCAGGTGCCTGACCCCAATCAATAGCATGCCCCGATAGAAGAAAACTCGTCATAGTAGCAGGGTCAAACAGAAGATAAGTTGAAAGCGGAATGCCACTCGGTGGTGACTCGGGAAGATGCAAGGGAAACTCCATCTCAACATCCTAAAGGGTCAAGTCAGATGTCGACGATGAATTAGATGACGAAGCAGGTGATGGTGGAGGAACTTGGAAGTACCTAGGAGTTTGGTCTCGCGTCAGGGTCACTAGCAGTTGCATTGGTGTGAGTGGTGTGTCTGGTCTCGAGTTAGCTGGCCCGAACAAAAATAGCACCTCACCGTGCAAGGTATCTTCCCTGGTGAATGGGTCATGGACCCAATAACCATCAAAGCTCTTAATGGTCAAGTGGAAAGTTGGATCTCTCAACGGTGCTATCTTCGTATGAAAAGAAAGGTGTAAGGAGTGAGTCTCTTGGCTCCTCTAAAGGCACAAACAAATAGACCTTTCGGTCACACGTCAACCTACTAACCATGATTGTGTGGTTTTCTAAAGGATCTCACTCATAACCCTAATCGGTTTCATTTACTAATCTCTAACACAACACACTAAGCCACCAGAACTCCCAAAACTCAGTGCTCTTACAAAATTTTAGGTTGGATGACTGTTAGGAGTACACCCCTCACCACGGTACTATGACAGGGGCTGTCATCAACATGGTTATGTCTCGCATTTGTCGTGGTTGCCAAGTTGGCTATGTGAAATCCGATCACAACTCAGTGTCGTACCCCCAAGGAATAGTAAGCTAGTGATTGTGGTCATCCACTTCCTCTGAGGACTGACTCCTCAACAACTCTCCTCACCGGGATCGTCCTTCACAAGTCCCTGTGGGATTTCTCTGTTACTGGTACATGACAGCGATTAGTTGACTATAAGAGCATAAGGCCTCGCCTTCAGCTCCAAAATCACATAATTCAAAGATCTACATCTTCACCACAACTCCTTGTGGTTTTTTCCATTCTAACCCCATCCTCAAAACACAATCTCTTAACACAGACGAAACTCCTAGACGACTCACTTTATTGCTTTGCTTCCACAGCTAGCTTCCACAATTCGTTTTGCATTCCTTGAAATGTGTGTCATCCCACCATGTGAAACCACGAACATAACGTGTTCACCACAATTTTCGTGCATCAAGAGAAAGGAAGAACACTTCCGCTCCCTCTCAAAATCTCATCAACTATAACTACTCAAGCAACACATCACAATTCACACAACAAGTGCCTCAAGCACTCTCACACATTTCATGAACCCAGTTCATGAATCACCCCACGTCTTTTTAAGTCTTATGCAATTCCCTACGGTCTCAAGTTTTCTGCTCAGTTATGTTCCATAGTCCTCATCCTCCAAGCAAAGGTCTTAGTGGGTCATTCTAAGTCCAATTTTAAGAGTATCCTCAAAATGCGCAAAGGTACCTGTTATTACTAATTCCATTTAATTATTAAATTCTCACTCTTTTTAAGTATTTATTCACTGTTTATCACAATGAATTTATATTAATCACTAGAACAATATTCTAGCCTCACAAATGTACTCACACCTTGAGTCCATTTGTTCTTCCCCAATAAATCCATGATTCTCAAACCAAAATACATATCATAATATAAATCTAAACACCACACAATCGACTTCTCAGCACACAAGCTTCGCCAAGAGGATCAACTCCCCTTGACTGCAACATCAATTATCAATTCAATATACAATAATAGCAAATTAAATGGAATTAAATCACAATCAAGTCAATAATATGTAAGAAAGTGCAGGGGTCTCCCTCTAGGTAGAACCACTCAGCCATAGCCCATAAAAAATAAATACCACACTCAAAGTAATTAATTTGGCCAAAATAGCAATTACACATAAATGCTGAATAATACAACCCAAAATTATTTGACATAGTATTTCAACTCAGAACAAGAAATTTTGCAGAGACACTCTTTACCATGCAAATAGTCACACATAAATTTAGCTCCCAAAGTTTCACTCCAAAAACCAGATTTTTAAATTAATTTTTACAGTTGGCGGTTTTCAAATAAACATGGTCTAGGAATTTTGAAACATAGTAATACTCATAAAAATTCACGAAAATTTACTGGAACAGTCTACAATGTCTAAGTTACAACATATAATTTTTTCAGAATTTATTTCCCATTCCAAATATAATTTTTATAATTATTTTTCTCTGTTGGCAGAATTTAGATCTGGCAGTGATAATTCATATTAAAATATTAAAATACTTTTTAAAATTTCGAGAAAAAACAGGCATGTTCTACAGGGGTAACTTTACATCATATATTTTTCGTACATGACAATTTTCAATAAATAATTTTCCCCTTTAAAATACAGACCAGGGAAGATTTCTCAGATCTCAAAGTAGAATCAAAATAAAATATTAAAAGTGCTTGGAAAATTCCAGAAAAATTCATAGACATCACATATCATTAGTAGAAGGAATTTGTGGCTTCAATTCATGAAAATATTTGGTCTAAGCATTTATTTCGTGCCAAACAGTTCACAGGACAGATTTAGGGACTTTAAAAAAAAATTAAAAATATTAGATGAGCTCAGAAAATTATGACAATTTTTGTAGTGATTTCAAAGGCATGTTTACACATAGGTATGGTCTCATTTCACATATAAAGGTCACGAAAATTTTGAAATAAATATCAACACAGCTACAACCACATATATGAAAGCAAGCAAAAATCAAGCAAATGAAGAGGTCTTCGAGAGATGACATCAAACAAAGTTTCATGCAACATATATATGGAGAAAAACTCCATGAAACAACAAGAAGGCTAGAGCAAAGCAAAATGACTCATCCATACCTCAAGTCTTGAGCACACACGAAGCAAAGAATGCAAGATTTGGACACTTGAGCTCCTAGAGGACCAAGAACAAGGCAAGAACTCAACAAATTCTCTCCTCCCTCTCTCTTGAACTCCATGGCTAGCACACTCAAAATGAGACTCTCACTCTTTTTTTTCCCTCCTTTTATGTTAAAATACCAACAATTGAAGTAGCTTAATCCAAGGGCTAAAGGGGTTTTGTTAACTCATGGTTATTAGGGTTTTTGACACAAGGAATTGATGTGGTGATGGGGGTGCAGTTGGCCGGCCAAGCTATGCCCATATTTGGGTGGTTTAGCTTTTGAACTTTTGGCTTAAAATGGTCAAAGTTGATTTAGGCAGAAATGGTAATTTTACTTTTACCAAATATGGCTAAACACACACTAATTAACCTGTTTAATGTGTTAATTATCTAGAGAAATGAGTACTGCAAATTAACCTCATGTAGTATTAAGTTACATAGTGTAAATTTTTACAATGTAATCTTACACAGTACAATTTCACACAACGCAAAAATTAGATTTTAATTAAATTTGAATTTCACTAAAATTTGTCACATGAAATAACATACATATAATTCAAAATTTCTTAATCAATTAAATTTAGATTTCTATTGTAATTAATTATGTATTTTCTTAGAACACAGACACAACATTTACTATATTCTGAGTTGTAAATTTTTAGGGTGTTACATTTCGTGCATTTGGTTTGGACTTGTGGTTGCGACTTTGCTTTTCGCGAGTTAGATTAGCGTTAGCTTGGTACAATGTTGGAAACTTGTTATGCTTTTCTAGGTGCCTCGTTACATCATTTTGGTAGTTTCTTTCTACGGCTTCTCATGCACACCAACTATTGGATGATTTAGTTCTTTATTGTTTTGCTTCTGCCTTATGGTGGTTAAGCATTCTCATTGATTTGTGCTTTAGTCAAGTGGTTAAACTTTGAGGTATAGTTTCTGTTTGGTGGTTAAGTGTGTTTGCTTCTGTTAAGTGGTTAAGTCTTGTGTGGTGGCTTATGCTTAATTAAGCTTGTGCCTGTTGGCTTTGATCGATTTAGTCATTGTATACCTTTTAACCAATGTATTTATAGTATGTTTTATTGTATTTCATTTTGATTTGATCCTTGTATATTGTCCATCCCAAGCAGGAAGTGTTGTGAACACCTTCTAGCTTGCAGGGGGCTATTAGAGATATAGGATATTAGTGTTATTAGGACTGACTATATAAGCCACAATGTACTACTTCGGTTTTAAATATAAGCAAAAAAAAAAAAAACTATTTCATGCTAACTAAGAAAGTTGGTTAACAACATTTAATTTAATCAATCTCAATTAAAAAATACGTTATTTTCTTAAATTGCTCTTTATTGGAATTTGATATCAAGAATAAGGAGTCATTGGAATTAAACCCCTACTAAATGAAGGGTATTTTGGAGATGGTCTCATTAAATGAGGTAAAGTTAGTTGAGATTTGCTTATATTTAAAACCCACTCAAGGTATTTTTTTTGCTTATATTCAAAATCGGAGGGAGTACTCATGTAAACTGATTTTCTCATTTGAGTAAAATTCGTTCTTCAGTATTATTACTTTTCCCTTCTTTCTATCCTTTGAACCATGGATTCTAACAACAGTGTAAAACTACTTTACACTGTCAGTGTATGACAATTAAACTTTAAAATTTATTGAAAACTACAAAATCAGGAGAGATCATTAAATATGATGTCGGGCTCACATAATTATTTGATTTTCAATAAATTTCAACTAATAAAAGGGTGTGTTCAAAAAAGTTGTTTGAGATTATGTTCCTAGCATTTTTCATTTTTTAATTAATATTATGGAAACTAAGATAGTTGATGCAGGCCATGCTTTGCGCTTTAAAGCATAATACACCCTTCATTATGGCTTTTTCTTCTCTTTTGAGGCCATGTTTGTCCTGCTCCAAAAAATGTCACTTTTGGGTAAAATCTATTATTTGAAGTGTTAAAAATAGCTAAACGGTGCGAGAAAAACCATTAACAAACACAGGCAAAATGGGGTTTATCAGAACTGGACCAATGATCGACTTGATTGGGGTATTGGGTCACTAGTTGAACCAATGAGTCATTAATTAGTTAAACTGCATGAACTGGTATATAATAAATTTATAATTTTTTTTTACTGAAATTATGTACATATAGTATATTTGTCACTATTATATTAGGTAATTAGCTTGGTTTAGTGGTACTACTTGCTTCAAATAGCCATTGGATCAGGTTTCGAGCCCATCCTTGTTCTTTTAGTGAATCATTTTTAATTTTCAATGCTTAAATGAAAGTGTGTGGCTTTTGACAAAATTTGAATTTAAATTTGAAAAATGCTAGCAACACACTCTGTATCACACTTTTTTGAACACACTCTCCATGATTGGTTAAAATTTATTGGAAATCACAAATTTTTATTGGTCCCACTTTTTATTTAATAACCCTCTCTCTTGATTGTGTAGTTTTCAATAAATTCGAATCAATGATAGAGTATGTGTTGGGAGGAGTGTGTTATAGAGTGTGTTGCTAACACTCCTCTTTAAATTTTACTTTAAATAGAGTGCGTGTAGGCATCAACATCGGGGTAGTGTAGGACAACATGATGTGTAGACATTGGGAAGTAAAAATTTCCTTTTCTCATCAAAATGAAATTTTTGCTTCATTAAAATATGACCGGGTCGAGTTATTGGGATATTGAAAAATTGGTCAGTTCGTATCAGCTTGATTCGTTTTAATGATATTTCTGATCTAATGTTCAGCTTGAACCAGTGATGTCATCGATTTTCGGTTGGACCGGCCAATCCGATCTGATTTTGATAACATTGCTTTAAACTTTCTTTTGATGTTAAGAACCTACATTTGGTTGATCCTTTTATTTCCGAAGAACTCATCTTCAAGCTTCTCCCAAAACCTCCTTTATTGTATCTAAATTTGAGATTCTAAAACAAGCATCATCTTCTACAGCTGAATGCAAGATATGGTAAGAGTCTTGGCCTTTTTGGCAACTTGTTCAGTGTGAAAACTCATACGAGCAATAGTGAGATTTTCCTGCCAAGGAGGTGTTTAAGAACCCGTTTCCACCACTTCCTAGAAATTGTAAGCTCTCAACTAAGCCCTCATCTTCACAGCCAGATTTTGTAGTTCTTTCATGTAAACGCAAGAGGTGCTGGTAGTGAAACATTAATGGAAGCCATCAAGAAAGATGGGTATTAAGAAAACGGGTTGAGTTTTTGGTTTTCTTCTACTCTATTTTTGATTTTCTCTCTTTTTTGGGTTCTCTCACAGGTCCCTCAAGATTAGAGAAGCTCTTGAAACCAATTGTTGGCACAAGAAGTGTTTCAAAAAGCAGAAACGTAAAATGCTTTCATTCAACCCACAAACATTTTGTTTTTGATACATATACTGACTTACACAAACAAAACAATAGTTTTTGCTACCTAACAACATTTGCCCAACATAATTACAACTTAACACACTTCAAAAGGTATGGGTCACTATACACTAAATCAGAACACAAAAAATAAAGCATAATAAAATTACATGTCATAAAATAGTGTAAATTATAAATTTCACAGCTGCATTAACATATCATGTTTTTACTGTGCATTTTTATTATTTTCTACTCTGACTCACATTTTACATCATCTCAAGTCATTGGAAAATAAATACTTATTTTACATTTAGAATGTCACTACTAAGTACGATTTTATACATTGTTAAGGTGCTTGTCATTCCATTTTGGGCCTAAATGCTTGCACATGGTTGGCATTCCTACAGTTTTGTTTGAAATAAGGATGTGTATACCACAAATGCAATATTGTTGAATATTTTAATCCCATATGAATTATAATAGTCATATATTTACTAAAACTCAATTGAATTGAATGGTAGTATTATGGAACATCTGTTGGTATAACTAATTTTCATTTAGTTTTGCCACTGGGCTCTTACAAGCTTATACATAAGCTTAAACTTATGGTAGATTTTGTTTTTAGGTTTTTTAATAATGACTTGGTTAACTCATTGTTATAACTGTCTCTATTTTTTACTTTCCACTAATCAGAAGAAAAAAAAACTGTCTCTATTCTTTGCCATATGTACCATTGTTGCCCCATTAAGACTGCGTTATTCTATATATACATACAAAACAAGAATAGTTTAATATGGGTTCTTATGCTCCTAACTTTGTAGTAAACATTGATTCTTCTATGGTGTTAGGTAATTCAACTGCTAAAATTAATTATAGCATTGCTTATTATAAAGTAATTAATTTGTTTATTTTTTTAACGGAAGTAATTAATTTGTTTGATCCATGGAAATGAATTATTCATTTAAGAAAGAGAAATGAAAAAGCAGCAACAAGATAGCACTAGCACAGGCACTTCAAGACATTTTTCACCTGATACATCGAAGATGGAAGAAAAGATGAAGGAGCCAGAAATGGCAAAAGAACCAGAAAAAAGGGAGGAGGGAAAAAAGGAGGAGAAAAAAATGGATATTAATAAGGAAATGCAGAAAGATTGGGAAAACTACCGCGAACTAGGCCAATTGATTTCAAGACATGTTTCACCTAATACATCGAAGATGGAAGAAAAGAGGAAGGAGCCAGAAAAGAGGAAGGAGATAGAAGAGATGGTAACACTGTATATGGCTGTTGATATGAAGATGCAGAAAGATCGGGAAAGGTACAATCGAGAACCAGGCCAATCGATTTCAGATAGCCCTGGTTATGATCCACATATAAAATCACCACTCATTGTGGCAATCTTAAAACAGGATCAAGGTAATTTTTGTTGCATAACTATAAATTTCCTCTTTTTGGTTTGCTACTCAATTTATCCATAGTTGGATTGTGATATAGTTGGGGAATTGATTAATGTTTATGTTGAACAAAGCCAAAAGTAAAACTATTAACTTTCCTTAAAATTCACTATATCTCCATTTTCAAGGAGCTTGTATGTCAATTTCTAATCTCCAACAATGTATTTTGTTTGCTTTGCTATGCTTTCTCCTTGAATGTTCAACTTTAGAGTTTCTTTTCTCATCTAAGAGACCTCCTCTTGGGAAACCACTAGGTGGGATGGGCTTAGGAATTAAGATAGTGTTATGGTTTCAAAATTAAAAGGGTGAGAGAGGGGGGAAAAGGAGACGGAGAAAATGAATGGCAAGAACAGGGAGTGTGTTCCCCGAGTGTTTTCCTTCTCAACTAAGACAAAATCTATTATGGGTTTAATATCTTTTTGATCTTTAAACTTTCAAATTTTTGCTTTTAGTTCCTAAATAGATTTTTTAGCATTTTTGATCCCTATACCTTTCCTCTGTTAACAGTTTAACTCCCTACTATAAAGTAATAATGACTTGCCACATCATGAAGGAGTCTAACGGGACAACCACATGTAATTCTTTTTTGGTAAATTGCATTTTTTAATTTCTCATCTATTTAGACTAGGTAATGACGTCAAAATAGTTGGTGAAGAATTAAAAACATAGTAAAAAAAAGAAATAAATGTGATTGCTTCGTTAGATTCCTTGATGACGTGGCAAGTCACTAGGATATCATCGTGGCTGCCACATCATCAGTTAGTATTGTTACGTGATAATAGTGACTAAAATTGTTAATAAAGAAAAAATATATGGACCAAAAATGCTAAAAAAATTGTTTAAGGACTAAAAGAAAAAATTCAAAAAAGTTTAGGTACCAAAATGATATTAAACTTATCTATCATTATTCAATTGTCAAAGAGTGAATTAGTTGAAAGTGAGAAGAATTGTATATTAATTGTGTTAAATACATTCTCTAATCTCCCTTCTCGTTGGGTAAATAACTACCCTAAAAAGGGAAATAAAGAAATAAAGAAAAAAATATAAGGAAATAAATATCCAGATAATATGAGATATTTTTGGACCCCCTAAATATCTCTGATATTTACAACAGAATCCAACTACACAATGGGTCCCTATATTTAACTACCCTACTCCGAGAGATTTTTTTAATTATTTTATTTTGGTGTAACCAAGAGGTATTTGGAGCTTCTTATTTGGCACTCAACTAATCCCCCTTCCACCAAGTTGACTCATTTTAGGGTAAAGTGGTACCTCTAGTTATGACTCTATGCCTAAGTCAGGGATCAAATCCCAGAAAGTCGATAGAGACTAACTCGGTAAATTCTTATCCATACGAGTATAAACTTTCAAACACTTTGACTTATTGGGTAGGGCCTAACAATACCTCCTTCTCGGGAAGGAACCTTGTTCTTATGGTTGAAATTGGAAATTAAGATTGAATAAGTTGCACATATTTTTAAGTAGCTTCCTCCAATAGATGTGATTCCTACTTGTTTAACACTTATATAAAGACAAAAAGGAAACACCACTATGGTTGGATTATGTTTTCAAAACCGTTTTGAAGATCTTTTCCAAATGTTAAAAATAGGTATACTATGCTTCAAAAAGGTTGAGCAACATTGCAGGATGAAACTAACATATCATATGACGAATGATGATTAGTTTTTATAAAAATGTTTAAGTAACAAATGAAATGTTTTTCTAACAATGTCAACTCCCTTCGTCATTAGTGCAGTAAGTTAAATAGATAAGAGAAGAGAAAATCACACAAGGTTTTTACTCTAGTTTGTGTCAGAACCTGGGACTCCATTCGGTATTTTTGGAAACAACCAATAACTCCACTAAAACACAAATTTACAAGAACCCCTTTTACTCACTGGAACAAGCATTCTTTTCTAACCGGCCTCTCCAAGAAATATCCTAAGCACTCTTTCACTCGTTTCTCTAGACACTTGGGCCAAGTATTGGTTCAACAAGACTTTCGAACTCAAACAAACTCGCAAATGATAATCTACGCATACTCAAAGTATTTTCAATGTTTATAAAGAATGTTTTTGAAATGATTGAAAATAAATGAGCGCATTAAATCTTAGCTAGGCTAATCTCTATAACTTGTGTTGAACTTTGAGGCTTTTATAGACTAATTGAGAAAATAATAATTGTGAGAGCTTTCTTTTTCCATGAGTTGAAAGTTAAGTACAGTAATTGTTGAATTAAATGCATTTCCTATTATGCTGGGAATGATAAAAATAGAGCAAGCTTTTATCTTTTTTTTTTTTCTTTCTATACTTTGTCTATGTGGCAGAGAGAAGTTTCTATACTTGTGCAAATATTCGTTGACTTCTCTCCACACTTGTCTTGTCTACCTTTTTCCTTTGTGCCCATTGCATTTTATGAGACTTGGAAATTGGCAAACTTCAAAATTGGACTTTTTTTTTTTTGGATAAGACAAAGGTTCTTCAGCCTCGTTGTATATGCCATATTAGTTATCTTTACTCAGATGCCTTGAAGTCCTTGAATGTCTTCTTATCCAACAAACCATGTGATAGGCGATCGATGCTTCAATAGGACGCAACAAGTGATCTTCTACTCATATGATGCAAACAATATATGCATAATTAGAAGATATTAACTTCAATGCAACAAATATATTCTTAGATCTTTTTGTTATCATTTGAACTTGGGGTTGGATCATCTTAAACCTAACAACTTGGTTTGTGGAATTTCCATGGTGCACTGCAGATCAGGTGTTTAGTACTTGTTTGGGTTGGGTGTGGATCTACTTCCAAATCAATAGAGATTGTAGGTTCCACTGAATGGTCCCCTAGTGCCTTCTTTAACTGGGACACCTCCTGAAATATAGGGTGGCTATGCAATTCTGTTAGCTAAAGCAAAAAAGCAATTGTGTTAATCTGGTTGGTGAAATATGGGTTTCCTTAAGTGTGTTTTGAATTCATGTTGGGTCATTTGGTATCATGTTATACCAGTTAACGTGATTATAATAAGTAATGTTCACATGTTTAGTTTCAAGTTAAGGAATTGATTTTGGTATCATAAACGTTTTTGAGCTGAAGCAGTTTTAGGTACCTTTTGCATGTGATAAAAAATTTATACTACATTTTCCTACTAACTTTGCTTTTAGAATAAAAAATTCAATTACAGATCACATCACTTTAAAATTAATTTTAACCAAACTTAATTCCATTCAAAATTAATTTTGTTATCAGTCATCCAAACATACATTAAGTGCTTTTGGCTTTTGTGATAGTTGATAGGGGATAAGGTGGCTATTAATATACCAGCTGCTTTAAAGCTAGATCTCTTAGTGGAGAAGTTGGTTACTATGGAGATATAAAAGGTGATTCTCTTCATCCTACAATCCATGTCACAAAAATAGGTGATGCAAGATTAATTCCTTTATCCCTTGAAGATTAGTCCTTATGTAATGATTTTAGACAAGAAGATAGGTTACCACTACCAGTTAATGAAATTAATTAATTTATCAACGTTCCAAAAGACAAGAAGGTTTGTTAGATTGAATTAGATTTATACATAATGGCTGGATACATATGGATAAACAAATACAATTGTCACCAGTGCTAGCTTTCTATATTGTCAGGTCAACATTGACTAATGAAATTCATTGTATTATTCTAATTCTATTACTCATCATTTGTCCCATTATAATTATCGGTTTAACTTTATCTGTCAGCAACATTTATATATCTATTTAATTATTGGATATGATTTTTTCAGTATTTCTTCTTTCCCCTAAATAATTCATCTGTTGATCCTTCTCAATGAGATTCAGCTCATAATTGGCTATTCATAACAGGTATTTTACAGAAAATACTGAAGAAAAAGAAAGAATGGATCCATTTAAGGGATAATATAGGAAGGACTGCTCTCCACCTAGCAGCATATATAGGTTACCTTAATGGTGTTGAGGACTTGCTTAGAAGCTGTATTCCCTGCAACATGGAAAGAGACAAGAATGGCTATTTTCCTCTTCATTGGGCTTCTTCAGGTGGGCATGTTGAAGTGATAAAGAAATTGCTAGAACACTGTCCGGATCCCAGAGAAATACTTGATAATTATGGTCAAAATTTTGTTCACACTGCCGCTGGAATGGGAAAGTTTAATGTGGTAAGATACATCTTGCAAGATGCAAATCATGAACTTGTAGATATGATAAATGACAAGGATGCCAAAGGAAACACTCCCTTGCATTTGGCTGTCTGGTACTGTCATCCAAAAATTGTGCATGCCTTAACGTGGGATAAAAGAGTGGATCTTTCTTTGGTTAACAACAGGAATCAAACAGCTCTTGATGTTTTTATGGAATTTCAACGGCAAAAATCGTCCCTTCGGCAGGCAAGTATATATAGAGTACTCTGTCTTCCCTAATAATAATTCAAGGTTTTAATATATTTTTAATTCTAAAAAATATAGCATTTTTATGTTTCAGGACTCTATTTTTCTTCTTTTCATTTTAGTTCCTAAAAATTACAATTATGTTTTTCTAGTCAAGACTCCAGACCACAAACCACCACGCCCAAAATACCAATCTCAAACCACCACACCCAAAACAGCAACTCCAAACACCCACAACACAAGCCACTGCAACAACCGAACCAAAAAAAAAAAAAAAAAAAACAATAGATAAGGGATAAAAGAAAAGAAAGGAAAATGGGAGAGGAATTAGCCACCGTCATTACCCCCAAGTTGTCACTATTGCCACTGCCGCTACCACTAACACCATAAGCCGCCTGCAACCAACAACCACAATCAATAAGAAAAAGAAAGAAAAGAGAGAAAATAAAGGGGCGATGAGGCAGAGAGGGATTTGTGTTGTGATGTCAAAGGAAACACTCCCTTGCATTTGGCTGCCTGGCAATGCCATCCAAAAGTTTGTCATGCCTTAACATGGGATAAAAGAGTGGACCTCAATTTGGTTAACAACAGTAATCATACAGCTCTTGATACTTTTATGCAATTTCAACAGAAAAAATTGTCCCTTCAGCAGGTAAGTATATAGATTACTCTGTCTTTCCTAATAATTCAAGGTTTAAATATATTTTTAATTATTAAAAATCCAGCATTTTTATGTTTCAGACTCTATTTGTTTTTTTTTTCTTTTCAATTTTAGTTCCTTAAAAATTACAATGGCATAAATAACTTTTAGGTTCCTGATAAATTTCAAAATTTTGCTTTGAGTCCTTGATGAATTATGCAATTCTTATCAGGAACCTAAAAGTTATTTAAGCCAATTACAACTATGTGTTTTTAATCCATGTTGAAAGATTATTGAGGGACTAAAAAAGCACACTGTTTTCCTTTTTGTGGCCAAAAAACCACAAACCATCACACCCAAAATACCAATCTCAAACCACCACACCTAAAACAGCAACTCCAAAAAAATGGATCAGCATCATCAGTGCTCTCATTACACATTTCTTAGACTATTTCTTTTTATTGTTTTGGATTGTTGAATTTGCAACACATAAGCTTGTATTTGCAGCGGCTAACATGGACTGCACTAAAATCTGCCGGCGTACAATATGCTAAAAGAGGCTCAGTCCCTCCCCGTCCCAAAAGTGCAGAAGGCACAGACATGACACCGTATAAAGACAGAATCAATACCCTTATGCTGGTTTCGATTCTTATAACTACAGTATCATTTGCAGCAGGTTTTACTTTGCCTGGCGGAACTAATAGCTCTAATCCAGGACAAGGCATGGCCGTCATGCTAAATCACGCGTGGTTTAAGCTATTTATTTTCTGCATTGCAATATCCACGTACGGTGGAATTAGTGTTACTATTATACTCATTTGGGCTCAGTTGGAAGATATAACTTTGGCTCTTTTCGTCCTTAAAGTGGCAGATCCCCTTTTGGGAGTCACTCTTGCAACGCTATCGGTGGCATTCTTGGCTGGTGTCCACCTTGTTATAAGTGATCTCAGTTGGCTGGTCACTGCTTTTCTGGTTTTGTGTGTGATATCCATTCTCATGCTTTTGTTGCTGTACATTATTCTCTGGTTCCCCTCATCCTCAAGCAACCCAATAATGCGATACATTTCTTACTATCCCTTTCAGTTTCTGACATGGTTAGTTGAACAAGATGAAACCAAGGTATGTATTATGTATCCTTTTCAGTTTCTTACTATCAAAATATTAATAAATATTAATGTAAAACTCTTATATGCTGACAAAGCCTTACCGATTACAAATATTGTGCTGTGTATTTGTACTATATGTAATTGTCCCTAAATTTGTATCCTTGTAGCAAGATATGTTGATTCATCCTGGTATGCAAAGAGAGAAGAAGGGAAGGATGTGAGAAGGCAAAGAGATGAAATCCAAGACTTAGATTTCAAACAAGGTGATAGATTGCCTCTAAAACCCATCCTTACTGATATGATATTCTTTTTCTTATTCTTGTTTCGTTATAAGTAGCCCATTCTTAAGCCAAAATTTGATTATTGTGAGTTTTGAGGTCTTTTTTAGGTGTAAATATATTTTTTGTCTCTATAATTTAGCACTTTTTTTTTTTTTTGTCTTTGCAATGTTTTTCTGGTTTTAGTTCCTACAAATTTCAAGCCGTTTGCTTTTCGTCCCTACCGTCAGTCTCCGTTACGAAAAATATCATATGACAAATGAAATGATGATGTCATCATGCCATGTCTTCACCTTGATGACTTCACCATGCCATGTCAATACAAGTGCTACATCATCATTAATTTACAAACACTAAAACCAAAACAAATATAATTTATAAGGACTAAAACAAAAAAAAAAATGACATATTTGCAGGGAGAAAAAAATATATTTAAATATCAAATTAAATATTAAAATAAAATAAAGGATTAAATATTAATTTATCCTCATCTTTGTCTTTACACCCCCTCTTCATTAAAACTCTTTTTCTTCTCCCTTTCTTCTCTCCACCTTTCCTCCAAGTTCCACCCTTCCTCCACCTTGCACCGCCTTTCTCATGCCCACTCTTCCCTCTCCTTTTCCATTTTAGTTGCTAGTCAATATAGGATCTCCATCGGAGCTCATGCTTTCAAGTAGATAACGGATGTCACCCTATATCTAAACATGCAATCCAACCACATAACTCCATTTGAAAACATAATAAATCAACATTAACAAAATTCCACAACAACTTGTTGCTACCGCCATGGCTCACTTCTCCTCCATTGACACTAACAAGGCAATGAGTCATATACCATCTACGTCCTCTTCATGGCCTCCCAAGTTTGATGGGTAGTGACTTTTGGTGTGGCATGTTTAAGGGTGGCACCATAAGTTAGGTCTATGGTGGGAAATGCAGAAGCTTAATGTTTCTTCATAGAGGTGATGGTGGTGACAATATCAATAGTGGTGGTGCATGGTGGCAATAGTGGTGGTCAAGGCGGCAACAACAAAAACAATGGTACTGGAGGTGGTGGTAGTCGAAACTGAGGTTGTAGCAGCAATATCAATGGTAGTGGTGGTGGTGGTGGTGGCAATGGTAATTGTTTTGGTGGTGGTGGCGACAACCACGGTGGTAATAAGTTGTTTTTCATGGTAGGAATTTACAAAAGCTTGATGGTGTTGAGTGTGTTAGATTATTAAGTGTAGGAATTTTAATATTTAATATTTAATTTGAGACTTTATTTTAATATTTAAGCCTTTATTTTATTTTAATATTTAATTTGAGACTTAAATATTTTTTCGTCCATATGGATATGCCATTTTTTTTTTGTTTTAGTCCCTTTAAATTATGTTTGTTTAGAATTTAGTCATTGTAAATTAAAGATGACATGACACTCATGCTGATGTGGTATTTTGACATCATCAAAGTGATAATATGGCATAATGATGTCTTTTTTTATTTTTTTGAAATGGATACTAACAGTAGGCACAAAAAGCAAATGACCTAGAATTTGCAGGGACTAACACAAAAGAAATTGCAAGGACTAAAATAAAATAAAAAAATCACTAAATTATAAGGACGAAAAATATATTTAAGCCTTTTTATCATAAAGAAGGGATTTAAACTATTTTCCATGTTTCTTTGTATGAAATGAGAATTATAAGCTAAAACTTGGTTCTTTTGATGATTGGATTCTTGAAAATAAGGATCTTGAGCTCTAGAATGTCTTTTAAATTTTAGTGGTAGCTTTTGATTCTTTGTAAACACATGAAAAAGTGTTTTACGATCTTTGATAATTATGGATAGCCATTAAATGACTTGGTTGGAATATTTTGGAATTGGATGCAAAGCCTCACGTATGGCTAAGTTGTGTTGCACATAACGCTTATCCTTTATTTGGTGAAGAAGAAATCAATAGAGGAAAAATAAGAAGGTGGATGTCTTCGGTAGAAGGTAAATGGGAAAAGAGAGAAATTTAAAGGTATTGGACCCACTAGTTTTTTCCACTCTATTTCTCACATATTTCCATTAACCTATCTATCTCTTTCCCATTCTTTTGAAACCAAACACCTTTATTTCTACTCATTTTCTCACCTATTTTTGTTCACCTTCCCTATTTCTATCCTCTTATTTCTCTCCTATTTCTTTCCTTCGTATTAAGCATACCCTCATGCATGGAATTTGCCAATCCTTATGTGCCTAGCAACCAAAGCAACACTTGATTTCATTCCAAAGATCAGAGTTCCAGATGACCAATAATACTTTGGCTCCTAGTGCCCTATCTCAACATTTTTTTTTATTTAGGTGTTACTAACTATTTTCGGACTTGACATATGTTTTTTTTAATAATGCTTAATGCAATAAACTTTGTTGATGGCTATTTGAAAAAGTTTAAAATACACTTTTAGTCCTTGATGTTTTCGATTATATTCAGTTTGGTCATTATCTTTTAAAAAGTTCAATTTAGTCCTTTATGTTTTTAAAGTCATAATTTGAAACAATGGTTTTTGATTTTGGGACACAATTTTGAACCATTTATTGACTAATTTGAGACGTGAAAATTGTTCCATTAGATTCACTTATATAAAAACTATGGAACCCAACTAATATTTGAACCCAAATGGACCGTAAACATGGTAAAAATTGCGTGAAAAACAAGTCTCACGAACAACTAGAAAAGAATTTGATATTAGATTTTTCAATTTTTCGGTCGCTCATTGGATTCACTTTTCACGTGATTTTCAGCATGTTTATGACCCTTTTTGTTTGGAACATCGGTTAGGTTCTATAGTTTTCATGTACGTGAATCTAATGAGACAAGTTTCACGTCTTGAATAAGTCAAAAAATTGTTCAAAATTGTGTCCCAAAATTGAAAACAATAATTATTTTATAAGGACCAATTGACTCACTTTAAAAATATAAAGGACTAAATTGAAAATTTTAAAAGATATGCGACTAAATTGAATATGATTTAAAATACAAAAGACTAAAAGTGTATTTTAGCCTTGGAAAAACATGAAGTTACACCTTGAAAATGTTGAGTTGAACAATAAATGCACATAGTATGTGCATTGACTTCTAAAATTCTAAATGCAAATGGCCATTATTGTAATATTCTAAAATTTTAACATTAGAAAAAATAACCCCCGTCAAATTCCTTGCACTCTTGTTAAAAGATAAGTACTTGTCTGTTGTCAGAGCTTGTACCCTTACAAGCTCATATAGTTGCATACATGTACATGTTTTAATTTCAATATCTTTACAAGCCTAGTTATTTATATTTCCAAGGATTTTAAATATGCATTTTAAAGAATCATATTTATATTCTGGCTGTATGCTTAAATTTTAAGTGTTATATTTAATTATAAAGACTATTTATTGAGACCTTTATATCTCATTAAATTAAGTACATCAAGAACCACGGGTCACCACCATCAAGCCATGATTTTGGCTTCCCTTACCCAAAACTCCATTTTCTTCTTCCATTGATGCATGTGGATCACGACCTTCACCCCAAAGCTTGATTTTTTTTATTGGTGAAACTTTGTCTAATCGAAGTTGTGAGCACGTCTTCCACCCCGATCCTACAAGGTAATCACAAATCCTTATTGTTTTCTTAATTTCTCCTAAGTTCTATTTTTCATTTTTTAAAATGAATGTTGTGCATGTTGTCTTTTCGCACAATCAATCACATAATTGCACTCCTTGCGACCTCCCAATCATAGTGGTGTGATCAGATTTTCAAAATGTTGTTGCTTTCTCGTTAAAACCCCCTTGGCTGATATCTACGTGGAATTTTATGTGGATTAATGCTTGCAAAAACCCACATGAAAAGTAACCATGATGTAGTACACACAACGCTCAATTTGATAGGTCATACGTGCCGATCGAACACCTATGCGCGAAGTTACGCCGATCAAAATTTTGTAAAGCAAAACACGCAAAGAGTTTGAACTTCAGAGAACAATTAGTGGACCCCATGCCATTTAAGGTAAGGGGCGTGTGAGATAACCTACACCTTGTAGGTATTTAGAGTCAGTTGGGAGCATTTCACACCCAATGACTTATAGCTTTGTTTTAATGAAAATGTAAAATTGTATTGTTTTGCGCATTGTGAACTATTTGTGTGTTGTGATTGATACATTGAGCTAATTGCTAGCATAAGTGTGTTCAGGAATGCTTCGAGAATTTAACGTGGATCCTTGAATGGCCATGAAGCTATAAGGTAAGGTAGCTCATAGAACAATTTGCAGGCCACGTTTGAAAGTCAAGGAACATGAATTATCTTGATATGTTAGGATGTGTGTATATTACAATAACTAATGTGATTAGTGCCTCAATCCCTGTTATACAAATATAACTTGTGTATTTGAATGGGATTCATGTTCTTTTAATTAAATGTTAATTGATTAAATTGAAGTTGCACATGTTTGAGATATGAAAATATGCTTATATATCATGTTTGAAATCATAAGCCTAGCCTATTTAAATAAATATGCTTTTTTTAAAGTCCAAGCCCAACCTTTTTATTAAACAGGCTAAGCCAGGTTAGGCTTTAAATAGGTCAGGCCATAGGCCCCTATTTAAGGCCTGGCCTATTCCCATCCCTACCTGTGAGGATTCTGATGTAGACCTTTTTATACCTAATAGAATTAAGTCTTAGCTATTGAATCTTTTTGGTCGCACCCTATTTCAATATCTCTATGAATTATAGTGATTTTTCCAAGCCGACATGTTCAAAGTTTTGGAAAATTTTGGAATTGGATGCAAAGTCTCAAATATGGATGAATTTTTTTTAGCCTTAAAAATGTTTGAGGTCCCTGATAAAATGATCGATTTTGTTTTAGATCCCTAACAAATTTTTTTGTTGCGTTCGATCCATGATATATTAAAACTTTTGTTTTGAGTCCTTACTATCAGTTAAGTGATGACATGCACCATCTCAACGACTGATATATATTGGAAAGATCTATTCACAAGGTGTCACGTCATCACTTAACTAATAGTAGAGACTCAAAACAAAAGTTTTAATATATTCGAGATCCAACACAACAAAAAAATTATTAAGGACCGAAAACAAAAATCAAAGAAATATACCAAAACCTAAGCCAAAATAGACATTACATCCTCTTATCCCTGCATCTAAATCAATTGAAACATATACCTGCAAGCAAAACCCCAAAGCAGGAATCCAGCACCCAAATACACATAAATAACACTACTTCACCGCTCTAACACAGGAAATAGGTAGCTGACAATTTCATCCTAAAGCCACTCACGCTCAATTGCATGGGAACAACACAATGAAGCCTTTACCAACTCAAGTATGGTTGAGTGTTGTTTAACAAGCAAGCTTAGGAATGGAATTTGCCAATGCCTAGGTGCCTTGCATCTAGACTAGCACTTGATTTTATTCATGCAGGGATCAGAGTTCCCAATGACACCTAACACTTAGGCACCCAGTGTGTTAGGAAACTTGATTTTAGAGGAGAGGAAAAAGAGAAATCTGGGACACTGAAAATTCTATTAGATTGAAACTGAAGTACTCCTTCCTGACTAAAATATAAGCAAAAAAAAGTTACATGTGTGATGGACTAAAATATAAGCAAATTTTAACTAACTCTCTCCTATTTAATGATACTGTCTCTAAAATACCCTTCATTAGTTAGAGTTTTATTTCCAACTACCTTCTCTTTTTTTGTCCTATGCAATTAAATGTAAGGGGTACTTTAGGAAATGGGTTAATCTTTTTATTGAGACTATCAAAATTAAATGATGCTAACTAATTTTCTTAAAGGGTGTGATTCAGTTTTTTTTGCTTATATTTCAGTTCAGAGGGAGTAGTAGTTACAAGATGTTTACAATAGCCATTATATAGGCTTACTACTAATCACAAATTACATCTCTAATACAGTGCCCTATCTCAACCTTTCTTTTCTTTTGGTTTTAGGTGTTACCAAGTGTTTTTAGACTTGATTTATGTTTTTTAGTGCTTAATGGCATAAACTATGTAGATGCCTAGCCTATTGGAAAAGCATGAGGTTACACCTTGAAAATGTTGAGTTGTACAAGAAATGCATATTGTAAGTGTATTGACTTCTAAAATGCTAAATGCAAATGATAATTAGTATGAGATGATATTCTATGGTCATCATGGTAGTTCAAATTTTGATGAATGAAATGATCCTCGAATATTATAGCACTCTTATGAATTCCTTATGAATTCATTTGTTATTCTAAGATCACCATGTTAGTTCAAGTTATATATGATGATTGAAATGATCCTCATGTATTATGGCACTCTTACGAATTCATGGTGGCAATGCTATGAAATGCAAGTGGCAAGCTATGATCTTTATGTATGCCATTTATGTGTTGTGTGAACAAAGTTATAGCTAATGAATATAAATTATTTAAGGCTAGCTTATCTATGAAAAGGATGATATCCAATGATAAGTTTTAGGGATCAAAAGGATCCTTAGGCAAGGTGATACCTTTTAAATGGCTATGAGCTCAAATCAAAATTATGCAATGTTATATGTCATCAATGTGAAGCAAAGCAAGATAAAAAGAAAAGAAGTTATGGTGCACGTCATTGATATTATATATAAGTTTACAACAAATTGTTATGATAAGATGCCATGAATTTATGTTTGTGCTGTGTAACTTATTCCTATAATTCATTTTTTCTATGTATGAAAATATCATTCACATTATATTGCTTATATTTCCAAAACGTTCTATTCAATTCTAACTTAACTAAAAGGATGATGGACTTTACCCCCATCACATTGTAATAGTTCGATAACTTTGTTATTGAGAATTCATTTTTCACTAATTTTTTTTTATTATTTATATGGGTTAACTTTTTCAGATAAGAAGAATAAAAAATGCCTCTGCTGATCTTTATTCTAGTTATGGAGTATGCTTGGATCCATGTCTCAAGCTATGAGTTTGTTCGTGTGTTTGACCTGGCATCTGATATTACTAGATATGGGAGGAGCTAAAATAGACACTCAAATGTTATATTTGATGCTTATGACTTTATAGTATTTTGTGTTGTAGTTGATGTCATCTATGGCTGTATGTAGGTGTTTGTAAGGACAACCTATTTTGACGTATCTATGTATGTTGTTCTGTGAACAACTGGACCATCTGCCTACATGAGATTCTATATTAGTTTGGTTTGTGTGTATGTATTTATTTGCATAAACTGGTGACAAGATAGAATCAGTTCTTTGAAGGAATGTTTTCTGGAATTCTAATGTTCGTATGAGTGATTTGCTATTATGTGTTATCATCAGAGAATTTCCGTTCCAAATTATGTTGACAATTTTCATTTCTTCCTATGACCTAAAAGAACTACTCAAAATAAGAAAGAATGAAACTAACCCCAATATTTATTTACTAATTATGGGTGTCAAAGATGTTTAATGAATTCCAATGGCTATTGGTCTCTTAAAATTGATTAAATCCCAAACAAAATTAGGTAAAAATGATTGTGGTTAGCCTACTTAATAAATTCTACAAGAAAAGTGAATAGAAAATTAGATACTTGAAACAAATTGGAAACTTAGATGTAGACATGACAAAAATTATCATATTCATGGGTGTTTGCTTTGCACTGTAAGTCTCGACTTTGGTGAGAACAACTGATTTGAGGGATTTAGGATATTAGGACTGGATTTTCGTGACATATAAATGATGGAGCTGGAACTGGTTTGGAGATATAGATATTTGCTAAATTCTCCTCATCTTTTAATAAAGTCAAATCATAAAATAAAGTTTACTTTCTTATATTAAGTTTTTTTACATTTATTTTTAGGCAGTGATATAAAACTAGGATTGTGTATACATGTTTAATATAAAAATTAAGTTTACATGTGTGTTAAGGTTCTCCACTGCACCCATTCTTTGCTTCCATTGTGCAATGGAGTTTATATTTGCTGCAACAGTGATACAGAGAACCCTTTTCAGAATCACAAGTCAATTACTGGAAGTCTAGATTATACATACTTATATTCTAAGAATAACTTGGGTAAAAATCTGACGAGTATATATCTATCATATTCTTGGTCCATCTCAACCCTATCTAGTCCTTGCCAGACAATCAAGAACAATTAAGAAATTTAATTATCTTAGTCCTATTGTGACCAGCAGAAACATGAAGTGGTGTCTGCACCATCTGCATCTATAACAGATGAGATCGATCCTCAGGCATATAAAATTTCAGAGGACCATATGAAATCCTTTAAAGTAAGAAATCAAAATTACAAGTATATACAAGAGCCAAGCAACAAGCATACAAAGGAAATTCACCCCACCTTTTTAAAACCTTAATACTAGAATCTCAGGAGGAAGCAATTGGAGAAATAGAATGTCAATATGATGATGCCCTCCTGTCCCTTTTCATATTTCAAATTTGTCACAAACTCCAAGACAAAATTCCAACAAATGATCAACAAAGAGAAGCCATAGATAGATTAGTCCTTTGCCACGACAAGTCTAGAGATATACTCCTTTCGTCCCATAATATTTGTCATCCTATGTTTTTTACATTTTATAAAAAAATTAATAAATTGATGAAAGAGAATGATAATTTTACAAAATTAACCTTATCATTATTAATTCATTTATAATTTTTGTTGTCCATTATTAATATAATAAGGGATATAAGCGAAACATAATAATTAATAATACTTCTGTTTCTATTTATAAGACTCAATTACCTAATTCATCAGCAATAAGGGTGGTTAATTTAGTTTATAGCAATAAATTTGTTTTAAATTTATATATTTTTCCAAAAATACCATTGTCATTAATGTTCCTCTCTCTCTTCTAGAGGATTATTAATACAATCTCTTATTTAATTAGGTGTACCTTAGTATAAAAATATTTAATACATGAGACATTGTGGATTGAGTCTTATAAAAAGGAACAAACACTACTTCTTATTTAGATCTTATAAATAGGAACGGAGTATTACGTTAAAAAGTTAAAATGACAATTATTTTGGAATTTATTTTTTCTTCTTAAGCAATAAATATTATGGGAAGGAAGGAGGGAGTATAGTTTTCCTCTGAAAAACAAACCTAATATTCCTCTTCTCCCACAATACACTAAAGAATATCATGAAAAGCAATTGCCAATAAAGAGGGTAGAGCACACAACATATGGGTTGGAAAACAAACCTAATATTCCTCTTCTCCCTAAATACACTAAAGAATATCATGAAAAGCAATTGCCAATAAAGAGGGTAGAGCAAACAACAAATGGGGTTGGGTTTGTTCACTGTGAATCGATGGAGAAAGAGAGGCAGAAAAATGTGATGGAAGGATTGAGTCTCAAATTTGGGCGCCAAGAGACAACTTTTGGCGTAATGAAGTAAGTGCCAAATTATTAACAAGGAGGTAGTATCTCAATATTCTATCCTTATATTATTTTGAAAATCTAAATAAATAAATAGAGTTAATATCAATAATTAATTTTATTTTATTTTTAATTTTTTAAACTTTATTCTCATTCATATATTATTTAAATATTTTATTTTTTATTTTATTTACAATATATATATATATATATATATATATATATATATTTGAATATTTCTAAATGCTAGTAACGCATTTCATGTATTATATAATATTTTTAAATTTTGAAGTAATAGTAAAATAAAAATACGAGTAATAAAATATTTATAACTATAAATATAAATAAATTGTTAAAAACAAATTCCATCTCCAAATAAATATACAGAATTTCAACTTGAGGATTTCTTCGGTGTTAAGGTAATTTAGCATATATTCCCAAAGAAAACATAAGATTTGTCTCCAAATAGTTTTGGGTAACCAATGGAAGGAATGAGGAAAAATAAAGAAAAGGTAAATGCTAACTAGTGCCCTTAGGGTACTGGTTAAGAAATTAAAGGGAGAAAGATTTTTATTGAAATGTGCAAAATTGCACTGCATAGAGTTTTTTTTTTTTTTTTGTGCTCTCCTATAATTTTTACACTAAATACTTTCTTCTTTTAATTCATTAACCAGTGCCATTAGGACACTGGTTAGCAAGACCCTAAACAAAAAGACAAACATGTTCTTATGTGAACCTCTACAAGAAACCATAATGAAGGAACTTGTAATCCTCTATGACCAGACATTAAATGAAGCATTCCTTTGTTTACTAATTTTGTGATTCCTCTGCTCAAAACTTCATCAGCAAGACATAAGAGAAGAGGGGATAGAGTATCGCCCTACCTAACTCCTCTTTTACAGCAAAAGAAGCCAACTGGTTTATCATTGGCAGAAATAGATAATTTAGTAGAGAGTAGAACAGTTTTCACCCAATTACAAAACTTTTGGTGAAATCCAAAGCAATGAAGAACTTTCAGAAGGAAGTTCCAATCCAGGGTATCAAAAGCCTTTTATATATAAAGCTTTAAAGCTATATTACTAGCAAAAGTTTTTTTGTCTAGCATATTCATAGCTTTCGATGCTATGCAAATACAATCAGATATTTTCCTACCCTATATATAAAACCCCTTTGATGAGGAGAAATGATCTTAGAAGCCACTTGAGCCAACCTGTCTGTCATAACGTTGGTTATGATTTTAAATTGGAAATTAGCTAAAGCAATTGGCTGAAACTGATCATTTATTTGCCCCTTGTTCTTTTGGGATGAGTACTACCACATTTGAATTTAAATTAGGAAGCAACCAACCAGTAGTGAAAAATTGTAAAACAGCCTTGAAGACATCAAAAGCAATTATATCACAAAAATGGTGATAGAAGAATCCACCAAACCCGTCTGGCCCAAGTGCATTGTTATTATTCAGAGAGAAAACAACATTTTTAAGTTCCTCAAAAGAAGGCATCTTGGTCAGGAGATCATTATATATTGTCACTATTGAGCAGTTTGGGGATGACTTGTTCCACTATTCCATTGTCAAAACAAGAATTATTTGAAGCAAAGAGACCAAGGTAGTAATTTAGCACGTGTCGTTCAATGTCAAGAGTTGCAATCGTGATAGAATCATTAGTTCTAAGCAAAGATATTTGGTTGGAAATTGTTCTTATCTTGGCAACGTACTCTGTGTTTCTATCACCATGAATGTTCTTCTCCATCCAAAATTCCTCTTGGAATAAAAGAGCCTATTGCAGAATTGATTAAGCCTATTTTTCTTCATTAAACAAATCATCCGAAAGGCCATTAATATCAATTTGAGCTAGAATTTGGTCAACTTTAGTCGCACCCTTTTCCACTTTCAAATGAACATCCCTAAAAGAATTTTTGTTCCAAACTTTAAGCTTCATCTTAACAAGTCTGAGGATTTTAGAGAGAACAAGCATAGGGCAATTTATAATATTCATCTTCCAGGCATTAGCAATGATGCTTTTGCAATCTGCGTGAGAAGCCCACATTTTCAGGAATTTGAAAGACGAAAAATGAGGACATAACTCTCTTTTTAAGCTGAGAAGCAGAAAGAAGTGGTCAGACTTTGAATGAGTTAATGTGGAACAAGATATTAGACCAAAAGTTGATCCATGTACGGTTACAAATGACTCTATCAATTATAAGACTCTTTTAACTAATTTACACCCTTTAAGAAAATTAGTTAATATAGTTAATAACATTAAAATTGTTAATAATTTGTGTTATTTTTTCAAAATTACCCTTATAATTATTGGAACTCGTCATCTTTCTTTTCATTTAATTATTTTCTATCTAATTAATTAATAGTTACAAATGGCTCTATTAAGTATAAGACTATTTAATGACTCAATACAACCAACTAACTGAGAAAACAATGAGAGGGTGGACGGGAAACACAGGGAAAGGAAACACAAAATGGGGAAACACTGTAAGCAGAGTGAAAGAGAGTCCTCCAGGAACAGTCACCACTTTCTTCTTCTCAAAATTTCCTGAAGCATACAATGAAGAAGACCTATGGAAAGTGTTCTGGAGATGGGGAAAGGTCTGGGAGATATATATACCAAAAAGAAGGGATAAATGGGGTGAACGATATGGCTTCGTACGATTTCTAAATGTGAAAAATGTGAAAGCTCTAGAAACAGACTTGAATCACATTTGTATTGGGAACACCCATATGTGCGTTAACATCCCACGGTTTGAGAAAGGCGTAAAGGGAGCTCCAAGAGGAAAAGCAGTAATGTTAGAAAGACCCGTGCCAAGTTATAAAGCAATACAAGAAGCACAGGGGGAATCCAGCAGAAGTTATGCACAAGCTGTCAGGCAAGGAGGTACAGGGAGATATCAGAAATGGATACCCAGAAAGATTACTAAGGAGGGCGCCTGGACAGGTCAAGAAATTAATGTGAAAATAGAAAATGATGAGTGGTTAAAATCCTGCTTTGTTGGTAGGCTGAATGACTTAGCTTTGTTCGATCGTTTAAATGATGTGTATGCAATACAAGGCACGGGGGAGGTTAAACTGAAATACATAGGAGATGAACTAGTGCTCATTATGGGGATTACGGAGGACGACATCCAACAAAAGTGCCAACATGAGGAGGAAAGTGTGTTGTCCCTTTTTCATTCTATCCAAAAATGGGACCAAAATATCACCTGTGGAAACAGACTCACCTGGGTAAGGTGTTGGGGGGTTCCTCTTCATGTATGGGGAGAGGACTGTTTCAGACAGATAGTTGGTATGTATGGCGTTTTCATTAAGATGGACACGGAGACTGAGACCAAACATAGACTTGACTCTATCCGTATACTCATCAAAGTATCCTCCCCCCAACCTGTCGCTGTTAGCAAGTATGTCCGTTTCAATGGTGTCATGCATCAGGTTCGCATCTACGAAGAAACCACGGTGGTTGAAAGTAAATGTAGCTGTCGAATATGGAAATGGCAAAATTCAAACAGTCATAGATCTTCCATGGGGAGTGATATTGCAATGGAACGTGGATCTTCAGAATCGGAGTGTGATGGGTTTTACATGTATCCAGATGGTGAGGAGGTTCACGCCGCAGACGTTGATGCTGGTGAAGGTGGAGAGGGAGGCTGTTCACGCCGGCGGTGCACAGTAAATCCATCGGTTAATAACCTGGTGGATAATAAGCAACTGCACAGTTATTCGGATGGAAAGGACAATTGGAACGGTACTATTGTCAGGGACACAGCGGAACCAGCGGAAAAGGGGGACAAAGAGTGTGGTGATAAGCTTTTAGCACAGGCAAGCTATCATAACATAGGCAAGATAGATGGGAAGGAAGTAGAAAGTAAGAAAAATAAGAGGGAAGACATAGCCCAGGGCTCGATGGGAACAGTGAACTCTATCAACGATGTGACAGAAAAGACTATGGAGGAGGGAGTTCAAATCATTTTGACAAAGGAGAGAGAACAAATTGGCAGACACCAACCGGGGGCAATAGGGAAGTGGGTTGGGCTGGACAATATTGGAAAGAATATGGAGGCCCACTTTGATAAAAAGGTAGTGACCTTGAGACAACCCTCTTGGGCTGACGGGGCTGACTGTAACCAAAATGACAAAAGTGTGGATTTTGGTGGAGAAACTGAGGGTGATCCCAAAATGGGTGAGCACGTGGGTAGTTTGATGTTGGGCCAAAATAGTAAAAAGCCAAGCAAGGGCCGGGATATTGATACAACAATTGCAGTTGGGTCTAGCAGGCATGTTTCAGGACATAAGAATGATATCAACGTCCATAATGGAAGAAGGGAGGGTGTAGGCGCACAAGAAGAAGGGAATCAAAAGCAACGACATGTGGGAGTCACCAGAGGACCGTTAGAAAAGTATCAACCCTCCACAATTTCTGACAATTCTGATATGCACATTTGGAATCAAGGTAGAGTGGTTAATCAATCTCTCAGCAATATCTTGTCGGATGGAAACATTAACAATTGTAATAGAATTTTCTGGTTGAGGAGTGATCCTGTTGAAGCGCACAAATTATGGGAAATAGGAAAAGCAATTGGAGTTACCTTCGAGGGCCAAGACGATGAAATCATCTCCAGATTTGCTGCAATGGAAAATAGAGACAAAGATTGCACAAAGGCAATTTATGAAGGACAACATAGGGGACAAAATGTGTGTCAATGAAGATCCTATCATATAATGTGAGGGGGCTTGGGGGGCAGGTAAAATGGAAGATTATTAGGAAGCTAGTAGTCAAGGAGGAGGTCCAGTTTTTATGTATTCAGGAGACCAAAAGAGATCAAATTAATTTAGAGGTATGCGGTGCTTTGTGGGGGGATAGAGAAGTTGCGTGGCTTGAGAGTCCAGCAGTTAATACAGCTGGTGGAATACTCTGTGTGTGGAATAAAGAAAGCATAGTTGTTTCAAAACTGTATGTGGGGTTTCGTTTTTTGTTGGTGGAAGGCTTATGGAAGGAGGGGGAATGCACAATCACCATAGTAAATGTGTATTCGCCTTGTGATGTGGCATCAAAAAGAAGAGTGTGGGAAGAACTGAAACACATGAGGTGCAACAGCAACTCTGATTTGTGGTGCGTTGTCAGTGACTTTAACTGTGTTAGGAGGGTAAGTGAAAGGAAGGGTGATATGGAAGATCGCATTGGGTATGGTGAGAGAAATGAATTCAATCAATTTATCATTGATATGGGTTTGCAAGACATTCCAATGGCTGGAAGAAGATTTACTTGGTTTCGTCCAAATGGTAGAGCTATGAGTAGAATTGATAGAATTCTGGTGGATAGGGGCTGGTTTGTTAAATGGCCAGGGTCTACACAGTATATTCTGGAGAGAAATATTTCAGATCACTGCCCCTTACTCATGAAGAATGTCATCTTAGATTGGGGTCCAAAACCATTCCGGGTATTGGACTGTTGGTTTGATGATAGGAGATTTACCAACTTTGTGGAGGATGCCTGGAGGAAGATGGAGGTCCATGGCTGGGGAGCATATGTTTTGAAAGAAAAAATAAAGGGGATAAAGAAGGAATTAAAAGTTTGGAATAAGGAACACTTCGGCAATTTGGATAGAAGGCTTATAGATATTCAAAAGAAATTGAATGACATTGAGGAGAAAGGGGAGTGTATGACACTAAGTGAGGAGGATATAAAAATGAAAAGGGAGCTTCAAGAGCAATTTTGGAGGGTGACAAATCTGAGTGAGTCCCTCTTGAGACAAAAATCAAGACTGAGATGGAATTTGGAAGGAGATTGCAATTCTAAATATTTCCATAATATAGTGAATTGGAGGAGAAAAAAAAACATGCTTAGAGGACTTGTTGTTGAAGGTGTTTGGGTAGAAGATCCAATAAGAGTGAAGGAGGAGGCTAGACGGTTTTTTGAGGAAAGGTTTCGTGAGGATGTTTGGAGTAGACCAAAGCTTGACGGTATTGCTTTCAAACAAATATCCGAGGAAGACAATAACATGTTGATGGGAAACTTTGAGGAAGCAGAAATTAAAGAAGCGGTTTGGGAGTGTGGTTGTTTGAAGTGCCCAGGCCCGGATGGATTAAATTTCAAGTTTATTAAGAAATTTTGGCATCTTCTTAAAGATGATGTTAAAAGATTCCTAAGTGAGTTTCATGAAAAGGGCGTGCTTCCAAAGGGATGTAATGCATCATTTATTACACTTGTACCAAAGGTGGATGAACCACAAAAATTGGGTGATTTTAGGCCAATTTCCTTGGTGGGGTGCATGTATAAGATATTAGCAAAGATATTGGCTAATAGATTGAAGAAGGTGCTAAGTGAAGTTATTGATAGAAGACAAAGCGCTTTTTTGGGCGGAAGGAATCTGTTGCATAGTGTTGTTGTTGCCAATGAGGTCATTGATGAAGCTAAAAGGTTGAAGAAAAAATGTCTCATTTTCAAGGTAGACTACGAAAAAGCCTATGATTCCGTTTGTTGGGACTTTATTGTCTATATGTTACAAAGGTTAGGATTCAATGAAAAATGGGTCTTATGGATAAAGAGTTGCTTGAATACCTCCATGGTATCGATCCTCGTCAATGGAAGCCCATCTAGTGAGTTCCAGATGAGAAAAGGTCTTAGACAAGGTGACCCCTTGGCACCATTTCTTTTTATCATTGTGGCGGAAGGTCTTTGCGGTATTATGCGGCAAGCATCCTCAAGAAATTTGTTCTCTAGTTACCATGTGGGAAGGAATCAAGTTAAGGTTAACTTGTTGCAATACGCGGATGATACTATTTTATTGGGGGAAGCGTCTCTTAGTAATGTATTGGCTATCAAAAGTATGATGAGGTGCTTTGAATTATGCTCCGGTCTAAAGGTGAATTTCTTCAAAAGTGGGTGTGGTGCTTTGGGGGTGGAGAGAAGTGAAGGATTGAGATTCGCAAACTTGCTTAATTGTAGCTTTTTGTCTTTGCCTTTCATCTATCTTGGTATTCCAATAGGTGCTAATCCAAGAAGGACAGAAACTTGGAAACCTATTATAGGCAAGTTCAAAAAGAAGTTGGCCCCGTGGAAGCATAAATCATTATCCTTTGCCGGTAGAGTGTGCTTGATTAATTCCGTATTAACATCACTTCCAATTTTTTTCCTCTCCTTCTTTAAGGTACCTCAAGAGGTAGCTAAAACTATTATTTCAATACAAAGAAATTTTCTTTGGGGGAGTGAGGTGGATAAAAAGAAAGTTTGTTGGGTAAGTTGGGATAAAATCTGTCGACCAAAGGAAGATGGGGGACTTGGCATCAAACACATCTCACTATTCAATGAGGCTTTGATTGCTAAATGGAGGTGGGGTCTATTTAATCAAAGGGAGTCTTTATGGGTGGAGGTGCTACAGTCAAAGTATGAAGGTTGGAAAGGTATTTTGAGGGGTGATTGGAATAATAGAGTCTCTATTTGGTGGAGGGATTTGATTCTTATTTGTGGGGGTGGCTGCGACTCTCAGTGGTTCGATAAGAGATTTAAGTGGAACATTGGTGCGGGCGATCAAGCCCGATTTTGGCTTGACAACTGGTTAGGTGATGAGGCACTTGCTGGTAAATTCCCGAGGTTATTTTCAATCTCTTCTAGACAGAATGACTGTATAAAAAATCTGGGTTTTTGGGAGGAAAATGTGTGGTGTTGGGATTTTGGGTGGAGAAGGGAGTTATTTGTGTGGGAAAATAAGCTTCTGTCACAATTATATGAGGCACTACGGGGTACTCTCATGCGGAGAGAGTTGAGCGAGTTAAGTGATAGTTGGTGGTGGGGTGATGAGTTAACAGGGGCATTCTCTGTCAGAGATGCATATGCTGCTATACTTGAGGACCGGGTGGGTTCCCACCAACAGCCAGTTATGAAGGAAATCTGGAATCTTAACACTCTGCCTAAAACCGCTTTCTTAATCTGGCGTCTGATGCTGAATGCGTTGCCAACGAAAGAAAATCTTATACACAGGAATATCCTCACAAATACTCTCGAAGGCACATGTTCGTTTTGTGCAGAAGCTGAAGAGTCACTTCAACACTGTTTTTTTTCATGCAGCAAGATCCACGGGGTTTGGATGCAGTGTTATAAATGGATCCATGTGGTTACTGTGTTACCCCAATCTCCGGAAACACATTTCTGGCAACATGCGCAATACCTCATCTCAAAACAGCAGTTGGTTAGGTGGAGAGCGGTTTGGGCTGCGGTGGTGGGGAGTGTTTGGAAGTTAAGAAATGAATGTATCTTCAGACAAGGCTCGTTTGATCGTGACACTCTGTTGCAACAAATTTTATTCATGGCTTGGACATCTCTCAAAAGCAAGAATGTTGCGTTTGTGTATTCTTTTGATCAGTGGTCAGTAGCACCTGGGGAGTGCATTTTGGGAAGAGGTTCTTATTCTAGTGATCCTTAATCTTCAGAATCTGAGATGGCTGTCCTTCCATGGACGGAATTAATGGTACAGGTTGTGGGTGTTCAATGTGGCTGAATCGGAATTGATTATCTTGATTCGGTATTGATGGCACTCAAGTTGTCTTGGTTAGCTTTGCGTATTTTTTATGGGAAATGTTAATTAAAGGGGTTGGGCCAGGTGGTTGGGGGTTTTACTTTTTGTATAGAATGGTATTATCGCTGTTGGATTTATATGCAGCAGGGGCACTAAGCATAGATCACTTTGGTTAGGATATATTTATCTCATTATCAGGGCATAAATATGTCATAACCGGGGATGCTTATTTGTAGTTTTTTTTTTTTTTTTTTTTTTTTTTTTTTTTTTTTTTTTTTACGTTCGTGGTTCTGGTACCCCTAGTACCAGTATAATACAATCCTTTTTGCTGATTAAAAAAAAAGTATAAGACTATTTTAACTAATTTACACCCTTTAAGAAAATTAGTTAATAACATTAAAATTGTTAATAATTTGTATTATTTTTTCAAAATTACCCTTACAATGATTGGAAATCATCATCTTTCTTTTCACTTAATTACTTTCTATCTAACTAATTAATGAGTGCTAGTCATCTTCTCTAATCCTCATAAGAGAGAATGTACTTATCTTATTATTAATTTATAGCATTCATTGTAAAGTGATTAAAGGTGTTTTGGTCAAAAATTAATTAATGCAAGAGACAACTTGAAAAAAGTCTTATAAAAAAGGACAAAGAAATTTTTAAAAAGAATCTTATATTTAGGGACAAAAGTAGTATTTTAGAAGCATGTAATATAGCATTCATTGTAAAGTAATTAAGGGTATTTTTGTCAAAAAAATAATTAATGCAAGAGACAACTTGAAAAAAGTCTTATAAAAATGGACAAAGAAATTTTTAAAAAGAATCTTATATTTAGGGACAAAAGTAGTATTTTAGAAGCATGTAACAAGTTAATCACATAACTAATGCTATTTTCACATATTAAAGTCATTATTTGTTTTGTCTTAAAACATAATTTAATGGCATTTTTATCTGCATTTTTTTTTTGGTGCTAGAAACACTTTTATCTATATTTAACAATATAGGCAAGAGTGGGAGACGATTTGGGATTGGTTTAACATTGTCCCTATCTGAACTTTATTTTGTTAGGATCATTTGTTTGAATCCAATCTTGACTCAATCAATACTTGATAATATATGAGATAAGATTAGGCCAATTTATTTATTTATTTATTATCATAATAAATCAAGCTTAAAATTATATATAATTAAATTAATCATACAATAAAAGCAGTAACAAAGAAAAAAGGTATAAAATTTAAATTATAAATACAATTTCATTTTATACAAGATATTATTTATTACTTAAAATTGTAACATCCTTATTTTATTTTACTGTTTGTAAATACTTTTCCATAGATATATGAGAAATTATGTACTATATTTTATTGAAACTTTCTGTATATATTTTCATAATAAAATTTATACAGTTCTATTCAAAAAAAAATTCTAAATCTTTTGATATCTTTGTTTTTGTTTGAATTGCTTGTTGACTGGACAGTTGTGTCAGACAACTATCTAGGATAAATATTCCGGTGTAACATTTTGGACTAGACTGTAATCTATTCTATTCAGAAAAATTTTCTAAATCTTTTGATATCTTTGTTTTTGTTTGAATTGCTTGTTGATTGGACAGTTGTGTCAGACAACTATCCAGGATAAATTTTTCGGTGTAACATTTTGGACTAGACTGTAATCTATTCTATTCAGAAAAATTTTCTAAATCTTTTGATATCTTTGTTTTTGTTTGAATTGCTTGTTGACTGGACAATTGTGTTAGATAGTTGTCCAGGATAAATTTTCCGATGTAACATTTTGGACTAAACTGTAATCTAATAAATAGATAATTGAATATAGAGTTAAAATATATACAATTGACAGATTAAAATGCTAATTTCGAATTTTTAGAATTTTCTGAAAGTTAAAACTCTAAGAAATTATTACGATAAAATTCTAAGGTATAAAATTAAGATAAAATTTGTATGACATCTATGAAATTTTCTATTAATTATAGTATGTTTAGAATAATTATTAAAGTTGTTTAACTAAGAAAATTAAAAATAAAAGTATTAGCCAATCAAATTTTGACAACTCAATATTTCTAGTGTGATTAAATTGAGATAATTAGACTTTGATTAAGAGATAATTAAGACACTATCCCAAGGTTTTTGATAGTGAGGAATTTAATGGTGGTGTTAGTTTCTTAAAACTCTAATTAGTTTGTAAGATAATTAAAAAGCCCTACAATATTCTAGAAAAATCTACAAAATTCTACCTTTTTGACTAATTAACAAATCAATTGGAAACTCACCTAAGCAAGCAAGGTTGGCCATCCAAGTGGCTGCAAATTCTCAAGAGATGGACTGCCTTGGACTGCAGCTGGACGTGTACTTATAGACAAATTGGGTAGAGAAAAAAATTCATAAAGACATAAGAAATAAAAGCTAAAGAAAAAGCTAACAAAGCTAGCTCTCCAAAGCTCTCAAAACCGTGAGCTTTTGTTCAGCAGCCCCTCCATTTCACTTCATCCTTTCTTCCAATTACAAGAGAGAAACCAACCAAAACCTCCCAAATTTCAATTAGCTTTGGCCAAAAGAGAAGAAATTGGGAGAAGAACCCAAAAATTTCAAGAAGACAAAAGAGAAATGGAGAAAAGGAATTCAAGTGTTCTTCTTCAAACTAAGGATTCAAGGTAAGGATCTTGGCATTTAATTTCAATTTAGATAATTTGGAAGTAGGAAAAACATGTCTTGAGGTTTAATTTCAAGATTTGATCAAGATTCATGAAAAGATGAAATTGATTTAGGATTTTTATATAATTGATATTAGAAGTTGGAAATATGTGTTTGAATCCATATTTTGTTGATTTCATGATGTGGTGATGGATTGAAATTAATTGGTTGGCTTGTTGTTGGATTGAAATTACTTGATTGGCTTGTTCTTGATTGAAATTGACTTGGTTGTTTTGTAAAATATGTTGGAAATGGCATGAAGGCCATTCAGCCATGATGAAAATCAAAGGGATATCATGTGGAAATTTTCAAATGATCAAGGGCAAAATAGTCATTTCACATGTAGGGACACATTGGGAAATTCATAAAAAGTTTAAGGGCAAATTAGTAAATTGTAAAAATATTCAAGGGTAAAATAGTAATTACACATATTCTAGAAAGTTTAGGGGTAATCTTGGAATTTTATAAAAAGATCAAGGATAAAATCGGAAATAATAGAAAATAGTAAGGGTAATTTGGTAATTTCACATTTTAAGGACATAATTGGAATTTTAGAAAAGATTAAGGGTAGTTTAGTAATTTTACATAATGAGACCTAATTAGTATTTTAGTAAAATATTAATGTTATAAGATTAATTATTGCATTTTATATCTCTTTATGTGATTGTTTAATGTTAATTTATACTTATGATCATTATCACATGGCATAAACATGCATGAGTCTTTTTGGGGGTTTTACAAAGATTCAAGTGAAAAAAAAATGATTGATGTTGGCTAACCAGGACTGCGGCAGCCATGAAAAGAAAAGAAAATAAAAGAAAAGAAAGAAAAGAAATGAAAAGAAAGAATAAATGTTGACTAACCGGGATTGCGATAGTCATGAGAATTGAATCTTTGGGATGAGTAGAGTAAGTTAGATAGGACTGTATAGTCTGTGATTATATAGTCTGTGGGATGAAGGATATTGGCAATTCTACATGTGGCCGGAATCTGGACAGAGATGCAGTTGTGGTGGCCTTTCTGGGTATCCTGATCTCCTAATTCTGTTTAGCTTATTCGCGTTTAGTAGGGGCTAATAGCTGAATTGCAGTGCGTAATGGTAGGCCAGTTACTTACTAAACACTCAAAGGGGAAGTCTCCATGGAGCAGGGTCAAAATGATTTTGAGTCAAAACTGCATTTGCATAAATCATATTGCATTTATTTTATTTGAATGATTAAGTAATATATGAAATGTATCTGTTTGATATTGACTTTAATTTTAATAGAAATTAAATGCCTGATCCGGTAAATTTTGTCCCTAGATTCTAGAAAAGTGCAAATGCAGGTGAACTAGAAGAATAATTAGAAGAAAAAAATGCAGAGATTCGCCAGAGCTGTAGGATGGGAAAATATTTTGGATAGACAATACTTCTAATACTTAAACTTATTTGTAAAAATGTTTATGAAAAATTTTGGTGATGTAAATTACAGAATATATTTTGAATATTATTAGATTGTATTAGAACTTTTATATATAATATAAATTATATTCTTAAATTAAATTTAATTAGAAGGGGGTTTACAAAAATAATTTTATGTTATTAATAAAAAATTCCTTAAAAATCTTTTTTTTTAAAAGAATATAAGACATTGAACTAGTTGGAACAATCCAAAATAATTGAATTTGTCTTCAAAATATATCAAAACTAGTTTTAAAACACAAACTCAACTTCGAAGCGATGTCCCAAGTTATAGGACAAATATGCACACACCTATTACAACCATTTTGATATTTTTTATGAGGAGAGATCAAGTTACTCCAAGAGTAACTTTAAGTTACTCTCTATCCTCACTATTCATTTTCTTGAAATCTAATGGTTTTAACGAGTAATTAATCTTAATCATTAAATTAATCCATAGGATTGACACAGTGGTGTAAGGCTCCATTATGTTCAGATTTTTTTATTAATATCAAATATTTTAATATAATCATAGAAATCAATGCCCATGTAATTACACGAGTCAATGTACTAGTCATTTTTCTAATATATATAATGAATATACTTGTCATTTATTAAAACAATACTAGTCATTTTATTTTATTTTATAATGAATGTACTAGTCATTTATTAAAACAATGTCGTCAGTTTGACATGTATCATACTTTCGAGTATTTTATTTCCTGCCCAACTTCATTATGCTCTTGCTTTCTAAGGTCTCACTTTCTCACTTGCGTCTGCAAGTATCTCACGCAATCTTTATTAAAGAAATTAAATTTTATTTATATTTATATTTTTATTTCTTATTTTCTATTTTTTCATATCCTTTTAAAATATTTAAATAATTCTAATCAAATGATTTCTTTTCTAGTATTATACATTATATATTAGGATTTTTAATATATATTTTAAGTAAAAAATTATAATAGTACTATTTTTAATATCACTTTTTCATTTTTTCAATTTTTTATTTTTATTTTACCAAAGAAATTAAATTTAAGTAGAAATCATTTTATATTTAGTTAATAAATTCAATTATACAATACTGTTGATGGATATATTAAATTAATGTTAACATCTACATCTTAAATTTCTATTGTTATGTGGTTAAAATAATATTTAACTATTTAATATATAGTAGACAGTATGAATTAAATTTTATTGTTAAAATAATTAAGATTTTGAATTAAAATATTTAAAAACTGTTTTTATTGCAAAGATATTTTGGTAAAAATATTAAGGAGGGACTGCCATGCTGCAATAGATATTTTGGTAAATCCATTTTTACCCTTTCAACAACCTCATTTTGGGTTTTTTTTTTTTAAGGGCAAACTTATGATTTTCCTTCCCTTATTCAGAATTTTTAAAAACCTAATTGGTTGTTGTTTACCATGCTTCTCTAAGTTGCATCACCCACACTGTACGACCAATACCCACCCACCCTTCTCTATTAACAAACTCTCACCTTACCCATCGCCGACTGTATTTGTATTTCATGTGAAACCCATTTATCATTGTTTTCTTTATTCTGAACTTTGAATCCTCAACCTCCTTAATTTGTTCTTTTCTGTATGTAACACGAACCCTCATTTTTATTGAATTAATGCTTAAGATTTCTTGTATTCCAAATTGAAATATAAATCCCTTCAAAATTTGTCTGTTTCCTTGGCTTTTTGTTGTTATTTACATGTATGTTTTGCTTAATAGTTCGCTCTTAAAATTTTTTAAAGAAGACTTTTGCAAATTGCTTTCGTGATAGATTGAAGAATAGTTGTTAAACTCAAACTGAATTGCGTAAACCAATAAACCTGGATTTGATAATAATAATAATAATAACAATAATAATAATAATAATAATAATAATAATAATAATAATAATAATATATTTAGTTTTGCGTTGAAAAATTAATTCTTATTTAAAATTAATTTTGAGTTTAAGTAACTTTAGGTAATTTTTCTGTTAGATAAAACATGTTATACCATTATTGACTACTAACTTGCTTTAAGAATAAAATCATCTAAACATAAATCACTCCCTATTTCAAAATAAATTTTAGGATTTACTCTTTTTTTAGTCCCTAAACCTTTTTAGAATTTCTATTTGAGTTTAATGGTGATACACTGACACGTAAAACTGTTTTACACTATCATTCAATCACAAATCACTGTTGGTATGACTTTTAAGATAATTTTGTCAAAGTCAACAAACTTATCATATATAGTGGTTTATGATTGGATGATAATGTAAAATTATTTTACATTGTCAATGTATAGCCTGTTTTCTGTCCCTAAACTTTTTTTTACTGGTCAATGTTTGTTAACTATTTTTTTTTCATCTTTACTTTTAGTCCCTTAGTTAAGGGTTAAACGGAAAAAAGAATCAAGGGACTAAAAAACCAATAAAAAAAAGTTCAAAGAGTAAAAACAGAAATCTTAAATAGTTCAAGGACTAAAAAAAATAATAAATCCTAAATTTTAACTAAAAACAATTTTAAAAATGCTCACTCAAACACATATGATCGGTTTAATACTTTGAAATTCCTTTTCATTTATGTTTGGCATTTACTTAAAAACATATTATAATAATTGTGTTTTCTTTAACAAATGAAATAAGTTTTTCTTAAAGTTGTCCCATAACTAAGAGCATAAATAAGTTGAGTTGTGTACTTGAAGTTTAGATCGATTTGACTTTTAAAAAACTTAGTTGTTCATGCTTAACTCATTTATAACTTAACTAGTATTTTAGTATGTACAATACACAAAATAAGTATTTATTTTATATAATTAAAATTTATAATAAATAAATAATTTTAAATATAAAAAATATATTAAGTTAAATTTGTAATAAATAAATTATATTTATATTTATGATAAATAATTTATCATAAATAATTTATATTGTGATACAATATTATTTTTCATTATTGATAATTTCTTTTAAAAAATATTGAAATTCAAGTTAGAACTAAAGATATTAAAAATTATTGATTGAAAGAGATAAATTAAGAAAAATTTCTAATAACGCTTTTGTTAAATAAAAACAACTGAAAATGCTCTCGTTAAAGAAGGACAACTAAAATTATTCTTGTTGAAGATAGATATTCTAATTTATTTAAAGAGAGACTATCTCTTTGAAATTTTTTCTTAAATTAATTTTTTACTTTGTCAATTTAGTATTTAACAAAAATTTTAATACCAGATGATAACTTACAAATAGAAATATGAACTTAACAGACGGTATACAAAATTAAAAAAATTAGACAATTATATTTTCATAATTTAGTAAATAAAAAATTCATAATATGTGTTTTCATACTAATAGTGTGTTAAGTTATAAGAAGAATCAAAACCGTCCAATGTTTTGATTTATGCAAACAGATATTAAGTTATGAGATATGCATCTTATCGCATATCAGATGAAAGCATCATAATGATTGTGTTTGTCTATAAGACGATAGCCTAACGAATGCAAGTTTGTACACTTATGATCATGTTAAATGCTTTGATCCTTTGTGTAGAGAATGTTCGTTTATTCTTCATAGAATCTATCAAAGAGCAATGAAAGAGAAAGAAATCAACTAAAAAAGCTACTTGCTCCATCAAAAGGTGTGTCAAAGCAAGTTGTAGTGTACTTGAGTGCCCAAGAGCATATATGACTATTGATGCAAGATATGAAGTGCAGGATAAGCAAGATAAGCAAGCTGCTTTATCAAATTAATTTGACAAGTTGGTGACATGCATTAAATGTTCCAATGGACACCTTCGCCAACAAACAAAGATGAAGGTCGTCATAGTCACAATAATTACCTTTTGCTTAAGTTTTTAAATAGTTGAAGATTTGAAGTGTTGAAGTTAGAGAAACCAGCACACGAACAAGCATTCAAATTCTTTATAAAAACTCTCTAAGTTAGAATTCCAGCTCTCAAAATCATTTGTATGTCCTAAGAATTTACATTGAGCTTTATCTTGTATCCATCTATAAGACACTAAAAGTTTGTGTGCCCTTACCTCAAATAAATCTGTTAGATTTGTTTAAGCTTGAAGAGGCTTTGTATTAAGAATACTTATGTGTTTAGCTTGAAGAGGCTAGTGTAAAACTACTTGGGGTTGAGCTAGCAGTGACTTGGGAAAGAATACTTGCACTTTGTATAAGTGATAGTGGAATTTGGTGTGCTTTCCAAGAACTAAACATAATCTTAATGGTGGAGACGAACCAATATAAAATCTTTGTGTTCCTTTTCTTTTCTTAATTGTTTTATCTAATCTTGAATTGTGCTTTCTATTAACATTGTTTTTAGAAAAAGGTTTTTGATCAAACTTAGTTTCAAAACTATCGTCTATTTTTTTTATCCGCTGCATGTATAAACTCATTTTTATAAGATGATACTATCCATTGCAAAAAAAATTTCAAGAAACATAATTTAATCCCCTTCTTTTGTTTCTCAATTTTCTACATAGTGAACTCTATGTAGTTTTAATTTTTCTATCAGGATCCTGTATAAAACTCTTGCTCAAAGTAAAATATGTAAACGTAAAATGTGTTCTATTATATCAATAATAAATATTCATTTTTTTACAGAAAAAAATATTCATTTATACATGTTTTGATTGTAGGATTGTATATTTGTCACAACTGTGAGTGATTTTAATTTTGTCTCTTCTATAAATATAATTACTCTAACGAAAAGATTGTCTCACCAAAGTGTTGACCATGTAACTATAATTAAAGACTTTCTAGAATAAACATCTTTCACTAGGGAGTTGAAACGTGTGAATAGAGAAAAATAATGCTGACTAATTATAGATTGATTGATGATTTTAACTTTAGTTTATTAGAAAAATTAATTTACTTTTATTGTTATTATACAACAACACAAATTTAATGTTAATGCATGTGTGATGCTTTTATTTTAATTTAATTTATAATATAAGAATTATTTACACACACATATTATTGTTATAAAACATAAAACATTTGATATTTGAGTGTGTGTGTGTGTAACGTGTTGGATACATGCTGGATTCGTCAACAAAAGTTTACTCGGAAGATTATTGCACAAGAGTAAACACTAAGTCGTGTTGCTAATTCATAATTACTCAACTAAACCTTAAACACAAAAATGTCTTCTTGAACAAAATAGTCCACCAAATAAAATTTTAATTCACACGGAAGAATTGAGCCAATATCCATAAATTGAACCTAAACCAACCCGTGTTGGCGCTACTGCTCATTAGTACATTATTGCCTTTGGATCCTCTGCAGCGGTGCTAACTCTGCAGCAGTGATCTTGACCATTGGATTTACATCTCATGGTTGTTAAAGATAAGAATATTTTTATAGTTAATTATAAAGGGCTGAGATGTTGCTGCAGGGGCTGTAGGGCAGCAGAGAATCCAAACTCACATTACTATAGTGAAAGCAGCTTTTGAAAATTGTCCACACACTTGGGGTCACTAGCGTAGCTCATTGATTTTAGGCTTTAGTTTATAACATGTGTCAAGCGGACAAGCAAGTTATCTTTTAGCTTTTACTGTTATGTAATACTACTATTTTGACTTTTATACCCTTCTAGCATATATTTTTGGGTTAATTAAGTTTTTAGTTTCTAAACTTTTTCAAAATTCGATTTTTAGTCCCCAAATTTTAATTTGACTGGTCAAGGTCCCTAAACTTTTTAAAAATTCGGTTTTTAGTTCCTAAACAAATTTTTGACTGGTCAAAGTCCCTATACTTTTTTAAAAAATTTGATTTTTAGTCCCTAAATTTTTTAAAAATTCAGTTTTTAATCCCTGAATTAATGAGATTTCATAGACTAAAAATCAAATTTTTAAAAAGTTTAGAGACTAAAAATTAAATTTTAAAAAGTTTAGGGACCTTGACCGGTCAAACCAACGTTTAAGGACTAAAAACCGAATTTTTAAAAAGTTTAGGGACCTTGACCAGTCAAACTAAAGTTTAGGGATTAAAAACCGAATTTTAAAAAAGTTTAGGACTAAAAACTTAGTTAACCCTATATTTTTCCCATGCTTGCCGCTTTTATTGTTTACCAATCACGTGCCATCTGAAGACCAATTTTACTAGGTGAAAATTGTACCACTTTGATTATTTAGTTATTTATAAATGTATATATATATTTTTATCACTTATATGATATTTGTTTTGATTCCATATGCACCTAGGAATGTTTTAAAATGTGATACAATAATAATATTTTGTTTATGATAAAAATATAATTTATAATATATATATATATATATATATATATATATATATATATCTATTTTTTATATTTTTCTTTTTACTTCCTGAATAAATTCTTGTTTAAAATTGAACACATTACACATTTTAGTGTTTCATATATTAAATACTATTTGGAATAAAAAACTAATAGAAAATAATTTTAATGATTATATTAACTTTGTAACATCTATACAATTCGATCACAATTTTAGTTTTCCATTTTATATTATTATTTATTTTAATAATAATTTTTAAACATTGTTTTGTAACTATTTCTCTTTTATTTTGACATTACAGTTACACTTATAATATAATTTTAATTTACTTTTCATTTTGACTATTTGATTTTTTCCATTATAATAATAATGAATGTATTATATTTTTACATTTGGTAATATAAATTTATTTTTATAATTAGGTTTTATATCATTTTAATATTATTTTTTCAACATTGTTTTATGAAAATATTTAATATATGACTTGTTTTATGTTTTTTTACACGCATTCCATTTTTTTCTTTACATTTTGATCTTAAAATCATAAATATTTTTTTTCATTACAATGGTAATTTTGTGAAATATGCAAATATTGACTAAAATTTAGAAAAAGAAGATTAATGTACGACAAATATTATTTTGATCATCTTAAAAAATTTAAACTGGAAAATAACAATATATAAAATATTTACCTTTAAATTTATAAATATTAATTTAATTAATTAAAATTTGAAACTCTAATTTCTATCATATTTTATTTTTAAATTTGCAAACTACTTCCTGGGACTTTTTAAAATTTTGAAATTAAATAAATAAGTATACCATATTTATATAAGTATTTCTTAATTAAAAATTTAACTAAAATGAGTTGTAAAAGTCATTTAATTTAATTAAATAATAAATTGATTAATTATTTCAAAACAGTTTTAAATTTATAAAAATTAATTTAATTAATTTAAAACTTTGAACTCTAATTTGTATCGTGTTTTGTTTTTTTTTTCTTTTACAAACTATTTCTGTGACATTTAAAACTAGAAAATTAAATAAATAAGTATATCATATATTGTATAAATATTTTTTGAATTGAAAAAATTTGTACTAAAACCCTTTTTAAAAATACATTTAATTAATAAAAAATTATTAAAATTGAAAAAGAAATATTATTAAAAAAAATAAAATATTAAATAATAAATATTTGAAATATTTATTTTTAAATTATAAAATTATTTTATTTGTTGTAGAAATATTTGATAACCCATATTTGATATTGTATTTTTAAAACAACTATAAAACTCAGTAAATTGATAAAAAAAATTAACGATAATATGTATAATATTTTATATTTTATTTTGTTTTAAAGAAATTTTAACATAATGATTAGAAAACTGTGATTAAAAATTTAGAAAACTGAGATTAAATTATAAAATTATTTTATTTGTTGTAGAAATATTTGTTAACACATATTTAATATTGTTTATTTTTAAAAAAACTATAAAACTCACAAAATTGATAAAAAAAAAAAAGTAATGATAATATGTATAATCCTTTTATATTTTATTTTGTTTCAAAGATATTTTAACATAATGATTAGAAAACTATGATTAAAAATTTAGAAAAATGTGATTAATTTTTAAAAAGTAATTTTAATCATTTTAAAATTAAACAAAATATACATAATGATATATGAAATATTTATTTTTAAAATTATAAATATTAATTTAACTAATCCATTTTTGAATTTTGAAAATTTATTTTCAGTATTCTTTGAATGAAATCTCAAATAGTTTTCTCTGAAAATATGAAAAATTGTTTTTTTTTTTCAATTTTAATTTTTTAAAAGTTTATATGTCGTTTCTTTCTATGAGATGAAATTATATGTTATTAAATGTGAGAGTAACATTTTATATTTACAGTGTATTAAAATTGAATTTTATGTTTTGTAATTTATAATAGTATTTAGATTGTAAATTTTAAGAATTAATTTTATTATATTTCTTATTTTATTTTTTATGGAAGAGAAATAAGGTGGGAGAATTTTTACCAATTACTATATTTTAAAAGAAATGCATAAGTTAATACAATATAAATAAATACATTGAGATAGGAATATAAACATGTTATCTGTAACACCCCTTATATTCATTTAATTAATAATCCTATTTGAAAGCTTGGATTAATTTTAATAAAATTCTTTAATTAGTTACTTATGAAAATTGTGTAAATTTTTCGCGCGATAAACATCAATAATAAAAGGTGGGATTAATTTAAACACCAACAACAAGATCATAACATTAATCATAATCACCATAAGGTTTTAGTACATCAAATGATTAAACTGAAATGGAAATACATCATAAGAAAGATGCCATTATACCCCGACTCAAAACCCCTAATAGAGCAGTATCGACACACTAGTCCCCTCCCTCATCGTCGAGTTCGATAGGATGTCGTTCATCGCCTCCAGGTATGAGAGGTGATGGAGGTGGACATATACACTCGTCGTCGATCCCAGGGTTGATAGTACACTACTCCCAGTCAAGTGCAGAGAATAATCCTGCAGGAAAAGCGAGCTCAGCTGACACCATCGGTTCACCTAACGATGGTAGGTTACGAATGATGAGGCCTCCACTGTACTAATCCTTGTCGAAAAGCCCTGCCTTATCAGTCCAAATGTCACTTCCAAGTTCCATGTTGTTGGGATCATCTTTGCAAAATAGAACATACAAAGAAACAGAAAAAGTATGGAGTGAGGTTGTATTCTTTTGATGTCGTTTTCATGGAAAGAGTCGAGACGTTTTCTCACTCCAACACACAATCAGTCAAGAACACATATTTTACGGGGGACCTATCATATACTGCTAAGTTATATCTAATCCTCATTACTAACATCGTCGTCATCATCATCATCGTCGTATGGATCCATACTCTCGGTTGATCAACCATCAAATCACAATTCATCCTTCGAGAAGCGACGGGGAGTAAGTATATCTCTGATCCTCAATCCTTGGTACACTGACACCTATCTTGGCACGTCAGTTATCAATATCCATAATTATCTTATTACGTGTAATCCTCCGGGCGAAACTTTGCAAGAGATATACCCTCCTCTCCATCACAAATAGCCCGGCATTTATCGAGGTGTGCGAGCTGGCAATTGCTCATCCCGACTCATAGGTTGCAAGCCCACCCCTAGGATTCCATGCACTTGCTCCATTCACCCCTTAGACCCACAAAAGGCCACGTCCTAAGCCATCTACAGTGTACCATGCTGTAGCTTCCCGCACCACGTCTTAGCATACCTTCCATCCAGCTTGGCTAATCCAAGCCCTTAAGGCTCTAAGGTACTTATCCTTGGAATAACTCCAAGAGGTCTATTCATTACAAGGGTCATTCTCACCCTTCACATCATTATCATTATATCTCAGTCATACATATCAATAAACATTAACAAAGGTCATTCTCACCCTTCACATGATAATGATTTATAATTCAATCATAAATGTCAATCACAAGGACATAGTGCAAGAAGCAATCATATGCGCTTAGTGGTACACCTTCCAATTTAATTATCCACTACTTAACTTAATTCTTAGTCAAGCATACTTGGACAAATATATCATAAGCTTATCATCAAATATTTATTTAAGCCTTATACCACCATATTAAAGAATATATTTTTCATTTGAAATATAAATTCCTATAAGGCAAACATAATACGTGCTCTTTATAAAATTGGCAATGTCATCATAATTAAATTTATTTTCTTATTATTTGTTCAAAATAAGACTATCCATAGGAAAATAAATACTTCCACATAAAATAATAACTTTTTCTCACGGAATATTTTTCATATATATATTCCTTAAAAATAAATCTATATATATAAGATAATTATTATTTTCACACAAAATGATAGTTTTCCCTTCTTAGAATATTATCCATAATTATTCCTTTGCATAAGATTTTATGTATATAACATGAAATAATACTCCACCATTTAACTTTATTAATTAAAAAAACTTATTATAATAACTCACAACTTTTTCACATAAAACGATATATAAAATATTATTCATAATAATTCCTTTACATAAAATTCTCTTTGTGTCACATGAAATAATACCTATGATTATAAAGGATCAATAATTAATTTGACTTACTATAAAATAAGGTGCTAACTTAATATGCATTCCTTATCTAGAAGTGATAAGTTAAACCTAAAATCTCCCTTTTCGTGTAATTTCAAAGTAAAAACTATGTATATAAAGTAATAATTATTTTTACATATCTAGTTTTTCGCATAAAATGATAACTTTTTTCCAATAAGATATATTATCAATAATAACTCCTTTATAAAATTTTACCCATGTCACATGAAATAATACTCATTATTTAACTCTAATAGTTAACTCATAACAGTCCTTCCAAAACTTATTATAATATTTCACATAAAACAATACAACAATACGTGTTGTTTCTCATAAATTAATTTTCACCCTTCATAAATAATAATCTTTAGAGAAATACTCATTGTTTGACAAAATAACCACAAGTACGTAATTTATTATTTCACAATTAACTAATTTATGTAAGAAGCTAAAATAGATATTCTCCCTTACGTGTAAACGTGATTTTTGGGACTGTTAGAGCCCAACATCTGATTTTTTTAAATACAATTTAAAATATTAATTTCCAAAAATAGTTTGCAATAAAAAATAGTAGCACGCCATATATTTAATATAATTTTAACTATACTTACTTTTTACCCGTTTAATCTGCAAAAAGAAAATTAATCATCACACCCCCACCCCCACCTTATTCATGTCACACACACCACACCACACCACATGGCTATTTTTTTTTCATCTCTTTCCCTCATGGTCACACTAGGCCTATATACTTCATGTACTTTATCTATTTCAAGTACCAAATCAACATCATTTCATGCATGCAATAAAAATGGCAGTAACTATAACAACACTCCAACAACATCATCTTATGTTCTTCATGAATCAACCAACAGTTTTCATGTAACAAAACATGGTAGCAACATGCAAGCAATAACAACAAGAACACATGAAATATAGAGATCAAAGTAACAATTAGCAAGAACATGAAATGAGAGGTTCTTCAAGAACCATCACAACCCAAACCATGGAGCAACATCAAAATGAAAGAAACAACCCCACCCCCCCCCCCCCCATACCTTAATTTCGTGTAGCCTAGGGAGCAAGGTGGTTGAATCTTTTTCTCCTCCTCTCCTCGTCCTATGCTTGGCTGAAACTTCCTAGAGATAGAAGCCAGCTCCCAAGCTTTTCTCCTACACTCAAAACTTCACTATCTCACTAAAACTTCTCTACTTTGCACTAGTAGCTTTGTTGTGTGTTTGTGTGAAATGAGCTTGGTGAGAGCTCTATTTACAGGTGAGGATGAAGGCTCTAGAAAGGCTTTGGCTGAATACTCTTGCATGTGGGGTGGCAATGGAAACCAATGGTTTCTCTTGCTTGGAGAAAATTTAGGCTTGACCAAATGATGAGGATTTTGGAGTGTAGGAGAAGGTGAAGTGTGGAAGAAAGTAAATGACAAGTGAATAGTGATTTTAATTTAAAAATCTCTCCCTCTCTCTCTCCCCACATCAACTTCTCTCTCTCCCTCTCTCATATTCTTTTTTTTTTATTATTATTTATTTGTATATTTGGTGGGTATAGGTGTTGTAGCAATAAAAATGACCAATTTATTTTCTGTTTTAAATGTTTCTGGGCTCAAAATTGGATGACAGCTGAATCTGTTACTATTAGCACCCTCATGATTTGCTGTCTAGCCCTCAAAGTGTAACAGGCCAGTTTTACTGGCCGCACCCCTATTTTGCTAACTGCACCCCCTTGGCAGATCTTTGTTGTCTAAATCTTAGGTCCAATTTTCTTATGTTATTTTTTTTCTAGGACCATAATTATATATACCAAAACATATCTATTTAATTAACATACTAAATCAAATAATTAAATTCATAGTGTCATCACAATCACATCAACATATGCCAATTTAATTAATTTCAAACATCACACTAGAAAAATCACCAAGTATTTCATTCAAATAAAAATCCAATCAAGGCTTGGAACATTTTAATCACACATAAGAAAACATTTTTCATGACAAAAGAATTATTAAAACCCCAATACAAATTTTCTTAAGGAATTAACCGCAATTTACCACACATCAAATTCCTTTAAATCAATCAATCATATTTTAAGAAATAATTAAATTTCTGAAAATATATCAAACAATTTAAATTCTTAAATGGAAAAAATTGAGTTGTTACATTATCAGGCCTTTGATGGACATCTAGATGGCCTAATTTTCTAGCCACCAAATTCAAATATGGTGAATGTAAATTTTTCAACATATCATGCATGTTGTATTTAATAAATAAGAATTTATGCATTTCGTTTGTTTGCACGTGACAATTAGAAAAGATGTTGCTGGAAAAATAACAGCTCACACACACGCACACTTTTTTTTTTTTTAACTCAAAGGGTTGGCGCAGTGGTGTAAGACTCTACTGCGTTCACATGAGGAGGAACGATCTCTTTAGCGAGAGAACCTAGGTTCGATTCCCTCCGTGTGCAAAATTCCCTTGGGTCAGCGGCAGCCACACACCGTGAGCAGGATTAGTCTCTGACCCAGTGGGTTGGGAGACACCCGTGGTATCTGACCTCAGGACAAAAAAAAACACTTTTTTTTACATCATTCACGCACCTCTTAGTAATCATCCAAAATGACAGAAATGACATTGTCAGACTCTTTAAAATGAGTAACATACAGTAGCACCTAGAAAATGGAATATGAAATAACTCTAATAACTACTCAATATACTATTTGACTATTAAATCATGTTATCGAAACAAATATCACATCTAATCACCATGACCTTTTAAACTTATAAGAAAAGAATTTCCTATAGTTATCTCATGATATATGACTATTCACAAGTCTCAAGGTCAATTACTAACCTGTGTTTAATTATATTTTCTTATATCATTATTTATTCATGATTAATTATATGTGACACGTACTTTCTAGATTTCAAAGCAAACAAGAATCGAAAATCTTAATATGATAAAAAAAGAAAAGAAAAACTTTAAACACCACCACTAATATTGTCTCCAAAGAGGTCTTTTAAAACCTAAAATAAGAGCATAAATTTTCCTATTATATATTATTTAAGCAAAAATAAATTCACTTATTACACTACTATTATAATTTTCTATGATTTATTCATTAGTTAAACTATTCTATTCCTAAGAAAAAGTATTAAATATTTATATTTCAATACAAGTGCAAATTTTATAGGTCTTTATTACATTTTTAAAAAATTTTCAATTAAAGAAAAAATAAAAAATGCTTCATATACTAATTGGTTTCAATTAGTAAAAATTGACCAAATTATTATAATAAAATATTAATATAAATTAACAATTAAATAATATAAAAATATATGACAAGTGGTGCATGAGCACGGGAAGCATACTAGTTAATATATACTGCAGGCCAACTTTAAATATTGTTCTCATGGGGTTGACTAGCGTGAACTTAACCTATAAAAAAAAGACTAGCATGAACTTACCCTAAAGAAAAAGACTAGCGTGAACTTATCTCATTTGAAGGATTTGGTTTTGCTTGAATGAATATCATAATACAAATTGTTGAGTTTTATTAATATCTATCCGCTCTCTTTTTTTTTTTTTTTCCTTCTAAAGATAACTTTTGTAATTAAAATATCTTAGTCATGGATGAAAGGATACTTTTATTATATTTATCTTTTATCTTTTATTTTTTCACTTCTAATAAATAGATCACATAAAACTTATTCTTGGAAAGAAGCTTAATTGAAATTTGAAAATGGTTGTTATGCTTTTTTATGTTTTTTTATATACAATCCAAACCTAATAGGTTACATTAAAATCATTTTTTTAACTTGCATATATCAAACATCAATTAGATTTTATTACTACCATCGTCCCTAAATATAAGACTCTTTTAATTAATTCACATTTTTAAAGAAAATTAGTTAATTTAGTTAGTAGCATTAATTGTGTTAGCAATTTGTATTATTTTTTCCAAAATTACCCTTAAAGTTATAGGGACTCATCATCTCACTCTTTCCAATTAATTATTTTCTACCTAATTAATTAATGTGTGCTAGTTTTTTTCTCCAATCCTTATAAGAGAAGGAATGAATTTATCTTATTAATTTATAACATTTATTCTAAAGTAATTAAGGGTATTTTGGTAAAAAAATAATTAATGCAATAGATAATTTAAACAAAGTCTTATAAAAAGAAACAAACAAATTTAAAAAAAAAATAGTTTTATATTTAAGGACAGAGATAGTATAATCGATTTTTGAAATCATCTTTAAAAATTTCACTGTCTTTAACCGATAGGACCGCTGCACTGGATAGGAATAATTAGAGCCAATAATTGTTTGACATCAAATGGTTAATTATATTTAAGGTTTTATCCAACTTTTCGTGTGTATCTCTCATGTAACATCAGATATAAACACATGACCACCAAATGCGTGGATCAACTGGCGTGGGGTTGTTCCAGTTTAACTAGTGATCTCGGGTTCGAATCCTAGGTATACAGCTGTGTTAAATACTTGGAGGAAAAACTTTGCCGCCCATAGTGATCCTATCTAGCTCGAATAGGATTGCCTCCAGTGGAGGATTCCTGGTCTAGACAAAAAAAATATCTTTGGACACAGAAAAAAAAGCACCTGGAAGACAAAAAGCCCAGTAACAGGTCTTGGTAAACTAAAGAAAAAGGATGGGGAATACTCTGACTAACGGAATCCTCAAAGGTCTTGGAGTGGAGAGAGGTTAGAGAACTACTGAAATGTCGATGCATCATAGTGAGGATGTGGAAATGAACAACAGTCTAGGAGAGGAGCCTTCAAACAGTGCAGCTGATGTAAGCGAATTGCAAACCTCGAAACTCACTGAAGGGCCCGGAGTTCAAGCACACGAGGAAAGTAAGAATTTAAAATTGTTAGAGAGAAAGCATATGATTTAATGAAACAGAAATACACTGCTTAAGCCCATAAAGAGACTTCTTGAGTTGGCACACCATCCTAGGGTCATGAACTGTGAAGCCTAGTGGTGGCTTCATATACATCACCTCGTCAAGTTCCCCATGCAAGAATGCATTGTGAACATCCATCTGATGCAATTCCCAGTCCTTTTCAGCCGCTACTGCTAACATTGTATGCACAATAACCATTTTAACAACTGGAGCAAATGTCTTGATGTAATCAATCCCTTCCACTTGATGATTGCCAAGAATAACTAATCCCGCTGTAAACCTTTCTATGCTCCCATCAGATTTATGCTTTATTTTGTACACCCATTTACAACCAAGTGCTCTCTTTCCAAAGGGTAAGTGTGTCACCATTCAAGTTCCATTATTTTCAAGAGCCTGTATCTCATCTATCGTGGCTTCCCTCCACCTACTATCCTTAATTGCTTCAGCATAAGAGAAAAACATGATGTGCTAGAGAAAAAATGTTACAAATCACATAATGTGATATAGGATAAGGATCACCTGAGCATACTGTTGATGAGGATGAATGGTTGGATGGGCTCATTCTTCTAGTAGTGTGAGTCACAAATTCACATAGATGGACAGATGGTTGCTTTACTCTGTGTCCTCTACCCACGAGAGGTTCCTCTGGTGGCACTAATGTGTCAAGAGACGCATCTGTCGCATTAGAAACCACATGCTCATCTGGTTCCTCATTTGGTTCACCCCCTATCATCCACTGTGGTCTCCTTGTGATCTACTATACTTTCTACAAAATCTTGTTGAGACTCCTCACGAGCCACCTCTTCTACAACCTCATCATAATTCCCAACATTCTGATCAATTTGTTCTATGGGTGCATTGTCACTTGCAAAAGGATATATTGACTCAACAAATTTAACATCTCGAGAGACAAAGATCTCTCGTGTCTCCAAATCAAACAACTTCCACCCCTTTTTACCATATGGATACCCAATGAAGATACATTTTCTACAACAAGCATTCATGAACCAATTTCAAGTATTATACATTACATACCATACAAGTGGATAGGACATGGCACTTGTTCAAATCAAGGATTAAACATGAATTAATCATCCTAAGATAGGGGAAACACATAGAACAAGTAGCTCATGCAATACATGTTAAAATACACAATAATAGTGAAGAACTAAGTTGTTGTCCTATACACCAAAAAAAAAGTTGTTGTCCTGCACCTTGGGTTACTCAACATGTCGTCTAACAAGAATATTCACCAAAAATTCTAGAAAATTTGAAATAATACGAAGTCAATTGCATTTGAAAGAGGACATTTAAATATTTAAGACTACGTACCAAAGTGCTCAGCCAGTTTCAAAAGGGATTTTTTACAATGCAACTTCAAAGTTAGACCATGTGCAGTATCAAATTTCAGCAAAACTATCTCAAATAATCATTTCTTGCTAAAATATTTTCCCTTTACTTAGACTTAAGTGAGTGGTCAATTTCAGTTTTTATACCATGAATTCATTTAAGCTTCACAAAACAGATTCCAACTTTCATATCATTTCGTCAAGTACATGGGCATTTCATGAGATCAATTCATCAAGACTTTAAATAAACAAATTACTCTTTCAAGGAACAGAAATTACCTCATCTAATTCATGGAGAAACAGAATTGACACATTCAACAACATCCATACACAATGCACTAATTCAATCATACGCACCATTAAAATGTTTATGTTGTTTGCTAAAAAAAATTTTGCAAATACAATTTTAAAACTTTTGGGCCGTTAGATACAATACAACTACACACAGTGCAGATCCTATTTAAATTGTAAAAGATAGACACTGTCCCCTAACCCACTAAGTAAGAGATTAATCCGCTCGCAGTGCGTGGCTACTGTTGGCCTAAGAGAATTTTGCACACAGAGGGAATTGAATACGGGTTCTTCCACTAACTAAATAGATTGGTTCCTCACATGTGAACGCAGTTGGGTCTTACACCACTGCACTAACCCTATGGGTTAGAAGTTGATGTATATTGTTGAATTATTTAACCCACGCACTTGTTTCATAGAATATTTCTTTCTTAATATTGTTGAGTTGTTGAATTAGTAACATGCAAACATGTATTTGCAGCTGCCAACAGGAATTGCACTAAGATCTGCTGACATACAATTTGCTGAAAGATCAGGGCCACACCCTATCAAGGTCCCTCCCCATCCTAACGCTGTTTTCAAGCACAAAGCCCCAAACATGGATCCGTACAAAGACAGAATCAACACCCTTATGCTGGTTTCGACCCTTATAACTACAGTAACATTTGCCGCAGGTTTTACTTTGCCTGGTGGAACTAATAGCTCTAATCCAGGACAAGGAATGGCCTTCATGCTAAATCACGCGTGGTTTAAGCTATTTATTTTCTGCATCACAATATCCATGTACGGTGCTATTAGTGTTACCATTATACTCATTTGGGTGCAGTTGGGAGACATAACTTTGACTCGTCTTGCCCTTAAAGTGGCAATGCCCCTTTAGGAGTCACTCTTACAACACTATCAGTGCCATTCATGGCTGGTGTCCACCTTGTTATAAGTAATCTTGTTATAAGTAATCTCAGTTGGTTGGCCACTGCTGCTCTGGTTTTGTGTGTGATCTGCATTCTCACACTTTCGTTACTGTACATTCTTCTCTGGTTCTTTTCATCATTAAGGAACCCAGTGTTGCAATACATTTCTGACTATGCTTTTCAGTTTCTGACATGGTTAATTGACGAATAAGATGAAACTGAAGGTATATATGTAACCTCACATATACACTCAATACCTGAAGTCTATGAAGCTTTCTTCCTTTTATTTTCATTTTTATGGTTTTGGAGATGAAGATTGAACTTCATCTTTCTTTTGCATCTTAGAGTAGTGTATCAGAATTGTGTGGTACTTATCAATAATGGTACTGGAAGTATCACGTGTATGCATGTCAATTGTGGTAATGCATCAAAATATTAATAAATATTAAGGTAAAACTCTTATATACGCTGACAATGTATTAACAATTAAAATTGTTAATTCTGCTGTGTATTTGTACTATGTGCAATTTGTTGGGAGTTAAAAGACTAAATTTCCTCGTATGTAAAATCAAAATAGGTACTATGCGGAACCTAAAATTCTCTTAAGTCACCATATTTTTATTTGTCTAACTAATATTAATGCAATACAACTAACTAGATAAAGCATTAGAATGTAGAAATAATTAATTAGGATATTATATTATATTATATTATTATTCAATTCCTATCCTAGTCCTTTAAGTAAAGAAAAGAAAGTGTAGTGTGTGGAGTGTGGTGTGCGTATAGAGAAGAAAAGAGAGTAGGAGAAAGGAAGGATGGAAAAAGGAAGTAAGACATGGAATTCAAGACTTTATATTTCAAACTAGGTGATAATTAAATGGCCTCTAAAAGCCACCCCTACTGCTATTATATTCTTTTCCTTATTCTTGTTTGGTATTAGGAGAAACCTTAAGTAAAAATTTGATTCTTGTTGCTTTGAGGATTTTGATCATAATGATGGGATTTAAACTATATTTCACGTTTATATGTATGAAATAAGAATTATAAAGCTGTGTAACTTCTATAATTCATTTTTGCTATGTACTACCATTTATTACTCACAATATTTTGCTTATAATTCCAAAAAAATCTATTCTAACTTAATTAAAAGGTTGGACTTTACCCTATATCATTCATGGTTAGCTATGTTGCATGGATATGGGTACGGTACCGGTACCCAGTACGGATACGGGTACGGGAATTTCTAAAAATCTAGGGTACGGATACGCAAATACAAATTTTAAAAAATATGTATATATAAACAATAATATTTAATATAAACATGACTGCATTTTATAAATGATAAAAAAACACAAATAAACATAATTTATAATATAAAAAGAGATTAAATTCTTCAACATGACAAAAAAAATCCCATAATAAAAAACTATAATAAGTAAATGTTCAACAAAAAATATTATGACTTCTAAACATGACTATGATATTGCAATTTAATAGTTTCAATCTCATCATTTCCTTTTTCATTGTCAATGAAAAGAATTGCCTCCAAATCTGGTTCATCAAGAAAAATAGTAGCAACTTCAAGAATTCCAACCCCTTCAAGTGGATCCCATTCATCTCCAAATAGGATTAATGAAAACCTAATTTTTTTATTATTTTATTAAAGGATAATATTTTTAGTTATCAAAATTGAGTACGGCCAATACGTACATAAAAAGTACCCATAAGTACCCAAATTAACTACCAATTTTTTTTTTGAAATTTTTTTTGGTACGTACCAGTGAGTACCGGGTACGAGTACGTACCCGGTATGTGTACGGCCTGATTTTAGGAGTACCCATGCTTCAGAGATGGTTAGATTAGTTATAGTTCGATAACTTTGTCATTGAGAATTTATTTTTCACTATTTTCGTTAATTTTATTGTTTATACGTGGTAACTTTTCAGATAAGACGAAATGAAGAATCAAAATCGCCACTGTTGATCTTTATTCTCGTGATAGAGTATGCTTGGATCCATATCTCAAGCTGAGTTTGCTGCTCTAGATACATGATGAGGACCTAAATAAAATACAGTCACGTGTTATATTTGATGCTTATGACTTTATATTATTTTGTGTTGTAGTTGATGTCACGTATGGTTGTAGGGATTTGGAAGGCCAACCTATTTTGATGTATGTTGTTCTATGAACAATTGGACCATCTGTCTACATGAGATCCTATATTAGTTCGGTTGTGTGTATGTACTTATTTGGGTAAATTGGTGAGAACACTGAGAAGATAGTTCTTTGAAGGGATGTATTTTGGAAGTGTTATGTTCATACCGTGTGATTGCTTATTATGTGTTAATCTCCTTATATATATATATATATATATATATATATATATATATGAATTGAAATGTAGAGATTCACACTAGAAGGGGGGTTGAATAGTGTGTAAGTTATATTATTTAAAAACAAACTTTTCGCAAAGATGGAGATAAAATATCTTAGGTTTCACAAGGGACTTGTAAAGCACAAGATCATAGGGATCGTCCAATAGTTAAAATGACAGTTTAGTGAAACTGCGTTTTCTTGTTAATCGTCCAGGCGTAAATAAGAGATTTTCGTAAATAGAATATAAAGAACCTTGTGCGCAAAGTGTGAAGAAATAACTTAAGAGAATAGCAAGTAAGCTTGAAAGCAATAGAGTAAAAACACTTGGTTTATACTGGTTCACTCAACCTGAGCTACGTCCAGTTCTCCTTCAAAAATTTTGAAGGGTTCCACTAATAAAGTTCTGATTACAAACAAGTATTATATACCCTGCCACTCCTGGCTACAAGTATTCTCTAGGCCACTTATGGCACACCTTTAATCTCCCCCTGAGATTAAAGAACACCCAAGTATTCTTTGTCACTAAGCCACTCCTGGCTTTCCAAACAGAAACTGTTTGAGTACAAGTTAAATAAACAGCTCTCACAGAGAGGATATTACAATAAAAACTCAATTACACAGAATAACTTAGCAAAGCTAAGTAGATTGCTCTTTTCACACAAGTGTAGGTTGTCCAATCGATTTGGCAGAGTTACAGCTCTTTTAAAACTTGAAAAATTCTCTATTGAAAACATGAGCTTGTTCCTCTATTTGTAGGCAGCTTGGTGAAGATATCCATTGTGGGATCTGTGCCTTTGCCAATAACCATTCTCTCACAATCATATGACTATTGCTACGTGTCAGCTTGGGGTGGAGAGATGGAGGAGACAATAGTACATGCAATGCCTCCACTACTTGTACGGTTTCTATAGAGAGAGGCTTTTCTGTCCCCTGTGGTACACTTTTCGAATATTCAAATGAAATGTCACATTAGAAAAGAGAGGGAATAATAGAACATTTCAGAGAATCATCATCGAAAAGCATAAGTGTACTTCTACTCAATTATGGACGCATTATATAACTGTTTGTTAGAGAGGGATGATGTAAGTTATATATGCGTTGGACACTTCCTTGAATGGACGCAGTGTTTACACACTGGTTTTCTCAATGCATTTGGATGCATGTTTTATAATCAGTGTATTGGATACTGAATTTTACACTTAACAAAAATAGTTGCTCATTGGACGTACTGTACACATAGAAACATAATGGTTGAGTTTAAGAAATACAATACCATTGAGGCATTGGACGACGCAGAACCTATAAAACTCAAACATAGATCATTAGATACTTCAAAATTTAACTTTATTTGTTATCATTAAAACCGAAGTTTGAGGGGTTGGACATCGTCCAAAATCTTAGATTCTAACAATCTCCCCCTTTTTGATGATGACAAATAATACTAATTTTTGATGTGTGCAAATATATAATCATATTAAAGAATATCAGAGCAGATGATTGAATGATTATTTTATGCCAGTGTATGTTGATAGGGTGAAAAAGGTATGGAATGAAGTACTCCCCATGAGTTCAACATTTCTCATGTATTTAATAAAGCAATATATATCAGATAACACTGCATGATAAGAATGTATTTGAGACGATAGTTATCAGAGCGAAAAGCATATCATAGATATGGATGCAGAAATTATGATAAAAAAACACCTCATATGTATTCAATGAACAACCACAGCGGTTTCACAGAGTAGTGTAACAACAAAAAATACTCTATGACATAAAAAATTCCAATTTCTCCCCCTTTGTCATCAACAAAATAAAAAAGGGTTTGAAAGATGGAAAAATGATTTGACCATCATGGTCACCTAGGGCTGTTGAGGTGGATCTTGTGGTGGTGGTTGTTCTGGTAGTGCTTGAGGAGGTGGTGCAGGGTGGTTAACAGGTGGTTGTTGTTGAGGTATGGGTTGAACAAGAGGAACCTGATGAATAACAATGCCAATGAGGTTAGCAGCAGTGGATTGAATTTGATTTACCAACATCTATGAGAGGTGCATGAACTGATCAGTAATAGCATTCTGCAACATTAATCGGTGTTGTGTGGCTTCTGCTTGTTGTCTTTCCTGAAAGGCACGAAGAGTAGCTTCGGTTTCCAGTTGTTGTTGTCTTAGAGCCTGTTGAACAATCTCATTCACTCTGTCCTCAGAGACTCCTTGTGGTTCAACAAAGTGCAAGGGAATAATAGCCCTTGGACTTGAAGACCCTGTAGGAATCATTTGTCTGGTTCCAGAGTGTGTTTCATTGGACGCACAAATAATTGGTTGGCTTGTGGCAACCTCTACAGTAGGCTTTTCAGCAATGGACTCCTTTGGTTGTGGTGCTTTAGTCTCAGTCATATGTTGTATAACTTCATCTTTGGACATGCCAGATTGGACTGTTTGTTCCTCATGAGAGGTAACGAAGTGTTCCACGTTCACTTGTACCTCAGACTGTAAGTCCAAATGAATGAACATATTAGTGACTTTTGCAGAGGCTTCATCCAATTCTGCTTGTGTGATTGTTGGTTTGGCAATCGGCTCAACTTTTTCTTTAGTAGCAATTCCAGCCTACTCATTTTCAATTTCCACCAGGTGAGCTTGCTCAGCTTGTACTGCTCATTCATGTTCCAAGCGAGCTTGTTCAGCTCGTTCTCTTTTAGCTTGCTCTTGTAAAGCTCTTTCTTCTTCAGCCTTTTGAAGATTATGAAGCCTTAAAAATTCTAGAAAATCATCATTATCAATCAGAAAGCACGTAAAGGTATCAGAGAAATGACATGTCTTGACTGGACGCAGGACTTCAAGTCCTTCTGGAGGATGAAAGAAGGAATTCTTGGAGCATCTAGAGGTTGAGCCTTCCTGAGTGTCTACCCACACAATTTGACGCCAGAAGATCATGGTGTCAAAAGTGCCTAGGGGCCTTGTTAGCTTTCCAGTCTTATCAAAAAGGTGATTCCAAGTATGTGAGGAAGATGAGAGTTGAATCTTTTCATCTCTACTAGGCATCTCTGTGCCATAGTACTTAAACCCTTTCTTCTTTCCAGTATCATATAGAGGTAGTCTAAGACATACCTTATCAAGTACAAACTTGATATCCGTGGAACGTCTGATGTGGAGGTTGGGTGGATAAGCAACAGCCTGGTCTTGAATGTACATTTGCTGGAGCAGATTGCCAAGATCTTCATAATCACTGGGCTGAAAGTTGAGCACTGGAGTTCCAGGTGGTAGTGGAAGAAATTTTGTGATGGGAGTCCAGATGTGAACATCTTTGACCCATTGCACTTCTGGACGCTGGTTTGCCTTGGATGGGTCCAGACTTTCTTTAATGGATAATTGTAGTTCAGCATCCAATTCATCAAGATTGTTGGGAGATGACTTCTTTGTTGCTGGCTTCCTCTTCCTTTAAGTCTTGCCCTTATGTTCAGCCATAGTTTTAGCAATATTTGATGCAATTTCAATCTCTGTCTTAGGAGGTACATCTTCAGCTGGACACACCCTTTGTTGAGTACCAGTTGGACATGTATAAGGTCATTCCATCCGAACCAGGTTTGGATAAGATTCTCTCATCCAAGTTGGTGGAGGATTGCTGATAATGGTTCCTTCTAGTAATAAAGAAAATTCAGTAGATTGAGGATGAACATAGTCATACCTCGTCCATTCAGGTGCAGATACTGAAGTCAGACTCTTCTCCAGTGGTTCCTGTCGAGCTCTCCAAATAACATCACTTTTCTTACAATATTTATGTTCATTCCTTGTAAGGAATGCAACAGGAAACCTTTCCTTCTCTTTTTCTTCTTTTGTCTTCCCCTTTGGTGGAATCGTCCATTGAGGCCATGCATCTCTCCAAGCATCCCTTGGACGCACAAATCTTGATAAGTTTAATTTGAGAGTTGGACATTGTGTTGATGTGACTATTGAAGCAACTATTGGAGCAGGTTGTGGAGCACTTGTAGATTCATTCTCAGTGTCTTGAGAGGTGGGGAGTTTAATCGAAACTTTCCTTGGCCTTGTTGCCTGAGTTTTTACTCGTCTAGGTACTTTAATAGGAAAGACTGTGGCACAAATTTTGGGTGCATCAGATACCCTTTGTTTCTTCTGCTGTGCAGACTCCATCTCTTCAGCTTTTCTTTTTATCTGGCAAATGGGCATTTGATTCTCGTCATCGAAGTTATCAAGCATTTTCAGTTTGTGAACTCTAGATTTTTCTGATGCAAGCTTCACTGGAGCAGTCTTTGGACGTAGCTCATCCTGTTTTGGTTTGGATGGAGCAGTCCTTAGATGCTTCTCAGTAGGTGGACTGGACGGATCAGGATCAGCATGTCTTTTCTTGGTCCTTCTTTCTTTTTCTGCATCTTCTTCATGCTTTTGTGACATGTGTCTTGTTACTTTCCTGCTTCCTTGTTCCTTCATCAACCGTTTGATCTTTCTTCCAAGACTAAGAAGATCAATTTCTTCTTCATCATCATTTGAAATGAGTCTGCTTTGTTCACGACGTTTCTTATTTATACTGTCCTCGTCCAAGTCCCTTAGGACCTTCACTGTGAGCTTTATCTTCATTGGCTTGATTTTTGATTCACCAAATATCTGCTGTGTTGCAACTATTCCTCCTTTCTTCACAATGTTTTCATGATCATCTTCGTCCAACTCATCAAAGAAACATTGGTATACTTTCTGATCCCAGAGGATCTTATTTAGTAGCACGGCATAAAAGATGTCATCATTTCCACCAATAGTTTTCATCATTCACAGAATATTGATGTAAATTGTGTGAGGTAGGTTGAATGGGATACCTTCCATTAGATGAAATATCACGAACTTGTGTAAGTTCGTGACTGAGTCCTTAGACCCAGCTTTGTGCAAAATGCTCTTGTTGCACACTTGCTGCCATATCTTTGCTTCTTCACATAGATTCTTGTACTCAATCTTGGATGAATCTGTACACTTGTTCTTGCACAGTACCTTTCCAACGTAGTTTCCATATTGCTTCGCCCACTCTGACTTGTTCTGATTTTGTTCCCTGATACAACTAATGACTATGGCTATAGATTCAGTAGACAAAATCACTTCTCGTCCAAGCATAGTTGACACGAGTTCCCTTGAGTTCTGGAATCTTGCATTCCTCCAGAACATTATGATCAGTTTTGGAAATATCTTCTGGTTTTCGTTGAAGTATCCTTTGATTCCGCATTTTAGAAGACTTTCATCGAGATTCAGACCCAACTTTTCTAGTTTTCCAATGTCGAAGAAGTGCTCAACGTGAATAGTGGCAGCACCTTGAGATACTATAGTGGTTTCAGGGTAGGTATGAACATCAAGTTCAGAGTTGCTTGAGTTAGCAGAGTTCGTCATGATGATAAAGGTTTGATTTTTAGGTTTTGCAGATAGTGTTTAGGTTTTCTGAGAGAGAGACAAAGAGAATGCTAGAGGTAGAAGATAATTTCAAAGAAGGGAAATTTGGTAAAGTAATTTTGAGTGAATTTGTCAGTTTAAGTATAGGCTCTGTTTGGAGAACACCAAACAGTTTTGGGCTTTTGTGAATATTTGAAATGGAGGTTATGCCATAAGACCCGCCATGATGAGACGTGCTGAGGATATGGGTAACTGTGTACGATTATTAGCAACTAGGTGACTCAGCATAGGGCATTAATTCATAATTACACAAAATGAAACCGTTTTGGCTATTAAAACAATGTTAAATAAAAAAAATATCGTCCAGTTATTGGACTTAAGTGTAGCATATGCAGTGCACGTGCATGTCAAAGTTACCTTTGGACGACATGTCCGTTGGATGTTGTTTGTCACATTGGACACTACATATGGATTTTAATCATTCTCTTACAAGACCCATGCCAAGTTTATTCCTCAGAAGGACTAGCTTGTCTTCAATAAGGGGTTTTGTAAATATATCAGCTAGCTGATTATCTGTGGTTACAAAATGTAATTCCATAGTACCCTTCTCAACATGATCTCTTATAAAGTGATGTTTAATTTCTATATGTTTTGCCCTTGAATGCAATATTTGATTTTTAGAAAGATCAATTGCAGGTTTGCTATCACAAAAGATAGGAATGTTACTCTCATATATGTTGTAGTCCTCAAGTTGATGCTTGATCCATAGGATTTGAGAGCAACACTTTGCAGTTGAAATATACTCTGCTTCAGCGGTGGATAGTGCAATTGTTCCTTACTTCTTGCATATCCAGGAGACTAAGTTTCCACCAATGAAGTGACATCCTCCACTAGTGCTTTTTCTTTCAATTCTGTCTCCAACATAGTCAGCATCACAGTATCCAACTAATCTGAAATCCTTTTGCCTTTTGAAATGTAGACCAAGATTAGTTGTTCCAATAATATATCGAAAGATTCTTTTAACAGCAGTTAAGTGAACTTCCCTTGGATCAGATTGGAATCTGCCACATAAGCATACACTGAACATGATGTCAGGTCTGGACGCTGTGAGGTATAGGAGTGATCCTATCATTCCTCTGTATAGGGTGTTGTCCACCTTTTTGAACCATCGTCCAGTCCAAGTACTGTTGTTGGGTGCATAGGAGTTTTCATTCGCTTTGCATCGTCCATTTTGAACTTCTTGAGAAGCTCCTTAACATACTTGGTCTGATGTATGTATATGCCTTTATCAGCTTGCTTGATTTGCAATCCAAGGAAGAATTTTAGTTCTCCCATCATGCTCATCTCGAATTCTGTTTGCATTAACTTAGCAAATTCCTCACAAAGAGATTCGTTAATAGCACCAAATATGATATCATCAACATATACTTGAGCAATAATGAAATTAGAAGAATAATCTTTGCGAAATAGTGTAGTGTCTACTTTTCTCTTGAGAAACCATTTTCTAAAAGAAATGAGCTGAGTTTTTCATACCAAGCTCTCGGTGCTTGTTTTAGTCCATATAATGTTTTGTTAAGTTTGAAAACATGATTAGGAAAAGCATCACTCTCAAACCCTGGGGGTTGCTCCACATAGACTTCTTCTTTTATCAGTCCATTGAGGAATGCACTTTTTACGTCCATTTGATATAGCTTCATATTGCTATGAGCTGCAAATGATAGTAAAATGCAAATTGCCTCTAGATGTGCAACAGGTGTATAAGTTTCAGTATAATCTATACCTTTTTGTTGTGAGTAACCCTTGGCTACCAGTCTGACTTTGTTTCTCACAACATTACCTGTTTCGTCCAATTTGTTTCTGAACACCCATTTAGCTCCTACGGCTTCTTTGTTATTAGGGAGTTCTACAAGTTTCCAGACATCGTTCTTTTGAAATTGGTCAAGTTCATCTTGCATTGCTTTGACCCAGCTTTCATCTTCCAGAGCATCGTCCACAGTCTTAGGTTCTATCTGTGATATGAGTGCTGTGTGACCTTGTTGTTGAAGTGAAGATCTGGTTCTAACTCTATCCCTTGGGTCACCAATGATTTGGTCTTCTAAATGATGCTTCTTCATTTGCCAGTTGCATCCAGTTGGTTCCCTTTGTTCTTCTGTTGGACCGTCCAGGGGAACATTAGACTTTTCAACTGTGACATCACTATTGGACGTGTCTGATGATTTCCTTGAATTGTCCAGCCTGAGTTCTGCAAATGATTCATCTAGCTCTGATAATTTCTTATCAGGCTTAGTTGAAATACAGAGAAATACACTAGAAGGGGGGGGGGGGGGGTTGAATAGTGTGTTTATATTTTCTTTGAAAACCTTTAACAAGAATGACGATAGTATATCTTAAGTTTTACAAGAACTTAGTGAAACAAAAAATAATGCTATCGTCCAGTGGTTCAAATGCAACAGTCCTATGAATATGCTTTTTCACTTTTTCGTTAGAACACAAGCAAAAGATTTTCGTAGATAAAATGTGTAACGAAATACTTTCGTAGTGTGTTGAAGAGATAACTTAAGAGATATGCAAATAAGCTAGAACATGAGAGAATAGAACACTTAGTTTTATACTGGTTCACTCAACTGAGCTACGTCCAGTTCTCCTTCAAAATCCTTTGAAGGGTTCTACTAATCAGTATCTGATTACTCACAAGTATTCTAACCTTGCCACTTCTAGCTACAAGTATTCTTTAAGCCACTCCTAGCACACCTTTAATCTCCCCCTGAGATTAAAAACAAACCTAAGTATTCTTTAACACTAAGCCACTCCTGGCTTTCCAAATAGAATTGTTTGAGTATAGATAGAAAGAATAACTCTCTATAGAGAGGATATTACAATAAGTACGAATACACATAATCGCTTAGCAAAGCTAAGTAGAAAGCTCATTTTGCTTAAGTGTTGATCGTCCAGTCGTTTTGACAGAGATTCAGCTCTTTATAAATTTTTCGTCAGTCTGATACATGAGCTCATTCCTCTATTTATAGGTAGCTTGGTGTAAAGTATCCGTTGTGGGATCTGTTCCTTTGCCAAGAGCGGTTCTCTCCAAAGCATATGACCGTTGTCACGTTTTGACTTAGGGTGGAGAGATAGAGGAGACAGCCGTACATGTAGCGCCTCTCCTACTTGTACTATTTCTGCATAGAGAAGCTTCTCTTTTCTTGTTCAATACTATTCGAAAAATCAAATAGAATGACATATTAGAATGAGAGAGAATAATCGTTGCATTACAGAGAATCACCATCAAAAATGTATTGTCATATGATATTACTTTTTAAGATAGAAACTACAGTGTGTGTTATATAGTCATTGGACGCTTGCTCTCACAGGAGCATTGGACGCTGACTGTAGTATTCTTACAAAACACATTTGGACGCTTTTCTTATTAAAACATAAAGTCGAGGTTTGAGAGATACAATACCATTGCGGCATTGGACGACGTAAATCCTATAACACTCAAACAAGATCATTAGATACTTCAAAATTTATCCTTTAATTGTTATCATCAAAATCGAAATTTGAGGACATCGTCCAACGTCTTAGAACCTAACAATCTCCCCCTTTTTGATGATGACAAATAATGTTAAATTTTGATGTTAACAGTCACATAATCATATATGAATGAAATGACGTACTCCCCCTGAGTTCAAGATTTCTTATGCATCTGATAATAGAGAATAATAAATAATAAGAAAATATCAGATATAACAAATATCAGAGTGTAAAGCATATCAAGGATATGGATGCGGAATTTATGAAATAAACACCTCATGTATTAAAGATGTTTTGATAAAAAAAAAGCCAATATATTCATAGAGTTTTAGCTATATACTTCTATGACATCAAAATTCCAATTTCTCCCCCTTTGTCATTAACAAAAATGGGTTTGAAAGATGGAAAAATGACTGGACCATCATGGTCACCTTATGGCTGTGGAGGTGGTTCTTGTGGTGGTGGTGGTGGTGGTGGTGGTTGTTCTGGTGGCGGTTGGATAGGTGGTGCTGGTTGATGAGGTTGTGGTTGGACGGGTGGAACTGCATGAGCAACTTGTCCAAGCAAGGTGGCTGCTGTATTTTGAATTTGGTTCACAAGCGTCTGGGAGAGGCTCATGAACTGTTCAGTGATAGCATTTTGCAGCATCAGACGATGTTGAGCAGCCTCAGCCTGTTGCCTTTGCTGAAATGCTTGAATAGCTGCTTCGGTTTCCAGCTGTTGTTGCCTCAGAGCCTGTTGTACTATCTCATGAACACGATCTTCTGAGATCCCTTGAGGTTCAGCAAATTGCAAGGGATGGATGCCCCTTGGACTTGAAGATCTTGTGGGAACCAGTTGACGTGTACCCGAATGAGCTTCAGTAGATGCATCAACAATGGGGAAGCTAGTTATATCTTCAGCAGTAGGCTTTGCTGCAGTTGATTCCATGGCTTGGATGCTTCAACAATGGGCTCTTTATCATCCTTGGACTCTCCAGATTGGAAGGTAGGTTCTTTATGTGAAGTGACAAAGTGTTCCACGTCCACTGGTACAGATGGGTCCAGGTCAAGATGAGCTTGCACCTTTGTTACTTTGGCAGATGCTTCATCCAACTCTGCTTGTGTTGCTTTCGACTTGGCAACCTGATCTTCCTTTTCTGTGGTTGCGGTCTCAGCTTCCTTAAGAGCCAGCTGCTCTAGATGAGCTTGTTCTGCTGTTGTGGCTTCTTCTCCGTTGTACTCCTCATGCAGAGTTTGGAGTTCCTCCACAAACTTTGTGTGATCCAGTGTTCGAAGATCAAACACTTTGTTGCTTCTGATGATTGGCAATGTTTTCATTAACTCCAGATAATCATCTGAATCTTTCAGAAAGTAGGCAAAGGTGTCTGAGAAGTGGTGAGTCTTCACTGGACACAGCACCTCAAGATCATGAGGGGGATGAACAAAGTCATCCTTGGAGCTGCCGGAGGAGGAGGCCTTCTGGGAGTCGTTCCATAAGATCTGGCGCCAGAAGATAATGGAATCAAAGGTTCCGAGTGAACGCATAAGCTTACCAGTCTTGTCAAACAGATGACCCCAGGTATGAGAGGATTTTTGCAGGGTTTCAACTTTCTCTTCCCTGCTTGGCATCTCAGTGCCATAGAACTTGTAGCCTTTCTTTCGACCAGCATCATATAAGGGTAGTCTGGGACATACCCTGTCTGGTACAAACTTTATTTCTATGGCACGGCTTATGTGAAGGTTTGGTGGGTAGGCGATGGCTTGGTTTGGTATATACATTTGTTGCAGAAGTTTTCCAAGTTCATCATAGTCGCCTGGCTGGAAGTTTAGCACTGGAGTTCCAGCAGGTAGGGGCAGGAATTTTGTGATGGGAGTCCAGATGCGAACATCCTTGACCCATCCTACATCTGGACGTTGCTTCGATATGGAAGGGTCCAGACTTTCTTTAATGGCCAACTGCAACTCTTCGGCCAGTTCAATATCCCTGCTAACAGGGGGCTTCTTTGACGGTGCCTTCTTCTTTCTTGGAGCCTTCCCTTTCTGCTCCGCAACTGTCTTTGTGAGTTGAGAAGCAACCTCTACTTCTAGTTCATACAGGTTTGCTGCTGCTGGATGCACTCTTTACTGAGTTCCAGTTGGACAGGAGTAAGGATGAGGCATGCGGATCAAGTGTGGATACACTTCTCTCGTCCAATTGGGCAAAGGGTTACTAATGATCGCTCCTTCTGGCGTAGCAGCATAGTCAGCTAAAAGAACATGAGCGTAATCATACCTCGTCCACTCTGGTGCTAAGACAGTAGTCAAATGCCTCTTCAAGGGCTCTTGTAGAGGCCTCCGGATCACATCACTTCTCTTACAGAAATTCTGTCCATTTCGTGTAAGGAATGCAACTAGGAAACGTTCTCTGTCTTCTTCTTCTTTGGTTTTCTGCTTGGGGGGTATAGTCCATGGGGACCAGGTATCCCTCCATGCATCCCTTGGATGCATAAACTTGGACAGGTCCAAGCAAAGATGTGGATGCTGGGTTGTTGATGTGGATGGAGCACTAGATGTTGCTGGTAGTAGGGTGCTGGTGGATATTCTGTCGGTGTCTTGAGAGGAAGGTGGTAGAACTACAATTCTCCTTGGCCTTGCTGCCCGAGTCTTGACTCATCGCGGCACGTTAGAAGGAAAGGAAATTGGTTTAGCAGGTTGTACCTTCTGCTTCTTTTGCTGAGGTTCCTCTGTTTCCTCTGCTTTCTTCATGATTTGACCAATTGGGATCTGGTCATCATCATCAGAGTCGTCCAGTAGTTGAAGCTTCCGAACCTTTTGCTTTTCTAGAGCAATCTTTACTGGTGCTGCCTTTGGACGCTGCTCAGCTTGAGCAGGTCTGGACGCATCAGTCCTTAGACGCTTCTCTGCTGGGAACTGAGCAGTGGACGTGTCAGCATGTCTTTTCTTGGTTCTTCTCTCCTTTTCAGCATCTTCCTCATGCTTCTGAGACATTTGTCGTGTGATCTTTCTACTCTCCTGTTCCTCCATCAACCTTGTGATCTTTTTGCCAATACTAAGAAGATCAATCTCCTCTTCATCATTATTGGAGATGATCTTGCTCTATTCATGTCGTTGGTTGTTGATGGTGTCCTCGTCCAGGTCCCTTAAGACCTTGGCTGTTAGCTTGATCTTCATAGGTTTTATGTTGGACTCACCAAATAGTTATTGTGTTGCTACCATTGGCCCTTTCTTCATAATAGCTTCGTAAACATCTTCTTCTAGTTCATCAAAGAAGCGTTGATAAACCTTCTGGTCCCAGAAGATCTTGTTCATCAGGGCGGTGTAGAAAATGTCATCATTGCCACCAACAGACTTCATCATTCTCACGATATTGACGTAAATGGTGTGAGGGAGGTTGAAGGGAATACCTTCCATAATATGGAATATCACGAACTTGTGTAAGTCCGTGACTGAGTCCTTAGATCCAGCTTTGTGCAGGATACTCTTGTTGCACACCTACTGCCAGATTTTTGCTTCCTCACACAAGTTCCTGTACTCAATCCTTATTGAGTCGGTGGATTTGGTCTTGCAAAGCACGTTCGCAACGTAATTGCCGTACTGCTTGGCACAGTCTGTTCTGTACTGGTTCTGCTCCCTAATGCAACCAGTTACCTTTGCAATGGTCTCGGTGGACAGTGTCACCTATCGTCCAAGAACCGTGGCCACGAGCTCCCTTGGGCTCTGGAATTTGGCATTTCTCCAGAACATTCTGATCAACTCAGGGAATATCTTCTGGTTTTCATTGAAGTAGCCTCTGATTCCACACTTTAGAAGGCTCTCGTTCAGGTTCAGTCCCAGCTTCTCAAGCTTTTTGATGTCGAAGAAGTGCTCAATGTGCACTGTAGCAGCACCTTGGCACACAACTGTGGTTTCAGGGTAAGTGAGGACGTTGAGTTCCGAGTTGCTTGAGCTTGCAGAGTTCGACATGGTAGAAAAGTTTGGATTTTTAGGTTTTCTGAGAGGGTTTTGGGTTTCTGAGAGAGAGAGTGTGTGTGTGCTTAAGGGTGATGATAATCTCAGAGAAGATGGGTACGGTGGTGATTTTCTGTGATGATTTGATAAGTGTATATTTGGGCTTTGTTTGGAGAATATGAAACAGTTTTGGGCTTTTTGAATATTTGAAATGTAAATGACGCCATAAAACCCACCATGATGAGACGTGCGAAGAATGTGGGTAACTGTGTACAGTTACTAACATTTTGGTGACTCAGCATAGAGTATTAGCTCATACTTACTCTTAAAACGAACCGTTTTGATCATTTGAACAATAATAAAAAAAATGCTAAGATAAAAGCATCGTCCAGATATTGGACTTAAGTTAGATATATGCAATGCATGTGCATGACTCTAGTGTTCCTTGGACGACATGTCCTTTGGATGCTATGGTTTAGTTGGATGCATCATGTAGATGTTAATCATTCCTTTACAGAGTCCATGCCAAGTTTGTTCCTCAGAAGGATTAACTTGTCTTCAGTAAGGGGTTTGGTGAATATATCAGCAAGCTGATTATCTGTGGTTACAAAGTGTAGTTCCACAATACCCTTTTGAACATGGTCTCTTATAAAGTGATGTTTGATCTCTATATGTTTGGCCCTGGAATGCAATATGAGATTCTTAGAGAGATCTATGGCAGCTTTACTATCACAGAAGATAGGAATGTTACTCTTATATATGCTGTAGTCCTCAAGTTGATGTTTGATCCACAAGATTTGAGAACAACATTTTGCAGCTGAAATATACTCTGCTTTAGCAGTGGACAGAGCAATGGTTCCTTGCTTCTTGCATGTCCAGGAGACTAGATTACCACCGATGAAGTGACACCCTCCACTGGTGCTTTTTCTTTCAATTCGATCTCCAGCATAATCAGCATCACAGTATCTTATTAGCCTGAAATCTTTCTGCCTTTTGAAATATAACCCAAGGTTAGTGGTTCCAGCAAGATATCGAAAGATTCTTTTAACAGCAGTTAAATGAACTTCCCTTGGGTCAGATTGAAATCTGCCACATAAGCATACGCTGAACATGGTGTCAGGTCTGGACGCTGTGAGGTATAGGAGTGATCCTATCATTCCTCTGTATAGAGTATTATCTACTTTCTTTGAGTTGTCGTCCAGTCCAAGTACTGTTGCTGGATGCATAGGAGTTTTCATTGGTTTTGCATCGTCCAACTTGTACTTCTTTAGTAGCTCTTTGACATACTTAGTCTGATGTATATATATTCCCTTTTCAGTTTGTTTGATTTGAAGTCTAAGGAAGAATTTCAGCTCACCCATCATGCTCATCTCGAACTCTGTTTGCATTAATTTGGAAAATTCTTCACAGAGAGACTCATTAGTGGCACCAAATATGATATCATCAACATATATTTGTGCAATAATAAAATCAGAAGAGTAGTCTTTGCGAAATAATGTAGTGTCTACTTTTCCTCTTGAAAACCATTTTCTGACAGAAATGAACTGAGTTTTTCATACCAAGCTCTAGGGCCTTGTTTCAACCTATATAAGGCTTTGTTAAGTTTAAAAACATGGTTTGGAAAAGCATCACTTTCAAATCCTGGGGGTTGTTCCACATAGACTTCTTCCTTTATGAGTCCATTGAGGAATGTACTTTTTACGTCCATTTGATATAGCTTCATATTGCTATGAGCTGCAAATGATAGTAGAATGCGAATTGCCTCGAAATGTGCAACGGGAGCATAAGTTTCAGTATAATCTATACCTTCCTGTTGTGAGTAACCTTTTGCTACCAACCTCGCTTTGTTTCTCACAACATTACCTGCTTCATCTAGCTTTTTTCTGAACACCCACTTTGCTCCTACAACTTCTTTGTCGTTAGGGAGTTCTACTAGCTTCCAGACATTGTTCTTTTGAAATTGGTCAAGTTCTTCTTGCATTGCTTTGACCCAGCCTTCATCTTCTAAGGCATCGTCCACAGTCTTAGGTTCTATTTGAGATATGAATGTTGTGTGACCTTGCTGTTGTTGAAGTGAAGATCTGGTTTTGACTCTATCTTTTGGATCTCCAATGATTTGCTCCTATGGATGATGTTTCTTCATTTGCCAGTTGCGTCCAGTTGGTTCTCTTTGTTCTGCGACTGGACCATCCAGTGGTGCATTTGACTCTTCAACTGAGACATCATGGTTGGACGAATCTGATGATTTACTTGCATCGTCCAATCTAAGATCTGCAAATGATTTGTCCAGCTTTGATAATTCCTTATCAGGCTTGTTGTCATTAAACTTCACATGGATAGCTTCTTCAACAACTAAGGTTCTAGAGTTATAAACTCTGTATGCCTTTGAAGTTTCAGAATATCCAAGCAGTATTCCTTCATCACACTTAAAATCAAATTTTCCCAGGTTATCCTTAGTGTTCAGAATGAAACATTGACATCCAAATGGATGGAAGTAGGATATGTTGGGTCTTCTACCCTTCCACAATTCATATGGAGTCTTTTTCAATATCGGCCTTATATAGATTCTATTTTGAAAATAACAGGCAGTATTCACTGCTTCAGCCCAGAAGTGTTTAGGGGTTGAATTATCATTCAACATGGTTCTGGCCATCTCCTGGAGTGACCTATTTTCCTCTCAACTACACCATTTTGTTGTGGTGTTCTAGGTGTTGAGAAGTTGTGAAGGATACCATTATCCTCACAGAACCTTTGAAAACTTTCATTTTTAAATTCTCCCCCATGATCACTTCGGATAGAAGTAATGCATACTCCTTTTTCATTTTGAACTCTTTTGCAGAGGTTATAAAAGGCCTTGAAGGACTCATCTTTGTGGGATAGGAATAAGACCCATGTCCATCTAGTATAGTCGTCCACTATAACCAATCCGTATCTTTTACCACTTACCGAGGCTGATCTTGTGGGTCCAAACAGATCAATATGTAACAGCTCAAGAGGTCTAGAAGTGGAAACAATGTTTTTACTTTGAAAAGAACTTTTCACTTGTTTCCCTTTCTGACAAGCTTTACAAAGAAGATCATCTTTATATGACTTGGTAGTCCTCTTACGAGGTTGTGCCTATTCAGCTTTGAGATTAACCTCAAGCTTGCATGACCAAGTCTTTTATGCCATAACCAATGATTTTATTGTACAGACTAGGCATGATACATTTTGACTTGATAGTTCCCCAAGTTTAATTTAATCTTATACAGATTGCCTTGCCTCTTTGCGGTAATGAGAAGGGATCCGTCAGAGTTTTTGACTGTACATTCACCTTTGTTAAAGGCAACATCATATCCACTGTCACATAATTGGCTTATGCTAAGTAGATTATGTTTAAGACCTTTAACATAAAGAACTTTATCAATACAAGGATAGGGTGGTATACCAATCTTACCTACGCCAGCTATCATCCCTTTCTGATTCCCTCCAAAAGTGACTGTCCCACCAGTTTTGGGTAGGAGGCTTTGGAACATACACCTTTCTCCTGTCATGTGATGTGAGCACCCACTGTCTAGGTACCATGATTGGAGTTTCTTTCCTGCTGTTAAGCATGTCTGCAACAGGAACAATTTTATCCTTAGGTACCCAAATTGACTTGGGTCCTTTTTTGTTAGCTCGAAGGGCATTGAATGCTCCCTTCTTAGGAAGGTGTCTGCATTTGGACGTTATATGTCCAGGTTTCCCACATAAGTAGCAAACATCTGTTTCCTCGTTATGAATATATTTCTTTCCCTTATATCCATGTCCTTACCTGTCATTTGGTCTCTTACAACCTTCATATTTTAAAAGCTTTTTGAGATTGTCAGAGCCCTTGACAAAGTTTGACAGATCTTTCTTTAGGCTGTCAATTTCTTCATGAAGTTTTACAACATCATATGGTTGACCTCTTAAGGAAGTATCTGCTTCAACTTTCAGAAGCTTCTCAACTAGCCTTTTGTTTTCTGCGTTGAGATTTCGAATCTCTATGGAAAGATTTCTTTCTCTAGTCCTTGAATCCTCACAGGATTTATGGGCTCGAGCAGCATCATTCCATAGAGTTTGCCTCTCCATAATTGTAATTTCATTTTGCCTTGAAAGATCTGTAAACTTTTTCTGTAAATCCTCCTTTTCACTTTCCAGTTGTCTGACACTTTTTTCTAAAGCTTCTTTTTCTTTTGAAAGTGATTTGGATGATTTCTTTAAAGTTCTGTAGGCCTTTGACAAAATAGAAGAGTTTGAAAGTAGTTCATGATAAGCTTCTTGAATTGAATCTATGTCATTAAAGTCTACCTCATCTTCTTCTTCTGGTTCAGAAGAGTCTGTTGAAGTGTTTGCCATCAGACATATGTGTGCTTCCTCTTCTTCTCCATCGTCCGATGATGAGTCATCGTCCAGGTCTTCCCATGTGGACATCAGAACTTTCTTGCCCTTTCCTTTGCTGAAGAATTTCTTCTTCTTGTCCTTGCTCTTGTCGAGATTTGGGCATTCTGATTTGAAGTGTCCTGGCTTTTTGCATTCGTAGCATACGATTGGACTCTTCTTCTTTTCTTTGAAGCCTTTCCTGTTTAGATTTCTCCATCTGGATCCACCTTTCTTCTTCCACATAGCATATATCCTTTTGGATATAAAGGATAGTTCATCATTCTCGTCTGAGTCATCATCTTCATATTCGTCTAATGATGTTTCAGCTTGCATGGCTTTGGACGATGATGATTTCCTTGGCTTCTGGACGCTGAGCGCCAGAGACTTATTTTTCTTACCATCACTATCTTGATGCAGTTCTAGTTCATGCACCTTGAGAGTTCCCACGAGTTCTTCTAGGGACATATCGTCCAGTTCCTTTTTTGTTCTCAAGGCTGTAACCTGTGGTCTCCATTGCCTAGGCAAACTTCTTAGAATTTTGCCAATATGTTCATAGTTATTTTAATCTTTACCATGTGCTCTAAGTTCATTTAGTATGGTTTGAAACCGTCCAAACATACTTTGTATGTCCTCATTTTCTTCCATACTAAACAACTCATATTGACGAGTAAGGAGACTGAGTTTGTTACATTTTACCTGGGTGGAACCCTCATACGTTAACGCAAGAGTGTCCCACATTTGTTTTGCGCTTTTGAGACTGTGCACCTTGTTGTATTCTTGTTCGCTTAGTGCACACATGATGATGTTTCTAGCTCTGGAGTTAAGATAAAATCTTTGTTTTTGCTCTTCCGTCCATCTAGCCTTTGGGATTTCGATGAGGTTCGCATCAAGTGGAATGTAGTCGCCCATCTCCACAACTTCCCACATGTCAATATGGCTAGATTCAAAGAATGCTATCATTCTTTGTTTCCAGTAATCATATTTGACACCCTTGAAGAGTGGTGGTCTGTTCACAGCTTGTCCCTCGTTTTCCATCTTTCTTAGGATCTTTCCTCTGTACTGCTACGTACTCAACCCAAGAGGCCGAGCTCTGATACCAACTGAAATACAGAGAAATACACTAGAAGGGGGGGTTGAATAGTGTGTTTATATTTTCTTCAAAAACCTTTAACAAGAATGACGATAGTATATCTTAAGTTTTACAAGAACTTAGTGAAACAGAAAATAATGCTATCGTCCAGTGGTTCAAATGCAACAGTCCTATGAATATGCTTTTTCACTTTTTCGTTAGAACACAATCAAAAGATTTTCGTAGATAAAATGTGTAACGAAATACTTTCGTAGTGTGTTGAAGAGATAACTTAAGAGATATGCAAATAAGCTAGAACATGAGAGAATAGAACACTTAGTTTTATACTGGTTCACTCAACTGAGCTACGTCCAGTTCTCCTTCAAAAACCTTTGAAGGGTTCTACTAATCAGTATCTGATTACTCACAAGTATTCTAACCTTGCCACTTCTGGCTACAAGTATTCTTTAAGCCACTCCTGGCACATCTTTAATCTCCCCCTGAGGTTAAAAACAAACCCAAGTATTCTTTAACACTAAGCCACTCCTGGCTTTCCAAACAGAATTGTTTGAGTATAGAAAGAAAGAATAACTCTCTATAGAGAGGATATTACAATAAGCACGAATACACATAATCGCTTAGCAAAGCTAAGTAGAAAGCTCGTTTTGCTTAAGTGTTGATCGTCCAGTCGTTTTGACAGAGATTAAGCTCTTTATAAATTTTTCGTCAATCTGATACATGAGCTCATTCCTCTATTTATAGGCAGCTTGGTGTAAAGTATCCGTTGTGGGATCTGTTCCTTTGCCAAGAGCGGTTCTCTCCAAAGCATATGACCGTTGTCACATTTTGACTTAGGGTGGAGAGATAGAGGAGACAGCCATACATGTAGCGCCTCTCCTACTTGTACTTTTTCTGCAGAGAGAAGCTTCTCTTTTCCTGTTCAATACTATTCGAAAAATCAAATAGAATGACATATTAGAATGAGAGAGAATAATCGTTGCATTACAGAGAATCACCATCGAAAACGTATTGTCATATGATATTACTTTTTAAGATAGAAACTACAATGTGGGTTATATAGTCATTGGACGCTTGCTCTCACAGGAGCATTGGACGCTGACTGTAGTATTCTTACAAAACACATTTGGACGCTTTTCTTATTAAAACATAAAGTCAAGGTTTGAGAGATACAATACCATTGCGGCATTGGACGACGTAAATCCTATAACACTCAAACAAGATCATTAGATACTTCAAAATTTATCCTTTAATTGTTATCATCAAAACCGAAATTCGAGGGGTTGGACATCGTCCCAGGTCTTAGAACCTAACATTAGTGTCATTGAACTTCACATGGATTGCTTCTTCAACAACTAAGGTTCTAGAATTATAAACTCTATATGCCTTTGAAGTTTCAGAATATCCAAGCAATATTCCTTCACCACACTTAGAATCAAATTTTCCCAAGTTATCCTTAGTGTTCAGAATGAAGCATTGACATCCAAATGGATGGAAGTAGGATATGTTGGGTGTTCTCCCTTTCCACAATTCATATGGAGTCTTTTTTAAAGATTGGCCTGATATAGATTATGTTCTGTAAATAACAGACACTATTCACTGCTTCAGCCCAAAAGTGTTTTGGGGTTGTTCTTCCTCACAACAGCACCATTCTGTTGTGGTGTTCTGGGTGTTGAGAAGTTGTGAAGGATACCATTTTCTTCACAGAACCTTTGAAAACTTTCATTTTTGAATTCTCCCCTATGATCACTTCGGATTGAAGTAATGCATACTCCTTTTTTATTTTGAATTCTTTTGCAGAAGTTATAGAAGGCCTTAGAAGACTCATCTTTGTGAGATAGGAACATGACCCATGCCCATCTATTATAGTCGTCCACTACAACTAATCCGTACCTCTTACCACCTATAGAGGCTGTTCTTGTGGGTCCAAACAAGTCAATATGTAACAACTCAAGAGGTCTAGAAGTGGAAACAATGTTTTTACTTTGAAAAGAATTTTTCACTTGTTTCACTTTCTGACAGGCTTCACAAAGAAGATCATTATATATGACATACTTGGTAATCCTCTCACGAGGTTGTGCCTATTAAGCTTTGAGATTAATCTCAAGCTGGCATGCCCAAGTCTTTTATGCCATAGCCAATGATTTTCTTTAACTGAAACTAAGCATGAAACATTTTGACTTAATAGTTCCCCAAGTTTAATCTTGTAGAAATTACCTTGCCTCTTTGCAGTAAAGAGAAGGGATCCATTAGAGTTATTGAATATACATTCACCTTTGTTAAAGGCAACATCATATCCACTATCACATAATTGACTTATGCTAAGTAGATTGTGCTTGAGACCTTTAACATAAAGAACATTATCAATACAGGGATAGGGTGGTATACCAATCTTACCCATGCCAACTATCATCCCTTTCTGATTCCCCCTGAAAGTGACTGTCCCACCAGTCTTGGGTTGGAGGCTTTGGAACATACACCTTTCTCCTGTTATGTGATGCGAGCACCCACTGTCCAGGTACCATGACTGGAGTTTCTTTCCTGCTGTTAAGCATGTCTGCAACAGGAACAATTTTATCCTTAGGTACCCAGATTGACTTGGGTCCTTTCTTGTTAGTTTGAAGGGCACTAAACACTCCCCTCTTAGGCAGGTGTCTGCATTTGGAAGTTATATGTCCAGGTTTCCCACAAAAGTAACACACATCTGCATCTTCGTCATGAATATATTTCTTTCCCTTATATCCATGCTCTGACCTGTCATTTGGTCTCTTACAACCTTCATATTTTAAAAGCATCTTAAGGTTGTTAGATCCCTTGACAAAGTTGGACAGATCCTTCTTTAGGCTAGCAATCTCTTCATGAAGTTTTACAACATCATGTGGTTAACCTCTTAAGGAAGTATCTACATCAACTTTCAGAAGCTTCTCAACTAGCCTTTTGTTTTCTGCTTTGAGAGTTCGAATCTCTATAGAAAGATTCATTTCTCTAGTCCTTGAATCCTCATAGGATTTATAGGCTCGAGTAGTATCATTCCAGAGAGTTCGTCTATCCTCATTTAAGGTTTCATGTTCTTTTGAGAGCTCTATTAACTTTTTCTGTAAATCTTCCTTTTCACTTTCAAGTTGTTTGAGACTATTTTCTAAAACTTCTTTTTCTTTTGAAAGTGACTTGGACGATTTTTTCAAGGTTTTGTAGGCCTTTGACAAAATAGAAAAGTTTGAAAGCAAATCATGATAAGCTTCTTGAAGTGAATTTAGATCATTAAAGTTTACCTCATCTTCTTCTAGTTTTGAAGAATCTGATGTAGTGTCTGCCATCAGACATATGTGTGCTTCCTCTTCCTCTTCATCATCCAGATCTTCCCATGTGGACATCAAAACCTTTTTGCCCTTCTTTTTGTTGAAGCTTTTCTTCTTGTCGTCCTTGCTCTTATCATGATCTGGGCATTCTGATTTGAAGTGTCCAGGCTTTTTGCATTCGTAGCATACGATTGGACTCTTCTCCTTCTTTTCTTTGAGACCTTTCTTGTTCAGGTTTCTCCATCTGGATCCACCTTTCTTCTTCCACATAGAGTGGATTCTCTTGGATATGAAGGATAGCTCATCATCCTCATCTGAGTCATCATCTTCAGATTGTTCATCTAATGATGCTTCAGCTTGCATGGCTTTGGACAATTATGCTTTCTTTGGCTTCTGGACGCTGAGTGCTAGAGACTTGCTTTCTTGCCATCACCATCTTGTTGCAGTTCCATCTCATGCACCTTAAGGATTCCCACAAGCTCTTCTAAGGACATGTCATCCAGTCCTTTGGTTGCTCTCAAGGCTGTAACCTGTGGTCTCCATTGCCTAGGCAAACTCCTCAGAATTTTGTCAATATGTTCATAGTTATTGTAATCTTTACCATGTGCTCTAAGTTCATTTAGTATGGTTTGAAACCATCCAAACATACTTTGTATATCCTCGTTTCTTTCCATACTAAACAATTCATATTGACGAGTAAGAAGGCTAAGTTTGTTACGTTTTACCTGGGTGGAACCCTCATACGTTAACGCAAAAGTGTCCCACATTTGTTTTGTGCTTTTGAAACTGTGCACTTTGTTGTATTCTTGTTCAGATAGTGCACACATGATGATATTTCTGGCTCTGGAGTTGAGATAAAATCTTTGTTTCTCCTCCTCCGTCCATTTAGCCTTTGGGATCTCATTGAGACTTTCATCAACTGGAATGTAGTCGCCCATCTCCACAATGTCCCACATATTAATATGACAGGATTCAAAGAATGCTATCATTCTTTGCTTCCAATAATCATATTTGACACCCTTGAAGAGTGGTGGTCTATTCACAGCTTGTCCCTCGTTTTCCATCTTTCTTAGAATTTGGTTTCCTCTGTACTACCAAGTACTTAACCCGAGAGGCCGAGCTCTGATGCCAACTGAAATGTAGAGATTCACACTAGAAGGGGGGGTTGAATATTGTGTAAGTTATATTATTTAAAAAAAAACTTTTCGCAAAGATGGAGATAAAATATCTTAGGTTTCACAAGGGACTTGTAAAACACAAGATCACAGGTATCGTCCAATAGTTAAAATGACAGTTTAGTGAAACTGCGTTTTCTTGTTAATCATCCAGGCATAAATAAGAGATTTTCGTAAATAGGATATAAAGAACCTTGTGCGCAAAGTGTTAAGAAATAACTTAAGAGAATAACAAGTAAGCTTGAAAGCGGTAGAGTAAAAACACTTAGTTTATACTGGTTCATTCAACCTGAGCTACATCCAGTTCTCCTTCAAAAACTTTGAAGGGTTCCACTAATCATGTTCTGATTACAAACAAGTATTATATACCCTGTCACTCCTGGCTACAAGTATTCTCTAGGCCACTTCTGGTACACCTTTAATCTCCCCCTGAGATTAAAGAACACCCAAGTATTCTTTGTCACTAAGCCACTCCTGGCTTTCCAAACATAAACTGTTTGAGTACAAGTTAAATAAATAGCTCTCACAGAGAGGATATTACAATAAAAACTCAATTACACATAATAACTTAGTAAAGCTAAGTAGATTGCTCTTTTCGCACAAGTGTAGGTCGTCCAATCGATTTGGCAGAGTTACAGCTCTTTTAAAACTTGAAAAATTCTCTATTGAAAACATGAGCTTGTTCCTCTATTTATAGGCAGCTTGGTGAAGATATCCATTGTGGGATCTGTGCCTTTGCCAATAACCATTCTCTCACAATCATATGACTATTGCTACGTGTCAGCTTGGGGTGGAGAGATGGAGGAGACAATAGTACATGCAATGCCTCCACTACTTGTACGGTTTCTATAGAGAGAGGCTTTTCTGTCCCCTGTGGTACACTTTTCGAATATTCAAATGAAATGTCACATTAGAAAAGAGAGGGAATAATAGAACATTTCAGAGAATCATCATCAAAAAGCATAAGTGTACTTCTACTCAATTATGGACGCATTATATAACTGTTTGTTAGAGAGGGATGATGTAAGTTATATATGCGTTGGACACTTCCTTGAATGGACGCAGTGTTTACACACTGGTTTTCTCAATGCATTTGGATGCATGTTTTATAATCAGTGTATTGGATACTGAAGTTTACACTTAACAAAAATAGTTGCTCATTGGACGTACTGTACACATAGAAACATAATGATTGAGTTTAAGAAATACAATACCATTGAGGCATTGGACGGCGTAGAACCTATAAAACTCAAACATAGATCATTAGATACTTCAAAATTTAACTTTATTTGTTATCATTAAAATCGAAGTTTGAGGGGTTGGACATCGTGCAAAGTCTCAGATTCTAACATGAATAAGTCTATCCGTACTCTTATTGCTCCACTCTTTTCACTTTTCCTCACATTCACTCTCATTTGAATACTCTCCTATCATGAAGTGGTGTAATTCACTCTCCTAACATGCATATGATTCTTCTACTTTTCCTAAAATTTCTTTTATCAATTTCTGTAACTACCCATATTTACAATATTTCTATAACTATCTTCATTCACTTCTTTATCTGATACTATCTTTTTTTTAATATTTCTTTATCAATTTTTCTAACTTTATTTTTTAATTTCGTTGATTGCTTTCTTTTGTTAATAATTTCAAATCCTTAATTCAATTTACTTTTCAATTTTTAAAGTTAATATTAAAAAAAAATTAAAGTCACATTGTTACATCTTCCCTTATCTTTTTTTTTTTTTTTTAAATTATAGTTTCTAATTTCTTTTATAATTATTTCTTTTTTAAAATTTCTTTCTATGTGCTATATAATTCTTTTTTTTTCAAATTTTATAGTCTCTAATCTTTTGGGTTTTTTTAATATTTATTTTATCAGTTTTTCTAGCTCTATTTTTTAATTCCAAAGATTTCTCTTCATCAATAATTTCAAATTCTTAATTCAATTTACTTTTCAATTTTCAAAGTTAATATTAAAAAAATTAAAGTTACATGGTTACATCTTTCCTTATTTTTTTTTTAAAATTTTATAGTTTCTAATTTTTTATAATTATCTCTTTTTTAAAATTTCTTTCGATGTGCTATATAATTCACTTTTTTTCAAATTTCTTTCTATTAACTATATAAATAAGGTGGTGAAAATTTGAATAAGCCAGACTAAAACACTAAAAAAAGATAGAAATGACCAATGGCCTAAAGTTGAGTACGGCCAATACGTTACATCTTCCCTTAAGTTGACAAATTTCATTTCTTCCACCATGACCTGAAGAACTACTAAAAAAAGAAAAAAGAGAAAAAAAAAAACTAGTGTAAGATTTCTTTACTAATTATGGGTGTCATGCATAGATGTTTAATGACCAATGGCCAATTAGTCTGTTAAAGTTGTTTAAATCCAAAACAAAATTAGGTAGAAATGTTTGTGGTTTGCCTAATTAATAAATTTTACAATAAAAATGAATAGAAAGTTAGATACTTAAAAAATAGTTCAAATTTGGAAACCTAGATGTAGACATAAAAAAAAAATCATCCTCACGGGTGTTTGCTTTGCTCATGCGTCCTGACTTAATTTGGTGAACACAATTCGATTTGATCAGGTTTGGAATTAGGACTAGATTTTCTTGACAAAATCTAACGAGTCCATCCTCCCTCAAACCATATCATCCAGGGTTGCTTATTATCTGTTGTTGTTGAAGTACTTCACTCTGATATAGGAGCACCAACATTGATCAAAACCAATTTGACGACAAGCACCAACATTGATCAAGTACTTTTTAGATTTGTATTTGCTAGATGCTTATTGATAAGTAGCATAAACTATGTAGATGTCTATTGGAAAACATAAAGTTATGCCTTGAAAATGTTAAGATGAAGAAGAAATTCATATTGCACATTGACTTCTAAAATGCTAAATGCAAATGATAGTTATAACATGAAATGATATGTTATTTAATGATCATCTCATGGTAGTTCAAATTATAATGAATGAAATTATCCTCATGTTGTGGTTTTTGAGCGCAAGAGGATTAAAAAAAGCATTTTACGAATTTGAGGAATTAAAAAAAGTATTTTGTGAATTTAAGAGAATAAAAAATGCAAATTTGAATTTAAGGGACTAAAAAAGATAGACTCTCAAATTTGACAGATTAAAAACATATTAAGCCTTCATAAAAATGTTATTTTGTGTATGCTTATCATGGTAGTTCAAGTTTTGAAGAATGAAATGATCCTCATTTATTATAACACTCTTATGAATACATGGTGGCAATGTTATGACATGCAAGTGACAAGCAACGATCTTTTATGTATGGCATTTATATGTTGTGTAAAAAAAGTTGTGGCTCATATAAATTATGAAAGGTCGATTCTCCAAACAATATTTTTTTTATCTTTACGAATCGAAGACAGTACCAGGAGATTTACAACATTCACGCACCCTACTCAACCAACTGAGCTAGACCCCCTTGGTATTCTCCAAACAATATAATCTCCTATGATATGTTTCAAGGATCACTAGGATATCCATAAGCAAGGATATCACCTTTACAATGACTATGAGCTCAAATCACAATCATTCAATGTTACAGCATATATGTCAGCATCATTGTAATAATTGTATTTGATTCATGAAATATTGTGCATATCTTGTGCTTCAATTCAAGCCCTCTTCTTTATTAATATAATTTAGCTTATAAAAAAATCAAAATAGTATATGCTAGCAAAGTAAAGCAAAGCAATCTAAAAGTGAAAGAAGTTATTTGTGCAACATTATCGATACCATAAGTTTACAATGACAAGATTCCATGAATTTATGTTTGTGTGATATAACTTACTCCTATTATTCATTTTCGCTATGTATGATTTATCATTAACATTAAATTGCTTACATTTCCAAATTGTTCTTTTACAAATTAAAAAGATGGACTTTACTCTATCATGTATGGTTACATTAGTTATACTTCGATAACCTTGTTGTTGAGAATTTATTTCTCACCATTTTGTTTTTATTGTTTATATGTATTCACTTTTTCAGATAGCACGTTTGACCTAGCATTTGATTTTACTAGATATTAGAGGAACTAAATTTGAGGCTAACACTGTTAGGTTGTGATTTCCAATAGTTTTTATTTACTAATAGTGAAAATTTTCTTTAACTTCCACTATATTTGATGCATAAAAATATGTACTGCTTAAAGGCAAGCATATCCTATGCAGTAGTAACAATGGACCTAAAGTCCGGATATCGTACCCTAGAGACTAGTGATGGTTCCTAAATAAATAAACTTAACATAGGCCAAGGAATCAAAATTGAGTTAATTTGGTTTGCAAATTAATTGTGAAACAATAGAAAAATGAGCAAGTGGGATAGGTGAGAGTTTAAACAAATTAAGAGACCTAAGGTCATGATTTCAGACATATCCTTACATTTCTCCTAAATTCTATTTCAATTAAACCCCTATTATCTCTTTAATCACTAATCTTACCTCTTAAAGTGATAGTCAAAATTAGGTCATGTTTTAAGAATCCTCTTTCTTCTATTTTTTTCCCTAGTGGTTCATTTAGGGTCTAAATTAAAAAGAAAGGTTTGTGAATAAGAGGTTAATTAAATATTGTTAATTGGATTAGAAATTTTGATACAAGATTGTTCAGACGAGTTTCAGGAATTCAATTGTTATATAGGTCAATTGATTAAAAGTAATGGATTTAGGTCTTAGAGTGATCAATCCTAAATTGAAATGAAGAACAATATAACAATTCAATTGAATGACTAAAAGAGAATATTTGTAACATCCCAAATTTACGGACCTTAGAAATAATAATAAAGAGATATCTTTATGGAATAGCTTTTGTATTTAATGGTTACAAGATACCCTTAGACATCATTAATAATAGTTACCTTGTAATAGGATATAACATAAATAAGATAATAGGACCCTAATCGGGAGCCAAGACCCAAGGTGGGCCAAGGCTCGCTAAGCCACACAGACACCCCCCACGATTTAAATAGAAGAAGAGAGGGAGGCTTAGAGAGAGAAAGAAAGGAAGGAAGAGAGTTAGAGAGAAGGAGGAGAAGAAGGAAGAAAAGGAAGAGGAGCAGAGCAGAGCAGAGATTCGAGACCCAGTGCTCCAGAGCTCAGATCCGAGACCCCACAGTGTGAGTGCTTCCCCTTCACCCTTCTATGTTCTGTTGTTTGTGCTTTGAATCCCATTCCCCTCTTCTCCCCTGATTAGCCCTTGGTTAGGTTTTTGATGGGTTTGATGATTTAATTTGTTTGGGGAGTGTTTAAGCTTGTTTGAAGGCTGGGTTTGATGTAGACATGCTTTAGACTTGATCCCGCATGTTTGGAAGAGGTTGGGAGGCCATGGATGGCCATGGGAGTGGAAACGCGAAGGTTCGTGGTTCTGCAGAGTCGTAGACTCTCGCTTAAGCGAACTATGTTCGTCGCTTAAGCGAGGAGTTACCTGGAAAGAGCACTTAAGCACAGAGATCTGGCTCTTAAGTGCATAGATTTGGCGCTTAAGCATGGCTCTGGTGCTTAAGCGAGGCACTCTGGCGCTTAAGCGTGAGACTCCAGGGAATAGGATTGTCAGTTTAGCTTAAGTGAGATTAGGTTCTAGCTTAAGCGTAGGTATGATAAGAGAGCAGTTTGGGAACCCTTTTCAAGGGGACCTTTGGAAGAATGTAAGGGATATAAATACATAGTTCTTCCTAAGCTTTTATCCATGTTTATGTATGATTGTTTGATGCTATGTGATGTTGATTGTTAATGATAATGGTAGTGATATTCGTGTGGTTATGCCTTATGCTTAGGATTGATTGTATGTAACGATAAACCATTTTAATAAAAGATACCTAAAATACTGAAGATTATACCTATGCCTCTTAGTAAAAAGGTGGGGAATTTCCCCTAAGTTTCAGAAAAGGCTTTTAAGCAAAGTTTATAGTTTCATGAAAGGTTTTTAGTAAAAGATATCCCCTCAGTGACATAGGGTGGAACCTTCCCCGGTACCAGTCACGTCCGAGAGCCACACGCTCGGCGTAGATCGGTGTGCAAAGGGCTAAGGATCCTCTATGTCACCAAGGAGTGATGAGTTTTAGAAAGGATTATTTATGAAAAGGTTTTATGAAAGAGTTTTCAAAGGAAGTTATGATCCCAATAAAGGGAGTAAGTTATACAACTCACGAGGAGTTGTAAGAGTAAAGGGCTAAAAGGTCCCCTAGTGGTGAGCGAAGGGACCATCACCCAGACACCCATGGGGAAAAGCAACCTTCTTCACAGGGAGAAGGGGTTCTTCATAGTTAAGAACAAGTTAATGAGGAGACTCTTCCTTATAACGGAGTTGACAGTCCGCCCATTTGGACCAGTGGGTTTAATAAAAGGTTGTAGCAAGAGGGACGCCTCTTGATGGCTAAGAGCTCAGCCAATTAAAGTAATGACAGAACTTAAGATATAACTTAAATAATCTTAAATAAAAGAATAATACCAACCACACAGTTGTAGAAACAACCTATGATATGTTGATGTGCTTGATGTATGTATGTTCTATGATAGAACATGAGGGGAGTCATAAGCCTAGTTACTAGGTGAGTGATGTAAGATAAGTCTATACATTAGATGAGGACGTCTGTAGTTGTATACCACCCTTAGGGGTAGGAAGAGGTTACAGTTAGACCCTAGAAAGCTAATGTAAGCTACCCAGAAAGGTATGCTAGATGTTACACGACATAGAGAGAGGTGATGTAAGCCCAAGTTGGGCAAGTCAAAGGGAAGAAAGGTTACACATGTTCCCATCCAATGTTATAGAAAAGTGAGACCCTAGTGAGTGGTCAAGAGAAACAGAATGATGTAAAGTGCCTTTGTGCACTAGTGGCTCTAGATTTGGCATAGGAGGCTAACTTTATGTGCCTCAGCAAGGGTCAAGGTATGACCCTAAGAAACAGTAACGTAGAGGTGACGAGGTGTTAGCTATGAGCGTGAGTATCAAAGAAAGAAAAGAGACGTCATAGGAGTTAAGCAAGAGGTCTCTAGAAAAGAGAGTCAACCTAGAGTCCTTAGAGCACTCGCTGAGACATTATGTCTCATCCCTTTAATTTCCATGTTTTTACAGGTTAGCAGGTGGACACCTTGTGAGAGGAGCTCGGAGCATGGAGCTGCTTTCCAAGAGGAAGATGTCATTAGTATAGATTAGTATAATTCCCAATATAAGGAAATTTAGTTTATGTTTTATGTATCCTGCTTATGTCTTGTATGGCACATAAGTGCCAAGAGCTTTGTATTATATTTACTTCATGTAATATATAAGTTTAAGTTTTAGATTCTGCATAGTTAACTATGATATTCTTATATGCTAATTTCTAATAATTTAGCAATATAAGGAGACAAAGGTAATATCCCATAGGGTGTTACAATATTATTGCAATAGAAGGATTAGGGTTCACAGATATGTCCTACATTACAACCCTAGCTTAAGGGATTTAGCTAGCCATAGGCATTGGGAAGCATTCAATCACATAAGAAAGCATAATGAATAAACAGGGAAAGAAATCTTTACAAAGGTTTGATCCTCGTTGTGTTCTTCACACTCTTCTCAATCTATCACCCTCTCAGAAGTTCTTCCTCGCTCAAGCAAAGTAAATTTGAAACTAAAGGAAAAAACCTGATGCCTAGGCTATTTATAGGCATGATGGGCCTTCAATGTTGTTGAGATATGCATAGTCGTCCATAGTTATGCATAGTTGTGCTTCGACATGTTCATCTAGTCAGCAAACTCCTTTTTGAAGCTAAGCACGGTTGTGCATAAATGAAGCATGACCGTGCTTTGTTTCCCAGGCGAAGGCCTTTTTGCACGCTATATGCTAGGTATGCAAGGGTGTTGGAAGGCATGCACGACCATGCTTTATCAAGCACGATCGTGCTTCTTGTCCTGGGGCCAATTCTTGACTCTTTGGGCCCTTTTGCTACTTTCTTGGGGTTCTTTTAGTCCTGCAACAAATTAGCACTCAATTAGGCAAAAAAAATCATTTAAAGTGCAATGAATAGCTAAATGGTGCGAGAAATCCCATAAAAATCATAGCCAAAATGGGATCAAACCTCCCCGCACTTGATCATTGTTTGCCCTTAAGCAAAACGAAAGTTCCAAATGGAAAGCAGAAATCCATGAGATCGCTCACAATATTCAAAACCAAAGACAATATGTTTCAGAGAGGCACAAAAAAAATAAAAAATAAAAAACTTCATCAAGGACTCTTTCACCTAGATTCCCATGTAGACTTAGGTGTTCATAAATCAACCTTTTACTTAGATATGGTTACCCATAAACTCACCCGTCTTAGTGTTTGCAGGCAAAAGAATAAACACTCAAATACATCAGCAAATGTGTTACCATAAGCTTGTGCAACAATCAAGTCACACCACAAAATCAACAGACATGCAAAAATTGGGGATATCCATGGGATGTAATGGGACTAAGGCTCAAATGTCAGGTGGATGAAAGAGAGAAAAGGATATACACAATAGTCTTAGAACAAACAGAGTGAGACAACCCCTAAGGCATTGAACATTTCCTTTTTCCTCAATTTCAAATTGCACCCATTTTTGCTTTCACTTGATTAATCAATTTTTCTCTTCCTCCTTTCCCTACCTTCCACTTTTGTTTTATTACTTCAGCACTAATTTGACTTTATTGTGCATTTTTTTTAAGAGGAATGGAGGGAGTGAAGAATCTCTTTATTCAGCAAGGAAGGCTCTTATTTCTTGAAGACATGCCTTCTCATCACAAGTTGCTTCTTTTCTTGCCACTAGGGGTCACCATAATAGATATTTCAAGAAATTCAAGGTAACAAAGAAAAGCAAATTCAGGCTCAAAGGTGGCAACTAGTGGAATGATATGAAATAAAAATTCTAAAGGTCATGAAGAAGCAATTCCAACAATCCCTAAATTTTCACATGCAAGAAGACAAGTAATATGTTCATGCATTTCAGCATAAGTTCTAGAACACACCAACTAAAAGGTAATCACACACTGCACAATAAAAAGAGGGTCTCTATAGTCTTGCCCTATTCTAGCTTAAGTCTCATAATTTAGGGGGCTAGTCTCAGTATAAGCTTTCAATCTAAATAGTGATGCTAACTATCAGCTTCTATTAACAAAAATTTCCCTTAGTTTCAGTTACTAAAATTGACCTCTCTTTTTATTTTGGGTTTTTTTTTTGTATTGAGTGAGCAATCTCATTTATTCCTAAAAAGCAATAAAAAGAAGGGATAAGGACAACAAGAATAATGCAAAAGAACCATGCTATATCTAAAGAAGCATTGAATGTGTGAATTAATTAGTGTAGAATTATTTCAGCTTAATTAATAGTTCGAGTTCTAGGCATACATGATTACTTCTTATAGAGGAAAGATGCTTATGGTATGTACCAAAAAAACTCTTTCAATCTACTCTTTTTTTTTTTATCTCTTTTCTAATTTAATTTTAGTATTTTTAAAAACATTATCAATAGTTAAAAATGATTTTACATCATAATATAAATTATTTATTATTAAATTAAAATATAATTTACATATTTAAAAATATTTTTATTACAGTTTTAAATTATAAAATAATTTATATATTCAAAATACTTTTTTATTATAAATTTTTGTTATATAAAATAAACATATATTCTATGCATTACAAACTAAAGCACTGGTTATATCAACAAAAAGGCCAAGACTACAGTGGACCACTAATGTAAGTGGTCTAATGTTAACCACTTTTATTAACCTTCGGATTCATCTTAGCTTCACAATTATATCTTATGCCTTTTGTACCTGATTCTTCTCCCAACTCCTTCCAGGCAGACTTACCAAGGTGGAGGGGAGGCGTGGTGCACGGCATATCTGGTAGCCAGCAGCATGCTTAATCGCATGGGCCAATGCCGCTGCCAGCGTCTCCGACGCGGTGGTGCATGTGTGGACAACTGCCATTCATGACTGCGTCGTGCTCATCGTCATGACCGCGCTCACTGGCGCGTTGCTGTTGCTCACCAGCGCCACGCTCAACATCCTCTTCACGCTCCTCATCAGAGTTGTGTTGGTAATGCCGCAGGCTGCATTGAGGAAGACCACTACTGGGGGAGGCCTCGCAATCAAAATTCGAATCTTCCATGGGCAGCGAGTTTCGAGAGAGGTGGGTGGTTGTGGATCGGATCTGTACAATGACGTGGTGGTGGCCTAGATGACGAGGTTTCGCTGGAGGAGTAGCGGCCGGCGGTAACAACGACAATGGAAGGAGGAGAAGGACAGAAGATAAAGGGTGAAGAGAGAGAGAGTTTTGTTGAAAAAATAATCCTCTGTATAAGGTGTATGGTATGACCATGCAAATCAGATAAATCCTACTGTTTAGACAAATGGTGCACTATAAACCACTTCCCCACATGGTCCATGTTGATGATTTTGGCAAGTGTACCAAATCATGCAAGTAACAAAGGGTGAATAAAGTATCGTATCCACGGGGACTTGTACGATAATTGGGCAAATAATAGTAAATTAAATAGACTACGAAATTTAGAGAAATTTAGTAACCAAAATTAAAAGCAAATGCATAAAAATAAAAAGTAAAATAGAATGAATTTTGGTTTTGGAAAATTAGCGAACACTTGGTGTGCACAAAAAATGTGGTTTAAATCAATTAAAATAAATCGTCGGGGTTTAACTTCGTTGGACTTCCTAACATGCAATCACAACTCATTCCTATTCAATTAAATTTTTGTTATCATCAACCCACAAAATTACTCAAATCTTAATTCCTTAAGCGGAAGAGCCTAAATCCCTTGATTCCACTATCAATCCCTTGAATTAGTGTAACCAAGGTATTTGCATTAAGAAAAGGGGTTTTAGTGATGACCAATCATCTTTACCCTATCCCTAGGCATAAAAACGATCGGTTGTCTTCTTCAGTTTGCAATTCAAAACAATTTTCCAATTACAATTGAAATAATATAATCATGCAATTGGTTGATCAGGCTAAACACAAGCATTAAGAATAGAAGAAGAGCAATAACAATACTTAATTGAAATAAGAGAAAAGTGTAATTACATGAAATTTGGTCCAACTACATTAAACACATCAAAGCCGTCACACACGTCTCAAAATTCTCTTCCTTTCATTACACAATGTTCGGAACCCCAGGATAGACTAAAAAATCCCTATTTAAAGCCATGGGCCAAAAGGAGTTCAAGCCCAAACAAAAGATAAAACAAAAAAATAAGAATTATTCTTGTAGCGCGTGATGCACAGGTGCACAGATTTTTGCACAACCTGTGCAACTCACTATCTTCAGATTTTCAGCACTCTTCAGAAATTGCACAGGTGCACAGCTTTGTTGCACAGGCCCATTCCAAAGCTTCCCACAAGCTTCTTTTGCTTCCGCAAGACCTTCAAGGCGTTAAACTTCAACCAATTGATCCTTAACGAATCATTCACTCTTAGGACCTCTCCAAACTTGCTCCACACATCCAAAAGCTCCTAAAAACATAAGAAAACATACCAAAGATCAAGTGTAAAAGGGTAAAAACTAAAATTCCTAACTAAACAAAGCTTTTATTAAAAACACAACTAAAATGAACATAACAAAGCTCAAAAGCATGATAATTACCCCCAAACTACTACAAAAAGTAGGAATATAAGGCAATTATCAACACCCCAAACTTAGAACTTTGCTAGTCCTCGAGCAACAAGACAAGAAATAAAATAAAAAAGAGAAAAAAATTCCTAAAGCAATTAAAACATGAAAACCAACAAGACATGACTCAAAGTATTCACAAGCTCATCACCACTTAGCATGCTTCACTTTCACAAATTAAGTTTATCAATTCCAATCCAAGACAAGCTGTGGTGCCCACACAAAGCATTCATGAAACAGTTCATTAAGGGATCAATCATGAATAACACAATTGCAGTCAACAACCCAAGTTCCTCGGTCCTAACAAAATGTATCTCTCATGCATACAAGACAAGGTGAGTGTATCACTCTATCACACATCAACACCACACATATCAGTTTTGGTATTCATCTCTCAAGGTTCATTGTCCATATACATGCAATCAAGGATCACTAAGGACTTTTTGAGCTTGTAACGTGGCTGGGCTAACAAACAACAATGGTTTTTCTTGGGATTCAAATATCTTAGACAATATGAGAACAAAGAGAGAGAACTCAACTTAGCTCAACAAACACAACAATTCATACCCCAAGTTCCTTCAAGAACCCAAACGAATTATTAAACTCCACCCAAGTCCCACTTCATTCATTTGCTCTTTTTTTTTTACAACATTAACACCGTGGGACAAGGGTGAGCAATGCTTTTTTTTTTTTTTTTTTACAATTTACCAACTGTGACACTAGAGTCCCTTGGGGCACCTTTTTATCTATTTTTGGGTGTCTGACGAGACACCATAAACTTAATGCAAGACTACATCTCTCAATTGTTCTCCTATTCCTAAGACTAGGGAAGCAATTGTTTTTCATTTCTGGCTAAAGGTTTATTCATGCATTAAGAATTTTCTTGTTTGGCTCAAAGATGGGTGCAAGGGATTTTTTTAATGAAAGGTAAGCCATAAAGGCCAATGGCTAACATAACAAAGATGGCCTTGATCATTTCTAAGCAACATGCAAGCAACAAGATTTAAGTAAAACCATATGAATGTTGGTATCAATAGTGTCACTCAATTTCATTTAATTACTTCTCACCGTGGTTGGTCTTATCAAGAAACAAGGGTGCATATGCAACATGCCAAACACATTAATCACAATTTGAACCAAGCACTAATGACTAGGAATGCAACCACAAAACATTCCTCAAATCAAAATTGATTTAAAAAATCATCATTCAATTCATACTCATTGGGACAAGCCAACAATTACACAAGGCCACATCATTATTTCACAAAACTAAAATCAAACAAAAGTAGTAAAAGAAAAGAAGAACTTACCTCACTGCTCATTACATGCCCATCCACACCCCATTGGCCAAGAAAGTGTTGGTCCCTAGCTTTCAGTGGCCAATCAACATGGGCCAGAGCATCCATCACTTCAAGCGATGGTAGAGCACTAGATCTAAGAGTTGAAAGCATGAAAGAAGTAGATCTAGCCTTGATAGAAATGGTGATGGTTCCATGATGTAGATCGAGTCGGAGGTCCAAGGTGATGGTGTCACGCGCGGGGGTGCGTGGATATGGACCACGGAGGGGCGTGTGCATGTAGGGACGCCGTGAACGGCGCTCTCGTAGGACCTAAGGATGACACAGTGTGAAACTGGCACAGGGCTCGCACGTAGAGGAGCACGATGCTAGTTACATACGTGCAGATCTGGTCTGGTTGTGAAGAGAAAGTCGTGCGCAAGGAGGGAAGGAGTGCGCGAGTCACAGAGGGAGCAATTCACGGAGAGGAGAGAGAGCACAGAGGGGGCGACGTGGATCTGGACTATGGAGGTGCCAGGGGGTCGCACATGGTGATGATGGGGGTGTTAATTATGGTGGTGGGGGGTTCAAAGTTAGAAGAAAGAAGAAGAATGTTGCACGACACTAGGGAGGGGAGGAAAAAGAATTCAGATTCAAGTGCATCGAAAAGTATAGCCTCCTTTAGCGTAAGATGCATAGGTGTTCGCTCAGATTGCACGGTTGTGCACTTCGCATCATTTTTTTGCATTTCCATCAGCGCAAAATGCACAATTGTGCGCTCAAATTACACGATTGTGCAGCTTGCGTCAAATTTTTTATTTTGGATGCTTTCCCAATATCTTCATCATGTGCATAGCAACCTGAAACAATACAAAAGAAACACCAAAACTTAAAATAGAACAAGCATAATAAAGAAAATGAAGTCACAATAAAGACCAAATCAAGAGAGAAAAGAGAGAGAAAGCTGGGTTGCCTGCCAATAAGAACTTCTTTAACATCACTAGCTTGACGGATGAGTGACCTTAAGGGTCACTAAGATCAATGGTTCTGGTCAACCCCAACCCCTTGGGGGGCTCACTGAGTCAAAGACATTGAAAGTCACCTCTTCATGTTGCACTTTAAGCTTAAACTCTCATTTGCCAACATCAATTAGAGCATCAACAGTCTTCATAAAAGTTCATCCTAAGATGATGGGAATCTATGAATCCTCTGCCATGTCCATGACAACAAAATCAACTACAATTGTGAATTTGTCGACCTTCACAAGCATGTTTTCCACCACCCCATGAGGGTATATAATGGAGCGATCAGTAAGCCATAATGTCATGCGAGTTGGCTTTACCTCCACATCTCCAACTCTCTTTAGCATAGATAGAGGCATCAGGTTGATGCTCGCCCCCAAATCAAGCAACGCTTTATCAATAGAAAGGTTCCCAATGGTGATGGGAATAGTAAAGCTCCCAGGATCCTTATGTTTGACAGACAATGTCTTCTGAATTATAGCACTACACTCCGCTTCCAACTCAAAGGTATCCTTCTCAATGAACTTCTTTTTCCTTGTCAAGAAGTCCTTCAAGAATTTGGCATAGATTGGAATTTGCTTCAAGGCTTCCGAGAATGGGATATTGATGTAGAGTTGTTTGAGAATGTCTAAGAATCGAGCAAATTATCTCTCCTTATTAATTTTTGTTGGTGCTTTAGGATAAGGGAGCTTTGTAGTGAAAGAGGCTTTGGCTCTTAACTTTTCTTCCTTGGCACTCTGAGCTCTAGCCCACTTCATCTTTGAGTCTCCATCTGTGCTTCGAACTCCAACCTTCTTCACTTCAACTTTCTCCACTACTCTATCATCTTCATTCACCATATCACACTCTGACCAACTATTGGTAAAGATTACAGTGCAATTACCCTTGGGGTTGGTCTGAGTGTTGGCTGAGAAGCCACTCTTAGTGTGCTCTGCCAATTCCGCCACCTATTTTGCAAGCTGCCCAAGTTGAGTTTCCAAGTTTTCGAGAGAGGCATCAGTGCTCTACTGATTAGAAATAGAGACTTGCATAAAATTCGTGAGAGTCTCTTCCAACTTCATTGTGCGGTCATAGAGGTTGGGCTTTTGTTGAGGAGGCCTGTCAGACTGCCCATAATATTTTTGCCTTCCCATGTAGTTCACCTTTTCTTCCGGTGAGTTGGAAGCATATTAGCATTGCTCCACAGGATGATTACCTCCACAAATTGCACAACCGAGCGCTTAGTGATGTAACTGAGAAGAAGCAGCCTTCATCAATTGTTAAGGAAGATTAGCCATTTGCACCTTAAGTGCTTCCACTTGAGCTAGAATTGCATCCTGAGAATTTAGCTCCATTACCCCTCTGCATGGAGCTCTATCATGTTGAGCTTCAAAATCACTAGCTGTCATATTTTTAATCAACTCTATGGCTTCTTCCAATGACTTATTCTTGATCACTCCTCCACCAGCTGCAGCATCAAGCATCACCTTTGTTTGCCCCTTCAGACCCCCAAGGAAGATGTAGAGTTGGTCAATTTGTCCAATCCCGTGGTTGGGGCATTTCATTAAGAGAGTCTTGTATCTCTCCCAAGCTTCATGGAGTGGCTCGTCAACTTTTTGTCAAAAGCTCAATATATCAATCTTTGCTTGGCTTCTCTTCACTTCAGGAAAGAACTGATCTAAGAACTTTCTTTCCACTTCAATCCAAGTGGTAAGACTCTGAGATGGAAGGTTGTTGAGCCACTTCAATGCATTTCCTATGAGGGAGAAGCAGAACAGCCTCATGTATAGATTCTCCTCTTCATTCTGGGCCACCCCTGCTGTGCCACAAAGATCATAAAAAGTGGTCAAATGGTTGTAGGGGTATTCATTCCCTAAGCCAGCAAATGTATGTTGACTAAGAAGTGTGAGCAAGGTTGGCTTAGCTTCAACTATGTTGTTGGTTTTCCTTGGCCTGGTGATACTAGAGAAAACACTTGGACCATTTGGCCTGGTGATACTAGAGAAAACTCTTGGACCATTATTATTGACATGATCCACAAGAGTTCTCCTGGCAGGTTGTTCTTCTTCTGCCATTTCCTCCTCAAATGAAGTGACCTTTTAGTCTGAACTAGAAGACTCTTCTGAAGGACAGGTAGAAGAACTCTCCCCCACTATCACCTATCGTGCTAGTTGCTTTGCTATTTTAGTTTGACCACTGATAAGCCTAGCGGTCTTCTCAATCTCAGGAATGAAACAGAGCTATTCAGGATTAGTTTTGCTCCTTGTACCAATAGTACCCGACATGCATAAAATCACAAACAACTAGAGCAACTAGAAAGACCGTTAGCACCAGATGAGGAAAAAGAAAATAAAAGAAAACAAAATTAAAATGCAAAAGAATGAAAGAATGTTTCAAGTCCACAAAAAATACTAAAAATTTTCCCAATTACCGAGACACAAGTCCCCGGCAACGGCGCCGGAAACTTGTTGATGATTTTGGCAAGTGTACCAAATTGTGCAAGTAACAAAAGGTGAGTGTTAGAGTCTAAGACTATGGACGATGTCCAACCCCTCAAACTTTGATTTTGATGATAACAAATGAGATTAAATTTTGAAGTATCTAATGTCTTATGTTTGAGTATTATAGGTACCACATTGTCCAATGCCTCAATGGTATTGTATTTCTTAAACTTAAACAAGATATTTCTATGAGTACAATGCGTCCAATGAGTAACTGGAAACTCATTTTTCTAAGTATAAAACCAGCATCCAATGCATTGTTATAAAACAAGCGTCCAATGCTTTGTGAAAACTAGTGTGTAAACACTGCATCCATTCGAGGAAGCGTCCAACGCTTATATAACTTACACTATCTTTTCTATCAAACAATTATATAACGCATTCATAATGTGTAAAAGTACACTTATGTTTTTTGATGATGATTCTCTGAAATGTTCCTTATTCCCTTTCTTATCATATGTGACATTTCATTTGAAAATTTGAAAAGTGTACCACAGGGGACAGAAAAGCTTCTCTCTACAGAAACCGTACAAGTAGTGGAGGCGCTGCATGTACTGTTGTCTCCTCCCTCTCTCCACCCCAAGCTGGCACGTAGCAATGGTCTTGTGATTGTGAGAGAACGGTTATTGGCAAAGGCTCAGATCCCACAATGGATATCTTCACCAAGCCGCTTATAAATAGAGGATCAAGCTCAAGAAATCAACAACGAAGCATTCAAGTTTTCTAAGAGCTGAAACTTTGCTAAAATGACTGGATGACCTACACTTGTGCAAAAAGAGCGATCTTCTTAGCTTTGCTAAGTCATTCTATGTATTCAACTTACATTGTAATATCCTCTCTATGAGGGTTATCTATTAACTTGTAAACAAATTGTTGTTTAGAAAGCCAGGAGTGGCTTAGTGACAAAAGATACTTGGGTGTTCTTTAATCTCAGGGGGAGATTAAAGGTTTGCCAGAAGTGGCTTAGAGAATACTTGTAGCCAAAAGTGGCAGGGTATATAATACTTGTTTGTTATCAGAATTTGATTAGTGGAACCCTCCAAAGGTTTTTGAAGGAGAACTGGACATAAATCAGGTTGAGTGAACCAATATAAACCAAGTGTTTTTACTTTATCGCTTTTAAGCTTATCAGTTATTCTCTTGAGTTGCTTCTTTGCATTATACACACAAGTTTCTCCTCTTTATATTTGCGAAAATCTTTTTGCTTCACGTTTGGATGATATATGAAAATGTAGTTCCATTGAACTGTCTTTTGACGATTGGACGATACTTGCAATCTTTCATTTTTACAAGTTCATTGTAAAACTTAAGTTAGTATATATCCATCTTTGTGAAAAGTTTTTGAGGTTTTAACTAATACACTATTCATCCCCCCTTCTAGTGTGATTATCTACATTTCAGTTGGCATCAGAGCTCGGCCTCTTAGGTTGAGTACTTAGCAGTACATAGGAAACCAAATCCCGAGAAAGATGGAAAATGCGGGACAAGTTGTGAACAGACCACCACTCTTCAAGGATGTCAAATATGATTATTGGAAGCAAAGAATGATAGCATTCTTTGAATCCTGTCATATTGATCTGTTGGACATTGTGGAGATAGGCGACTACATTCCATTCGATGAGAACCTCAACGAGATCCCCAAGGCTAGATGGACAGAGGAGCAAAAACAGAGATTTCATCTCAACTCCAAAGCCAGAAACACCATCATGTGTGCACTATCCGAACAAGAATACAACAAAGTGCACAGTTTCAAAAGCCCTAAACAGATGTGGGACACTCTTACGTTAACGTATGAGGGTTCCACCTAGGTAAAACGTAACAAATTCAGTCTTCTTACGCATCAATATGAACTGTTTAGTATGGAGGGAAACGAGGACATACAAAGTATGTTTGGACGGTTTCAAACCATACTAAATGAGCTTAGAGCACATGGTAAAGATTACAATAACTATGAACATATTGACAAAATTATGAGGAGTTTGCCTAGGCAATGGAGACCACAGGTTACATCTTTGAGAGCAACCAAAGGACTGGATGATATGACCTTAGAAGAACTTATGGGAATCCTTAAAGTGCATGAGCTGGAACTGCAACAAGATGGTGATGGCAAGAAAAGCAAGTCTCTAGCACTCAGCGCCCAGTAGCCAAAGAAAGCATCATCGTCCAAAGCCATGCAAGCTGAAGCATCATCAGACGAGCAATCTGAAGATGATGACTCAGACGAGGGTGACGAGCTATCCTTCATATCCAAGAGAATCCACTCTATGTGGAAGAAGAAAGGTGAATCCAGATGGAGAAACCTGAACAAAAAAGGTCTCAAGGAGAAGAAGAAGAGTCTAATCTTGTGCTATGAATGCAAGAATCCCGGACATTCCAAATCAGAATGCTCAGACCTTGAGAAGAGCAAGGACAAGAAGAAGAAAGTCTTCAACAAAAAGAAGGGCAAGAAGGTTCTGATGTCCACATGGGAGGACCTAGATGATGACTCATCATCGGACGATGAAAAGGAGGAAGAAGCAAACATATGTCCGATGGCAAACACTACATCAGATTCTTCCAAACCAGAAGAGGAAGACAAGGTAGACTTTAACGATTTAAAATCACTTCAAGAAGCTTATCATGATTTACTTTAGAACTCTTCTATTCTATCAAAGGCCTACAATGAAATATAGAGAAATACACTAGAAGGGGGGTTGAATATTGTATTTATAATTTCTTTGAAAAACTTTAACTAATGTGAAGATAGTATATCTTAAGTTTTACCAGAACTTAGTAAAACAGAAGATTATGCTATCGTCCAGCAGTTTAAAATCAACAGTCCAATGAAACTGCTTTTTCTTGCTTTTCGTTAGAACACACGTAAAGGATAATCATATATGAAATGTGTAAAGAATCACTTTCGTAGTATGTTGAAGAGATAGTTTAATAGATATGCAAGTAAGTTAGAAAGCGAGAGAATAGAACACTTAGTTTTATACTGGTTCACTCAACTGAGCTACGTCCAGTTCTCCTTCAAAAACTTTTGAAGGGTTCTACTAATCAATATCTGATTACTCTCAAGTATTCTAACCTTGCCACTTCTGGCTACAAGTATTCTCTAGGCCACTTCTGGCACACCCTTAATCTCCCCTTGAGATTAAACACAAACCCAAGTATTCTTTAACACTAAGCCACTCCTGGCTTTCCAAACAGAATTGTTTGAGTATAGAAAGTAAGACTTAACTCTCACAGAGAGGATATTACAGTAAGCACGAATATACAGAATCGCTTAGCAAAGCTAAGAAGAATGCTCTTTTTTGCTTAAGTATTGATCGTCCAGTCGTTTTGACAAAGATTCAGCTCTTTATCAATTTTTCGTCAGTCTGATACATGAGCTCATTCCTCTATTTATAGGCAGCTTGTTGAAAGGTATCCGTTGAGGGATATGTTCCTTTGCCAAGAGCGGTTCTTTCCGTAGCATGTGACCGTTGTCACGTTTTGACTTAGGGTGGAGAGATAGAAGTGACAGCCGTACTTGTAGCGCCTCTCCTACTTGTACTTTTTTCTGCAGAGAGAAGCTTCTTCTTTTCCTATTCAGTACTATTCAAAAAAATAATTAGAATGGCATATTAAAATATGAGAGAGTGATCGTTGCCTTATATTGAATCAACATTGAAAACGTATTTCCTTATAATATTATTTTAAGGTAGAAACTACAGAGAGGGTTATTTAATCGTTGGACGCTTGCTCTCACAGGAGCATTGGACGCTGCCTGTAGAATTCTTACAAAACACATTTGGACGCTTTTCTTATTAAAACATAAAGTCCAGGTTTGAGAGATACAATACCATTGCGGAATTGGACGACGTAACTCTTATAACACTCAAACTAGATCATTAGATACTTCAAAATTTATCCTTTAGTTGTTATCATCAAAACCGAAATTTGAGGGGTTGGACATCGTCCAAGGTCTTAGAACCTAACAATCTCCCCCTTTTTTATGATGACAAATAATGGTAAATTTTGATGTTAACAGACACATAATCATATAAGAATACAATGAATCAAGTTAGAGATGATTATGTTATGCCAGTGTATAAAAGTGAAATGAAGTACTCCTCCTGAGTTCAACATTTCTTATGCATCTGATAACAGAAAAAATATAAAAGGCAAGTATATATCATGTATAACAGATATCAGAGTGAAAAAACATATCAAGGATATGGATGCGGAAATTATGAAATAAACACCTCATGTTTTGATAAAGATGCCAATATTTTTATATACAGAGTGTTTAGCTATTTACTTCTATGACATCAAAATTCCAATTTCTCCCCCTTTGTCATTAACAAAAAGGTTTGAAAGATGGAAAAATGATTGGGCCATCATGGTCACCTTATGGCTGTGGAGGTGGTTCTTGTGGTGGTGGTGGTTGTTCTGGTGGTGCTTGTATTGGTGGTGCTGGTTGGGGAGGTTGTGGTTGGACGGGTGGAACTGCATGAGCAACTTGTCCAAGCAAGGTGGCTGCTGTATTTTGAATCTGGTTCACAAGCGTCTGGGAGAGACTCATGAACTGCTCAGTGATGGCATTCTGCAGCATCAGACGATGTTGATCATCCTCAGTCTGTTGCCTTTGCTAAAAAGCTTGAAGAGCTGCTTCGGTCTCCAGCTGTTGTTGCCTCAGAGCCTGTTGCACTACCTCGTGAACACGATCTTCTGAGACTCCTTGAGGTTTAGCAAATCGCAAGGGATGGATGCCCCTTGGACTTGAAGATCCGGTGGGAACCAGTTGTCGTGTGCCCGAATGTGCTTCAGTAGATGCATCAATAATGGGGAAGCTGGTGATATCTTCAGCAATAGGCTTTGCTGCAGTTGCTTCCATCTGCTTGGATGCTTCAACAACGAGCTCTCTATCATCCTCGGACTTTCCAGATTGGACGGTAGGTTCTTCATGTGACGTGACAAAGTGTTCCACGTCCACTGATACAGATGAGTCCAGGTCAAGATGAGCTAGCACCTTTGTTACTTTGGCAGATGCTTCATCCAGCTCTGCCTGTGTAGCTTTTGACTTAGCAACCGTATCTTCCTTTTCCATGGTTGCAGTCTCAGCTTCCTCAAGAGCCAGTTGCTTTAGACGAGCTTGTTCTGCTATTGTGGCTTCTTCTGCTTTGTACTCCTCATGCAGAGTTTGGAGTTCCTCCACAAACTCTGTGCGATCCAGTGTTCGAAGATCAAACACTTTGTTGCTTCTGATTTTTGGCAATGTCTTCATTAGCTCCAGATAATCATCTGAATCTTTCAGAAAGCAGGCAAAGGTGTCTGAGAAGTGGTGAGTCTTTACTGGACGCAGCACTTCTATACCATGAGGGGGATGAACAAAGTCATCCTTGGAGCTGCCTGAGGATGAGGCTTGCTGGGAATCGTTCCATAAGATCTGGCGCCAAAAGATAATGGAATCAAAGGTTCCGAGTGAACGCGTAAGCTTACCAGTCTTATCAAACAGATGACCCCAGGTGTGAGAGGATTTTTGCAGGGTTTCAACTTTCTCTTCCCTGCTGGGCATCTCAATGTCGTAGAACTTGTAGCCTTTCTTGCGACCAGCATCATATAAAGGTAGTCTAGGACATACCCTGTCTGGTACAAACTTTATTTCTGTGGCGCGGCTTATGTGAAGGTTTGGGGGGTAGGCGATGGCTTGGTTTGGTATATACATTTGTTGCAGAAGTTTTCCAAGTTCATCATAGTCGCCTGGCTGGAAGTTTAGCACTGGAGTTCCAGCTGGTAGAGGCAGGAACTTTGTGATTGGAGTCCAGATTTGAACATCCTTGACCCACCCTGCATCTGGACGCTGCTTCGTTATGGAAGGGTCCAGACTTTCTTTAATGGCCAACTGCAACTCTGCAGCCAGTTCAATATCCTTGTTAACAGAGGACTTCTTGGACGGTGCCTTCATTTTTCTTGGAGCCTTCCCTTTCTGCTCCGCAACCGTCTTGGTGAATCGAGAGGCAACTTCCACCTCTGGTTTCTGCAGATCTTCTGCTGCTGGACGCACTCTTTGCTGAGTTCCAGTTGGACAGGAGTAAGGATGAGGCATGCGTATCAAGTGTGGGTACACTTTTCTCGTCCAATTGGGCAGAGGGTTGCTGATGATCGTTCCTTTTGGCATAGCAGAATAAGCAGCTGAAAAAACTTGAGCGCAAACATACCTCGTCCACTCTGGTGCTGAGGCAGTAGTAAAATGCCGCTTCAAAGGCTCTTGTAGAGGCCTCCGGATCACATCACTTTTCTTACAGTAATTCTGGTCATTTCGTGTAAGGAATGCAACCGGGAAACGTTCTCTGTCTTTTTCTTCTTTGGTTTTCTGCTTGGGGGGTATGGTCCATGGGGACCAGGTATCCCTCCATGCATCCCTTGGACGCACAAACTTGGACAGGTCCAAGCGAAGAGGTGGATGCTGGGTTGTTGATGTGGATGGAGCACTGGGTGTTGTTGGTAGTAGGGTGCTGGTGGATATGTTGTCGGTGTCTTTAGAGGAAGTTGGTAGAACTGCAATTCTCTTTGGCCTTGCTGCCTGAATCTTTACTCGTCGTGGCACGTTAGTAGGAAAGGGAATTGTTTTAGCAGGTTGTGCCTTCTGCTTCTTTTGCTGAGGACCCTCTGTCTCCTCTGCCTTATTCATGATTAGACCAATTGGGATCTAGTCATCATCATCAAAGTCGTCCAGTAGTTGAAGCTTCTGAACCTTTTGCTTTTCTGGAGCAAGCTTTACTGGTGCTGCCCTTGGACGCTGCTCCGCTTGAGCAGGTTTGGACGTATCAGTCCTTGGACGCTTCCCTGCTGGGGACTGAGCAGTGGATGTGTCAGCATGTCTTTTCTTGGTTCTTCTCTCCTTTTCAGCGTCTCCCTCATGCTTCTGAGACATTTGTCGTGTGATCTTTCTGCCCTTCTGTTCCTCCATCAGCCTTTTGATCTTTTTGCCAATGCCAAGAAGATCAATCTCTTCTTCATCATCATTGGAGATGATCTTGCTCTGTTCATGTCGTTGGTTGTTGATGGTGTCCTCGTCCAGGTCCCTTAAGACCTTGGCTATTAGCTTGATCTTCATAGGTTTTATGTTGGACTCACCAAACAGCTGTTGTGTTGCTACCATTGGCCCTTTCTTCACAATAGCTTCATAAACTTCTTCTTCCAGTTCATCAAAGAAGCGTTGATAGACCTTCTGATCCCAGAAGATCTTGTTCATCAGGGAGGCGTAGAAAATATCATCATTGCCACCCACAGATTTCATCATTCTTACGATATTGACGCAAATGATGTGAGGGAGATTGAAGGGAATGCCTTCCATAAGATGAAATATCACAAACTTGTGTAAGTCTGTGACTGAGTCCTTAGACCCAGCTTTGTGCAGGATACTCTTGTTGCACACCTGCTGCCAGATTTTTGCTTCCTCACACAGGTTCCTGTACTCAATCTTTATTGACTCGGTGGATTTGGTCTTGCAAAGCACGGTCGCAACGTGATTGCCGTACTGCTTGGCCCAGTCTGTTCTATACTGGTTCTGCTCCCTAATGCAACCAGTTACCTTTGCAATGGTCTCGATGGACAGAGTCACCTCTCGTCCAAGAATCGTGGCCACGAGCTCCCTTGAGCTCTGAAACTTGGTATTTCTCCAGAACATTCTGATCAACTCAGGGAATATTTTCTGGTTTTCATTGAAGTAGCCTCTGATTCCACACTTCAGAAGGCTCTCGTTCAAGTTCAGTCCCAACTTCTCAAGCTTTTCGATGTCGAAGAAGTGCTCAATGTGCACTGTAGCAGCTCCTTGGCATACAACTGTGGTTTCAGGGTAGGTGAGGACGTCGGGTTCCGAGTTGCTTGAGTTTGCAGAGTTTGCCATGCTAGAAAAGTTTGGATTTTTAGGTTTTCTGAGAGGGTTTTGGGTTTCTGAGAGAGTGTGTGTGTGTGTGTTTAGGGTGATGATATTCTCAGAGAAGATTGATATGGTGGTGTTTTTCTGTGATGACTTGATAAGTGTATATTTGGGCTTTGTTTGGAGGATATGAAACGGTTTTGGGCTTTTTGAATATTTGAAAAGTAAATGACGCCATAAAACCCGCCATGATGAGACGTGCGAAGAATGTGGGTAACTGTGTACGGTTACTAACATTTTGGTGACTCAGCATAGAGTATTAGCTCATACTTACTCTTAAAATGATCCATTTTGATTATTTGAATCAAAAGAAAAGACTAAGATAAAAAAAAAAAAGACATCGTCCACATATTGGACTTCAGTGAAATATATGTAATGCATGTGCATGACTCTAGTGTTCCTTGGACGACATGTCCTTTGGACGCTATGGTTTTATTGGACGCATCATGTAGATGTTAATCATTCCTTTACAGAGTCCATGCCAAGTTTGTCCCTCAGAAGGATTAACTTGTCTTCAGTAAGGGGTTTGGTGAATATATCAGCAAGCTGATTATCTGTGGTTACAAAGTGTAATTCCACAGTACCCTTTTGAACATGGTCTCTTATAAAGTGATGTTTAATCTCTATATGTTTGGCCCTTGAATGTAATATGGGATTTTTAGAAAGATTTATGGCAGCTTTACTATCACAGAAGATAGGAATGTTACTCTCATATATGTTGTAGTCCTCAAGTTGATGTTTGATCCACAAGATTTGAGAACAGCATTTTGCAGCTGAAATATACTCTGCTTCAGCAGTGGACAGAGCAATGGTTCCTTGCTTCTTGCATGTCCAGGAGACTAGATTACCACCGATGAAGTGACACCCTCCACTGGTGCTTTTTCTTTCAATTTGATCTCCAGCATAATCAGCATCACAGTATCCTATTAGCCTGAAATCTTTCTACCTTTTGAAATATAACCCAAGGTTAGTGGTTCCAGCAAGATATCGAAAGATTCTTTTAACAGCAGTTAAGTGAACTTCCCTTGGGTCAGATTGAAATCTGCCACATAAGCATACGCTGAACATGGTGTCAGGTCTGGATGCTGTGAGGTATAGGAGTGATCCTATCATACCTCTGTATAGAGTATTATCTACTTTCTTTGAGTTGTCGTCCAGTCCAAGTACTGTTGTTGGATGCATAGGAGTTTTCATTGGTTTTGCATCGTCCAACTTGTACTTCTTTAGCAGCTCTTTGACATACTTAGTCTTATGTATATATATTCCCTTTTCAGTTTGTTTGATTTGGAGTCCAAGGAAGAATTTCAGCTCACCCATCATGCTCATCTCGAACTCTGTTTGCATTAATTTGGCAAAATCTTCACAGAGAGACTCGTTAGTGGCACCAAATATGATATCATCAACATATATTTGTGCAATAATAAAATCAGAAGAGTAGTCTTTGCGAAATAATGTAGTGTCTACTTTTCCTCTTGAAAAACCATTTTCTGACATAAATGTGCTGAGTTTTTCATACCAAGCTCTAGGGGCTTGTTTCAACCCATATAAGGCTTTGTTAAGTTTAAAAACATGGTTTGGAAAATCATCACTTTCAAATCCTGGGGGGTGTTCCACATAGACTTCTTCCTTTATGAGTCCATTGAGGAAAGCACTTTTTACGTCCATTTGATATAGCTTCATATTGCTATGAGCTGCAAATGACAGTAGAATGCGGATTGCCTCCAGACGTGCAACGGGAGCATAAGTTTCAGTATAATCTATACCTTCTTGTTGTGAGTAACCTTTTGCTACCAACCTTGCTTTGTTTCTCACAACATTACCTGCTTCGTCCAGCTTGTTTCTGAACACCCACTTTGCTCCTACAGCTTCTTTGTCGTTGGGGAGTTCTACTAGCTTCCAGACATTGTTCTTTTGAAATTGGTCAAGTTCTTCTTGCTTTGCTTTGACCCAGCCTTCATCTTCTAAGGCATCGTCCACAGTCTTAGGTTCTATTTGAGATATGAATGATGCGTGACCTTGCTGTCGTTGAAGTGAAGATCTGGTTTTGACTCTGTCTTTTGGATCTCCAATGATTTGCTCCTGTGGATGATGTTTCTTCATTTTCCAGTTACGTCCATTTGGTTCTCTTTGTTCTGCAACTGGATCTTCCAGTGGTGCATTTGATTCTTCAACTGAGACATCATGGTTGGACGAATCTGATGACTTACTTGCATCATCCAATCTAAGATCTGCAAATGATTTGTCCAGCTCTGATAATTCCTTATCAGGCTTGTCATTAAACTTCACATGGATAGCTTCTTCAACAACTAAGGTTCTAGATTTATAAACTCTGTATGCCTTTGAAGTTTCAGAATATCCAAGCAGTATTCCTTCATCACACTTAGAATCAAATTTTCCCAGGTTATCCTTTGTGTTCAGAATGAAACATTGACATCCAAATGGATGGAAGTAGGATATGTTGGGTCTTCTACCCTTCCACAATTCATATGGAGTCTTTTTCAATATCGGCCTTATATAGATTCTGTTTTGTAAATAGCAGGCAGTATTCACTGCTTCAGCCCAGAAGTGTTTAGGGGTTGAATTATCATTCAACATGGTTCTGGCCATCTCCTGGAGCGACCTGTTTTTCCTCTCAACTACACCATTTTGTTGTGGTGTTCTAGGTGTTGAGAAGTTGTGAAGGATACCATTATCCTCACAGAACCTTTGAAAACTTTCATTTTCGAATTCACCCCCGTGATCACTTCTGATAGAAGTAATGCATACTCCTCTTTCATTTTGAACTCTTTTGCAGAGGTTATAAAAGGCCTTAAAGGACTCATCTTTGTGGGATAGGAATAAGACCCATGTCCATCTAGTATAGTCGTCCACTATAACTAATCCATATCTTTTACCACTTACCGAGGCTGTTCTTGTGGGTCCAAACAGATCAATATGTAACAGCTCAAGAGGTCTAGAAGTGGAAACAATGTTTTTACTTTGAAAAGAACTTTTCACTTGTTTCCCTTTCTGACAAGCTTCACAAAGAAGATCATCTTTATATGACATACTTGGTAGTCCTCTTACGAGGTTGTGTCTGTTCAGCTTTGAGATCAACCTCAAGCTTGCATGACCAAGTCTTTTATGCCATAACCAATGATTTTCTTGTACAGAAACTAGGCATGATACATTTTGACTTGATAGTTCCCCAAGTTTAATCTTATACAGATTGCCTTGCCTCTTTGCGGTAAAGAGAAGGGACCCATCAGAGTTTTTGACTGTACATTCACCTTTGTTAAAGGCAACATTATATCCACTGTCACATAATTGGCTTATGTTGAGTAGATTATGTTTAAGACCTTTAACATAAAGAACTTTATCAATACAAGGATAGGGTGGTATACCAATCTTACCTACGCCAGCTATCATCCCTTTCTTATTCCCTCCAAAAGTGACTGTCCCACCAGTCTTGGGTAGGAGGCTTTGGAACATACACCTTTCTCCTGTCATGTGATGTGAGCACCCACTGTCCAGGTACCATGATTGGAGTTTCTTTCCTGCTGTTAAGCATGTCTGCAACAGGAACAATTTTATCCTTAGGTACCCAGATTGACTTGGGTCCTTTTTTGTTAGCTCGAAGTCAATCTGGGTACCTAAGGATAAAATTATTCCTGTTGCATACATGCTTAACAGTAGGAATGAAACTACAATCATGGTACCTGGACAGTGGGTGCTCGCATCACATGACAGGAGAAAGGTGTATGTTCCAAAGCCTCCAACCCAAGACTGGTGGGACAATCACTTTCAGAGGGAATCAGAAAGGGATTATAGCTGGCGTGGGTAAGATTGGTATTCCACCGTATCCCTCTATTGATAATGTTCTTTATGTTAAAGGTCTTAAACACAATCTTCTTAGCATAAGTTAATTATGTGACAGTGGATATGGAGTTGCCTTTAACAAAGGTGAGTGTATGGTCAAGTACTCTGATGGATCCCTTCTCTTTACTGCAAAGAGGCAAGGTAATTTGTACAAGATTAAACTTGGGGAACTATCAAGTCAAAATGTATCATGCTTAGTTTTAGTTAAAGAAAATCATTGGCTATGGCATAAAAAGCTTGGGCATGCCAGCCTGAGATTAATCTCAAAGCTAAATAGGCATAACCTCGTGAGAGGATTACCAAGTATGTCATACAAAGATTATCTTCTTTGTGAAGCCTGTTAGCAAGGGAAACAAGTGAAAAGTTCATTTCAAAGTAAAAACATTGTTTCCACTTCTAGACCTCTTAAGCTGTTACATATTGACTTGTTTGGACCCATAAGAACAACCTCGGTAAGTGGTAAGAGATATGGATTGGTTGTAGTGGACGACTATACAAGATGGACATGGGTCATGTGCCTATCTCACAAAGATGAATCTTTTAAGGTCTTCTATAACTTCTGTAAAAGAATTCAAAATGAAAAATGAGTATGCATTACTTCGATCCGAAGTGATCATAGGGGAGAATTTGAAAATGAAAGTTTTCAAAGGTTTTGTGAGGATAATGGTATCCTTCACAACTTCTCAACACCCAGAACACCATAACATAATGGTGTTGTTGAGAGGAAGAACAAGTCACTCCAAGAGATGGCCAGAACCATGTTGAATGATAATTCAACCCCTAAACACTTATGGGCTGAAGCAGTGAATATTGCCTGTTATTTACAAAATAGAATTTATATTAGGCCTATCATGAAAAAGACTCCATATGAATTGTGGAAAGGAAGAAGACCCAACATATCTTACTTCCATCCATTCGGATGTCAATGTTTCATTCAGAACACGGAGGATAACTTGGGAAAGTTTGACTCCACGTGTGATGAAGGAATATTGCTTGGATACTCATAAACTTCAAAAGCATATAAAGTTTATAATTCTAGAACCTTAGTTGTTGAAGAAGCTATTCATGTGAAGTTCAATGACACCAAGCCTGATAAGGAATTATCAGAGCTGGATGAATCATTTGCATATCTCATATTGGACGATGCAAAGAAGTCATCAGACACGTCCAACAATGATGCCTCAGTTGAAGCGTCCAATACTCCCCTGGACGGTCCAGTAGAAGAACAAAGGGAACCAACTGGACGCAACTGGCAAATGAAGAAACATCATCCAGAAGATCAAATTATTGGTAATCGAAAGGATAAAGTCAGAACCAAATCTTCACATCAACAAGGTCACGCTGCACTCATATCACAAATAGAACCTAAAACTGTGGAAGATGCCTTGGAAGATAAAAGTTGGATCAAAGAATTGCAAGAAGAACTTGACCAGTTTCAAAAGAACGACGTCTGGAAACTTGTTGAACTACCTCATGACAAAGAAGCTGTAGGAGCCAAGTAGGTGTTCATAAACAAACTGGACGAAACAGGTAAAGTTGTGAGAAACAAAGCCAGGCTGGTAGCCAAAGGTTACTCATAACAAGAAGGTATAGATTATACTAAAACTTATGCACCTGTTGCACGTCTAGAGGCAATTCGCATTTTACTATCATTTGCAGCTCATACCAATATGAAGCTATATCAAATGGACGTAAAAAGTGCATTCCTCAATGGCTTGATAAAAGAAGAAGTCTATGTGGAACAACCCCCAGGATTTGAAAGTGATACTTTTCCCAACCATGTTTTCAAACTTAATAAAGCTCTGTATGGATTGAAGCAAGCACTTAGAGCTTGGTATAAGAAACTCAGTTCATTTCTTTCAGAAAATGGTTTTTCAAGAGGAAAAGTAGACACTACATTGTTTCGCAAAGATTATTCTTTTGGTTTTATTATTGTTCAAATATATGTTGATGATATCATATTTGGTGCTTCTAATGAATCTCTTTGTGAGGAGTTTGCTAAGTTAATGCAGACAGAGTTTGAGATGAGCATGATGGGAGAACTAAAATTCTTCCTTAGACTGCAAACCAAGCAAACTGATAAAGGCATATACATACATCAAACCAAGTATGTTAAGGAGCTTCTGAAGAAGTTCAAGATGGACGATGCAAAACCAATGAAAACTCTTATACATCCAATAACAGTACTTGGACTGGACGATAGTTCAAAGAAGGTGGACAACACCCTATACATAGGAATGATAGGATCACTCCTATACCTCACAGCGTCCAGACCTGATATCATGTTCAATGTATGTTTATGTGGCAGATTCCAATCTAACCCAAGGGAAGTTCACTTAACTACTGTTAAAAGAATTTTTCGATACCTTGTTGGAACAACTAATCTTGGTCTATATTTCAAAAGGCAGAAAGATTTCAGATTAGTTGGATACTGTGATGCTGACTATGCAGGAGACAGAATTGAAAGAAAAAGCACTAGTGGAGGATGTCACTTCATTGGTGGAAACTTAGTCTCCTAGATATGCAAGAAGCAAGGAACCATTGCACTATCCATTGCTAAAGCAGAGTATATTTCAGCTGCAAAGTGTTGTTCTTAAATCTTATGGATCAAGCATCAACTTAAGGACTACAACATATATGAGAGTAACATTCCCATCTTCTGTGATAGCAAAGTTACAATTGATCTCTCTAAAAACCCTATATTGCATTCAAGGGCAAAACATATAGAAATTAAACATCACTTTATAAGAGATCATGTTCATAAAGGTACTATGGAATTACATTTTGTAACCACAGACAATCAGTTAGCTGATATATTTACAAAACCCCTTACTGAAGACAAGTTAGTCCTTCTAAGGAATAGACTTGGCATGGATCTTGTAAAGCAATGATTAACATCTACATGTAGCATCCAATGTGACTATAGCGTACAATGGACATGTCATCCAAAGGTCACTTAGTCATGCATTTATACTGCATATGTTACATTTAAGTCCAATGACTGGACGATGTTTTTCTGTTATGAATTTTCATTTAACATGTTTTGTTTTTTTTACATAATGGCTAAAACGGTTTCGCTTTGAGTAAGTGTGAGTAAATACTCTATGCTGAGTCACTAAACTATTGGTAACCGTACACAGTTACCCATATTCTCAGTACGCCTCATCATGGCGGGTTTAGTGGCATAACCTCCATTTCAAATTCTCATAAAAGCCCAAAAATCATTTCGTGTTCTCCAAACATAACCCATACTTAAGCTGTCAAATCCACTTAGAAAAACACTTTATCATTTTTCACTCAGAGATCATCCTCTACCCCAATCTCTCTTTCTCTCTCTCCAAAAACCTAAACACTCTCTGCAAAACCTAAAAATCCAACCTTTATCACCATGTCGAACTCTACTAACTCAGGTGCTTTCGAACTTGATGTTCATACCTACCCTGAAAACCACTATAGTTTCTCAAGTTGCTACTACTGTACACATTGAGCACTTCTTCAACATTGAACACCTTGAAAAGTTAGGTCTCAACATTGAAGCAAGTCTCCTAAAATGTGGGATCAGAGGATACTTCAATGACAACCAATAGATATTTCCAAAGTTGATCAAGATGTTCTAGAGGAATGCAAGGTTCCATACTTCAAGGGAACTTGTGGCCAATGTACTTGGACGAGAAGTGACTCTGTCCACTGAATCTATAGCCAAAGTCACTGGCTGTGTCAGGGAACAAAATCATTACGGTCCAGAGTGGGCCAAGAAATATGGAAACCATGTTGGGAAGGTGCTTTGCAAGGACAAAACTACAGACTCATCCAAGATTGAATACAAGAATCTGTGTGAGGAAGCAAAGATATGGCAGAAAGTGTGCAACAAGAGCATTATGCATAAAGCTGGGTCTAAGGACTTAGTCACGGACTTACACAAATTCGTGATATTTCATCTGATGGAGGGTATCCCATTCAATCTACCTCATACTATCTACATTAATATTCTGCGTATGATGAAGACTATTGGTGGAAATGATGACATCTTCTACACCGCACTGCTAAACAAGATCCTCTGGGATCAGAAAGTATAACAATGATTTTTTTTATGAGTTGGACGAAGCTGATAATGAGCGCATTATAAGAAAAGGAGGAATGGTTGCAACACAGCAGAAATTTGGTGAAACAAATATTAAGCCGATGAAGATCAAGCTTACTGCAAAGGTCCTAAGGGAATTGGACAAGGAAAATAAGAAGGTCATGAGCAAAGCATGCTTATCCAAAATGACGGAGAAGAAGATATTGATCTTCTTGGTCATGGGAAGAAGATCAAAAGACTGATGCAAGAACAAGAAAGTAGGAAAGTGACAAGACATATGTCACAACAGCAAGAAGAAGATGCAAAAAAAGAAAGAAGAACTAAGAAAAGATATGTTGCTCCTGCACCGTCCAATCCATCTACTGAGAAGCGTCCGAGGACTGCTCTGTCCAAGCCTGTACAGGATGAGTAGCGTCAAAAGACTACTTCAGTGAAGCCTGCACCAGAAAAGCCTAGAGCTCACAAGCTAAAAATGCTAGATGACTCTGATGATGAGGATCACATGCCCATTGGCCAAATCAAAAGGAAAGTTAAAGATATGGAGTCTGCATAATAGAAGAAACAAAAGGTATCTGCAGCATCCAAAGTAGGTACTTTTGTTCTTCCTGCTAAAGTACCAAGAAGAGTCAAGACTCAGGCTACAAGGCCAAGAAAATTTCCTATACCACCCCCTTCCTCTCAAGACACTGAGTACAAGTGCTCCACAAACTGCTCAACAAGTTGCTCAACCAACGGCTTCAACATCTGGAACAGCATAGCGTCCACCTCTCCAGTTAGATCTGACAAAATTTGTGCATCCAAGGGATGCTTAGAGAGATGCATGGGCTCAATGGACCATTCCACCAAAAGGGAAGACAGAAGAAGAAATAATCAAAGCAAAGTTCCCTGTTGCATTCTTCATCAGGAATGAACAGAACTATTGCAACAAGAAAGATGTTATATGGAGATCTCGATAGGAACCACTAGAACTATTCCAGTATTTGCACCCGAATGGATGAGGTATGACTATGTTCATCCTCAATCTGCTGAATTTGCTTCGTTACCAAAAGGGACTATAATCAGCAATCCTCCACCAACTTGGACGAGAGAATATTATCCAAACTTGGTTAGGATAGAGTACTATTATCAATGTCCAACTGGTACTCAGCAAAGAGTGCATCCAGATGAAGAAGATCTTCCTGAGCTAGAAGTTGAAATTGCACCTACATTCGCCAAAATTGTGGTAGAGCAGAAGGGAAAGAATCAAAGAAAAAGAAAACCAAAAACAAAGAAGCCCCCTCCTAGCAATGATGATGCATTGGCTACTGAACTGAAAATAGCCATCAAAGAAAGCCTGGACCCATCCAAGTCAAGACAGTGTCCAGAGGTGAAATGGGTTAAAAATATCCATATTTGGACCCCTATCACAAAGTTCATTCCACTCCCACCTGGAACTTCAATGCTCAACTTTCAGCCCAACAACTATGATGATCTTGGTAAACTGCTCCAACATATGTACATTCAAGATCAAGCAGTTGTCTATCCACCCAACCTCCACATCAGACGCTCCACTGATATCAAGTTTGTACTTGATAAGGTATGTCCTAGACTACCTCTATATGATGTTGGTAGGAAGAAAGGGTTCAAGTACTATGGCACTGAGATGCCTAGTAGAGATGAAAAGGTTCAACTCTTACCTTCATCTCAAACCTGGAATCATTTCTTTGACAAGGCTGGTAACCTCACTCGTCCCCTTGGCACTTTTGACACCATGACATTCTGGCGTCAAATTGTGTGGGAAGATACACAAAAGGCCTCAAGTTCCGGATGCTCCAAAGCGGATTTCATCCATCCTCTAAAAGGTCTTGAAGTCCTACGTCCAGTCAAGACATTCCACTTCTCTGATACTTTTGCTTGCTTTCTGATCGATGATGATGATTATCTCAATCTGTTGAAGAAACTACCAATCATCTGAAGCAACAAAGTCTATGATCTTCAAAGTCTTAATCGTGCTCAATTTACACAAGAAATTCAAGCACTTCATGAAGAACAGAGAGCTGAAGACGAAAGAGCTCAGCAAGAACAGGCTAAAAAAGAACGAGCAGAAGAGGCAGAAAAAGCTCGTTTAGCGTAACTCGTAAAAGAAGAGGTTGAAAAAGTATTAGCTAAACAAGCAGAAGAAGCTGCTAAACCTAAAGCTACACAAGCAAAGCTGGATGAAGCGTCTGCAAAGGTGAATGATGTGCTCATCCAACTGGATTTAGAGAATGAGGTACAAGTGGACGTTGAACACTTTGTTACTTCGCATGAGGAACAAACCTTTCAATCTGAAGCATCCAAGGATGAAGCAATGGCTAATACTGAAGCGCCACAACCAATGGAGTCCAGAGCTGACAAAGCTACTCCTGAGGTTACTACAAGCCAACCAATTATTGATGCGTCCACTGAAGCACACTCTAGAACAAGACAAGTAGTTCCTGCAGGTTCGTCAAGTCCAAAGGTTATTGTTCCCTTGCGCTTTGTTGAACCGCAAGGAGTATCTGAAGACAAAGTGAACGAGATTGTTTAACAGGCTCTGAGGCAACAACAATTGGAAACCGAAGATGCTCTTCGTGCTTTCTAGGAAAGGCAACAAGCAGAAGCTGGACAACATCGATTGATGATGCAGAATGCTATTGCTGCTCAATTCATGAGCCTTTCACAGATGCTGGTAAACCAGATTCAATCTACGGCTACTAATCTCATTGGCACTATTATTCATCAAGTTCCTCCTATTCAACCCATACCGTAACAGTATCCACAACCATTGGTTCAACACCCTGCACCACCTCCTCAAGCACCACCAGAGCAACCACCTCCACCACAGAATCCACCTCAACAGTCCTAAGTGAACATGATGGTCAAATCATCTTTCCATCTTTCAAACCCATTTTTTGTTGATGACAAAAGGGGGAGAAATTGGGATTTTGATAACATAGAGTATTTTTTTTGTTACATTTCTCTAAGAAATTCTATTTGTTGGTTGTTTACTTAATATATGAGGTGTTTTTGATCATCAATTCTGCATCCATATCTATGATATGCTACTTTGATACCTGTTATCTCTGATACATCCTTAACATGCAGTATTTTTTTTAAGTGCATGAGAAATATTGAACTTAGGGGGAGTACTTCATTTCATATGTTTTCACGCTATCAACATACACTGGCATAACATAATCATTTATACATCTGCTCTGATATCCTTTTTTAGATTATGTATTTACTCACATCAAAATTTAGTATTATTTGTCATCATCAAAAAGGGGAGATTGTTAGAATCTAAGACTTTGGACGATGTCCAACCCTTCAAACTTCAGTTTTAATGATAACAAATTAGATTAAATTTTGAAGTATCTAATGGTTTATGTTTGAGTATTATAGGAACCACATCGTCCAATGCCTCAATGGTATTGTATTTCTTAAACTCAAACTTTATATTTCTATGTGTACAATGCGTCCAAGGAGTAATTGGAAACTTGTTTTCATAAGTACTAAAACCAGCATCCAACGCACTGTTATAATACAAGCGTCCAATGCATTGCAAAAATCAGTGTGTAAACACTGCGCCCAAATGGGAAGCATCCAACGCTTATATAACTTATATCATCTTTTCTATCAAACAGTTATATAATGCGTCCATGATTGTGTAGAAGTACACTTATGCTTTTCGATGATGATTCTCTGAAATGTTATGTTATTCCCTCTATTTTCTAATGTGACATTTCATTTGAAAATTCGAAAAGTGCACCACAAGGGACAGAAAAGCTTTTCTCTGCAGAAACCGTACAAGTAGTGGAGGCGTTGCATGTACTGTTGTCTCTTCCATCTCTCCACCCCAAGCTGACACGTAGCAATGGTCATACGATTGTGAGAGAACGATTATTGGCAAAGGCATAGATCCCACAACAGATATCTTCACCTAGTTGCCTATAAATAGAGGAACAAGCTCACGAAATCAATAACGAAGCATTCAAGTTTTCTAAGAGCTGAAACTCTGCCAAATTAATTGGATGACCTATACTTGTGCAAAAAGAGAAATCTCCTTAGCTTTGCTGAGTTCTTTGTGTATTTACTTACATTGTAACATCCTCTCAGTGAGAGTTATTTGCTGAATTTGTAATCAAACAATTTCTGTTTGGAAAGCCAAGGGTGGCTTAGTGACAAAAGATACTTGGGTGTTCTTTAATCTCAGAAGGAGATTAAAGGTTTGCCAAAATGGCTTAGAGAACACTTGTAGCCAGAAGTGGCAGGGTATGTAATACTTGTTTGCAATCAGAATTTGATTAGTGATGCAAAATGCTATTGTTGATCAATTCATGCAACTCTCACAGATGCTAGTAAATCAGATCCAGTCAACAACTGCTAATCTCATTGGAACTGTTGCTCATCCAGTTCATCTAGTTCAACATATGCCTCAGCAGTATCCACAACAACCATCGATTGAACAACCTACACCACCAGAGCAACCACCTCCACCACAAGATCCACCTCAACAGCCCTAGGTGACCATGATGGTCAAATCATTTTTCCATATTTCAAACCCAATTTTTGTTGATGACAAAGGGGGAGAATTGGAATTTTGATGTCATAGAGTATTTCTTTTACTTACACTACTCTGTGAAACTCTCTTGGTTGTTCATTTAATATATGAGGTGTCTTTGATCATAAACTCCGCATCCATATCTATGATATGTTTTTCACTCTGATACTCGTTATTTATGATACATTGTTATCATGCAATATTATCTTATTTATCAAATGCATGAGAAATGTTGAACTCAGGGGGAGTACTTCATTTCATATATTTTCACCCTGTCAACACCTACTGGCATAACATAATCATTCATATAAACATTGCTCTAATATCTTTATATGATTATGTATTTGCTCGTATCAAATTTAGCATTATTTGTCATCATAAAAAAAAGGGAGATTGTTAGAGTCTAAAACTATGGACGATGTCCAACCCCTCAAACTTTGATTTTGAGGATAACAAATGAGATTAAATTTTGAATTATCTAATGTCTTATGTTTAAGTATTATAGGTACCACATCGTCCAATGCCTCAATGGTATTGTATTTCTTAAACTCAAACATGATATTTCTATGCGTACAATGCGTCCAATGAATAACTAGAAACTTGTTTTTCTAAGTATAAAACCAGCGTCCAATGCACTGTTATAAAACAAGCGTCCAATGCTTTGTGAAAACCAGTGTGTAAACACTATGTCCATTTGAGGAAGCGTCCAATGCTTATATAACTTACACTATCTTTTCTATCAAACTGTTATATAACGCGACTATAATGTGTAAAAGTACACTTATGTTTTTCGATGATAATTCTCTGAAATGTTCCATATTCCCTCTCTTATCATTTGTGACATTTCATTTGAAAATTCGAAAAGTGTACCACAGGGGACAAAAAAAGCTTCTCTCTGCAGAAACCGTGTAAGTATTAGAGGCGCTGCATGTACTGTTGTCTCCTCCCTCTCTCAACCCCAAGCTGACACGTAGCAACGGTCTTGTGATTGTGAAAGAATGGTTATTGGCAAAGGCTCAGATCCCATAACGGATATCTTCACCAAGCCTCCTATAAATAGAGGATCAAGCTCAAGAAATCAACAATGAAGCATTCAATTTTTCTAAGAGCTGAAACTCTGCAAAAATGACTGGACGACCTACACTTGTACAAAAAGAGCGATCTTCCTAGCTTTGCTAAGTCATTCTTTGTATTCAAGTTACATTGTAATATCCTCTCTGTGAGAGTTATCTATTAACTTGTAAACAAACTGTTGTTTGGAAAGCCAAGAGTGGCTTAGTGACAAAGAATACTTGGGTGTTCTTTAATCTCAGGGGGAGATTAAAGGTGTGCCAGAAGTGGCTTAGAGAATACTTCTAGCCAGAAGTGGCAGGGTATATAATACTTGTTTGTAATCAGGATTTGATTAGTGGAACCCTTCAAAGGTTTTTGAAGGAGAACTGGACGTAGCTCAGGTTGAGTGAACCAGTATAAACCAAGTGTTTTTACTCTATCGCTTTTAACCTTACCAGTTATTCTTTTAAGTTGTTTCTTCGCATTATATGCACAAGTCTCTTTACTTTATATTTGGGAAAACATTTTGCTTTATGCTTGGTCGATACGCTAAAACGCAAACAACTGGATGATAGCTGCAATATTCTGTTTTGCAAGTTCCTTGTAAAACTTAAGTTAAAATATCTCCATCTTTGCGAAAAGATTTTAAGCTTTTATCTAACACGCTATTCAACCCCCCTTCTAGTGTGATTCTCTGCATTTCAGTGAGTAGAGTATCGTATCCACAGGGACTTGTACGATAATTGGGTTAATAGTAAATTAAATAGACTACGAAATTTAGAAAAGTTTAGTAACCAAAATTAAAAGCAAATGCATAAAAATAAAAAGTGAAATAGAATGAATTTTGGTTTTGGAAAATTAGCAACACTTAGTGTGCGCAGAAAATATGGTTTAAATCAATTAAAATAAATCATCGAGGTTTAACTTCGTTGGACTTCCTAACATGCAATCACAACTCATTCCTATTCAATTAAATTTTAGTTATTAGTCCACCTTAGTCCTTAGCCTTTCCCTAACAAAAAAAAATAAAAATAAAAAATTGAAATAACTAGCTTGTGTACGTTTTCCTTGACCCGTAGGCCAGTTGCATAGATATCAATAATTAGAATCAGCTATTTGACAGCTGGACAAGGATCCACTTCATTAAATTAGCAAATCCATAAAGGATAAGGTCACAAGGGTGTGTGTGATTAAGTTTTTATTTTTTTATATTTTATTTTTACTTTCAAATTATTTTAAAGTTAAAGATAAAAATAAAATATAAATTATCTTTTATTTGTTAAGTTAAAAGCTGTTTCTTAAAGTTATTAAAAAATTTCATATTTTTAAAATATTAATTGTCATATTCAGTCGAAGAGTATGTTTATAAAAAAAATATTATCTATAATTAATTTAATGGACATAAAATTATTTTAGTTACAATAAAAATATTAAAATACATATATTTAAAATAGTTTTAAAAATATTTAAATATCTTTTTGTCACTCACATCTGTGAATTTTTTTTTCTCCAGATTTAAAAGTGATTATTTTTGTCCTCTTAATTTAAAAATGGCTAAATGTCACTTTTTGTTCTTTATGTTTTAATGTTTTTTCGTTTTAGTATATTAAGTTTTAAAAATCTTATTTTTGTACTTTGTGTTTATTTGGTCTTTTTTTCAGTTTTTTATTCGTAATGTTAGTGTTTCATTAACTTTTAAATTTTGAAATAATTAATTTAACATAGTGACAGCTAAAAACCATCACTAGTGTGTCATCCACTTTTAAAACTTAATGTACTAAAATGAAAATACACTAAAACATAAAGGATTAAAAGTGACATATAGCCTTTAAAAATAGTCAACTTTTTCACACACACAAAAAATAACTTAAAGACAAAAACTAAACTATTTCAAATTGAGGGATCAAAAGAAAACTGAGTTCAAATTTGAGAGACTAAAAAGATATTTAATTATTTTTAAATATGTCAAAAATTATCTTAATTAATAACAATTTATTTTAATGATAATTTTTAAAAATATATATTATTTATATAATATTTAAATAAATTTAAATATTAATGAAAATGATAAAAAAAATATTTAAAATTTTATATATCTTTTTCAATACTATTTTTAAAAAATAAAATTAATTTATTTAGATAAAAATTATTAACGTTAAATTATATTATAAAGTGTTTAGAAAATTCATCTCAATAATTTGCCTATAGGAAAGTTGCACAAGTAGTAATAATTAGAGCCAAATTGTCTAGCTAGTAGTTGGAACATAATCTATTTCATTAAATTTGCAAATCCGTAAATTAAGGATTAATGTCGTTCTCCAATACAGTAATATAGTGCAAACCAACTCGTTTTAAATACTGTCCATAAATGGTGTCGACTTTTGCATGACTTATCTCATATGAAAGACTTGGTTTAACTTGAATAAATATTGTATTACAAATGTTGACTTTTATTAATACTAATCGCTCTTTATTTTTTTTAAAGATAACTTCTACAAGTAATAGATTTTAATTATAATTGATTTTTAAAATAATTTTTTAAAGCAATCCGTTTCAAATATATGCTAAAATGATTAGTTTTATCTCATTATTAAATTTTATTACAAATTACATATTTTTTAGTTTTCATTCTTAAACGTGAGAGAGACTAATTAATACCTTAAGAGCTCATCTGCTTTCTTTTTTTAGTTTAATAGTTACTTTAAAATTAAAGTTTGAAATAAGAATTTAAAAAAAAAGTATAAATCATTTGATAGGTTACATTTTTTAACTTAAAAAGTTCTTTTAAGCTAAAAGGTATTTAATAAAAAAATTTAAAAGATACTGTTTCATCTGAGATAAAAATATTTTAATGATAGTAAAAGTAAATAAAAATATTAAAATGCATATATTTAGAAGTTTTAACTTTGAAATTTTAAAAAATATTGTAATTAAAAAAAATTCATTTCTATCTATTCTGAGAAAAATAAACTCTCATGCCACGTGTCCTCTCCTCACTAAACATATTTCCCGCTCATCTTCTGCACCTTCCTCCTCATTTTCTTCCTCTTTCGCTGCACGCCCTTTCCTCTTTTTTCTTTTTCTTTTTCTTTTTTTTTTTTCACTCTCACCTTCCCCTTCCTTCCCTCCATCCATGTTACTTTCAACTCCATTTCATAATTTTCTCCCCTTTTCTTTTCCTTTTTTCAACATTTCAATTTTTTTTATAATAATTATTCTTTTATTTATATTATATTACCGTTTACTGTTTTTTATTTATAAAAAATTATATTCTATAATTTATCATTTATAATAGCATAAATAATCATAAAAACAACTATTCTTTTATTTATATTATATTATTATGGTGTTCATGATATTTAATTTTTGTTGAAATATTTATAATAATAATATGCTAAATATTATATAAAAATATGTTATTATTCTATTAATTGAATGATAAATTTATAGAATTACTTATTATTTATTAAAACTAATTATAATTTAATTAACTATTTTTTTATTTTGAAATCCTATAAAATCATTTTTACTTATAAATCGTATAAAATAAATTTAAATAATTTCATAAATAAATTTTTTGTTGATTAATATTTATATTACGAGGTTGAAATTTTTATAATATAATAAAAATTAATTTATTTAGTTAATATATTTATCACAAAGTAATATTTTGACTTTATTTTAAAACTAATTTAATCAATATATTTATAAAATATTTTAAATAACTTCATGAATAAATATTTTGTTGAATAATATTTATATTATGAGGTTGAAAATTTTATACTAAAATTAATTTGAATCTAATTAGTTAATATATTTATTACAAAATAATATTTTGATTCTATGTTTAATAACTTCATATATGAAAATTTTGTTGATTAATATTTATATAATATGGTTATTTTTACATAAATATACAATAAATAAATTAAAATTAATTTATTAAATATATTTTTATTACATAAAATGTTTAAATTACTTTATCAATAATATCATAATTTAAATTAGTTTTATTTTTTTATGGTGGAGAACACAAATATCATTCAAGGGGGCAATCATACTCGAGACCATTATGAGCGACAAAACTCTTTGAGTATTTCACACAAGCACATATCTAAGACTCAACAATATCATAAATTAAAACAGTTTTAATTATGGTAGAGACAAAAAATATCATCCAAGGAGATAATCCTCTTCAAGACCACTATAGACGACAAAACTCTTTTTCCGAGTATCATTCATGGGAGACAATCTTGCTCGAAACCATTATGGGCGACAAAGCTCTTTCTTGGAGTATTTCACACGAGTGCATACTAAAGACTCAATAATATCATAAATTAAAATAGTTTTAATTATGGTAGATACCACAAATATCATTGAGACAAGCGGTTATTAGAAATCATAATGGTGAATTATTAGGCTGCTTTTCTCAATCTCTTCCAATTTCCTTTGCTTTTCATGCAGAAATACAAGCGGTTATATTTGCCATTGAGACAGCACATAGAAAAGGATGGGGGATGCTCTGGATAGAATGTGACTCTATGTCTGTGGTTCAAGCCTTCAAATCAGTGGATATGGTACCTTGGACTCTAAAAACGAGATGGCGAAATTGCATTGCTCTTACTAAAAAAAATGTCATTTGCAATCTCTCACATTTATCGTGAAGGAAACAGTTGTGCTGACGCTCTTGCTAACTATGCTTTTCGTGATCCTGGTTTTTCTTGGTGGGACTCCATCCCATCTTTTCTTTGTGATTCCTTCCATAGGGATAAGCTTAGACTACCTTGTTATAGGTTTTGCTAAATTTTGTTCTTCATGGGTTTTGGTTTTATGTCCCCCATGTTGATTGTTCTTTTGTTTATTATATTAATAAATTTTGGTTTGCTGGCAGAGGATTGGTAGTCCTCATGGTGCCAAGCTAGTTGGGATTATGAGGCTCTACTATGATGCTCTTGCAAACCTTTGCATTAAAAAAAAATATCATTCACGAAAAATAATCTTGTTCAAGACTATTATGGACAACAAAACTCTTTTTTCCAATAATTAACACTACTATATACCAAAGAATCAACATTATTTATTTTTTCTTTGAAATCCTATAAAATCATTTTTACTTAAAAATTGTATAAATAAATATTTTATTGAATAATACTTATATTACCAAGTTAAAATTTTTATACTAAAATTTATTTAAATCTAATTAGTGAATACATTTATTACAAAATAATATTTTGACTCAGTATTTAATAACTTCTTATTAAAAAATTTTTGTTGATTAACATTTATATAATAAGTTTAAATTTTTTATATAAAATATAATAAATATATTAAATTTAATTTATTAAATATTAAATTTATTTTTATTACATAATAGTTTTAAATTAATTTATCAATAATATCATAAATTAATTTTTTTAAATAATTTTATAAATAAATATTTTTTAATAATATTTATATTATGAGGTTGATTTTTTTATTCTAAAATTAATTTAACTCTAATTAGTTGATATATTTTTTTAAAAAAATATTTTGGCTCGATATTTAATAACTTTTATATACAGAAATTTTGTTGATTAATATTTATATAATAAGATTATTTTTTTACATAATATATGAAAATTACTTATTCGATAGTATCATAAATTAAATTAGTTTTAATTTTTTTAAAATGAATACCACAAATATCATTCACAGGGGACAACCCAGCTTGAGTCCATTATGAACGACAAAGCTCTTTCTTTGAGTATTTCACACAAGTGCATACAAAAGACTCAATAATATTATAAATTAAAAATTAAAGTAGTTTTAATTATGGTAGAAACCATAAATATTATTCATGGGAGACAATTTTGTTTAAGACCATTATGAACGACAAAACTATTTTTTCAAGTAGTTAACACATCTGCATACCAAATACTTAACAATATATTATTTTAAATATATAAACTAATTTTAAATATTTTATAAATAAATATTTTGTTGAATAATATTTATATTATGAGGTTAAAATTTTTATACTAAAATTCATTTTTTTTTATTAAATTTGTAGAATGCAAACCTCACAGTTGGACGAGGACATCCCAACAACATTGGCACCCCCACGCCAACTAATCATCGGCAGCAAACCACATATTATTAAAAGAAAGTAAAAAAACCAACATAAAGCATGGGGGGACTAGGCCAAAACCCATGAGAACAATCAGCAAAAGCGAAAAAAAGGCAATCCACAATGATTGCGAGCAAAACTATCCCTAATAAACAAGGGAATATAATCCCACCAGGTTATATCAACCCTATGATCTACCCCATAATTGGCTAGCCTGTCTGCACATTGGTTACCTTCTCTATAAATATGAGAATACAAGAAATGCATTTGAGAGCATAATTTGAGACAACGAATCCAACGGCTTCTAAGGTCCCAAGGAACAATATCAACCTTATCAATCGCAACTAGCACCAGCTTGGAGTCACACTCCAACCACAGCTTATCCCAACCAACAGAATGAGCATATTCAATAGCTAAAATAGCAGCAAAAAGCTCTGCATGCAGAGCTGATTTAATGCCAATATAAGCTGCAAAATAGCCATGAAAAACCCCATAACTATCTCGAAAAATACCACCTCCCGCAGCATGCCCGGGAGATCCTTTAGATGCACCATCAGTGTTACATTTGATATATCCACAAGCTGGGGGGAACCAATTCACTTGCTTAATCTGAACCGGTTTTGGAGGCTTAGCCGAGACGAAGAACTTCTGAAGAAAGGAAAATTCTGAAATAAAATTTGATGCATGGCCCTTAGAAAGAAAACCAGAGAGAGAGACAACTGAAATCACCATAGTCGAAGCTTGCCGTAGAGGAATACGAACATCACGAAACCTTAAGCTGTTCCGGCACCACCATATAACCCAAAAAACATGCACAACTACAGAAATCATAACTTCCTTCACTTGGGTACTGCACGGCTTATCCACAGATAACAGAACAGCAATACAAGAAGAAAAATCAAACGTGAATGGAAGAAATGACTGCATCCACTTCCATAAATCACTAGAAAAACTGCATGTCAGAAAAAGATGATCAGTTGTTTCATACTCTTTACCACATAAGGCACACATTTAAACAACTACACAACCCCGAGATCGAAGCCTATCATCAGTAGGCATCTTGCCATGAGCAATGCGCCATAAAATAAAACTTCTAGAAGGCGGAACAGAGTTAATCCATAACAACTTTGTCCAATGGAGACTTTGTCCCGGAGTGGAAAAATGATTAAAAGCAGCTTTAAAGGATAGCAGCCCATCCGAAGAAGAACGCCAGACAGGTTGATCAATTTCCTGACTATCATGCAAAGGAGCTGGAATAATAGAGATCGCTGCACGCAGCTGTGGGAGACGTTGCAGCAATGATTCAGGCACATGCCAATGATGATTCAGCACAAAGCAGCTGACTGAAGACTTTAAAAATCTTCTCTGCATCTCTGGAATATTTAAAACATCAGCCAAAGAAGAGTCAAGGCACCAAATATCTAGCCAGAAGTTGACACGATCACCTCTATTTACAACCCAGCCAGTATTTTCCAAAATCATATTCCACTTACTTTTCATAGAAGTCCAAACAGAGGATGACTTAAAGCTCAATAAAGGTGTGCCGTGTTTTAAAAATCTAGCTCTCATGAAAACCGCCCAGTTTGAATCTGAATGAACAAAATCCCACATAAGTTTTAACATACTTGCCTCATTCAACTTGACAATGGATTTTAATCCAAGGCCGCCTTCCACCAAAGGCTTGTAAACTTTACTCCAAGCAACAGTGACCAATTTTCGAGTATTTATATCGCCAGACCATAAGAAATTCCTCAGCCAACTCTCAATAGTCTTAATTAAAGACACAGGCCATGAGTAGACATGAAAAGTATATAACAGCATACCTGTAATGACTGAATTGATCAATTGAGCTCTACCCATAATAGATAAGAGCTTTCCCTTCCAAGAAACAAGTTTGGCTTTAATTTTATCCGCTATGGGCTGCAGAAAACGAGTCCTTGGTTTACCTATAAAAATAGGGACACCAAGGTAAGTAAAAGGCAAAGAACCAGCTCCAAAACCTAAGCATTGCTGAACTCTGGCTATCCTATCATGAGACATAGAACCCGAGAAGAATTTACATTTCTCAGGACTTATATGCTGGCCAGACGCATCCCCATAAAACTTAAACAATAATTTCAAGTTATTCAGATTTTTTAAGGTCCCCCTACAAAAAATCATGATATCATCTGCATATAAAGCATGTGTTGGAGTAGAGCATCCTCTTGGACTGGCCATAGGCAATAAGTATTTATTATCCACCAAATACATTATCCCACTACTCAAGACATCCTCAGCTATACAAAAAAGAAGAGGAGACAGGGGGTCACCCTGTCGCACCCCCCTCTTGCAAGCAATGTAACCAACCGAGGCCCCATTGACTCCAAAAGAAAGCCGAGCAGATTGCAGAATAATCATAATCCAGTTGCAAAAAATTTCACTGAAACCAAAAGCCAGAAGGACCTCCAAAAGGAAATTCCAATCCAGAGTATCAAATGCCTTTCTGATGTCAAACTTTATAGCCAAATTACCACCAAAAACTCGTGTATTCAGCATATTAATAGCCTCGAATGTAATACAAACACAATATGAAATTTGCCTACCTTTAATGAAACCCCTCTGATGACTGGATATAATTTTGGGAGCAATGTTAGCTAATCTGTCTGCCAACACCTTAGTAATAATTTTAAATTGAAAATTTGCCAAAGCAATGGGACGGAAATTCTCAATCTTATCAGCACCAGGAAATTTAGGAATAAGAGCTATCAAGTTAGAATTAAGGCCTGGCAGAATCCAACTTTGCAAGAAGAATTGCAAAACAGAATTAAAAACGTCAGTACCTATAATGTCCCAAAAAGCATGATAAAAACAACCACCGAACCCATCTGGACCAGGGGCGCTCGAACTACTCAAAGCAAAAACTGCAGACTTCACTTCATCAAAAGTTGGAATATTGGTAAGCATAGAATTATCCTCTGCAGAGACTAAAGATGGAATGACTGTTTTGACTAAATCATTTGGCAAGCATGAGTTTTTCGAAGCATATAAGGAAGTAAAATACTGCAGTACATGCTGTTTAATGGCATCCGGAGAGTCCAGAATACTCTCTCCATCTCTAAGAGTGGTCATACTAAAATTCATTTAAATATAATTAGATAATATATTTATTACAAAATAATTTTTTGATTATATGCTTAATAATTTTATATACGAAAATTTTGTTGATTAATATTTATATGTTATAGTTAAATTTTTATATAAAAATATAATAAATATATTAAAATTAATTTATTAATTTTTTTATTACAAAATAGTTTTAAATTACTTTATCAATAGTATCATAGATTATTTTTTTAATTTTTTTAATGATAGAGACCATATGTATAATTAATAAGCACGTCACTAAAAAATATTTCTATATTTGTGGTAATTGTCATAATTGCTAAGTATAATCTAAACAGAAATGTTGTAACTTTTCGGACATAGAAATAAATAAGCTAAATAATTAAGGTGAGTTATATAAAAAATGTTATGCTAATTTAGAAATTAAATATTATTAATCAAATTATTAATAGAAATATTTGATCTAATTTATAATTTATCTGATCTACTATATAAATATACCATGATTGACTTAAATCTAAAATATAACTATCTAGAAATGAAACTAAAATAATTTTATATATTATTATTTTATTTAAAATATATAACTTTACTCTTTACCATGCCATGTATAAAATGGGTGCAAAGTTTTGCAAAGATTCTCCACTCTTCTCTATTTACTAATCATTATCCAAGTTCTATATGTGATCCCAATCACTCATTCTTTAATCTACCGCACGGACATGCCATGTCCTTCTCCTTGGACCCGATTATGAAGCAGTGCTAAACCATTTCCAAAGTGCATTATTTTTCAACCGTGATGTTTGTTGTGTTAGGAGAGATGTAGAGAACTGAACGAGGGTGGCCAAGGAGAGGTGGTAAAAGCCAATGTTTTAAAACAGGTTATTAAGCTTCATATGCATCCTCAATGTTCCACCTTGCAGCTAAGTTCATAAATGGTATTTTATTATTATTATTATTAGACTAAAATGCAATTTTGGTCCCTCTATTTTAACAAATTGAATCAATACTTGGGAGTTGCTAGATTTAGGCTTGCTGAATCCTGAACCTAGGACATTCAATTTGCAAATGGAATGTTGTTTATGTTTTTATTTTTTATTTTTTATTTAATTAAAACACTATTATGTAAGATGGCAAAATAAAGGAATGTGATTGGCTGTCTATGTAAAGTTACTTTTACACTGACAATGTATGGACATTATTCTCATATATATATATATATATATATATATATATATATATATATATATATATGAGGAGTGATTCACTTACTCCAAGAGTAAGTTTAAGTGAGTTACTCCACATCCTCACCATTCATTTTCTTGAAATCTAATGGTTGTAATGAGTGATTAATCTTAACCATTAGATTTCATGAAAATGAATGGTGAGGATGAAGAGTAAGTCTCTTATACTTACTCTTGGAGTAAGTGGATCCCTCCTCATATATATATATAGAGGGATAGGATCCGTTTACACCAGGTGTAAGTCTTTAGACTTACACCTAATCTAAACCGTTGATACAAATTAATCTAACGGTTTATATTATTTAAAAAAAAAGCATTGGCAAAGTAGTCACGTGCTTTGATTTCTCTTTCTCTTTTTATATGGGAGGGGGATTCGGTGATCTAGTTAACCGAATACCCTCCACAACAGATAAGTATTTGGCAACCAATTAATCAAATACTCCCAAACCAGATAGGTATTCAGCAACCAGTTAGCCAAATACGTCCGCACTATAAGCCTTAAGCTTGGGGAATAACCGAAGACCCTCCATGCTAAAGAAGTATTCGGCATAATGAAGGCCGGATACCGCGGGTAGCATTCAGATAAGGTAAGATCTGCTAGAAGGATATTACTGAGATAACTAAATATTAAAAGGTAATTAAGCAACCTTGATTAACAATAACAAATCATCAGCATAATCAAGGCCTATAAAAGTCCAATGGCCCAATAAGGTTAGTATAAAAAGGAGTACGATTCTTGAAGTACAGTAACTTTTGACCCTTATTTATTATCTTTCATTAAATGCTCTGAGCTGAAAGATAACTTGAGCGTTGGAGAGCTTTTTTCAGGTACCCACCCTTCGTCCTTATAGAAGGATTCAGACATTAGCAGGAGGTATTGAATCAAAGATATCAACCGAAGATTGCCTTGTTACCCTCAGATAGGAACATTTTGGCGCCCACCGTGGGGGCCTGGTAAAACTTATCCCACGACCCCTCAAGGAATGGTTACTACTCGGAGTCACGCACACATGGATATACCGGGATCATCAGCACCAGGCATGCAACAAGGCATGGAAGGATGGCATCGAGTTAATGAAAACGTAGCGCAAGTGGAAGATCAAACAGGTTTGTCTTCGGAGTTAAGACAGTTGAGAGCTGATATATCAGCAATACAAAAGCAGCACGCTCAGGAGATATCAACCCTCCATAAGGAAAACGTTGAGTTGAAGAGTTTGAATTGGTCTGGGAAGCTCAAAGACCAAACACCTGGTCGACAACATGAAGGTGAGTTAACGACCAATCTCAGCATCCAGGGGGCAACACATTGGCTCTCAACTTTCACCACTAACACTCAGTCGTACCCTTGCAGACACCCCTTTGTTTCTGGAATTATGGAAACCCCTCTCCCCCAAGTTGGAAAAGCCTCAGCTTGGACCGATAGGACGGTAGCACTAAAGATGCTATCCTGTGTAGGGTATTCCCCACATCCCTAAAGGGGCAAGCCCTTAATTGGTTTATTCAGCTTCCACCTAATTCCATTGACAACTTTGAAACACTTGTGGCTAGATTTGACACCCAGTTCGCAACAAGTAGACCCCATCACTTGACTTCAGTAGCGTTGGTGAACATTCGGTAAGAAAAAAGAATCGCTTCGGACTTTCATGGAAAGGTTCAGCAAGGTTGCCTTAAACATCTGTAACTTGGACCCAGCGATTGCAATGCATCACCTGGTGACGGCTCTTCGACCGGTAGCTTTCGTCAATAGTCTTTGTAAGAAACCTGCACTCGACATGGATGGCCTTCGACGAAGAACAGCAAAGTACATGCAGATGGAGGAGTTGGTCGAGTACAAAAACCAAGTCCGAGCATAAGCCAGTACAGGAAAGAAAGAACATGAAAAAGATAATCAGGGGAAGGGAAAAGAGAAGTTTCACAAGGATCGAGAATATTGTGGCCCCCGATACACAACCTATACTCCGCTCAACGCTAGCCACTCTAAAAAACTCGAGCAAGCTCTTGCAACCGAGGTATTGGTTGTGCCGAAAAGAGCAAACACCCCTCCTAAAGCCGACTATAGCAAGCAATGCCGATACCATCGCAATAGAGGCCATTCCACCGAGGAGTGTGCGTCACTCAAAGACAAGATTGAGGACCTCATCATGATGGGACACCTCAAAGACTTCGTTTACAATCCTAGAACCGAAAGGTCTCAGTACTCGAGGTATAAAGACGATGATAGAACTTACAGGAGAAATAGTGACTATGATCGAGAATGTGACAGAAAGGTGGAAAGGCAAAGAGGTAGGTCTCGGGAGCGACAAGTTAAACCTCGTGATAGTGGCAATTAGCAAGTTGAAAATGCCACCTATCACCTTCACAGACACAGACTTCCAGGGATCCGACCCAGTACAAGATGATCCGATGGTCATCAGCTTGGACATAGCAGATTGCATAGTCCACAAAATTCTAGTGGATCAAGGAAGCTCCGCACACATTCTGTATTATAACACCTTCAAGCAATTAGACATATCGGAGGGGAAGCTTATGCCCTATGACGAGCCCCTTGTTGGATTCTCAAGGGAGAGGGTCAACACCAGGGGATGTATTGATTTGAATATAGTGTTCGGGTATGGAGAAAAGGAGTGGAGAACTATCAAAGTTAGGTACATCGTGGTACATGCTAACACCTCCTATAACATACTACTCGGGCGACCGTCTTTGAACGCTCTAGGAGCCATAATTTCCACCCCACATCTTGCCATGAAGTTCCCTTCTAGCCGAGGCATAGTAATTACGGTTCACGCTGACCAAAAAGTGCTACCTAGCTAGCCTCAAGGTCACTCAGTTGAAGGAAGACGAGTACAAGTCATTAAACACGGTTTTGGCAGCTGAATCGATGGCCCAACCTTGGATCTTGATCCCAGGATCGACAAAGACAAATGGGCCAAACCAAACGAAGAAATCTGTGCATTCTAAATTGGTGAAACAAAAAGCCAAGTCACGTACCTCGGCAGCAATTTAATGGAAAATGATCGACTTCAAATCCAAAGCGTAATCGGACAAAATACTGACTTGTTTGCTTGGAAAGCCTCGGACATGTCGGGCATCGACCCAAATTTCCACTGTCATAAGTTGGCAATATGCTAAGAGGCTAGGCCGATCACCAGAAAAAGAGAAAGATGGGGGATGAAAGGCAAAAGGCGGTGGCAGAAGAAGTAGCAAAATTGATAGCAGCTAATTTCATCCGAGAAGTCAGGTATACCACTTGGTTAGCCAATGTGGTAATGGTGAAAAAATCGAATGGTAAATGGTGAATGTGTACATACTACACAGATTTGAACAAAGCATGTTCAAAGGACGCATACCCTCTACCAAACATTGATCGGCTAGTGGATGGAGTGACCGGACACACTTTCCTATGTTTTTTGGATGCATATTCGGGTTACAATCAAATCCGAATGTACCTTCAAGATGAGGACAAGACTTCTTTCATTACCAAGTCAGCAAACTATTGTTATAAGGTCATGCCTTTCAGACTGAAAAATGCCGGGGCAACCTATCTAAGGCTAATGGACAAAGTTTTCTAGAAACAATTAGGGAGAAACCTGGAAGTATATGTGGACGAAATGGTAGTTAAATCTTTCAGTGCCAGCAAGCACAAAAGGGACCTAGAGGAGATCTTTGCCGAGCTCAGAAAGCACAACATGCGCCTAAATCCAGAAAAGTGTGTCTTCGGCATTCAAGGAGGAAAATTCTTGGGCTTTATGTTGACATGTCGAGGAATAGAGGCGAACCCGGATAAATGCCAGGCTGCCATCGCCATGAGAAGTCCGAAGAATCCAAAAGAAGTGCAAAGACTAACTGGGAGAATCGCTTCACTAGCATGATTCTTACCTAGGATTGCCGAAAAGGCGAAACCCATCATGAAATTGTTGAAAGCATCCAAAAATTTTGTGTGGGACAAACATTGTGAATAAGCCTTTCAAGATTTGAAACAAACACTCTCTGCTCCACTGGTGCTTAGGAAACCAGACCATCAAAAGGAGTTAACCTTGTACATCTCGGTCTCACAGGAAGCCATAAGTGTAGTGTTAGCATAGGAACATGAAGAAGGCCAACCACCTATATACTTCATAAGCCGGGTACTACAAGAAGCCGAGACAAGGTATCAGACAATAGAAAAAGTGGCACTGGCACTAGTAAGAGCTACAAGGCACTTAAGACAATATTTTCAGAGCCACCGAATAGTCATCAGGACCAATTGCTCGATAGCAAAAATATTAAAAAATCCAGAACTGGACGGGTGGATGATGGCCTGGTCAATAGAACTCTCGGAGTTTGACATAAGTTATGAGTCGAGGGGACCCATCAAGGCACAATGCCTGGCAGATTTCATTAGTGAGCTACACCATGCCGGGTGCTTCGAAGACAAGTGGTGGATTGTACACGTTGACGGCTCGTCCAATCGACGGGGGAGAAGGGCAGGCATCATCCCGGAAGGACCAAACCAAATACGACTGGAGCAGTCTTTATGGTTTAGTTTCAAAGCATCTAATAATTAGGCTGAATATGAAGCATTATTAGTTGGACTCAGGTTAGCCAAGGAGATGGGAGCTCGAAAGGTAGAATGTTGGAGCGATTCCCAAATTGTGGCCGAATAGATTAATGGTGTTTTCCAAGTCAAAGACCCACAACTGTTGAAATACTTTCATGTTTTCATACGACTGAAAGAAGAATTCAATGAGGTCCAAGTAAAGCACCTGGTCCGAGAACACAATGATAGGGTCGATCAACTTGCTAAGCTGGCTAACACTCAGAAACTTGGGAAGCTTAGAACTTTCATTTAAGTGTTACCCGATCCGAGTGTGACCACCGAAGAGTGCATGCAGGTCTTAACGCCCAAAGACCCTTGGATGCATGAGATCTAATAGTATTTGTTGCAGGGTACTTTTCTGGAGGATAAAGAGAAAGAAAAAAGGTTACACGTCAGTGCCGCGAGGTACGTTCTGGTGGCCAAAGAGTTATACAGGATGGGGTATTCCACCCCTTTGCTTAAATGTCTAGACAAAGATCAAGCCGAGTATGTCACAAGAGAGCTGCATGAGGGAATTTGTGGCATGCATTCGGGTGGACGCATGATGGCCACTCGCGTACTAAGAGCAGGGTATTACTGGTCGACCCTCAAATCTGACTGTGCCGAATATGTCAAAAGATGCACCCAATGTCAAAAGCATGGTAACCTTATTCATTAGCCCGCCAACGAGCTACACGCCATTTCGTCACCATGGCCTTTTGCAGTATGGGGGGTTGATATCCTGGGACCTTTCCCCATAGCTAAGGGGCAGTGTAAATTTTTTATAATGGTTGTTGATTACTTTATAAAGTAGATAGAGGTCGAACCCCTGGAAACCATTTCAGCCTAAAATATGCAAAGTTTCTATGGAAAAACATAATCACATGTTTCAGCATTCCGCATGTGATCATCACTGACAACGGGCTGCAGTTTATAGATAAAAAGCTAAATACCTTTCTGGAGGAACTAGGAGTAAAACATAGGGTGACCTCAGTCGAACACCCGTAAATGAATGGACAAGTAGAATCGGCCAATAAAGTCATTTTTTCAGAGCTGAAGAAGAGGCTGAGTATAGCTAAGGGTGCTTGGGCTGAAGAGATACCTGGAGTTTTGTGGGCATATAGGTGCACCCCATAATCAACAATCAAATAAACACCCTTCAGAATGGTATATGGAACCGAAGCTATGATTCCGGAAGAGGTAGCGGAACCTACCTTCCGAAGACAAAACTTTGAAGCATCCCAAAACGAAAACTCCATGAGGGTTGAGCTTCTGGTCGAAGAAGTGCGCGATCGACCACGCCTAACGGCCGAAGCATGTAGACAGAGGATGACCAAGAGGTTCAACTCAAAATTGAGGCCAAGAGAATTCAAAGAAGGAGACGTAGTCCTAAGAGTTCATGGCAATGCACGAAGAAATGCCCGGGAAGGGAAATTAGCAGTTAATTGGGATGGCCTATTCATAATTTGGCAAAACCTCAACAATGTGGCATACAAGTTAGAAGAGCTTTCAGGAAAGGTGGTGCTGAGAACATGGAATTCGACCCACCTTAAATATTATTTCAATTGATTATGTAATTGGGTGATGTACTCTTTTTCCTTACTTGGCTTTTTATCCCTATAAGAACGTGAAAGGGTTTTTACCGAGAAGGTTTTAACTAGGCACACCTTTTTAACTGAATTAATGAAACGCATTGTTCGACATGTCTATGATTATTTATTTTTCTACAATCATTATTTCTTCATAAATGGTTTCCCTTCCGAGTACTCCTACTCGGCTAAGGATGCACCATTCAGAATTTCTTCACAAATGGTTTCCCTCCCGAATACTCCTACTAGGCTAAGGATGCACAATTCTAAATTTCTTCACAAATGGTTTCCCTCCTGAGTACTCCTACTCTGCTAAGGATGCACCATTTGGATTTTTCAACAACTATTCCCGAACTACCAAATGTGTTGGTTCTCTTCAGAAATATCCATACTCAATGAAAGGAACACATTGGCTAAAATGCGCATTTGAGCCGAATACACACAAGCAAGACTTGGTTAAATATTAATCTCTTAGGGTTATATGCAATATTGCTTAATGATACCCTCGATGTCGTATTTACACTACTTATAATTTTATAGTGTGTGCATAGATTTCACAAAGGGATCGGCTATCAACTAAGTCAACAATATTATTCTAAGTATAGATTGAGAAAAGAGATGCCGAAGAATGAAGCCTGAATTCATTAATCATAATGGAGAATTACAAAATAACTTTCCAAAATAAAAAAAGACACTAACGGCCTAACATACATTAAGATCATTCAGTCGGATCCTCCTAATTCATAACATCATCGATATTCTCCTCTCGATTACCTTCGTTACCTTCAACATCCCCATGAGTATATTTGATGTCACCATCCTGAATAGACGGTTGGAAAGCGTTCTCAAGAACCGCATCCTCAGGAATGTCATCGAGGGATAGTATGCGGCCTTTATAAACATCCTTATCCATGTCAAAAATCGAACGGTTGGGGATGTCAAAGTAGTATAGCATTTGCCGAATGGCGTGTTGGAATCCAGCTTCATGTTTGGCAAAAATTTTGTCTTGTGCTGAAGATGTAATATGCTCCTTGGTGGCACGCTCAGCATCTCTTTCCTTTTCTGCCTGTGCTAGTAACATCTTCAAACACTCAATCTTGTTAGCTTGAAGCTTAGCATCCTTCTCGGCCATTATAACCTTGGTATCCAAATCCTTTAGATTAGCCGAAAGGTGCTTCACTTCGTCCTTTAGATGAGCGTTATCATCAGCAAGGGCAATGTTTGCTTCTAAAGCTTGTTGGTTAGATGCTTGTGCTTCTTTTAAACTCTTCTTCAACTTCTCGGCCTCTTTCAACGGATTCATGAACATATGGTGAGCGATGGTCGAAGCTCTTGCTTGAAAATCATAATAAGCCGACCAGTTAGAAGCAGCATCGGCCTTGTTCAAAATATTTTTTCCAGTCTTTGAAACGTCACTGGAGCTGATAATCTTTTTCGGCCAGAAATCTTTGGCGAACAACCCCTCGGCAGTCATGGCAGGGATAGAAGCCAAAGACCCCGAGGATGAGAAATCTAAAGTTTTTTGTTTCAACTTCTTTGCCTTTACCTCCTCGGAAGTCTCATGGCTCTGATGCCTTTTCTTATGATCTTTGTCTCAGCTTTTCTTCTCTACAACCGGAGGGGGCAAAGTATCCTGAGGAGGTGGTAGCCTTGCAATGGGAGGAACAGAAACAGTGCCCGAAGGGTTACCGGCAGCACTGGCCCTGTTCTTCCAAGCATTGCGAAAAGACAAAACATCACCACCTGATTCGGCCATGATACCTGCATTCAACAACATACTTAGTCATTTGCAAGAACTACACATAAAAATGGTAGAAAAGAAAGAATCGAGACCTTACCACATATATCTACTACAACATTTGAAGAATTAAACAAAGCAACAAGTTGTCTGCCCGGAAGCTTTTTGGGAAGTGATTCAAGGAACATAAGGTCCTCACATTCCTGTTCGGTCATCAAAGACTTTGGAAACTTGTCATAATGCCAAGGGGTCCTCTTCTAGTATAGAGGAAATAGAGCCTTCCCATTACTATCATAAAAATGGTTGGCACCTATATTCGGCTTAATGACAACCTTGAAGAAGCCGATTTTAAAATTTTTATACGAGGAAGTAAAGGACTGAAACAGGGGCCTCTTTGTTTTTCTTATTAATGACACCCACAGACCATCCCTCAGCCGAGTACAAAAATAATATAGAAATATATTTACAGAAGGTTCAATAAAGTTAAAAATACAAAGGGCTTGGAAAGCCTGAATGGCCGCCCACCCATTCGGATGCAATTGAGAGGACGCGACGTTCATAACCCGAAGAAACCCCATGGTAAAGTCGTAAAAAGGGACCGTCATGTGAAGGTCCCGAAAGACACAGTCATACATATAAAAGAAGTCCCTATGGGAGTCCCCCTTCCCTAAGAAAACAAACTCCGGATTGGTTTCTCGCCAACAGCACTGAAGAGCTAGCGGACAATATTCGTCCTCATCTATAGTACAAACAATTACATAATTCAAAAAGTTGGAAACACTACGTTTGTCATCATACCGGGTATAGTAGGATCCGACCTCCCCATCTACCCAGGTATAACCGGCAAGAGTTATCGGTTGAAATTCCCTTTTCTTTCCCTAGGTAACCCTCGGCTTACGCTTTGGGACCCAGCTAGGGACAACCTTATTTACCTAAGGAGGGATTACATTTTTGGCTACCTCCACTCGGAATGGCGGCGAAGACAATGATAATGAAAACAAGGACGAAGACTCCTCAGTAGAATTATCAGACCCCTGGGTGGAAGAAGATGATGATCGAACATTCACAGTTTCCTTTTCTCCGGAAAATCTAATACTAGACAAATCCATGATTAAGAAGAGAAGGATCGACAACTCGTACCTGATTCACGAAGCAGAAAAAATTCATAAAATGGAGTGTTCGACCGAGAGCAGAAGCTTCAATAAGGAAGGATGTAAATAAAAGAAGTGAAGACGACATCTCTCCTATACCCTATTTATAGGGCCCAATGCCCATAAGGTGCGAAAACCCCAACCGTTGATCTAACGGCCCACAAGAATGCAACGCTTCATTTCTCACCCCCAACGGCTTTTTTCGCTATAATGGCTGGGATACAAAAAGACATCATGGAAAATGCTCACCTTGAACAACCCAAACCGGTCTAAACATAAGCCTCTTCATGACAACTGTTCGCTCGAGGCTGGGGGGCATGTATACTGGAGGGGGATTTGGTGATCTAGTTAACCGAATACCCTCTAAAACAGATAAGTATTCAGCAACCAATTAACCAAATACTCCCACAACAGATAAGTATTCAGTAACCAGTTAGCCGAATACATCCACACTATAAGCCTTAAGCTTGGGGAATAACCGAAGACTCTCCACACTAGAGAAGTATTCGGCATCATGAAGGCCGGATACTGCGGGTAGTATTCGGATAAGGTAAGATCTGCTAGTAGGATATTACTGAGATAACTAAAGATTAAAAGGTAATTAAGCAACCTTGATTAACAATAACAAATCATCAACATAATCAAGGCCCATAAAAGTCCAAGGGCCCAGTAAGGTTAGTATAAAAAGGAGCACGATCCTCGAATTACGGTAACTTTTGACCCTTATTTTATTTATTATCTTTCATTAAATGCTCTGAACCGAAAGCTAACTTGAGCGTTGGAGTGCCTTTTGCAGGTACCCACCCTTCGTCCTTACAGAAGGATTCGGACGTTAGCATGAGGTATCAGATCAAAGATATCAACTGAAGATTACCTTATTACCCTCAGACAGGAACACTTTTCTTTTGCTTCCACCAAATTTTCTAGTATGATCAGATTCTTCTTCCCCTCCAGTGGTGAATTGTATTCATTTTATCGTACTGGGCAAGAGTGACGATGAATTTGATTGAAGGAGGCCACCAATATTATAATGGTTGTACAATTAAATATGTTGCAAATCCATTGGATTTGGCTAGACTAGAATTGCATGGTGAATTAAAAGGTCAAAAATCTGCAGATTAATGAATCAATTGGAATTTGATTGCATTGTAAAATACATTTAATGAACCAAATAATCCATGACCAAGTAAGTTTTCCAAGGTTTATAGGAATAGTATATGAATCAAATGCATTTATAGATTTAGAACACCACCAACACATAATGACTTTGTTCCATCCCACGTCTCCACTGACCATGTAACCTCCGTCAACAACATCAAGTCATGGAATCGTTCATCTACGATGACAAATTTCTCTTAATCTATGTAATTGAAAGGTTCTCAAGCCCTAGCTTTTAGTTCAACAATCAAAGTCCTAAATCCAATTCCTCGTGTTTGGAGGAAGAAACACACTGCGAGTTCTTATTGTACAATCTATACTTCACTATTTGCATTTGAAAATGATAAAATTGTGCTGGTTGGTTTATTTCCCTCTTCGGGGCGGTTTGCATAGAGTATCCAGAGAACAAGGCAAAGCAAGAACACTGGTAGGGAGGTATTGGCCTCGACATATCGCGAATAAGCAAGATAGGGGAAATTGAAAAAATATCACGTGAGTTACTTAAACTTTTTTTTATTATCTAAGTGAAATAATATTGATAGTAAGATTCAATTAAATGAATGGATGAAATTTGGTATAAGTTTAAAGACTTACACCCGGTATCAATGGATCTTATCCCACACACACACACACACACACACACACAGATATATATATATATATATATATATATATATATATATATATATATATATATATATATATATATATATATATCACTGTTTTGCTTTTTATTTTATCATTAACAGTATTTAATTCCTTGTAACAATGTTAATACCATTCTCTTTAACATATTTCTACTGAGACACTTGTATCATTGGTTAAAATTTATTAGAAATTATAAAATAATGAATAAAACTTAATAAATTTAAAGTAAGACCTACAAAGTTAATGTGATTTCTAATAAATCCCAGCTAATATCAAAGAGTATGTTTAACGGAATACATAGTTACTAAAGGAAAAAAAGAATGGGAGTTCAATTCCTGAACAAAGAAAAAAAAAAGAATGCACTGTTAGCATTTCTCATTCCTTATAATCAACACTGCCCCCAACCTAATACAGCGTAATGGAGAAAACTGGACATTCGAGTCAAAACTAGATGCTGGAGCATTATCTATCACTACGACGGGTGATTTGATGCATCAATACAAACAGATAGTTCTATTGGTTCACAAGCAAGAAAGAAATATAAACTACCAAGAACACAAAGAACTAGAACCAAACAAAGAAATCCAAGAACGCACAACAAACGCAGACCCAAAAGGAAGAGCGTAAAAGATAAATCAAGAATACAACGCAATTATGTGGTTCATCCAATGTGGCCTACAATGGAGATACAATGGAGAACCCCTTGGTTCTGCCCTCACAAGTTCAAGAAGAACTCTTAGCAAATACCCAAGCCTTACACTCTGTTTCTCTCTCCTTTTGCATACCCAGTGTTTCTGTTATCTCTTCACTCACCCCTATATTGCCCACTCACATATAGTTAGTTAGTTACACTTACTTGCACGCACACTAAATAGAGATCCCATGCCCTCTATTTATAGGCTCCAAGTCACTAGGACTTGTAACAGAAATCATAACAGAAAAACTGCCTTATCAGACGATGCGTACAAACTAATGAAACATAACTGTTTCATCTGTCTGAGCCATCAGACGGTCTTGAGTCTGTACCAGATGATCCTCATCATATCGAGCACCCATCAAACTGAACATGCATCAGACTGACCAACCATCAGACTGAACATGGATTTGGAGTCATAGATAACAACTCTCCACCTTAACTCAAAATCTGTAAAGAACGATTCCTTCCACCATAGCACTGCTCCTCCACTTCTGAAATTTTGCTTTAAGAGAAATTAATCAAGTCCAAGCAATGCTTGAACTTTGACCTCGGTGCAAAGACAGAACCAACACCCTTATGCTGGTTTCGACCCTCATAACTACAGTAACATTTGCCGCAGGTTTTACTTTGCCCGGTGGAACTAATAGCTCTAATCCAGGACAAGGCATGGCCCTCATGCTAAATCACGTGTGGTTTAAGCCATTTATTTTCAGCATCAGAATATCCATGTACGGTGCTATTAGTGCTACCATTGTACTCATTTGGGCTCAGTTGGGAGATATAACTTTGAGTCATCTTGCCCTTAAAGTGACAATGCCCCTTTTAGGAATCACTCTTGCAACGCTGTCAGTGGCATTCTTGGCTGGTGTTCACCTTGTTATAAGTCATCTCAGTTGGATGGCAACTGCTTTTCTGGTTTTGTGTGTGATCTGCATTCTCATACTTTCATTGCTCTACATTCTTCTCTGGTTCTTCATATCATCAAGCAATAAAGTATTCCAAGACATATTTTACAAACCTTTTCAGTTTCTGATATGGTTAGAAGAACAAGGTGAAACTGAAGGTATGTAATCACATACTCTTTTTTTTTTTAATTTTTTATACCAATAATCTCATACACACTTAATACCCGAAGTCACTGAACCTTTCTTCTTTTCATATTCAAATTTACCCTTTTGGAGAGTGCGATTGAACGTCATCATCTTTTGTTTTTCATCTTAATTGGAGTAGTATCATAATTGTATGCTATATTCATCAATAGTGGTATTGGAAAGAAGTATCACCGGTATGCGTGTCAATAAATCATATGGTGTTATTATGGACAAATTATTAGGTGTTATTATCTCTTTAATTTTTTTAGTAATTAGAATAAAAATAAATAATAATATATGTATCAAAATAAATATTAATGTAAAACTCTTGTACACTGACCATGTATTACTGATCATGTACAGTTAGTGTAAATTTTTTTATACTATAAATACTGATAAGAATGATTCTTAAGATGATTATTGTCAAAGTAAAAAAACAAAACTTATTATATATGATGACAAATCTGTGTATTTGTACTATGTGTAATTGTCCCCAAATTTTTATCCTTGTAGCAAGATTTGTTGATTTTTCCTACTCTACAAAAATAATCGAGTAGCATGTTTATGTTGTAACACCCTGGCCTATTTTCTTCATATAATGATTTTAATAATTTGTTCATAATTCTCATAAAAAAATAATTTGCTCATAAAAAAATTATTTTAATAATTTAATAAGATGCAGAAATGAATAGGATGTCTTGAGAATTCTAACGATATTTTCGTAAAATTTATGTCATGAGAATTTCTAATGATATTTTATTAAATTTGTTAGAGATAGGGATAAAATGATGATTAGTTGTATTGTAGTAGTCCTTAAAGTTTTCACTAATTAAAATTTTACCCTATTTTTCCTAATTACCATTACTGATCATATTTATTTGTGTCATTAATAGATTAATATGACAAAACTTAGTAGATAAAGCATTAGAATGTACAAATAATTTGAATATTATAATATATTATATTATATTATATTATTATTAATTATTTGCTATATCCTAATCCCTTAAGTGAAGAAAATAAAGAAAAGTAGTTTGTGGAGATGTGCGTCTAGAAAAGAGAGAAGGGAAGGATGGAAGAAGGAAATAAGAGATAAGATCCAAGACTTTAAATTTCAAGCATGGTGATATAGATAGCTACTAAAATCCATCCTGACTGCTATTATATTCTCTTATTCTTGTTTGGTATTAGCCCATTCTCAGTGCAAAATTTGATTCTTGAAACTTGGATTTTTTTTATTTTTATATTTTTTATGATAATGAGATTTTAACTATCTTTCCATGGTTAAATGTATGAAATAAGAATTGTAAAAGCTAAAACTTGGTTCTTTTGATGATTGGATTCCTGAACAGTAGTGATCTTGAGCTCCAGAATGTCTTCTAACAGTAGCTTTTTGATTCCTTGTAAAAAAAGTGAAAAACTTTGTTTTGAGATCTTTGATCATTATGAATACTCTTAAATAATTTTGTTGGAAAATTTTCGAATTAGATGTTAAACCTCAAATATGTCTGAGTTGTCTCTCTCTCAGAACGCTTAGGCATGGAACTTGCCAATGCCTGGATGCCTAGCATCCAAAAAAGCGCACCCTGCCTCAACCTTTCTTTCTTTCTTTATTTATTTATTTTTCTTTCTTTCTTTCTCTTTTTGTTTTTAGGTGTTAGCGAGTGTTTTTTATTTATATTTGTTTAATGCTTAATGATAACTAGTGGCATAAACTATGTGGATATATGCCTATTGGAAAACATAAAGTTACAGCTTGAAAATGTTGAGTTGAACAAGAAATGAATATTGCACGTACATTATTGTCTTCTAAAATGCTAAATGCAAATGGTAATTAGTATGAGATGAAATGTTATTTTATGATCATCATGGTAGTTCAAATTATGATGAATAAAATGATCCTCATGTATTATAGAACTCTTAATGAATTCATATGTTATCCTATATATGATCATCATGGTAGTTCAAGTTATAATGAATGAAATGATCCTCATGTATTTAGCATTCATGAATTCATGGTGGCAATGTTATTAAAGGTACTTGACAAGCCATGATCTTCATGTATGACATTTATATATTGTGTGACCGAATATATATATATATATATATATATATATATATATATATATATATATATATATTGCTAACATATACACATGTTTTTTTATTATAAGTCTATTAGTAAGCTACATCATTGGTGTATTTTAAGATAATTTCTAGTTATAGTTTGCTAACGCACTTATACTAAAAAACAAATATATGTACATTAACAAATCCCACAAGCATTTGTTAACGTACACATACTTATTTTTAGTATGAGTGTGTTAAGAAGTTACACCATTGGTGTATTTTAAGACAATATCTAATTATAGCTTGCTAACGCACTTATACTAAAAAATAAGTGTGTGTACGTTAGTAAACCCACACACACACACACACACACACACACACACACACACACACACACACACACACACACACACACACATATATATATATATATATATATATATATATATATATATAAAAGCCAAAAAATACTTTTATTGATGAAGATGTATACCAACATATATAGCACAAGGTGTGCCCAATAGTTGGTATCCAAATGATATAAGTGCAATAAATATTATTCAGTCTTAATGCTCTTGAATATAAGTTATGAAAGGCTGATTCTACAAAGAGGATGATCTCCTACGGTAAGTTTTAGGGATCACAATCCATAGGCAAGGATATCACCTTTGCAATGAATATTCACAATTATGCAATGTTACAATATATGTGAGCATCATTGTAATGAATTGTATTTGATTCTTGAACGGTTCATATCTTGTCCTTCAATTCAGGCCCTCTTATTTATTAATAATAATTTTAGCTTATAAAAAGAACAGTATATGCCAGCAAAGTAAAGCAAAGCAAGCTATAATGAAAGAAGTTATGGTGCCACATTATTGATATCATAAGTTTACAACAAATTGTTACGACAAGATGCCAATATATGTTTGTGCAATGAAATTGACTCCTATAATTCATTTTTGCTATGTATGTTTTATGATTCACATTATATTGCTTGTATTTCCAAAAACTTTTATATATTCTAACTTAAAGAAGGATGGACTTATCCTATCATGTATGGTTAGGTAATAGTTATAGTTCGATAACTTTGTTATTGAGAACTCATTTTTCACTATTTTGTTTTTATTGTTTATAAGTACTAACTTTTCATATAAGAAGAACTAAAAATGCCGTTGTTGATCTAGTTAGAGTATGCCTGGATAGTGGATCCATATCTCAAGCTATGAGTTTTCTGTTCACGAATTTGACCAACCATCTGATGTTACTAGATATGCGAGGACCTAAAGTAGACGATCACGTGTTATATTTGATGCTTATGACTTTATAGTATTTTGTGTTGTAGTAGATGTCACCTATGGCTGAGGTGTTTGTAAGGCCAACCTATTTTGATGCATACATGTATTGTTCTGTGAACAGCTAGATCATTTGTACCTACATGAGATCCTATATTAGTTTGGTTGTGTGTATTTATTTCGGTAAACATGTGAGAGGATAGTTAGTTCTTTGAAGGGATCGTGTATTTTAGAATTCTTATGGTGTGACTGGTATTATGCGTTATCAGAGAATTTCCATTGCAAATTAAGTTGACATGATTTTCATTTCTTCCACTATGACCTAAAGAACTACTCAAAAAGAAAGAAAGAAAAAAAAAATCTAAGCATAAGATTTCTTTACTAATTATAGATGCCGTAGATCTTAAATGAATTCCAGTGGATGTTAGTCTGTTAAAATTGTTTAAATCGTAAACAAAATTAGGTAGAAATGTTTGTGGTTAGCCTAATTAATAAATTTTACACGAAAATTTTAGATTTGAAAAATAGTTCAAATTGGAAACCTAGATGTAGACATGACAAAAATAATCATACTCATGGATGTTTGCTTAGCCCCTTATGTCCTGACTTAATTTGGTGAGAGGAGCTGATTTGACGGAGTTTAGGATTAGGACTAGATTTTCTTGACATATAAACAATGGAGATGGAAATGGTTTGGGGCCGGCATTTAGGTATTTGCTAAATTCTCTTCATCTTGATAATATAAATTATAAAAGTCAAATCATAAAATTAAGTTTACATGTTGGGACATTACCTGTTATTATACAAAAGATTTAATAGAATGTATATCATTTCGGAGAATAAATTAAGTTCGATACAATACTAGAAATATCTCATTTTCCTGCTAATTTTCCTGTACAAAAAAATTTGCAGGAATATCTTGCGAATTTTCCTGTGAATTTTATTTCGCAAGAATTTTTTGCGAATTTTGCTGCCACTACATTCTGCGAGAAATGTTTATGTTTCCTGCCTATTTTTGTGCAAACTAAAATCCACAGGAAAAACATAATATTATTTTAATAAATTTACGAAAATACAGCACTGGAAGGCTCGAGTTTGCACAAAAACTATACCCAAGCTCTGTTTTATCTTTCTCGGTAAGCACAAGCTTCTTCTTCCACATTTCATCTTCGAAGCATATAAATTCTGTGTCTTCGTCTTCCGCAACCATTTCTCAATCTCATTTTTTTATCTCGTTCGTTCTTTGCTCCTTGCAAGAGATAAGTTTCTCTCTCTAAGGTTTCTCTTATTCGCAACTTCCACTTTCCTGAAGAATTTGTTCCTCAGTGTTGTCTCTCTTCCATTTTGCTCTTTCGCTCAATTGATTTGAAGCTCCAGGTACCAACCCTAACCCTAGCCCTCTTCTCCATGCATTCTCGATTTCATCTATCGCAAGCTTTTCTCTCAATTTTCTTATTCTGTTACTGTTCAATTTCCACGCTTCTTAATCCCCTGACTGGATCGATTCTCTGAAAATCAAATACGCTCCAATTTGGATTGCTCGTAACCTTTTTTTGAATTTTTTTTTTCTTTCGAGTCTTTGCTTTTGCTTAATTGATTCAGCCAATTAATTGTGTTATTGTGTAGTTATTTTTTGCTTATTTTTGGAAAATTCCTCTATTAATCTTAAGTTCTGAGCGTTTAGATGTACCTATTGAAGAATTCAGAGAGAACCTCAGAAAATTTGCTCTACACTTCATTGTTAAATCATGATAGTCACTTATCAATCATGAACAGGGATAGGAGAAGCATAACAGTCATGCAGAATTGTGTTTTCACTAGCTTTAACTTCAGTCATGCAAGATTATGTAGTTTCTGATCTAAATGCTATGTATCAGTTGGACATAGATAGATACTGATCTAAGTGCTTTACTTGGTCTGAATTTTTACTTCAGGCATCCTATCATCTAATATACCATACTAATACATTTCCACGAGCTTTTTTGGTTCCAGGAATATGTTGAATTTCACAACTTGAGTATGAATTCATGACTGCAACCAAGTATACAAAGACATTATTTCTTGCTTTATTGGACTGGAAGTGCAACACTTGCTAATTTCAATTTCCTCTTTTGAATCTGTTATGCTTTTGATCTACATGAAAAATATAGGTCAACAAAACTTGTCTTCAATGATAATATTCAGGTAAGAAATTCCTTTCTTAAATAATGAATTTAGATATTTTGGCAGCTAATAATTATCTCTTATATTCTATCTACTTCGTTGCAGGGAACAATGTCAGTGGTCCTTGCAGGACTATTTGCAGCTCTGAAGTTGGTTGGGGGAAGCTTGACTTCATCATTAGTGTTTAAGTTAATCATGATAAATTAATATTTGCATTGTAGAGTAAACTAAGAGAAGCTAATCCTGAAAATGCACTTCTTGAGAGCATGTTTTCCTCTAGCTAGGGACATTGTGACAAGTAACACTACAAGTTGTTTGACTAAAAGGTTCTGATTGCAGCAAGTAGAGGCATGATCACAAATCAAGCGACACCTGTTCAATGCTCACTCAACGTGCCTTGAAAGAAGTATGCCAATATAAATGAAATTAGTTTGCTTTAAGATGTCCATTCCTAGCATGGGACAGATCTAATTTTGTTTTCTTTTGACAGGTTGGGATAAAGTTTATGGATTTGTTTAGCTACTTGATTCCAGTTTACGAGATAGAGCCTATTGAGAAAATTACATATGCATATCTTGATCAATACCTATGGTAATTTTTCTAGGTATAGACATAATTTCTATAATTTGTTTCCCCCCCCCCCCCCCTTTTAATCAGTTTGCTTACTTCATCTGTGTCACAGTACAAATATGAGGCCAACTTCTGAGATTATCATTCTTTTTTAGACTTCTCAACTTCTGTTTCTTGTGAATATGAAATGTGCATTTATTTTGTATGTTTAATCTTTCAGAGTTGTTTTTTATACTATTTCCTTGCTTTTTCTCCTTTTTCCTGTCTTTTGTAGATGAACAATGCAAGGCTCCCAATCCCTGTACATAGACCCTATGGGACAACCAAAGCTGGAACATTACCTTCTACTTCAATAGTATGCTTTATTTATTTATTTTTAAATTTTTGTGTGTATTTATAATAAGGATGTATTGGTGGTTTTCTCTAATTCATGATAGGTATAACGAGTTTTTACATTGGCGTTTTTTGTTCTAATTATTTGATCCTATTTCAGCCAGTGCCCCAATCTCAAAGTCAAACAAATAGTGGTAGAAAATCCAATGTCTGTAGTCAATGTATGAATTTTTGGCTTGCTGAAAATTTATTTATCTCTTTTTATGCTTTATGCTACTACCATTGGTTTTCAGGAAATGCCTAGTATGTTATCCTAAAGAGTGTTTAATGCTAGGTGCTGAGCCATGTTCCAACACTCAAGAATAGAGAAAAAGGTATTCTGACAGCAATATCCCCACCTCCCTCTTCTCATTTAGTTTTTGGCTTTTAGTTGTACACACTATTATTGTTTTGTGTTTAGTAATAAAGTTTGGTTCAATTCTTAATTTTTTAGATTTCATTATTTTCTTTTTTACACAAACCTATTTTTTTGTTGTGTATGCTCATCTTGCCAATCAAATATAATAATATACTCTATTATACTGTTGAAGTTTTCATTTTGAACAACCTGGACTGCTTTGATCTTCTGAAATCTTTAATTTGCAGGATGAATTCTCTGGGAATGGATCAGGAACTGTTGATCAAGGTCATCTATGTTTCATGAGAAGCAGTCTCAGGTATTGTTGAAGTTGTGTTATTTTGATAAGAAATTGATAAGTTCTTATTGTTGTTTAGTACAATCACAAACTGAGAATTTTAATTAAATGTGGTCTAGCAACAATTAGGAAGTTGTGCGCTTAATTTGATTGTGGCTCGACACAGGTGTCTTTTTTTATTTCCTCAAATCTATTTAATGAAAATTAATTATCCTACCTGTGTGAAATTATAAATGTTCTGTTTCTTGCAGGATTCATTTGAAATTCTTTCAAGACAACGTGATATTGAAATGGGATAGGTTCTGATTATGGTTTTTCTCATCAGATGCACAATAACCTAAGGCTGCAGCCACAAGTAGTGAACCATGATGAGATCCAGTTGCCTCAGGAATAGACTTATTGAGCTATCGTTATTACTAGTTATCCTTTTTTGGGGTTTTGTTGAAATGGGTGATACTTTTAATTAGTTTTTTATATTCTACAGAAGAAATTAAGGAAATACTGTTTGGTTTGGAAAAAGGAAATATAGTTTTTTTTTTCTTTCTGGGGTTTATCTGTAGATGAAGGTAAAAAATAATTTGGGGGATCTCTGGATAAAGCTATAAATGCACTCAGCGGTAGAAGCTGAAAATATTAGTGACATCATATATCTGATCTAGACATCCAGTGACAAACGTATGCACTTGCAACTTAAATTTCAAGGTCTAATGTTAGGAATCTATATATGCATCCAAGATATAATTTATTATTAATATACTTTATAATTTCAATATCAACGTTGTCGTGGGCACTGCCAAATTATAGATCCACTACCGAATTAGATATAATTTCAACGTATAAAAGCATCATTATTATTATTATTAATATAACTTATAATATAATTTATTATTATTATTATTATAAATTTAAAATAAATTTATAACTATATTAATATTTATAATAACATGATTTATAATGTTATTGATATTTTATAAATTAAATAAAACTTTCAAGGTATCATTAAATAAATTTATATTAATATTTTGGAAAATTATGAAAATATTTTAAAAAATTATATATATATATATATTTTTTAAATTTGCAGGAAAATTACCTGTGGAATTTCCTGCGAATTTAAAATCCCCAGGAAAGTTACTTGCGGATTTTAAAATCTGCAGAAAACTTTCTGCAGATTTTCCTGTGAATATTTTTGCAGGAAAGTTTCCTGTGGAAAAATACGTAGGAAACTTTCCTGCAGATTTTGTTTTGCAAGAAAATCCGCAATTTTAAATCCGTAGAACTGGTTATCCACGAAGGAATTACTTGTGGATTTGAATCCGCAGGAAATGTGTTTCTGGTGAATTTTTATGCAAAATCCACAGGAAAATCACCATGTAATAAGATAATGGTTTAAATACTTTTTTAGTCATTGCAATTTAGCGCTTTTTTGCTTTTCGTCTTTGCAATTTTTTTTTTGTTTTAGTCCTTGCAAATTATGTTTATTTACTTTTTCGTCATTAAAGCGATTTAGATAATGCTTTTTTTATTGTTCATAACACTTTTTTCACTGTTCAAAACGTTGTTTAAACCGCTTTAAGGATGAAAAAGAAAACAAACATAATTTGCAAAGACTAAAACAAAAAAAATTGCAAGGACGAAAAATAAAAAAATATTAAATTGCAAGAACTAAAAAAATATTTAAGTGTAAGATAATTTCTAGTAGTGGTGGGACAAATGGGCCATTGGTTTCAAGGGGAATGGGAAACAGATTTACTAGAAGAGTTCACAAAACTGTTGAAAATTAATTAGGTTAAAAGTGAATGAGTTGGACCCTCATGGAAGTGTGCCCAGTTGATGCAGACACATTTGTCAATAAGGTGTGGCATAAGGTGGTTCCGCTGAAAGTGGTGTTTTTCATCTGGAAACTTGTACAAAACAAAATCCCTACGTATAAGAGCTAATCTCTTCAAGAGGGGATTATAGCATCAAAGGCTTCGTTGTGTCCGGGATGTGGAGACGTATTTGAATCCACCCTCATCTTTTTTTTTGAGTGCTCTCATTTTGCCATGGTTTGGGGGGAGTGTTTTAAGTGGTTGGAAATTTCAACTGTGTGCATAATGACAGTAGACAGCACTATATGCAATTTGAAGGGTTAGTGTGGCACCATAACATAGGTAAAGATAAGTGGCATATCATTTGGCATTCTTTTCTGTTGGCTATTTGGAGGGCCAGAAACAAGTTAGTGTTTGAACCATAAGGATAGGAATTGCTGACATTGAGGAGTAGTGCACAAAAATGCAAGCATGGAATTGGGTTAAATCAAGATCTAAGGGGTTCAGTTATCCAGTTTCATGCTGGTGAGGTGACCCTGGGTATGTTAATAACTGTTATCTCTCTGAAGGCTAATGTTGATGCATATAATCTTTATTACTAATGTGGATTGGTGCCCAAGCAAAAGTGGCTGATCGGTAAACAGATAAGGGCATTGTTTATTTGCTTCGCCTGGTACGTTCTGCCAATGCACATCAATTGTGTTTTGTGGCTGAGTTTGGAACAGAAATGGGACATATATTAATGCTAAAGTGGTGCGAATATGGTCATATAAGGAATTATGTTTGCTGAAGTGATGCGAATTTAGTGAAGATTGTAATTGTGGAGCTTGATGCATAGGAATGAGATAAGAAAAAAAAAAAAAAAGCATGGTATGTGGTGTGGTAGATCAGTAGATGGATATTGACATTTGCAGGCTGATATTGTCAAGTAACGGAGTGTAGGGGTCTAAGGCTGGTTATGGTGTTGTCTTCACTAACTGATGTATCTCCAATTCTCCATGAGGGAGTTACAAGTTTGGGTAAAATATTTGTGATCGGACGAAAAATCAATTCCACTGCATCACCAAGAATCCAAGATGAACACCAAGCAGGGGTTTTTTCTCAGGGTGATCTCAGGAGGTGTGCATTTATGGTGCCCAGCTGAATTATGGAGATGACAGGCTTTTCTGGATCTGTTTCTGGTTGATGTATTGCTTTAGATGCAAGTATTGACATGTTCGGGGGAAGCCACAAAATTTATATACAAGGATATGAAAGGGAATGGAAGATGTTTGTGCCTGTATTGTACATGATATAGGCTTTTATCAGAAATCTCAGAGGAGATGGTTTGAGAAGAAATACAAGTAACACCAACTTGATGAGGCCAAATATCATAGAGCTCAAAATATAGGAGAGGAGTACCATAGAATAACATTGTGTAAAATAATTGATTAAAAGATACAATTACACTAGGTAAGTGCTCTATATATAGAGCTTATTCTAACAAGTTCATATTACTCCTAACACCCCCTCGCAAGGTGATAGTAGTATCACCATTATCACCTTGAATTACAAACAATGAAGAAAAAAAAAAATAGATGTAAAACATACTAATATGAGATCCAAACAGTAAAACAATTGGGCCAGACCCAATGCTGAATAAGTGGGAAAAAAAAATAAAGGCCCCAAACAAATAAAGCCCACATTCACAATCCCAATTCCTGAGTTGTGCGGCCCAACATGTGTCCCAACAGCAGCCTCCAACGACGTGTTTGGGCACTCAATCAACCTTCTCGCAAACTAAGGAATTCGAGCGAGCAGAGTGCGGCTATGGCGAAAATAGAGACAAGAGTTTTCATCGAAAGAGGAAAAGCGTGGATTGATGAGGACGGCGTCGTGGTAGAGGTCGCCGACATAGGAAGACGCCGGAGCGGTGGCAACTGCGCACCACCTGTTTCAGATGAAAGAGAAATCCACGGTGGATCTGGTGGCTTCGGCGGCAGAGAAGGCGGCGATGACTTCGCCGCCATTGATGACTGATACAAGAACGGCAAACAACGATCTCCACCGGCTGAATTTCTAACAGCTTTTATGTTAGATGTATTCTGTTTGGGATGACTTGACATAATGACATTCACATTATTTCACAGTTTTGTAAGCATTGGGTCACAACTTAATTATGCATTTATGCTATTCAAAAGATTGTTGAATTGGTGAAAATAATTGCTGAACTGCATAGAGGCATTCTCTTTGATTGGTGGAATTGGTTCGGTACGGAATATACATGTCATCAGCACATAATCCTAATTTGTTGGGTGGGATATCAGTGAGAGTTATCCTCGGTATTATGTCATATTTTGGTGGGGATGTTTTCTTTTTGGCTTTCTCTCTTTGTATTGTTTTCTCTGTATCTTTTTGCTTAATTTGTATGTCTTATGCTCACTTAAGCCTTTAATAATAATTTGGTTTTTTCAAAAAATAAAATAAAATAAAAAGTTTACATGTTTGTATTAAGGTTCTTAACATTTATTTTTATGCAGTGATATAAAAAATTGGACCGTGTTTACATGTTTACATATAAAAATGAAGTTTATATGTAAACATGTAAGCACGGTACATATAGAAATGAAGTTTATTTCATCAAAAAATATATATATATATATATATATATATATATATATATATATATATATAAATGAAGTTTACATGTTAATTTGTGAAGGTTCTTCCCTGCACCCATTCTTTGCTGCCATGTGCAACGGAGATTCTCCATACTACAACAGTGATACAGATAAACCTTTTCAGAATTACAAGATAATTACTGGAAGTCTAGATTATACATACTTATATTCTAAGAATAACTTGAGTAAAAAAATTGACGAGTACTTACCATATTCTTGGCCTCCATCTCAACCCTATCTAGTCCCTTTTTTTTTTGGTGGAAACCCTATCTAATCTACCATATTCTTGGCCTACCATCTCAACCCTATCTAGTCCTTGCCAATATATCAACATGAAAGTTAACTCTCTCAGTCCTATTGCGACTAGTATAAATATTAAGTAGTGTCTGCACCATCTACATTTATAACAGGTGAAATCCTAAGGCATATAAAATTTCAGAGGATCATATATATGAAATCCTTTAAAGTAAGAAATCAAAATTACAGGTATATACAAGAGCCAAGCAACAAGCTTATTACAAAGGAGGAAAATGATTGTTAGACACCTTACACCTTGGAAGAGAAGAAGGAGATGAGAGATAAGTGATTGATTTAATTGGTGATGTAATATGATAAGAAGAGAGAAATAGAGAGAAATTAGAGGTGTTGACAAGGTGTTTGTAATTTGTGAGTGTTCAAATATCATCACCTTTTGAAATTACACCCCCACCTTTTTAAAACCTTTAACAGTTGAATCTCAAAAGGAAGCAATTGGAGAAACAGATTGTCAATATGATGATGCCCTCTTGTCCCTTTACGCATATTTCAAATTTGTCACAAACTCCAAGACGAAAATCCAACAAATTAATGATAAGCAAATAGAAGCCATAAATAAAATATTCCTTTCCCACCGATTGGATCAATTACGCAATAAGGTTTGTTTATTTTTTCTATTCTCTTTGTCTGCATTTTTTCCTTCTTTTGTTTTATTCTTTTTTTCTTCTTTCTCCTGATTATTGTATTTGTTAGTACTATATTGGAGTGAATTATCTTTTTTTAAATAAAAAATCAATTATGTGATTCTTTTTGTTTTTTTTAACACTGTTTAGATGCCCGATCATTGAACTCTGATGCGCATCACACTAAAGCCACATTAGAAACAATAGATAGCTGTGAATTTATAATATGTGCTTGAATTGGGAGCAGGTATGCACAAAGGTTTTTTCTTTTTCTATTCTCTTCATTTGCAATTTTTATTTTCTTTTTTTCTCCTTTTTCCTTCTTATTTTTGTTATAATGGAGTTTTTTTTTTAAATCAAATGTATGATTATTTTTCTTTTCATCTTTGTTGTTTAACCATGTGTTTAGGTGCTCGATCAGCCAACCTTAACGCACATCGCACTAAGGCTACAATTTAGCCTTTTGTTTTTTTGCATAAATTAGACATGGAAATTTCATAATATGTGCGCGTATGTGAATTGAAACCAAATAACCACAAAGGGTTTTTCTTTTTCTATTTTCTTCTTCTGAATTTTTTTTCTCTTATTTATTTTCCTTCTTTTTCTTCATTTTTATGTTTGTTATATTGGACTGATTCTTTTTTAAATTATTTTTCATTTAAGAAACTTTTAAAAATTATTTTACTTTTACAAATTTTAAAAATTATTTTTTTATCATCACTTTTTTTCCCTTATCTATTATACTATATAAAAACTGTTTGGCAATTTGTCACATGACTGAATAGTGCTCCACTTTTTTTTTTTTTTTTTTTGTATAATTAGGAGGTATTCCCCCTTCCACCGGGTCGGCCCATTTTTGGGGTAAAGTGAAGTGACACCTTCAGTTGCGAGTCTTGCGACTCCATGTCCAAGCCAGGATCGAACCCCACTTTTTGTTTTTTTAACATTTCACTTTTTTTTTTCTTTTTTTTTATTTCAAAAAACCATGCAATGCACAAGTTATATTCCCAGAATCACATTCCTAATAATATTATGACTAGGAACATTATTCATGGGTATATTTAAAAATGTGTTTGATTACATTTTAATGTCATTGGAAATATCTTTTAAATTTTAAAATAATTTAAATAAAAAATAACTAAAAATGGAAGTTACTAGTATATTAGAAAATAACTTCCCTTATTCCCATGGGAATATCACTTTTCCATTACTCCGATCAATGGAATAAAAGTGTAGGGAAGCATGGTAAAAGTGAAAGTTTATAACTTTCCCAAGAATCAATAATGCCTAGAAATATTTTTTTAAAGCTTGTAAGTTGTAACAAACATGAGAATTTACATTCCCATGGTTTTAACCCTTTATCTCCTCTTGATTTGTTACATTTGCCTAATGTTGATTCTATGTTGAATAGAGATGTACTTTCCAAAGTTACTTTTGTTAGGAACTTACATGAAAAGGTGAAGGCACAAATTGAAAGGAAAATGGAACAATATGCTAAACAAGCAAACAAAGGGAGGAAGAAGATGGTGCTTAAACTTGGTGATTGGGTGTGGGTGCACCTAAAGAAGGATAGGTTTCCTTCTCAAAAGTAACCTAAACTTCAAGCTAGAGGCGATGGTCCTTTTCAAGTTCTTTAACGCATCAATGACAATGCCTACAAGATAGACTTGCCTAATGAATATGGTGTGAGTTCAAGTTTTAATGTTAGTGACTTGTCTCTTTGTGATGTAGGTATCATTGATCCAAATATGTGGTCAAATTCTTTTCAAGGAGGAGGGGATGATATAGGACTATCTAGAGAGACCATGGATGAAATGACTTGAAGGGAGCTTGCATGGATTGAAAGGACCTATGATTAAAGCAAAGAGCAAGCATATTCAAGAGGAATTGCACAAAAAGATCAATTAAGGACTACTTATGCTAGCCAAAGGTGATGGAGCAGCAAAGGAAGTGAATTGAGCATCTTGGAAGGCTTTTAGTGTCTCAAGGCTCGCTCAAGCGAAGTTAGGAACTTAATTAAGCACAATTGGGACAGAGAGCAACCATGTGAGTCTACTGAGACTCACTTAAGCTGGCTAACGAACTTGCTTAAATGAGTGGTCATGCTCTTTTTAATGAGCTCAGTCGGTAGCTCTCTATTGTTGTTTCGCAAATCAAGCAAGCCTCCTTGCTTGCTTTAGTGAGTCTTGACAACGAATAGTGCTATGTGTTTTAGGAGATTTTGCGTTTTAACTGTAATAAGTCTATTAGTGACCTTAAGTTGTGTTTTTGTGAGGCCCAAGCGCTCTTAAAAATGTTTAGGACCTTTAATTAGAGCCAAAGCTATATATAGCTTGGTTTTCCCTCTTTGTAGACACTTTTGTAGAGGTGTCAAAACGAGTTGAAACCTGGTAACCCAACTCGGCTCACCACCGGTTCAAGCCGGGCCAGGTTGAAAAAAAGGAAATTTTAGTGATCTCGGCCCAATTTCAACCCAACTCACTTAACTCACGGGCCAAATGGATTTGATTCGGGTTGAGTCGAGTTGGCCCATTTAACTCACCTAAATAAAAATTAAAAAAAAAAAAAAGAAAAAAAACAACATACAAAAATATGAATACGATTCTCATTTGACAAAGAAAGGCACAACAACTTCCTTCACAGTTAAACAAAAAGAAAGAAAGAATAAGCTAATAAGTTAATACAACTTAAGAAAGAAAGAAAGAAAGAAAGAAAGAAAGAAAGAAAGAAAGAAAGAAACGTTATTGAATATGAAACTATCTGCCAAAGGCACAACAACTTCGTTTCACTTGATTTTTGCAATAAAAAATCTTAAACTGTCCACTAAAGAAAAAATGACTTTTTTTATAAAAAAAAATGTTAATGATTTTTCTCTTTTTTTTTTTGGTGTTTTTTATTTCTAAAAATTTGGTGAGTCAACCCATCTAATCCACCATGGGCCACCAACCTATGGTGGGTTGAGCTGGGTTGAAATTTTCTTAGTTCACCACAAGGTGAGCAGGATTGGGTTGACTCGTTTAAAGCCTCCACCCGTGGTGAACTTTGACACCTCTACACTTTTGGAATCACTATTTGTTAATTATAAGCTTTGCTTATATGAGAGAGTTTAGTGCTCTTCTTAGTTCTTGAGACTTAAGAGAGAAAATTGATTTCTCACATTCCAATGGATGGGTTGCGTCATTGTTTAGTGGGATCTACTCTCTACATTTTTTTTATTCACAATATTTGAACCCAGACTTTGCTTAAGGGGATCGAGCTCGGTTTCTCTTGAATCGATAATATAATATCTTCTTATTGAGAAATGCTAATTCCTCCGACTAGTAGTGGCCGAAAAAAGTATCCGAACCATTAAAAACGTGACATTTGTACCTGATTTCACTTTAAAATATTCATTCATTTTAAAATTAGTTCTCTTTCCAACTTTACCCTTTCCCCCCACGACCACACCTTCTCTCATTGATACCTGACAAACTTAGTGGTTGTGGCTGCTCGTTGATGTACTTGGGGATGACTCGATGAGGTAGAAGATGACGAAGCCTTGGCGATGATCCAGTGGACAGGATGCACTATGAGACCTTCGAGCCCACAATGACAAGCGGAGGTTCTGCAACTCCATCGACTCGGTGAGACCGCGTCCTCCCTTGTAGTAGGTGTCTGCCACCACCGGCGAAGTATGAGTTTTTTCATTTGCTCTTTGTAGAGAAATGGCTCCCAATCTCGTGTTTATATCAATAACTATCAAGAGATATGTGGGAATAGATCAGAGAATTATGTTCATGAACAATCATGGAACTCAGGAAGATCATTGATAAGAACTCATAGCTCCAATGATTAAAGGAATGACAATGTTCTTGAAATTGATTCTGGAAAACCACACTTCACACTGAAGCATAACAACCTCTTTTACTCCACAGGTTATGATCATTATAAAAATTGTTTGAACGACACAAAGAAGTTGACATCTCTAGATTCTCTGCAAGCTGGTCAGAGTTTGTGTTGTGAAGAAAGGGAAAAAAGACACCTTTTTAGCTGCTTTTCATACAGTTTTTAGGATGAATTCAGCAAAGATGCAAAATTGTAATGTAATAGACTAGAAAATCAATGTTAATATTGTGCAGCTTGAGTTTTTCCCTGATCAAATCAAGTCAATAATCTGATACAAAACCTTTTAGTTTTATAGCCATTCTTAAATTATTGAATTTTTTGTTAGATAATCTTAATCTGATACAAAGCCTTCCCATCAGCTCTTGCAACTTAGCAACACATCAATTTCTCCATTCCAATTCCCGTCATATCATTATCATTATAAGCTTTACGTTTCCTTCATACTAGGCAGTTACCCGTGCGTTCGCACGGGTCGCTTTAATTTCTATATATTTTTTGAGATGATTTATGTATATCATCATTTGCTTAAAAATAAATATTAGATATATATTTGTTGCTCAGCAACAATAAAAAAAATCAAAACATGAATGTTCAATAAGAATAATAGAGGCTGTCAACAAAAAAAAAAAAAAGAATAACAGAGCAAGAATGATTGACCTGGTTAATGTTGCATAAACTATGTTAAAATAGTAACTTGAAACATATTAAAAAATTTAGTCTAACAACAACAAATGTCTCTGAAAGTGTTAATAAGAAGAAAAAAAAACAGCAAAAATAGCACAAGATATTCATGCATTCGCAGGGTCACTCATTTTCACGCATGTTTGAAATACACATGTTTATAAAATTAATTTTTTATATTGAGACAAATGTAATTAGTTGTTTAAGTTTTCCAAAAATGCGAAAAGAGTTAGAGTATTCAAGCAGAGAAAATATATTTAGTTATAATCTCATAGATATTTCTTATTTCATTTAAAATATTTATAAAATTGTATGAAAAATTTATGTTTAAAAATTTATATAGATTTTAATTTATGTTTAATTTTTTTTTTGTAATTTTGAAATGTAAAATGATAAAATAATTCATTTATTTTACAACTATATTGCAAATATTTATTCTTATTTGCAAAATTTTAAATGATATTTTTTTCCTTATTTTTAATAAATTGTGGGGGCATAGTAGAGGATGAATAGTTATTGGGGTGCCAACATAGTTCAGATGTCAAGATTCTATTTTGATATTATGCACTCCATTGGCTTTATTAGAAAAAACTATATTGCAAATAAAAAAATATTAATTTTATAATATTTATAGTTTATAAACAATACTTCAAATAATTTAAAGTCTAAGAATTAATTAAATTAAATGCAAACTTTTTGAAAACAAATATTAATTACCAACATGTTGATTTGAGTGAAATTGAGATTGAATCCCCTAAGTAAGGTCTTAGATTCGAGTCTTATGGTCGAAAGATCTTGCTAAAGTCAATGGATATATAAATGATAGAACTTTAAAGTTAGTCATGTAACTTTATCATATAGAAAAAGATAATTTCAATCAACAACATAGTGACAATTATTAAACATAGAGTCAAAGTATTATTTTGTATAAATATATTAACTAATTAGATTTAAATAATTTTTTAGTATAAAAACTTTAATCACATAATATAAATATCATTAAAAATATTTATTTATGAAATTATTTAAAATTATTTTAAATGATTTTTAAGTATAAATATTATTTTGTAATAAATATATTAACTAATTAGATATAAATTAAATTTAGTATAAAAATTTCAACCTCGTAATATAAATATTATTCAACAAAATATTTATTTATTAAATTATTTTATACAATTTCTAAGTAAAAGTAATTTTGTAGGATTTCAAAGTAAAAATAAATATTGTTGAGTCTTTGATATGCAACTATGTTAAATACTCACAGAAAGAGCTTTGTCGCCCAAAATCGTTCACCCATAACAGTGTTAAGCAAGATTGTCTTCTGTGAATGATACTTGTGGTTTGAAATCGTTCACCCATAAAAATAAATTTAGTTAATTAAGTTATAATTAGTTTAATAAGTAATAAGTAATTATAGAAATTTATCATTCAGTTAATATAATAATCATATCTTTACATAATATTGAGCATATTATGATATTAAATATTTCAAGAAAAATTAAATATCGTCAACAAAACTACAATAATTTTTTTGTTTTTATAAGTGCTAATATAAATTATAGAATATAAATTTTTATAATAAAAGACATAAAACAGTAATATATTGTAAATTTATTTATTAAATTATAATTAATTTGAAGTAATTATATAAATTTATCATTCATTTAATATAAATAACATATTTTTATGTAATATTGAGCATATTATTATATTAAATATTTCAAGAATATATTTTTTTATAAATAAAAGATATAAAACAATAATATAATAAAAATATAAATAATATAGTGATATAAATCTATAAAAAGTATAAAATAGTACAAGTTAAAAAATAATGACAATAGCAAGGACCAAATTTCCTTATGCAAATAATAGCAAAAGGAAAAAAGAATAAAAAATGAAAAAAATATTTATTATGTATTTATGTAAATGATTTTAACATTATCATATATATATATATATATATATATATATATATATATATATTAATCAACAAAACCTTATATAGATAATAGGAAAGAAAAAAGAAACAGAAAAAGAAAATAAACAAAAAACACAAAAAGGTAAAAGAAAAAAAGAGAGAAAACGAAGTTTTGAAGGAAAAAAAATTAATGAGAGAATGTCATGTGTCCTGACAAAAGTTATCCTTTCTTATATAGATAAATAGAATATATTAATATAAAATTTACTTATAAATTATAATTAATTTGGATAAGTAATTATGTAAATTTATCATTAATTTAATATAAATAATAACATATGTATATGTAATATTTAGCATATTATTATATTAAATAATTCAAGAATATAAATTTTTATAAATAAAAGATATAAAACATTAATATAATAAAAAATATATAATTAATATAATGAAATAAATCTATAAATAAGTATAAAATAGTACATGCTTAAAAATAGTGACAATGGCAATAGAAAAGAATAAAAGAAATAGAAAAAGAAAATAAAAAACACAAAAAGGTAAAAAAAGAAAGAAAGAAAGACAGAGAGAGAAGTTTTGGAGGGAAAAAATTTAATGAGAGTGACATGTGTCATAGAAGGATTCCCTCTTCCTATAGATAATAGATAATAGATAAATAAAAGACATAAAACAGTAATATATTGTAAATTTATTTATTAAATTATAATTAATTTGAAGTAATTATATAAATTTACCATTCATTTTATATAAATAATAACATATTTTTATGCAATATTGGGCATATTATTATATTAATATTTCAAGAATATATAAAAGATATAAAACAATAATATAATAAAAATAGAAATAATATAACTATATAAATCTATAAAAAGTTTAAAATAGTACATGTTAAAAAATAATGACAATAGCAAGGACCAAATTTCCTTATGCAGATAATAGAAAAAGGAAAAAAGAATAAAAAATGAAAAAATTATTTATTATGTATTTATGTAAATGATTTTGACATTATCATATATATATATATATATATATATATATATATATATATATATATTAATCACCAAAACCTTATATAGATAATAGGAAAGAAGAAAGAAATAGAAAAAGAAAATAAAAAAACACAAAAAGGTAAAAGAAAAAAGAAAGAAAATGTCCTGGCAAAAGTTCTCCTTTTTTATAGATAAATAGAATAGATTAATTACTTATAAATTATAATTAATTTGGATAAGTAATTATGTAAATTTATCATTAATTTAATATAAATAATAACATATGTATATGTAATATTAAGCATTTTATTATATTAAATATTTACGGAATATAAATTTTTATAAATAAAAGATATAAAATGTTAATATAATAAAAAACATAATTAATATAATGATATAAATCTATAAATAAGTATAACATAGTACATGCTTAAAAATAGTGACAATGGCAATAGAAAAGAATAAAAGAAATACAAAAAGAAAATAAAAAACACTAAAAGGTAAAAAAGAAAGAAAGAAAGATAGAGATAGAAGTTTTGGAGGGAAAAAATTTAATGAGAGCGACATGTGTCATAGAAGGATTCTCTCTTCTTATAGATAATAGATAAAAGACATAAAACAGTAATATATTGTAAATTTATTTATTAAATTATAATTAATTCGAAGTAATTATATAAATTTACCATTCATTTAATATAAATAATAACATATTTTTATGTAATATTGAGCATATTATTATATTAAATATTTCAAGAATATAAATTTTTATAAATAAAAGATATAAAACAATAATATAATAAAAATATAAATAATATAATGATATAAATCTATAAAAAGTATAAAGCAACATGTTAAAAAATAATGACAATACCAAGGACCAAATTTCCATATGCAGATAATCGAAAAAGGAAAAAAGAATAAAAAATGAAAAAGAATATTTATTATGTATTTATGTAAATGATTTTAACATTATCATATATATATATATATATATATATATATATATATATATATATATTAATCAACAAAACCTTATATAGATAATAGGAAAGAAAAAAGAAACAGAAAAAGAAAATAAACAAAAAAACACAAAAAGGTAAAAGAAAAAAGAAAGAAAATGAAGTTTTGAAGGGAAAAAAAAATTAATGAGAGAGTGTCATTTGTCCTGGCAAAAGTTCTCCTTTCATATATAGATAAATAGAATATATTAATATAAATTTTACTTATAAATTATAATTAATTTGGATAAGTAATTATGTAAATTTATCATTAATTTAATATAAATAATAACATATGTATATGTAATATGGAGCATATTCTTATATTAAATATTTCAAGAATAGAAATTTTTATAAATAAAAGATATAAAACATTAATATAATAAAAATATATAATTAATATAATGATATAAATCTATAAATAAGTATAAAATAGTACATGCTTAAAAATAGTGACAATGGAAATAGAAAAGAATAAAAGAAATAGAAAAAGAAAATAAAAAACACAAAAAGGTAAAAAAAAAAAAGAAAAAAGAAAGAAAGATAGAGAGAGAAGTTTTGGAGGGAAAAAATTTAATGAGAGTGACATGTGTCATAAAAGGATTCTCTCTTCCTATAGATAATAGATAATAGATAAATAAAAGACATCAAACAATAATATATTGTAAATTTATTTATTAAATTATAATTAATTTGAAGTAATTATATAAATTTACCATTCATTTAATATAAATAATAACATATTTTTATGTAATATTGAGCATATTATTATATTAAATATTTCAAGAATATATAAAAGATATAAAACAATAATATAATAAAAATAGAAATAATATAACGATATAAATCTATAAAAAGTTTAAAATAGTACATGTTAAAAAATAATGACAATACCAAGGATCAAATTTCCTTATGCAGATAATAGAAAAAGGAAAAAAGAATAAAAAATGTAAAAGAATATTTATTATGTATTTATGTAAATGATTTTAACATTATCATATATATATATATATATATATATATATATAATAATAATAATCAACAAAACCTTATATAGATAATAGGAAAGAAAAAAAGAAATAGAAAAAGAAAATAAACAAAAAAACACAAAAAGGTAAAAGAAAAAAGAAAGAAAATGAAGTTTTGAAGGGAAAAAAAATTAATGAGAGAGTGTCATGTGTCCTGGCAAAAGTTCTCCTTTCATATATAGATAAATAGAATATATTAATATAAATTTTACTTATAAATTATAATTAATTTAGATAAGTAATTATGTAAATTTATCATTAATTTAATATAAATAATAACATATGTATATGTAATATGGAGCATATTCTTATATTAAATATTTCAAGAATAGAAATTTTTATAAATAAAAGATATAAAACATTAATATAATAAAAAATATATAATTAATATAATGATATAAATCTATAAATAAGTATAAAATAGTACATGCTTAAAAATAGTGACAATGGCAATAGAAAAGAATAAAAGAAATAGAAAAACAAAATAAAAAACACAAAAAAAAAAGAAAGAAAGAAAGATAGAGAGAGAAGTTTTGGAGGGAAAAAATTTAATGAGAGTGACATGTATCATAGAAGGATCCTCTCTTCCTATAGATAATAGATAATAGATAAATAAAAGACATCAAACAATAATATATTGTAAATTTATTTATTAAATTATAATTAATTTGAAGTAATTATATAAATTTACCATTCATTTAATATAAATAATAACATATTTTTATGTAATATTGAGCATATTATTATATTAAATATTTCAAGAATATATAAAAGATATAAAACAATAATATAATAAAAATAGAAATAATATAACGATATAAATCTATAAAAAGTTTAAAATAGTACATGTTAAAAAATAATGACAATAGCAAGGATCAGATTTCCTTATGCAGATAATAGAAGAAGGAAAAAAGAATAAAAAAATGAAAAAATTATTTATTATGTATTTATGTAAATGATTTTGACATTATATATATATATATATATATATATATATATATATATATATATATATATATTAATCACCAAAACCTTATATAGATAATAGGAAAGAAAAAAGAAATAGAAAAAGAAAATTAAAAAAAAACACAAAAAGGTAAAAGAAAAAATAAAGAAAATGTCCTGGCAAAAGTTCTCCTTTTTTATAGATAAATAGAATAGATTAATATAAATTTTACTTATAAATTATAATTAATTTGGATAAGTAATTAAGTAAATTTATCATTAATTTAATATAAATAATAACATATGGATGTTTAATATTGAGCATTTTATTATATTAAATATTTCAAGAATATAAAATTTTATAAATAAAAGATATAAAATATTAATATAATAAAAATATAAATAATATAACGATATAAATCTATAAAAAGTTTAAAATAGTACATGTTAAAAAATAATGACAATATAGCAAGGACCAAATTTCCTTATCCAGGTAATAGAAAAATGAAAAAAGAATAAAAAAATGAAAAAATATTTATTATGTATTTATGTAAATTATTTTGACGTTATATATATATATATATATATATATATATATATATATATATATATATATATATATATATATATCAACAAAACCTTATATAGATAATAGGAAAGAAAAAAGAAAATACAAAAAACACAAAAAGGTAAAAGAAAAAAGAAAGAAAATGTCCTGGCAAAAGTTCTCCTTTTTTATAGATAAATAGAATAGATTAATATAAATTTTACTTATAAATTATAATTAATTTGGATAAGTAATTATGTAAATTTATCATTAATTTAATATAAATAATAACATATGTATATGTAATATTGAGCATTTTATTATATTAAATATTTCAAGAATATAAATTTTTATAAATAAAAGATATAAAATATTAATATAATAAAAAAAAATAATATAATGATATAAATCTATAAATAAGTATAAAATAGTATATGCTTAAAAATAGTAACAATACCAATAGAAAAGAATAAAAGAAAATAAAAAAAACACAAAAAAGATAAAAAAGAAAGAAAGAAAGAAAAAAAGAAAAAGAAAGAAATTTTAGAAAAAAAAATTAATAAAAAAGTGACATGTGTCATAAAAGAATTCTCTTTTCTTGTAGATGATAGATTCCTTTTATGACACATGGTGATACTGAATGCCAAACAAGCACGCAGGAGAGGAAGCGACAAGGTCAGTGAGTAGATACGTTGTAGCTACGGTGTCGCAAGCCAAAACAACTTTTTTAGGCAGTATCAAAGAAAAATATAAATTACATGAAAAAGAAAAATATCAAATGTCAAATTACATGAAACCGTATACTGTATTTAGCTGATTGGACAGTTGTCAGTTGCATATAAATAGTGTTATGAATTAACAATACTGCACTTTGGTATTGATCAAAGTAACACCTACAACTGATTTAAAGTGAGAGAAGAGTTTGAGAGAAAAGAAAACTTGAGAGAGAAGCTAGTTCTTTTCTTATTGTTAAACCAATGGTGTAGTTACAAGCCTTAAATAGGCTACTACAATCATTCCAACTCATAGTTAATTCTGTTATGAGGAGTAACAGTTTAACTACTCTAACTAACTTCCTCTAACCAGAATACACAAGGAAACATCAGAAACAGAAACTCAAGGCTAAACCAATCCTAACAATTCTCCACCTTGGTTAAGCCTTGAATCAACTACACAATTTTCATAATCTGTACACAATGAAGAAATTTAGGACCAGCCAAAGTCTTTGTCAATGCATCTGCTGGGTTGTCCTCCGTGCTGATCTTCTCTAGGTTCACCCCCCTCTTTGCAATTACTTCCCTTACAAAGTGAAGCTTGACATCTATGTGCTTAGTTCTCTCATGGAATGTCTGATTCTTAGCCAAATATATGGCACTTTGGCTGTCACAAAACACCTTGGCACCTTCCCTCTGGGCCTGCAAACTTACAGCCATTCCCTTCATCCATATTGCCTCTTTTACTGCCTCAGTCAATGCAATAAACTCTGCCTCTGTTGTGGACAATGAGACCACCTTCTACATGTGACATTTCCAGCTGACAGTGTTTCCACAGAACTGAAACACATAACCTGTCAATGACCCCCTGGTGTCAATGCATCTAGCATAATCTGAATCCATAAATCCTATCACATTCCCTTCAACTTCTTCATGTCTTTCATACAGTAATCCAACTTCAGTGGTTCCCTTTAAGTATCTTAGAATCCACTTCAAAGCCTCCCAGTGTAGCTTTCCTGGTTTCCCCATGTATCTACTGACCAAACTTACTGAGTAAGCTAGATCAGGCCTTGTACATATCATGACATACATCAAACTCCCTACTGCATTAGCATAGGGTACCTTCTTCATGTAAGCTGCTTCCTCTTCTGTCTTTGGTGAATTCTTGTGTGAGAGTTTGAAATGCTGAGCCATAGGAGTTGTCACTGCCTTGGACTTGTCCATGTTAAACCTCTTCAGCACCTTATCTATATAACTCTTCTGAGTGATAATCAAGATATCCTTGGTTCTGTCCCTCAGAATCTCCATTCCCAAAATTTTTCTGGCAGGCCCCATGTCCTTCATTTCAAATTCACCCTTGAGCATTTCCTTCACCTTGTCAATCTCCTCCTTGCTTTCACAAGCCACCAGCATGTCATCTACATAAAGCAGTAGGTAGATGATGGATTAAGCATCAGTGTCCTTCAAGTACACACAACTGTCATACTCACACCTCTTGAATCCACTCTGCACAATGAAGGTATCAAACCTTTTATACCATTGCCTAGGAGATTGTTTGAGGCCATAGAGTGACCTCTTTAAAAAACACACTTTGTTCTCATCACCTTCCTTAATAAATCCCTCTGGTTGAGTCATGTGAATTCTTTCATCCAGCTCTCCATGTAGGAAGGCTGTTCTCACATCTAATTGCTCCAATTCCATATTATTTTGAACTACTAGTGCAAGTACCATTCTAATTGAAGAGTGCTTTACAACTGGTGCAAATACCTCATTATAGTCAACACCTTCTCTCTGAGTGAACCCTCTTGCAACTAGTCTTGCCTTATACCTTGCTTTCTCAATCCCTGGAATCTCCTCCTTCAATTTGAAGATCCACTTGCAGCTGACCAGTCTGGTCCCTTTTGGTTTCTCCACCAAAATCCAAGTGTCATTCTTCTGCAATGAACTGATTTCTTCATTCATAGTAGCAATCCAATTCTGAGATTGATTGCTCTTGATGGCTTCATCATAGTTCCTAGGCTCATCAGTCTCAATCTCTTCTGCTATATTCAGTGCAAAGGCAACCATATCAGCATAGCCAAACCTCAGTGGAGGATTGATTGTCCTCCTCTCCCTATCTCTGGCCAATTGATAGTTCTGAAAATCAGGCTGAGTCTGATCAACCTCATCCTCCTGATTTTCAACCTTGACCTCTGATCTTAGCCTTCCTTGGCTCCACCTCCATCAGAATACTATCTGTATTTGATTCTGATTGCTGATCAGTTGAGACCTTCTTTGTGTAGTACATCTCAGCTTCCCTGAACATAACATCTCTACTGATCAGGACTTGAGGCTGACCCTTTTCCTCACACCACAGCCTATAGCCTTTAACTCCTTGAGGGTATCCTAGGAACATACATTTCAGAGCCCTTGGCTCCAACTTCCCTTGCCTTATGTGAGCATAAGCCACATAACCAAAGGTCCTCAGATGTCCTAGATTAGGAGGGTGTCCACTCCACTTTTCTTCTGGAGTCTTCCTTTCAATTGCAGTGGATGGACTTCTGTTGATCAAGTAAGCAATGGTCATCACAACTTCTGCCCAGAAGTGTGCAGAACAATTTGCATCAAACAGAATGCACCTGACCCTCTCCATTATGGTTCTGTTCATTCTCTCAGCTAGTCCATTTTGTTGAGGTGTGCACCTTACTGTCTTGTGCCTCTCAATCCCTTGTTGTTTGCAAAACTGATTGAATTCTCCTGAGCAGAACTCTAAACCATTGTCAGTTCTGAGTTTCCTGACTTTCCTATTGGTTTGAGTTTCAAGCAACACCTTCCATTCCTTGAATTTTACAAAGGCTTCACTCTTTTGCTTGAGTATATAGATCCAGACTTTCCTAGAAAAATCATCAATTATGGAAAGAAAATACCTAGCCCCACTGTGTGATGGCAACCTTGCTGGCCCCCATACATCACTATGGATGTATTCAAGTGTACCCTTGGAATGGTGCACAGCAGTGGCAAACATCAATCTCTTTGCCTTGCCAAGGATGCAGTGTTCACAGAATTGTAGAGATTCAACATTGTCCTTTCCTAGCAGGTTCTGCTTACTGAGCTCCTTCAATCCTCCTTCACTGATGTGTCCAAGCCTTTTGTGCCAGAGACTTGCCTGAGTTTGATCCAACTCAGTGACTGTAGCAGCAGTGCCTTTCAAGATGCTTCCCTAAAGGAGATACAAACCATTCTCCAGTTTTCCCTTCATCAGCACCATGGAACCCTTAGTAATCTTCAGAACTCCACCTTCTGCTTTGCTCACATACCCCTGCTTGTCAAGCATTCCAAGAGAAATTAAATTTCTCTTCAAGTCAGGGACATGCCTCACTTCTTGCAAGATTCTGATTGCCCCATCTGCAAGCTTGAGTTGTATGGACCCAATTCCTCTAATATTGCATGCCTTGTTGTTCCCTAGCAAGACTTTTCCTCCATGACTTTCCTCATATGTAGTGAACTAGTCTTTGCTAGGACACATATGAAAAGTGCATCCAGAATCAAGAACCCATTCTGGTTTGATTTCTGTATCAAAAATACAAAGCACCTCTGCACTTTCATAACCTTCTGAGATAACATCAGCATCACCATGGTGACTTTTCTATTCTGCTTGTTTCTTCTTCTTCTTCTTGTATTCTGGGCATTCCTTCTTGAGGTGATCTTCACTTCCACATAGGAAACATCTCCTCTTCTTGCCTTCTCTTGATTTGCATCTTGCACCTTTCTTGCCCTTGAATTCTTTCTTTTCAGGCCTTCCTCTAGTGAACAAACCTTCTGCATCTTGATCACCTTTTCCCTCTGATTTCCTTCTCAATTCCTTTGTAAACAAAGCTGCTTGAACTTCTTCTAATGACAATGTATCCCTGCCATAGATGAGAGTGCCAGAGATGCTATCAAATTCGTTTGGCAATGATCTCAAGAGCAGAAGTGCCTGGTCTTCATCTTCTACCGTGATTTCAATATTTTCCAGATCAAGAATGATCTTATTGAAATCATCTAAATGATCTTCCAGTGCCTTCCCTGTTGTCATCTTGAGGGTGTATAGTTTCTGCTTCAAGTATAACCTGTTGGCCAAAGATTTGGTCATATACAAGTTCTCCAGCTTGTTCCAAATCGCAGTAGCAGACTTTTCCTTTGAAACCTCTCTCAGCACTTTGTCTCCGAGAGACAAGATCAAAGCATTGTGTGCTTTATCAAGAACCTCCTTCATCTCCCTTTCTGACATTGTTGCTGGCAACTTCTTTTCTCCTACAAGAGCCTGTTCCAATCCATGGTGAACCAGCAGCGCGCTCATCTTCATCCTCCACAGCCCGAAATCGTTCTTACCAGTGAACTTCTCAATATCAAACTTTGCAGACCCCATTTCTTGCGAAACAAGAATCCTCCAAAGAATCGAACCAACCTTGAGCTACTGATACCAATCTGTTATGAATTAACAGATACTGCACTTTGGTATTGATCAAAGTAACACCTAAAACTGATTTAAAGTGAGAGAAGAGTTTGAGAGAAAAGAAAACTTGAGAGAGAAGCTAGTTCTTTTCTTATTGTTAAACCAATGGTGTAGTTACAAGCCTTAAATAGGCTACTACAATCATTCCAACTCATAGTTAATTCTGTTATGAGGAGTAACAGATTAACTACTCTAACTAACTTCCTCTAACCAGAATACACAAGGAAACATCAGAAACAGAAACTCAAGGCTAAACCAATCCTAACAAATAGGAATAATTAAATGTTTGACAGTAAATGGTTGAAATAACTGATTTGGAATTGTACTCGTTTGAGTATTGATATCCATCACGTGGGTGTGGTGATGGTAAAAAGTGTCTGTTAACGCTAGCTAGCTCAATTGTAGCTTATGCATTTTAAAGTTACTTTCTTTTCACGTTTTTACAGCATTCACGCGGTTTCGTACACACCGTCTTTATAAGCTGGAAAACTGGTCTGTCGGTTACGTTGGAATTACGACTGAAACGTTTGAAGTGGAGAGAAGCTTCTAGCGGAATCTCAAAGCGTTCAAGGTACTGAGGACTGTTTTCTCCATATATTATGATTATGATTTTATTATCTTTTACTTGTGCTCTGTTTCAAAGATTTCAGACTACCTGAGTGGCTTTTTCATTCTGTTGCTGCCATTACTCTTTTTCTTTTTGATATTTTGGGAGTTTCTGCCATTACTCGTAAACTTATCCATCAGTATTAGTTCATTTTTGCGTCTAGAAGATACTTATTTTATAATGTGTTTGAATAGGTTGAATTGGGACGGAGAGAAATGAAAAGAAGTTACTTAGAAGAGGTTTAAAACCTTTCACTTGTTTAAACAGAGGGGAATTAGAAGAGATATATGCAATAGTCTCAATCACAACGCCTTTCCTATCTACCATGCTATAAAATGGGACAAATTTTTGCAAAGAATCTCCATCCTTCCCTATTTCCTCCTCTGTCTGCGGATGAATAGAAGCAAATATATGAGGCATATGCAATCATAATCCAAGCTCTATCACCCCCATTTAGTGCATGTTTAGTTTTCAGTTTGAGGCTCAAAAATATGTTTTAAAAATAAAACCGAAAAAATATCATGTTTGGTTTTAGGTTGAGAATGATTCTAAACTGAGTTTTGTTGCAATTTTACTTTGAAACTCAGTTTGACATAGAAGTAAGGGGGATTCTACCATGGGAAAGTGTGGCATGTTTCCCACGGTGGGAAAATTACTTTGAACCATTAGATAAAATAACATTTACATCAACAGTTCAAATTTTTTTCATTTTTTCTTTTTCTTCTTCTCCTTTTCTTTTTCTCTTTTCCGTTTACCCCTTCCTTCTTTCTTCACCTACCTTCCACCGCTTGACCTTCCTCCCCCATGGACAACCACAAACGTCGCCGCCCTTCCTTTGCCACAGACCACCCACAACACTGCCGCAGATGACCGGCCACCGTCGCGGACAACACGATGCCGCGTGAACAACTACGACACCTATATTAATGCCGATGACGCGGATCAAGACACAACACCACCAAACAAAAATACCTTTATGATAATCACAGATCCAACAAAGAGAACAATATCCAGATCTCAAAAATCACCCATTGCCCTAAATTTCCAATTTTTACACAATAAAATTCAGAAAACCAAATGGGGGTAAGGACGCCCTCATCATCATCGTTAGCTATCCCAGCGGCGTCGGCAAGGCGCCCTTATGGCAAGCCTCCGCGAGTCCCGTCGGGGACTCCATTTGCGTCTTCCTCACTCGCGCGCCTCATCGCAGTTGGCCCGGCGAGGTAGAGGATCTCAGAGCTGGCCGGCTCGCACGACGCATTCGGCGCGGTCTGACATGACGAAGGACTCTCAACCTCCAGCTGCCGCCCCCGCTGTTACCGAAGCTGTCATTGTGGAGGCGGCAGCGATGCCACGTTCTGCTTTCCTCCTCCCCCTCAATCTTTCTCCGTCTGGCATTTAGGGTTAGGTTGGTGTTGTAGAAAGAGGGGTAGACTGGGAAAAGTGGGAGAAAAAGAGAAAAGAAAAAAATATCTGAATCGTTGATTTAAAAATAAAGTAATCTAACGGTTCTAAAACATTCTCCCGTGGTGGGAGACCTACACTACTTTCCCACCCTAGAATCCCCCTAGAAGTAAAAGGAGAGTTCTTTTATAAAATTCATTTTGTAAAATGAAATTCATCTAAACTTAAATTTACAAACTTTAATCCATAGCCTTACTCATTTTCTGTTCTACCGCAATGGTTATTTGTTTTTAATTTGTTTTCTATTTTTTTAAATGTATTTTTCTGTTTTAAAAAATTTGTACATGAAACAGCAAAAAAACATTTGTTTTTTGTTTTTTCTGTTCCTGTATAAACATTAAAAAAGGGTGATGGTTTGTAATTAGAAATAAAAGCAGAAAATGAAACAAAAAATAAAATTTTAAAGTAAACGGACTCATCTTCCTCCTTGCACCTGATTATAAAGCAGTGTGCTATGCTATTCCAAAGTGCACTATTTTCTAACGTGAAGCAGCACTAATTTGTGATGTTTGTTTATTGTGGTGGGAGACTTGTGTAGACAACTGTTCCACCTTGCAGTTAACGTTCATAAAATTTTATAAGACATTAGAAAAAGATAAAATGATCTTTTGTTACTATTTCTTATTTTTTTCTTTTTCCTTTTTTTAAATATAATACCAATTAATTGGAAATAAATTTATTTTTTTTATTCTTTCTTTAATTTCATCAATTTATATAGAAAAAGGACTATGCACTAACAGTATAAAATAGTTTTACATTGTCATCCAATCATAAACTACCATGTATGATAAGTTTTTCATAACTTTTACAAAATTATTTTAAAAATAATACAAATCGTGATTTGTGATTGGATGACAATGTAAAACTATTTTACATTGTCAGTACATCATCATTAAACTCATTTATATAATACAAACTTCTAATAAAAAAAATTTCACCAAAAAAAACTTCTAATAAAAAAAATAATACAAGCTGATCTACCTAAAATTTATTTCTATTTTTTTTTTCTTTCTATTTCTTTCTTTTTCATTTTTTTCCTACCAAATTCCTAAAACAAAAGATATAAATGATATGATAAATTAAAGAGTAAATTACCACCCCCTTCCCTTAGAGATGCTAATACTATATTGTCCTCTCCTTTTATGTTGAAATATACAATTTAGTCCATTTAACATAACACCATTAAAGTCAATTACTTTTTCCTTGAGAGATATGAGTATTAGAGTGTCCTCCCTTCTTATGTTAAAATATAGAGTAAATTACATTTCTCACCTTAGAGATGCGATATTACAGTTCCCCTTTGGTTAAAATACATAGTTTAGTTTATTTAATTTAACACTGCTAAAGAATATTCATGATAAGATTTTAATTAAAATATATGGTATAATATTTTTAATTAACTAAATTATCATTCACTCACTCGATAAATATTTTTTTAAAATAAATAATTAAATTTAAAATAATTTATTAAATTGAAAATTAAAAAAGTTATTTTGCATCTTTGTGTAATATATAGTAATATTATATTAATATAATCAATTAAATTTCTTTGAAGACTAATGACTTTCTTGATAACACAATGTGACATCTTAAAAAAAGATAAAAAGAGAGGTAGAGAAGAGAGTATCAAGTTGATAAGGCACATCCAACCCCCAAAGGAAAGAGTTTTTTGTTTCCACACTGCTAGCTTCTTTCTCAACTTCACCATAATTGGCTCCCACATAGCTTCCTTTCTTGGATTTGCCCCAATTGGAATTCCCAAGTAAACAAATGGAATATCCATGACCTTACAATTTAGAATATCCGCAAACCTCCCAATATTTTCCTCTACCACCCTAAGTCCTCCTAAACTACTTTTGTGAAAGTTGACCTTCAAACCCGACACCACCTCAAAACATCTAAGAATAGCATTGATGCATATGATATTAGATGCATTTGCTTCAGCAAAGAATAAAGTGTCATCCGCAAATTATAACAAAAATACTTCCACCCTTTCCTTACCCATCTGGTATCCTGAGAAAGTATTACTCCTCAAAGCTTGTCTCACCATACCACACATACCTTCTGCAACCATCAAGAAAAGGAACAGTGCTATTGGATCCCCTTGTCTTAAGCCTCTTTGAGTGTGAAACTCTTTAGAAGGACTTCCATTAACAAGAATTGATAGAGGTTGACTCCAAGCACCCCTTAATGTAACACCCCGTTACATTAGACACAACCCACACTAACGTTTTATTTGTTTTAGTTATTATAAAACAAGGGTAAAATTTTTGCGTTTATATAAAACATTTATTAACCATATTTAGCATACAGAAAACATTTTATAAAGAACCATAATCTTCTTTTAAATAAACATCAATTCATATTGCAAAATAAATACAGAGAAATTATGTATTAGCTAATCCCAACCCATATATCAAATAACCTTGTCAGAGCAGTACACAATTTCTACCCTAACTCAAATACAGTAATAAGTAAAATTGGCCTTTAAGTGCCGTATCTTCTCGTCAATCTCCAAAATAACCGTGTCATCAAGAGAGCTCGATCGTTGGGCATGACCGTCATCTTCACGTATTCAAATCAACAAGTACATACACATCAAAAGAAACAAAGAGGAGTGAGACTTGATTCTAATATATATATGTAGTACTAATGGTATAAACTACCGTCAATAAATATAATAGCGGGGGAACCTAGTGTCTATCTCGTCATAACATCTCAACCTTTAAAACATAGTATGGATCCATACTCCACAATTGATCAATCACTAATCACAATACCACCTTCGGGAAGTGATGGGGAGCAAGTATACCTCAACCACTGCCATAGTTCCATACCTGTGCAGCTCCACAATCCACATGGTACTCAACACCATTCCCGGTGTCGCTCAATATCATATCAGTATGCATACTCGAATCACAGGGCAATCTCGCCACGAGGTCACATCCCCATTAATCACGAGATATACCCTTCGTGTCATCATGAAGTTGTCTATGCACTTATCGAGGTGTACGAGCTGGCACTATCAGTCCCAGAACGTAGGGGGCTGACCTACCCATTGGGATGTCACACATTTGATGTCTTCCACCCCTTAGACCTTAGCCAATGTCACACATATCAACTCGCGGCGTACCAAACCGTAACTTCCTGCTCCATCTCCCATTAGGCCTTCCGCCTAACTTGTCTACACCAAGTCACGTAACTAAAACATACTCTCGGAATACATCTGAAGAGACTTATTCATCTTTCAAGGGTTGCTCTCATCTATATATATAACATATCTCTACCTCAACAGGCAGAGGTTCATCATCGTAGCATAGAGATACAACAAAACATAACAATCATAAAATTCAGAGATATTTATAGTCTCAGCTACCATGAGCACCAACACAGAATATCAACACATCTACCTTAAAGACAGATAAATAATGTTATCAGAGTACAATTATCATATCATATATTAAATATCTAATATACGGATTTATATAATATCATAAAATACTTAAGCAAGACATTAGATACTTAATTTTTAATTTCACTAATGATTAATTTAACAATTAGCTAATGTTTAACTGATTTCTGCTTCTATTAAAATTTTATTAAAAGCTTTTAAATTTGTTATATCCTTTCTTCTTATCTAATTCCTTAACTTAAAATGTTAAAAAGAAATAACCTTCAAACTTGTTATAAAAATATAATAGATTTCTAATATTGAAAAATTCTTTTCTGATGTGGAAGATCAGATTAGATTACCACTACATAGCATACTCAGAATTTTTCATAGACTAAGTTTATAAACTAATAGTAACAAAATTCTTTTTCTGATGTGGAAGCTCAGATAAAACTGCAACCACAGAGCATACTTTAGATTTTATTCTATTAATTTTAAAATTTTAGTTTATTTTAAATAAAAGCTAGTTTTTATCATTATCTTCTTTTTCTTTAAAATTACTAAAAGTAAGATCATAAAAATATATAATCATTTTTTTTAACTTCTATTACTAATTAAAATAATCTAAAAATACTCACTCACCGAAAACTAGTATTGGTTTCTAAAAAAACATTTGAATCCTTCCTCTGTATGCTTACACACACCAATCACCATTTTTTTTAACTAGTTTTCGAAGACTTAAATTTGACTAAAAAATAATAAAAATCTCTTTGTAAAAGAAATAAGTGTAGAACTTTAACATACCGAAAACTTTTAATCTGAGTTATATGGCCGTGAGTTATGTTTACAAAAAGATAGAACAAAATTTTATCAATATATATAGTTTTATCAAAATATAAACTTGATTAAATATAATGAAGTGTCTAGTATTATTATATGGAGGTAATAACTACTAAGTGAAGAATTTAGATCAAGTTTTAGTTATGACTTCCAGAATACATGTGTATACATATACTGCTTAAAAAAACGAGAACTTTGGATAAGTGAAAACAATCCTAAGATTTTATCTACTTGATCACAATCTTAGTTAGTATCAGGATTAATATGATTAACAAAGGAAACTCATTCCCTTTCTTTTTACATAGTCCTAAACACACACTCACAAAAATAAGACCAGTTTTTATTTTATTTTCCTTTATTGAAAGCATGTTCATACTCACTCTTTCTTTGAAAAAAAAATATTGTCTTTCTTTCTTATATGCTTATAAAGCCGTAGACTTGTAGGAGGAGCAAAAGTAATTTTGACTTTGCTCTGTTTTGATAACAGACTTTTAAGTTTTTAAAGCTATCCGAAACCAACATAAAACAAAAAGAAACATCCTTCCCTGTTTTAATAAAAACGTGAACGACAAAGCTAATAAGCTAAACAAAATATTTGATTTCCACGGGGAACATGTCGTGGGTTCCTTTTTAAAGTTAAGTGACTTAGATAAATTTTTTTGCAAGAGTCTCCCCTAAATCAGCACCAACCAGAACAAGAAATTGCAAGTAGATGACAAATATGAACAAAAACTCAAGAGGAATCAAGAAAGGATTCAAGGTTAACGAAAGAAATCACCAAATAAGCATGAAAATAATTAAGAACAAAATATGAATCAAGAAATAAATTTGACATAGTCTCCCCTTAAGGAGAGGCTATCCAATCAGTCCCAAGAACAAGAAATATTACAAGGAAATGAAAATACAACAAGGAAATAGACAAGAATTGAAAGTAATACAAGGAAAGAATCAACAGGGTAAAACTTATACATAATAAAAATACAAAATAAGAAGAATGGCAAGTGAACCAAAGTCTCACTTCCCCTTACCAAGGAAGTGAGGTTCGTTCACAGCAAAGAGGAGAGGAAAAAGAAATCTTGCTTCAAGGTTGCTTCTTGATGGTGGAGGAAGGTAGCTTTGGTGGTGGGTGATGGAGGTTGAAGGGTGGAGGTGTGTTTCATGAGAAGAGAAATTGAAAAAGAAGAGAGAAAGGGGGAGACCGAAGAGAGAAGGTTGGGAATTGGGAAAAAGAGAATGGGTCATGAGGGAAGAGAGAGAAAGTGTAGAGAAAGAGTGTGGGGAGGTTCATTTTATAGACTTAAGTTTTCCTTTTTTATTTTTTTTCTTTTCTTGTAAGACAAGAAGAGTGCTACGTGTGAGTGTGAGGGAATTGACGTGAGAGTATGTGTGAGAGAGGTCTACACATATGAATTTTTATTTGTATCTTCTTACACTGCGGGTATATATTTTAGGGTAAAATATGTTTTTAGTCATGTACTTTGAGAAAAAATTGGTTTTAGTTTCTATACTTTCGAATTAATCATTTTAATTCTCAAACTTTGAAAAATACTTGCTTTTAGTCCCTCCCCTCTAATGGTGTTAATATTGTTAACGAAAATACAGTTTTCGACTGCTATAAACCACCACAAAACACATTCCTCATGTATTTAAACTCAACATCATTAACAGCTAAAAACCGCTACATATTATTAAAAAAATAGACACATAATGTGTCGTTGGTAATGAAAAAGATGGGCTTCTCATTTAGTTTGAGTCTATTTTTTTTAATAATCTTTTTCGTAATTTTTTTGCTGCCAATGATGTTGAGTTTAAATACATGAGGAATATGTATTTTGTGACCGTTTATAGTTGCCGGAAACTGTATTTTTGTTAACAGTATTAATACCATTAGAGGGGAGGGACTAAAAGAAAATGTTTATTAAAGTTTGAGACCTAAAATGGTTGATAAAAAAATACAGGGACTAAAACCAAGTTTTTCTGAAAGTATAGGGACTAAAAACATATTTTACCTAGATTTTATGCGTAAAAGTTTTGTAATTTTTAGCTTTTTAACTAGATAAATTTTTTTTTAGTTGAAACATTTTAAGAGACTTAAAATATATGCATTATTAATTATTATGACTTAAAATTACATTTTCATAATTATTTTTGAAATATTTGAATGAGTTAAGTATTTTTAGTCAATAATTCTAAATAATTTCGTTTTAGCTCTATAAATTTCCAAATTTTACCAGAAATTATATTTTTATACTGTGACTTAAAAATGAACTGACTTTGTCAGTTTCATCAAGTTTTGACATTAATCCTATAGTGAATGACCTATAGCAATCTGTCTAAAGCGTTTTGTAAAATTTTCTCAGAAGTCTTCTAAAATTTTTGAGAAAATTACCCTGACCATATTTAAGCCTATAAAACATGATTTTAAGTTCAAATAATTATTTCATAATTATCTGAGACTTACTCTCACGTTTGTCACAAATATTGATAATTCCATATAGTTGTCATTCTAAAATCTATTTCAAAATTTCCTCTGGAATAATTATTAAAAATTTTAATTATATAGAATATAAACTATTAGTCACAATAATGTGATTTAATATTTTATTATTCCATTTGGGCTTATCAATTCTCAAAAACAAGATTAAGAATAAACAAACAATTAATTAGGAAAGCTAAAATGAAGGTGTTACACTTAATCCAACCCACCCACTTCTCACAAAAGCCCAATCTTCTCATCATGTAATATAAGACCTCTCAGTTTACAAAATCATAGGCCTTCTCAAAGTCCACCTTAAAAATCAAAATAGGCTTCTTCTCCTTTTTTGCCTCATCCACCACTTCATTAGCCACTAGAACTCCATCAAGCATATTTCGACCTCCAACAAAAGCACATTGTCTTTCATCAATGATACTATGGAGAACTTTTCTCAACTTGTTGGACAAGATTTTTGAAATGACTTTGTATATGCAGCCAATGAGGGAAATAGGTCTAAACTCTTATAATCCTTGCAGATTATCTCTTTTAGGAATCAAAGTAATGAATGATGCATTAGCTCCTCTAGGTAGCCTCCTCCTTTCCCAAAATCCAACCATCATACTACAAAACTCATGCTTCTCTATCTCCCAACATCTATTGATAAAGTTGAAATTGAATGCATCTGTCCTGGACTTTTATCTCCACCACACTCCAATACTGCTTCCTTCACTTCCTTTTCCTAAAAATACATTGTTTCCAATCTTGAAACTAAAACCTAATCCATCCAACTTTGCAACATAAACTAAATTCCTGTCACATCCAGGTACATAGAGACATCCTTCCAAATCTACATGACAACCAGTGTCCAAGATTAATCTGTATGTCCCAATGCCCTCTATTCTTGCCTTCATTCTGTTTCCCATATAGAGAAACTTTTCAGTTCCTCTTATGGTTTGGATTGAAAGGAATCCCTACAAAATATGTGACACATGAGTAGTTGCTCCAGAATCAAGCCACTAGGTATTATTAGGTACCTCAACAAGATTTGATTCGAAATTTACAGATATATAAAATATACCTTTCTTTTCAAACCATTTCTTTCTTTTCGGGCAGTCCTTCTTGAAGTGACCACTCTGCTTGCAGAAGTAGCACTTCTTCTCTTTACGGACTCCTCCCTCTTTAACCTTTAATTGGGCATTGCCCTTGTCCTTCTTACCTGGCTTGCTCCTACTGCTACTGGCTCCATTATGAGTCATGAGATGAACTGAGTTCTCCTTCATTTTCTTTAATCTCCCTTCCTCCTAAATTAACATGGCCTTAATTTATTGAAAATTCCATTTTTCCTTAAGAGTGTTATAGTTCACTTGAAATTGGCCAAATTCAGTAGGAAGAGAGTTCAAAATGAACTATACTAGAAAGGACTCACTCACTTCCATTCCCATGGAATTCAACTTTGCTGCTAGATTAGCCATTTCTGTCACATGATCATGAATTGGTTGAGACCAATCAAACTTCTTGTTTGTTAGCTCACTTGATAGGTTCCCCACAATTGACTTGTCAGTAATGTCAGATTGTGAATAATCCTTGACCAATCTCATGAACTCCCTTGCATTATCTGTTTTGGGCAAGATGGCTTAACTTTTTCAGCCATAGTCAATCTCATCAATTTCAATGACAATCTGTTAGACCGCTCCCAAGCCTCATAGAGAGACTTGTCAGCATCTGTACTGGTCTCTGTAATGATTGGAAGGCTTTCATCCATTACCAATGCCAAGTCTAAGTCCATTACACCCAGTGGAAACTGGATCATTTTAGACCAATCAACATAGTTTAGCCCATTGAACTTGATCATTAAGTTGCCCAAAGCAAACATGTTAGACATAGCCGCATTCATTCAAAGAAACTCACACTTTAATGCTTTGAGTAAATCTAATGGATTCAAACTATATAGACTTTAATCATACATCTAAGTTCACCTTTGGGTGATAAATAAACACATATCCATATCAATAATGATGCCAAACAAACATACTTTAATGGGCAATAAATCATACTATTCTTGACATGCACGATATCTTTGGATATACACACACTCAACAAGCATGAAAACAAATCTTTAATATCATTAATCATAAGCAATGATTCACCTTTGGGCAATCCATATATGCCTTATAATTAACAATTTCATTCAACCCAAACATAAAATTTCATAGCATCGTTATATCAATCAACCATACAATTTGGAATTGCAAAACTTTATAGATTTGACCACTTTGGTGATTAACAAATCTCTCTTTAATATATAATTCCAAATAATTCCTTTCTGTAAAACAATTTTCAGAAAATATTGCAATTCCATTCTCTGAAAATTAAACAATTTTACAAATAATTTTTCGAAAGAAACTTCAAAGCATGACCGAAGTCACCGAAAACAAATAAACTTGCAGGTGCAGTATTCACGGAACAAAAGAAAAATTGCTTTCCATCATATAAATATATATACTTTCATGTGCAGACCATAACCAAAAGCTTAAAGCATATATACCATGAAGGCCATTACAATTCTCAACCAAAGAAAATGGACGTGCAGGCCAAATAAAATCAATCACCACTTGCATATATTATAAGTATCATTATTTTGCCTTTAAAAGACTACACGTAGTCATAAAAACTCTATATATGACACCAATTGTGAAGGCCATAAAAATTTCTATTATAATATGCGAATCAACGCAAGTCATAGAAACCAAAAGCGGAACCGAAATAATCATATGCAGTACACTTCGCATTTTGGAAACAGAAGATAAACAGAGTAATAACGTTAATGGAGAAAAATAATATTCGTAACCTGGGCTCTGATACCAAATGAAAGCATAATTTTACTCTCGTGTAATTTCCTAGGGTTCAACATGCAAGAAATTACACTACATGAATCTTGGATAACATAATTCTCACATCTATTATACTCTGTAATTTGTATAAGAGAGTCAAAAAGACTTACCCGGATCCATAATGCAGTTCAAAAATTATCACTGATGTTTCTCTCTTCTCTGACTTCCTTTACTTGGTTTCTATGATGGTATAGAATCCCTTTGATCAATTTTGGCCTTTTCTGTGTTCTTCCCTTTTTTCTTATGTGAAAGTTCAAAGTTATCAGAAGTGAATAAAAGAGAGAGGGAAGTTATCTTTTTGTTCTTTTTTTTTTTATATAACCTCTTAAACCTCCTTTTCAAATCTTTTCCTTTAATGCCAAAATTATCCTTAATGAAGTGAGAAGAGAGGGACTTATTTTAATAACTTAAAAATAACCCCCAATGACTTTAATATAATTTCAAGTCTAACAACCATCACATTAGACATCTTTTCATTAAAGTCATTCCATAATTACATGAGCCATTTTTAGATTAAAATAATCTAACAGATCATGCATTGACCAAATTGATCAGCCAACACCCTGCATTGGATAAGTTGATTGAGAACAAAGGGTTGGCCGAAATGATTCCGCATGACCTTCCACCAGGTAAACCACATCTTCCTGAACAGGATGAAGGTACAAAGTTGCTAGATAGCTTTAAATTTCCTCATTTTATTTCTTGCTACACTCTTTTTCCTTAATTTGACAGTCATTTTGGTCGGGCAATTAATGAATAACATACTCATGTTAAATCAAGATAAGAACAATAGTTAGCCCTAGAATCCATTAAATCTATTATACACAGTAAGAAAATAATAGTTCTACTATTTCCTTACACGTGTAATTCAATTATTAGATTCTTGGATTTAATACTAACGAAACTAACATAGCCACACACACAATTATCCCATTAAAATCGTGCATTTTTCTATGTGTACAGAAAATGAGTATAGTTTACCTTCTCAATCTTAATGATAATTTCTTATGCTCCTCACTTTACTAGTAAACATAAATTCTTCTATGATATAAATTAATTCTAACCCTAAATTTGATCATTAATTAGTTTATTTATATGTATGCCATAGATTGAGGCTAATCAAATATCAATGAATATTAATTAATTAAGGTTATAAATTATCTAGCAATTCATATCAAATCTACTTAACCATGGTTTTTAATAAATTTTGGCATGTTATTATATAGAAATAAAAACATTAATGGTTGCAGGGGATCAATTTTATTTTGTGTGGAAAATGTGAGTTATATTTTTGTGTGAGTTATATTTTATCCACACACTAACATGGTTGGGTCTAGTGAAAGGGAGCTAGTCCCTCATAATATGAGAAACCAAAGTTCAAATTTCTATCAAGAAAGGTGTCCACATTTAGAGTTCAACCGTGTATCGAACAAATTTGTCTTCGAAGAAAAATACTTGTGACAAACTAAAAATATTTCATTTAAAAAACTCAAACTTAAGATTTTGTTTATGAAATTCAATTCTAATTTTATTCATAACAACATAAAGCCAGAGGCTAGGGTGGGAAACCTTCATAGGTCAGTATGAGAAAGTGATTTTTAATCTATGGTTAAGATATTTCATTTTTTTCCTTTTCTCTATTTTCCTTTACTTTCAAGATTTGTCCTTTGTGAGTTATGATCCCTTAATGAAAGTTTAATGAAAGCACATTTCCTGAGAAAAAAGGCACCACTCGTTGACTTTATATATATATATATATATATATATATATATATATATATATATATATATATAATTTTAATTAATAATAATAATAATTAATAATTACAATAAATAATAATAATAAAAAAACATTTTTATTTGATATTAAATTCTCTTGTTTTCTTTTCTTACTTACTAAATCAATTTAATTTAAATATTTCTTCTCTCTTTTACTCTCATTCACTTCAACTAAACAACCTTATTTTTCACTCTCTTTTTACTCTATTTTACTTCTTTTCTTTTCGCACAAATCAAGACGGTGTCTGAAAGTGAAACATCTTTTCCACTGTGCGAAAGTATTTTCATCCGTTAGATATAACAATTTTAAAATGAATGGTTATAATTTTTCTCCCTTTTCTATTTTTATTTTTTCTTTCTTTTATTCTCTTTCCCGAATTACCCTTTCAAATCCACCTTCAGATCCACCAAGGCAAAAGTTGCTCCTCCCTCTACCCCCCACCTTTACCCCAACCAATCTTTCCCACGATCCCACCCCTTCCCCTCAAATCTCAACAACAACAAATATTGAGACACTTCAAATCTCAACAACAAAAAAATCGTGGTGGATCTATTGGTTTCTACGAGATGTTCAGAAAAGGGTTTGTGTTTGTGTGATGCAAACTTGCGAATGCACATGCACGCATAGGGATGAGTTCAAGATCGCGAAAGCATTGGTGAAGATGGCGTGTGGGGAAAAAAAGGGAGTGTTGTAGACTATGGCAACCGAAAATCACTCCTGTGACGGAGCACGGTGGAGAATGATGAAAATCCCTTTTTTCTTTTGATTTTTCTATTGGTTAATCTTTTTTCTTTTCTATGTTCTATTTTGTTGATTTTCATTTCTTGGCTGAATGGGTTTTTGTGTTCGAGTTGTACATAATGAAAATGGAGTAGTGGATGATGGCGTTGATGATGGAGAAGAAGGTGGTGGTGGAGGATTGGTTATCGGTGAAAGAAAGGTGGGAGAACGGGGAGACGCCGGTGTCGGAGGGGGTCATATTCGTGGAAGAGTTAGATGACGCGAAGGGCGGCGAGAGGAGAGGACGATGAGCGCATCCAAGGAAAGAGAAAGGAGAACAGAGGGTAAATTAGGAAAGAGATGAAAAAAGAGAAAAAGAAACAGAAAGAAAGAAAGCAAAATCTTAATCGTTGATTTTAAAAGCATAATATCTAACTGCCTATAATACTTTCGCACAGTGGAAAAGATGTTTCACTTTCCCACCTTAGACTTCGTCATTAATCAAATGCATTGGTGTTGTGGGTTGATTCTCAAGGTTGCCGTGCTGGTAGTCCCAGGAAAAAGTATTTGGTATTGTTCCGTCAAGGTAAATTATTTAAAATAGCACATGTCAAATGTTAAGGAAATTTTTTCACAATAATGGTGATGAGACATCCCAACTCTATGTAGATGTTTGCTCTTCGTACCATTGATACGAAATGAAAGGTATCACGGGATCAGTTATAAGAAATGGGAATATCTATATTTTATTAAGTGTATAAGACTCAAATCTTGTGATCATAGAGTTTATTAGTCTACAACAAGGTTTACAAATATAAAAATAAAAGGAAAACAAATTTGAGCAACTTAGGAGTGCTTAGTCAGTCACTCTATCCCATATCAAGCATTCAACCCAATTCATGCTCCCTCCATTCTATTACACCTTTCTCCGAACTGTCTCACTTGTCATGTGACCAATGTTGTGAAAATCGGCTTGGTCATCGACCTAGTTGAGGCACTGCGTTAATGGGTCAGTGGTCGAACCGGTGGATCACTTATTAAACCAGTTGACTCGGTATATATTAAAAATATAAAATTTATATACATTACATATTATATATAAAATTTATTTATATATACATAACATGTAATATATATAAATAAAATGTATAATACATATAACAAGCAAATCCAATAGTTCAGTTGGTTATTTTTATTTTAGCAACTTGTAGACCCCATGGGATGATAGTAGTGTGCAGGTGCTGCAGGTGTAGCAGTCCTTTGTGAATGTGATAGTGTGTTGAATACTGTTCAAGTTGCCGAGTTAGAAGGTTCAACTAGCCGATTAATTCACCTGTTTTGACTGGTTTAAAGCCAGTTTGCTGACATCAGCACGGACGAATAATATTTCCGATCTGAAGTAAGGACCGGACCGGTCACAGGTCCGGTTCTCGGTTGAACCGGTCAGAATGTTTCGTTCCGGTCAGAGTTTTATAACACTGCATGTGACACTACAAGTCCACAACTAGCTAGGCAGATAGTTGTCTATTCTCCTTCCCTAGTTCTGACTAGGTGCGTAGCACCTATTTTTCCGATCTTCCTTTCTGGCTTTTAATATATGGCCATATAATAGACAAAAAGAAAGCTACCGTGAAAGCAAGGGGATTACTATTGGCACCCCCAAATGACTATTCAGACTCACACCATTTTAGAAACGAGTTTTTTTTTTTATGAAAATACTTCTGATGTTGGACATTCCCTATAACACAATTGAAACAAATTTTCACTATGTTGACTAGATACACAATAAAAACTTATGTTTGTTATATTATTTGGTGGACATACACAGCTGGAACTTGTTTCTGTTTTGTATGTCAACCATGGCGAATTTGACTGTGTGTGATTTTAATAGGTCTGGTACCATGCGTAAGTTATTGTCGTCCGTGCGATCAATGGTTAAGAAAATAGATGGCCTCGATGCAAGGTCTTACTGTGAGGGTTAAGTTGGTAAGCTTTTTAAAAAAATTATAGCCATGTCTGGTCTTCTGAAAAAGGTAGAGAGAGAAACATGTGTTGCCGTTTTGCAATTCCGACGAGGACCTTTGTTGTTGGAGGCTTCCGTAGCTGAGATCTTCCGAGGTCATTTTTTTCTTCTTCCTCTGACTGTTGCTCTTCCAAGTCCAACCATTGGAACCCCAACAACCCCGACAAAATCAAAGGCCCATAGAGCACAGAAGAGGATTGGATCCTGACCCGACTCGTTGAGAAATACGGGCCACAGAACTGGTCCCTCATCAGCCGCTACATTAAGAACCACTGGAACTCCACACTCAAGTGCAGAACCAAGGCCATTAACATTAACGTTAACATTAATGCCAACGAAGCAGGCCCTTCTTCTTCCGCTCCTTCTCGCCACTTCGAGGATGACCTGTTGATCGCATTGACTTTCGTTCCTTCCGCTCCTTCAGCCTCCAACGACGAAGGTCCCCGTTGGAATTGCAAAACGGTAACACAGGTTTCTCTCTTTGCCTTTTTTAGAAGACTAGACGTGGCTATAATTTTTTTAAAAAGTGGACATCATAACCAACTTAACCCCCACAATAAGACCTCTTGCATCGAGGCCATCTATTTTCTTAACCACTGATCGAATGGACAACAATAACTTATGCACAGTACCAGACCTATTAAAGTCACGCATGGTAGAATTCGCCGTCAACCATATGCATAACAAAAACTTGTTTTCGTTGTATATGTTGACCAGATACACAACAAAAACAAATTTTTGTTGTGTCATGAGGGGAATGATAATTACGTGATTTACAATTTATTTTATTTTTAAAAGAAATTTAACTAAAACAAATTCTTAATTAAAATACTTTAAGAAATAACTTGATAAGTATAGATGGATGCAGGAATATAGAAGAGATCAAACTACAATAATCATTGATACACAACACGAGGTTTAAAAAGGAAAATTTAGAATAAAAGTAGTAGAATTAATTAGAAAAATCATAATTAGAGGGATACAAAGAATTAAGTCTGAGAATTCTATAGACATCCTAATGATAAATTAAACCTTTTTCAGCATTTCAAACAATGTAAGACCTTAGCAAACAAACATATCACAATTCTTCCAATAATGAAAAACAGTCGTTTGCCCATGGTTTCCCTTAGAAGAGGACTTGTCATGGTTAAACCTTGGGCACAAAGGTGGAGGCTTTGCGAAAATCTCGACAAAGCATCCGTTATTGTGTTAGTCCACCTCCCAAAGGCTAACCATAGAGGAAAATGGGTTAAAAAAGGTAGAAGAAGATCAGGAGTAAGGTACCTGAAAGTTAACAAAGTTGGAAAAACTAAAGAGGAGTGCAAAAAAAATAAAAACCATAGTGGTTGTGGGTCGTCGAAAGTAACAAAGTGAAAAGAGGTGAAAAGCTTAAGAGAGGAAGTAATAATGAAGGGACAAGGGCCAATCTTATTTATAGGAATGTTTATAAAGGTAAAATTAACATTCTTGGCCTAAAAGCAAGGGTAAAAACAATGTCTCAACCAAAAATTTAAATTGCCATGATTACTACACAAAACCTTATGGTGGTTGTCATAATTTAGCGAGGCTAAGGATCAACTTCCAACTAGAACATTCCACGTGTCCCACTAACTGGAAACTACAACTTTGACAAGATATAAAGGATGTGACTACAACTACACCTTGAACCAAGACACATTTTCATCTTCAGTTAAGTGATCACATTAGAACGAATTTCATAACTCTACATGCTCAACCTCCAAGCATGTAGAGTTAGAAGACAAATTTTTGGACTAGGATTGAGGGCCAATCTGCATAGTTGATACCATGGCCCAAAACATTGCAACAACCCAAGTTGCAATTATTGATTAAAGCCAACACCTGGATGCATGATCCCTGGAATACACTAGTTAACAGTGAATTATGCCTTGGTTTAGAGTGAAATTACCTTATATCTTCACCAAAATAGTGTAATCTCATCCTAAAGAATATTGCCCATCTTAGGCTCTTAAAAGTACAACCAACACAACTGTAGTAGGTAAGCATTTGTTACATATCACTACTTTAGTGAAGTCATTATGTAAGCTTCAAACTTTTGTAGGAACCCACCCCTTGCTCACAGTGTCTCATTGATATTAGAGAATTACACCATTTTAAGATCACGACAAATGTACTGGTCATGCAAGTAATAAAGAGACGAGAAAAATTTATCATCTACTCAAGGATTGTGGTTTAATAACACTTCAATAAATCAAATACTCTTTTCTTTTATAGGCAAATGAATTATTCTTATTTATGGGCCAAACAAAGCACAGGTGGTACCAAACTTTGGAATAAAGTAGTATAATACAATATATAGTATTAAACACATCCCTTACAAAAATAAAAGCAATTCAATTACTTTTTTTTATTATTAAAAATTAAAAAAGAATAAGAAATTTTGGGTTTTTGAGTTTAATGCAAAAGAGAAAGAACTTAATTAAAATGTTCAGAAAATGCAGTTGATTAAAATGGTTAGATGTCGAAATCCTTTTGATTCTCTCCTAAGGTAATTTCTTTCCCTTCTAAATCCCTTTTTATTATGTTATTCTTATACAATTTCTCTAATTTTGTTTATCCCCAATTCCTTGGGTGTTAAATCCTTTATCCTAATTATGAACTCTAATTAGGCGAGAAAAATTAGTGACAAGCATTAGGATTAGAAAATTCACACGGATGCTTAGGATCTAACCTTATCTCTAGGCTGAAGAATTGTATGCTTATTGGATTGGAACAGTATAAACCCCAATTTCCTAATTGCAAGATTTAGATTACAAATCAATTTCTTAATGAGTGTCAATTATGAAAATCATTAAGCTCTAATTCTAGTGTAACAATAGGTTTAAATCAAGGTTCATCCTAACCTAGTGTAACATCTCAGGTGCTAACAAGGGTGGGAAATGACTGTCGGTGCAAAAGATATGAGGCACAATAAGGACTGACACCTAATAGGATTCCAATGGGAGAGACGCATGAATAAATCAAATACACACCAAAATAAGAGGGATCTAGATGTTGTGCAGGTATAGGATTATTGTTGGCACCAAAATAGTCAGCCGATGATATCTTGATAACTGACAGTAAGTAGCTAATAGGATTAGTCGACGAGGCAACGACTAATTTAGCCGACAACAGTGATAGGGATAAAATTGGTACAATTTTTGGAGTCAGACCCATTACTTAGAATGTATAACATCCTCAAAAACATGATAAGCAACGTTCAAGAGTGGATAAGCAGTTGAGAGTACCAAACTATCATCTCCTAGATTTTAGGAAGGTGGTTAAGAGCCGAAAATGATTGTGTAACTACTTTTATCCCTATAAATAGGGCTTATCACGTTGTAAAATGGACCAGAACTTCCAGAAATCAAAATTAACTCTTTTTTGCTCAGTTTTATAATTTCTTTACCATTTTCATTGCCCCTTTAAATCGCATTATTTTGCTTTCTTGCACTTTAATTTAGCCATTTATTACTTTTGCCTTATTGCAATTCATTTAGGAGCAGCGTAACATAGAAACCTAAGAAGTATTATTGCTGGGAAGCTCTTTGGAGTGGACCACCCAATCAAGGAACATAGTCCATTCCTTGAGTCAATCGCTAAAAAGGGAATCGACTGGTGTTAGCCGACACTACGGCTAATCAGATTTCACACCAACAATTATACAATTGAGGATGACTTAAAGGAATTAATTAGTACTACCTATACTAACAAGATGCATATACTTTTTGGTAACCCATCACTTAAGAACTCCATAGTTAAGCGTGCTTGACTTGGGGCAATTATGGAATGGGTGACCCCCTTATAAGCGAGGCAAAAACATGCTGAAAAGTCTTGTGTTGGTTTGTGAAGACATTCATGAATCCTGAAAGCAGTCGGGTGTTACAAGTGGTATCGGAGTAGGCCTTTCTCCTAGTACGATGTAGTTCGAGGATGAACCCAATGGAAGCTAGCTAGTAGGCATGTAACATCTCAGGCATTGGTGATGGCAGGGAGTGATCATAGCTGCAAAAGAAATAAGGCACAAACGATGAGTGGCTGCTAGTAGGTTTCCATTGAGAGGGACATATGAATGAATTGAATACACACCAGAATGAGAGAGATCCAGAGGTTGTGCAGGTATGAGATTGTATAGTTGAGGATGACTTAAAAGAATTAATTAGTACTACCTATACCAACAAGATGCATCTACTTTTCAGCAACCCATCACTTAAGAACTCTATAGTTAAGTGTGCTTGGCTTGAAGCAATTATAGGATGGGTGACCTCATAGAAAGTTTCCCAAGAAGTGTGTGAGTGAGGCCATAACACGCTGAAAAGTATTGTATTGGTTTTTGGGGACAGTTATTGATCCTGAAAGCAGTCGGGCGTTACACCTAGCCTAAAATGGCCCAGAAACTTATGGAGTCATTAAGCACAAAACAAAGAGAAGAAAAAGATAAAGAAAAAGCCATGAATATTTAAGAATCAAACTCAAAATTTTCAAGATCTAATAGCTGGTAATGAATCCTCAAGTTCTTCCTTGCTTCTAGTCCTTAGATGAGTGAAAAAGTATCCCTAATGTTGTAAAATCTTTGAATAAAAATGAGTTTGGGATTTTTGAGTTGTGAGACAACACTAGGCATGTTTTTCTTTAAAATTTGAAAAGTCATCACACGTTGGTGCCCATAACAAGCTTGGTAGCGTTGGGCATAGGATATCCGTTGTCCAATGCCAAATACACTCTACCTAGTGTTAGATCAGTCATCAATTTTTTTTCATTCCTTTCTTTTTAAGCAAAACTGGTGTGCTCATGCATAACATGAAGTAGACTGGGAATATATTGAAAAGAGATATAAAAGCATGGGGGATATATCCAAAACCCATGAAGATAAAAAAGAGAAAAATAAAAAAAAGAAAGACTAATTGAAACCAAAGCTAGAGAGAACAAGCTTTTCTCAAAAGAAATCCTCATGAGACTAGATAACTATATGCAATTATACATCTGAAAAGAAGGTAACTTTAGCCACAGAGGATTGCACTGCAAAGAGGCGAAACGCTGATACAAAATAGTCTTGATAACCAAAACCATGTTGCTTGGAGACAACAATCATTGAGGGAAAAAAGACCTCACCACACAAGCACCAAATGATAGGAGCTTTGTTGTAAACAACAAAGAAAATTGACATAATACTAACCCCAAAAAGCAGAGTGAATATGGTAAAAAAAATGACAAAGGCTCTCTAACATTCTAGTAAGGGAATTCCATCAAGTATAATCTTGTGGGCCTGCCCTTGAACTGGCTCCAATATCCTTATGTTTAGAGACTTGCTTAGCTCCTTTTTTCATCCTTTTCCTTTGGAATTTAGGGAGGACCTTGGTAAAGTTAATATCCTTGTTGAGCTCATGCAAATTAGGTCTATCAAAAGGTATGTTTTCTTCTAACTCCACATCTTCAACATCACCCCAAAACCTTAATAGAATGTGCATATCATGTTGAACCCCAGGATTCATTGAACCATTCGTGCCATAAGCATCTTGAGTAGGAGAGACATGATCTACTTCCAAAGTTGCTGGATACAGACCCTGCAAAACATCAACAACATCCTTTCCACAAACAGTTGGTGTGCTCTCATGAGTTTCAATCTCATTGAGATATATTTGGAGGTGACACTCCTGAAAAGTTGTAGAAACCGCCTTACTTAACACCTGTTCATAATCATCTATATCAGAACACACAATATCTTTGTTTTGAACATTAGTAACTTCCTTACGAGAGGAATTAGTGACCAATGTACAAACGTTTCCAGCATTATACACATCTACAGTTGTCAAGACATTCTCTTCTTCAAGACTTTGAACAAGACCCATGTTGTCCTGATCACACTCATTAAGGGGATTGGCCTCAACGCAAGCATTGTTGTTCCCAGATTCTACAATGGTAGGCTGTTGTGGTTGGGTGGAATGTTGTTGTACATTCTCGTAGGAAATTGAGCAACATTCTCTTGGTATTTTGGTCGAACAGCTGTAGGGTGTGAAGATTCAGTTTGATTTTTGGCTGCAACGGCTTGAATATCCTTTCCAGAAGAGGTTCCAAAGTTAGGATCTTAAGCGCCTGCTTATAAGGCTTGATTATCAATGTTGTTTCTTTGATGAATTTGGGAATCCTTCTTTTTTGCATTGTTCCAAAGCATGGCCAACATTTTTGCAAAAAGAACAATAGGGGAAGCTTATCATACTCAATGCCTAAAAAGAAGGCATAAGATTCCCTCTCAACCATGATTTCAGAACGTAGTCTCCCAGAATCAAGATCAACCAGAATTCCAGCAAAATGCCCCATAGTTATGCATTTAGTAGCCACATCAAGAGCAATTGGGGTTCCCACTCCATTGGCAATTGCAAATAGAATCTTTGGTCTCCAATATTCTTGAGGAAGATCAAAGATTCTTATCCAACCTTGTGCATAAGTTTGTTTCATAATGTTATGGTTGAAATCTGCACTCCATTGAGAGAGACGAAGCAAACCTGGATGAAGATTCCAGCATCCCACAGTCTAGACGCTTTGCAAGTCTTCTAAAGAAGAAAAATTGAATTCAGAATAACCTATTCCTAGAGGAATAAGCTTCCAATTACTAATAGGTTTGCAGAGCTTTGAAAGCTTCTCCCGTAGTTCAAAGGAAGAGACGAGTTTAGATCCTTTGGCTAGAATCAAATGGGCATGAAGGTTGTTGTTGCAACTATGTAACCCCTGTTGGTACTCATCTTTAGAGATTTTTATAGAGATTGCATCTCCCTTAACACAGGGTTTTGGGAGTTGGCTCAAGGGAATATCACAGCAGTTGGATAGAGCTTGTGCGAAGGATTTGGGGATAACAGAAGGTGATTGTGATGTTTTTGTAGAGGCAGATGGATTTGTTTTTGGAGCAAGGAAGGACCAAGGGCATGCACCGGCACCAGCCATCATGAAGTCACCCCCTCCTTCCAAAACCATAGTCCTCTTCATTCCTTGCATTCAGATGCTATTCCATTCCCTTGCTCATTCTTCCTTTATTAAAAAACCTAAATAATTAAGTAAAAGTCATGCAGTTTCCAATCAAAAGTCCGAGGAACATGAATTACATGAAAATTCATATTATATTAGGTTATTTGCTCATAAATTTCTTTTGAGCTAACACAAATATAATATAAAATGACTATAAATCTACATATGTTGTAGATTTATCACACCACCATCAAGAGATCTTAGACTTTGGTCCACCCAGAGTGTGCTTCAGTCAATGTCATCAAGAGATTGGTTAAAGAATGAAAGTCTCATCTCGGACTTATCAAATTATATGTATATAATATAAATATAAATTATTTAATTTTATAAAAAGATTTAATAAATGGCCTTCCTACTGGCACTATCTAACTATTGTGTTTTTGGGGTTAGTTGCCATGCACCGTTTTCCAAGATTTATAACTATGGCCTCAAGACTTTTTGAAATATTTATTGTGAAATGTTGTTGCTTCACACTTTAATGATGCACAACATATTACTTAAGACAGTTTGAGTGTTGTACGATGACAGTTTTGTTCGGTTCTTTAAATCTTAAAAGGCATTCAGAGAAAATGTTTTGCTTATTTTATTGGAAATTGCTCAATGATCATGTTTATGTGTACATTTTTGGTTTACTTTTTCTTTGACCAACATTCTACATCTTCAATCAATGGCAAATAAATATTTTACATTTATGATATCACAACTATTGATTATGATTTTATACATTGCTAAGCTGCTTGTCATCTCGTTTCAGACTAATGATTATACACGTTTGCTCATGATTGACATTCCTATAGTGTTGTTTGAAATAATAGTTTCTATAACACCAAAGCAAGATTGTTGAATATTTTAATCCTATGTAGACTATAATAGTAATATATTTACTAAAACTTAATTATTTTATATTTCAGTATTGTGGAACATTTATTGGTATAGTTAAATTTTGTTTACTTTTGTTATTGGGATCTAATAAGTAGTTTTTTATTTTATTTTATTCGTAAGTAGTTAAATCTATAGCATGCATGGAGAATTGTAATATTTTTTTTATAAATAGTTATCCCATACTTTCATAGCATGCATGGAGAAGAAGTATATATATAGAGGAGGGATCCACTTACTCCAAGAGTAAGTCTAAGAGAGTTACTCTTCATTCTTACCATTCATTTCCTTGAAATCTAATGGTTGTAATTAGTAACTATCTTAGACTTACTTTTGGAGGAAGTGGTATATATATATATGGAATTGCTAACATACTCACACCCTTTAGTTGCAGTAAAAAAAAATGTATTAGGGACAAAATTCAATAACAAAAATTGCTTTTTCTTCATCTATACCAGCATTGGAAAAGTTTTTTTTTTCTTTTTTTTTTTTTACAGGAGCATCAGAAAAGTTTTAGTGATGATTATTTTTTTTTTTAAATTTACATATAAATTGTTTCATCACTGATGTTAATTTTTTTTGTAGTTCATGTTCTTGTGCCTTGTGTGGGTTATGTGGATATGAAAATTATGGATAAATGGAAACGATGGTCGCAACAGGTTAGACAATATCAAGAATGCAGACTAGACTATCTGAAAGACAAATTTCCTAATCACCAAAACCCAGCCCAATTGATTCCATACGGCCATTATTATGTTCCACCAGGACAATCACCACTCATTTTGGCAATCTTAAAACAAGATCAAGGTACTTGTAGCAAAATATAAATTTGCTCTCATTTTTTGGCTAGTCTATTTATTCATAATTGGAGAAGTGAATAATGTTTATGTTTAATCAAGACAAATGTGTAACTTTTGACTGTGCTTGACGTTCACTATATCTCCACTTTCAAGGAGTTTTCATGCCATTTTCTGATCTCTAATAATTTATTGTGTGCTTTCATATGATTTTTTCCTTGAAAGTTCAGTATCTCAGAGCTACTTTTTTTTCTCATCTGGGAGACCTCCTTTAGAGAAACCACCTGATGGGATGGACTTAAGAGATAAGTTATGGTTCCTAAATTAAAAGAAAGAGAGCGAGAGAGATAAAAGGATAGGAGAGAGAGTGAGAAATGAGATCAAATGGCAAGAATAAGAGCATCTTTCCCTAGGATTTCTCTTACAACTAAGACTGGTTCTTTTATTCAATTATTAAAGAATGAATCTTGTTGCACAATGGGTCCTAATAGAAACTAACTAATCAATTACATCTTATTCCTACAAGTACACATTTTCCAACTCCTTGCCTCATTGATCTGGGCCCTAATAATACCTATATTCCTTGGAAAGGAACCTTTCCTGAAGGTGGAAATATATAAATTCAGATAGAGTGATTGCACATCTTCCTATGTAGCTTCCTTGAATGGATGAGATGCCCATTTGATTAACACCTGGTCTCTTGAATCTCCACGGTGCACCACAGGTCGGGTGTTTAGTACTTTTTTGGGTTGACATGGGAGTGAATCTACTGCCAAATCAGTAGGGATTGTATGTTCCACTGAATGATTCCCTGCTTCCTTCTTCAATTTAGGACACATGAAATATGGGGGTGGATATACTATTGCTTTGGTAGTTGTAGACAGAAAATAACCATGTTGATTTTCTTAGTGAGTAAGTAGGGCACATAATACCTTGGATAAAGCTTGAAATGAAGCCTTGCTGGCATTGAGCTTTGCCTATGAGGTCTGGTTTTCAAATGCACCTGATGTCTTGGGTATATAGTATAGGGATGACGATTTTTATTAGCAATTCTAGTCATGTGTTGTCGTGCTTTTAACAAATGAAATTTGTGCCATTTAAAGGCTTCATCCGTATGCTGCAAGTTTTGATCTACTGCCTCAACCAATATTTCCCCTAAAATGAGCTTAGACAATGTTGAAGGGCGATCTGCCATTCACTATCTCTAATGGGGTGGCTTGGGTAGAGCCCTGTGATATGATGTATTATTATACCTAAACTCAGTCCATAGGAGGAATGTTAGCCATGCACTAGGATTCTCTTATATGAAACAAATTAGTCTCAAGCGTGCGATCGAGCATCTCAGTTTAACTATTATTCAAGATGATATGTAGTACTTGTGCGTAATACAACCTCCTTTAGCCTACATAATTTTGTGGCTACATGTCACTTTTAGTTCGTTATGTTTTAGTGTTTTTTCGTTTTTGTACATCAAGTTTTAAAAGTCTCATTTTGGTCCTTTATGTTTTCGAAAGTTTCATTTTCGTCATTTCTTCTGTTTTCTGTTAACAACATTAGTATTCCATTAACTTTTAAATTTTACAATAATTAATTTAACATAGTACGGCTAAAAGCAGCCACTTTTTGTTTTTAAAATTTTAAAAATTTTAAACCATAAGATTAACACGCACACTTTCTCCCCTCCCACTCCACTTCCTTTGGACCATTCCGTTCTCCTTTTCCCTGCAATGTCACAACATCTTCGTATTATTCTGCCTCCGTCACTCTCCTCAATAACCTCTTCAGGTTCGGGTTCCATTCCTCCACCTCTCTGTTAAAGAGGCCACATCGGCTTCTCACCGGTGGCGAGTTCAGCCCCACTCGCACTCTCCGAATCTAGGGTGTCAAGAAAGAGCACATAAAATGGGGTCTTAGTCGCTTATATGGATGTAGGTATTCCGTGCAACCTTACAATCTCCTTAGCAAATGTGTCAAATAATCTGATTCAAATTTCTAGAGAGGTTTATATTTAGAAGAATACAAACTTCGAATGTCTAGAATCATGTAAAGTAAAGTCTAGAATGTTGCAAAGAAAAAATCTAGAAACCGTATAATAATTCTAGAAAAATATGAAACTTTACTTAACTTTCCAAAACATGTATCCACCGCTGTTTTGAGGCGGTGCAGGGAGCCTATAAATAGTCCAACATATCGAATTGTGTAAAAAGCCCTTTCACAGAAATCAAATATTGCCCTTTTATCACATCAATTATCAACTTTTACTATCATTGAGCACCTTATACTATCATTCAAAACTATCTCAAGTCAATTCCCTTTCAGCAAATTCCCCAATAATCAAATTCACCTTTTTACATTTTTTTCAAGTCTAACAAAATATTTCTACAACAGCATAAGCAAAAAAGAGATGTTTGATGGTATAAATTACTATATTAATGCATGTTGGGATTATAGTTTGTAAACTTAAATTTGGGTTAAACTTAAATTTGCAAACCAAGTTTGCAAAACAACTCAAATCATATTTTTACAAAACTGAGTTTTTAGACAAATTTTTAATATACAAGCATACTTTTGAGGGTAGTCAAACCATAGTCACCTAATTCGCAATTCTCTTTGGTACGTGGTATGGGTTTGGGTACGCGGTACGCAACCTTGCAAAGTATTGGTACATGAGAGGTATACATAATTGGTACGCTTCGGTTTGTTATTTAAATTTACAAAAAGTTTGAATATATAAATTAGTATATACTACCAGTATTTTTTTTTCATTTAAATAAATGTCTAGATTAAATAATATAGAACACCACCAGTAATAAATTAACCATGATGACTGAAAATTTAAGATACATGGTATTAAACATTCTTAAAATAACAATAATAATACATTGGGCATCAGACAACAATAAAAAAGCTAATTTATATTTTATTTTTTAAAAATAAAATTTTGATTACATATATGTAACACTTACCAAGAAAAGAGATGGATAGATATAAAAATAATTAACTTTTTTATTTTATACAAAGAAATGAATAATTTTTTGAAACCAGCACCACTTTTTTTTTTAAAAAAAGAAAGAAAAAAAATCCTTCTGTTCTGGTGCCTTTTGTTCCTTCTTTTTTTTAAAAAAACTTTTCATGTTTTGGTGCCTTGAAACCAGAACCAATTAACTTTTATTTTTTAAAAAAAAATCTTTGGTTCCTTTCATCTTCTTCCTTTCTAGTAGTAATATTCTGTCTTTCACTCTTCATTTCCAATTCTCTTCTAGTGCCGACGGTCTATTCTTCTTTTCGATTACACTTTTCCTTTCTCAGTTCGTTCAAGTTGTGTGGTTCGTTGGAGCATTTCTCTTGAAAGCTTGGCTGTGAATGATTTTCGGAAAGTTCCCAAGTTGCAACCTGCAACTTTCATTTTGCCTTGCCTGGTTCGTCTTCCTCACGAATTTGTTGACAAATTTTGGCGTACTGGTTTGAAAAAGAACCGCGAATTGGTACGCACGAACCAATTTGCGGTTCTTGAGGAAATGGACGAATTATGTAACTATGAGTCAAACACGTCCCGAAATTGAGTTTACTCTCTAAATGAAGTTTGGAGCACCCAACCAGAAAACCAAATATAGCCTTAATCAGTGTGCAACTAATAAAACAATGCCAAAGCCCCTGACCTTTGGCATTCCAATAATAAAATCAAGGTTGATCGCCTCCCAAATGATGTTGGGTATAAGTTGTGGTTGTTAAAGGTGATCTGGTGAAGCAACCTAATATTTACTTCATTCACAAATGTGGCAAGCATTCGCGAAAGTGGTTACCATCCCCTTCATCTCCATCCAGTATAGGTTTTGAGTGAGGCATCTATAAGTAAAATAAATACTAAAATAAATACTAAGTGATCTCTCGTCAAAGAAGAATGTAACTCCAACAACCTAGGTATTTGCACTGAATTGCTGCCAAAACTAAATGCCTTTTTATGTATAGTCTTCCCTGCTCCACTGTATAATGAGGGTGTGTATTATGATTTTGCTGAAGATCAACAATGATTTTGGTTAGCACGAGGTTAGATTTCACCTCCTCCAGCCACTGAGTGCCTGTTTGCGTTGCCGTTTCAAATACGGCCGCACGAAGTATGAAGCAGTTTCACCGTAAAAGTATGAAGGATGGTGCTTTTGGAAATGGAGGTTAGGTTAGATGCACTGGAAACCGAAACATACTCTGAATATCCTGCCAAATTGGCAATGGGGCCTTTAGTTCTGTTGGCAACCGAACTTTGCAATTTCAGTAGCCTGGGCTTAATGCCCAATTTGGTAAAGATCAGTAGCTAGTATAAGCTGAAGGTGAATGAATTTTTGCTATTAGGGAGCCAAGTTAAACGCAAGATGCTCATGACCGTTAAAAGCTTCTGAGTTAAGCTACTAAATTCTATTAATTCAAAAGATCAACTGGAAAGAAGTTAATGGTTTTGCAGAACTTGGTTGTTTTACATAATTCAACTAGTTTGAAATTTGGTTACTAAGGATTTAGTAGTGGATTCAGTAGAGGTGAGATTTATTTACCTCAGGTGCTGATTGAAGGTTGGCCATTCGGTAGGCCAAGCCTTAGCAGAATTGGCTTTGGGTCAAAATTTGGCTAATTTTTTAGTATTAAAGGGATTAATATTCGTAGATTATTTGAATATTAATATGATAAAATAAGATGATTTTTCCCATAGAATTTGGGTTTCAGATATGCAGTTGGTTGTTTAGAAACAGATCAAGATTAAGGCTGCTTAAAAATAGGAAGCATGTTTTGCTACAGTGTGAAATTCAAAATGCATAGGGGGGAGTTGTTGGAGGTTTCAGATTATGCCTTGAAAATTAGGAGTCGTTGCAAACCATGATCTGATAGAAGGGTCCACCACAACTTATTGAACTACCCATAATAAGCTAAATCAACTTTCAGTTAGCAAAATTAGTATAAAACTTATTAAGTAGGGCCTTAGAGCCATGTTTAGGCAATTACTGAATAGAAAAATGTGGCTGAGTTAATGTATATGATCTCTTAGCTTATAAATAGGTCATGTACTTCAAATTTAACAACACAATCAAACCTATTTTACTTAGCATTTTATCTTTACCATTATTTTGCAAACGTGTTGGAGCAGTTAGCCAATCCAATAAGTTAATTTTCCCGCGACAGCAAATTCCCTGTCTTCTTCTCTCCTAAACAAAGCATCTGCCACCTGGTTAGTGCAACCTGCCTAGTAAGTGATGTAAATTGATACCCCAAAAGTTTGTCTAACAAATTTTGTTGTGTTTGAGTGGTGACCCCTTGTTTTAGCAAATAACGGTGCACCTTTTATATGTGCATAAATAAATTTGTGACCGAGTAGGTAGGGTCGCCAATGTTGGATAGCTAACATTAGGGTCATTTACTCATTAATTATTTCTAGTACACAGATTTGGGCAACGACAAATACAAGAGAAATTTGCTAAAATTATGCTATATGCCTTTTCTCTTAAGACATCACAACACTTAGGTCTTTACTGGAAGCCCTTCATTTGATTGTCAAAGGCTTAGTAAAATCGATTGGAGAAGAGTTACTAGTTGTTCCAATTGAGGAAAAACTTGCTCAAGTCGGGGGTCCGTGAGAAAAGTAGGGGTGACTAATAGTCAGGTTCTGTCAGATTCGAGCCTAAAAAGCCCAATAAAAAAAATGAACTTTTTAATGCCTTAGCCCATTTCTGACCGCACTATTCGTTGCATTAGGCAGGTTACAAGTTGGATGGGTCATAGGTAGGAACTAGGAACAGTTGGGTTGAGATAGTTTGGGAGATTTGCATAGTATTCTTAAGCGTCAATGTGTTAGCCATCTTCCCTGTAATGATGTCGTCGTTCACTGATGTACAAACCTACAACGACAAAGCAATCGTACTGGTTTGTGTTGATGATGCTAGTGTTATGTTCATGCATAGTGAGACCTGTCGCCTTTACTTGGTGTGCATGGCTCCAACGAGCTTTTGAGGATTAGCAGAGGATACTCTCTAAGAGATGCAAATCTAGAAATGAAAAATAACAAACCCAAACTCTTGCAGAGAACAAAAAGAGAAAATGTGAAAAATTGAGAAAGAGAGACACACATATTGAAAACCATGTAGAGCCGAAAGAGGGAGATAAGATATTGAGATGAGAGTTGAGAATAGAAGAAGACAAACTTTTTCATTCAAAACTGATAAAGGAAATACAAGAAAATAGACAGAGAAAGAAGAAACCACGTGGAGTAAGGGTGAGGTGACTCACTGATTTTGATATGATGGATGCATCTGATCTGATTACCGATTAAAGTATGGGTGCACTGCATACAAAAATGCAACTGGCCATCTTTTAATTTCTAATCTTTTTAAAATATTTTGGCCAGTTTGGTTACCAATGAAATTTATTGTTGAAAACCGCACCCCAGCATTCATATCCATTTTCATCCGACTTTTTAAACTTCACCACCCGTTAACGATCCAGGTTGACTTTTACACTTTTTCTCAATCTTGGTTATTTCGGGTAATGATCAGTTCATATTTTTTTTTATCACCCGTAAAGAAAAGTGCCTAGTACCTTCTCACCATTTGCTTTAAGCCATGAGATTCTCATATCTAATAAACTAGTCTTTTGGGTTGACCTCTCCTTTTATACTTAAGTAATGTGGTGGTGGTGATGGTCAGGTAGGGGTTTCCTCGGTTTCTTTTGGCTTTTTGTGATTAGTTGATAAAAAATAAGGTGGCTATTCTACCTACTTTAGCATTAGATCTCTTAGCTGCAAAACAGGTGATGCAAGGTCCTTCTATTCCTTGAAGATTAGACCTTTTCATAACAATTTTAGGCTTGTTCCATAGGCATATAAACATCAAGAGCTGTTTGAATATTATTTCATTTAACTAAACTTAGATCCACTCTTTTATCCTATGTTAAGGCATGCACAATTTTTGGATGGCAGTGCAAGGTAGACAAATGTAAGGGAGTGTTTCCGTTGGCATCCTTATCATTTATCATCTTTACTAGTTCATGATTTGCATTTTGAATTCTGATATCTTTTACTCATTATTTAGCTCATTTTTGTTATTGTTGGTTAATTTTTTTTATCAATAATATTGATAAATCTTTTTAAATATTGGAGCTTTTTTATATTCCTTCTTTCCCCTAAATAACTCATCTGTTGATCCTTAATTCTTTATTAGATTTTGCTCATACTTGATTATATATGCCAGATATTTTACGGATCATACTGAAGAAAAAGAAAGAATGGATTTATTTAAGGGATAATGAGGGAAGGAATGCTTTTCACTATGCTGCATCTATAGGTTACCTTAATGGTGTAAAGGACTTGCTTCGAAGTTGTTTGGATAGAGACATCTATGGCCTTTTTCCTCTTCATTTGGCTTCTGCAGGTGGGCATGTTGAAGTGGTCAAGAAATTGCTAGAACACTGCAGATCCCAGATAAATACTTGATAAATATGATCGAAATATTGTTCACATTGCGGCTGGAATTGGAAAGCTTAATGTGGTGAGATACATCTTGCAAGATGCAAATCATGAACTAGTAAAGATGATAAATGATAAGGATGCCAATGGAAACACTCCCTTGCATTTGGCTACCTTGCACTGCCATCCAAAAATTGTGCATGACTTAACAAGGGATAAAAGGGTGGATCTAAGTTTAGTTAACAGAAATAATCAAACAGCTCTTGCTGTTTATATGCAATTTCTGCAAGAAAATCCCTCCCTTCCACAGGCAAGTATTATTTTCTCTTCACTCAATAATTCAAGTTTTAAATGTGTTTTAAATTCTTGAAAATATGGCATTTTTATGCTTCAGTCTATCTATTTTCTTTTTTCATTTTTAATTCTTAAAAATTACAAAATCTATGTGTTTCTAGTCCCTATAGAAAGAATATTTAGTGACTAATTAAAAGCACACTGTTTTTTTAAGGAAAAATATACATAGACACCATAATGCTATTCAATACCCAATAAGAGAGAGAAAAATATAGATATGATAGGTGATATGATGTGATAAAAAGAGAGAGATAGAAAGAAATAATAGGTATTATTGGAGAGTTTAAAACTAGAAGGTGGCTAAAGTGGTCCACCCTATCACTCACTCATGACTCAAAATTATGGGGTGTTCAAATATTACAACTAGTTTGTTAAATAGAGATTAAAAATAGAAAAAAAAAAAGGGGGTCATATTTTCATTGACTAACAATATATTTAATCTAAAATTTGAATGTTAAATTAAGATTTGTCTTTATAAGATTCACTCTGTTTAATTGAGTTCCCTTTTCTTTTTTCTTTTTTCTTCTTCTAGTATTTAACATTTTTTTAAATACTTCTTACTGTTAATTTTCATTATAACACCGTTAGTTTGGTCTGTTTTACAATTTACTGTAAAAAAGAGCTTCCAGTCAAGCATCCAGTGCACAAAGGAGCTCATACTTAGATTAAATGAACACCAAAGGAGTGCCTGTATGTCTTAATAATGGAAGAAAACTAAGCATCTAAAGAACACCTACTGAAAACAAAGAAAACTGCTTACCATAGCTTCATAAAAAAAAAAAAAAAAAAACTACCGATATGAGAGAAAGTAGACTTTGAATAATAATATATTGAACATATAATGTGTTACAATTAGATATGTGATCTTAAAACTTAGAACACACCAATTCTTATTTATGCTATTGATAATCCTAATTGAATATGAAACAAATGAGTGCTAACAATACATTCTCTAATATAATCCTTCTAACATACTCTTTTTTATTTTATTTTATTTTATTAGGAGAGAGAATCATCTAATAAGATGTAGGACTCACAAAAGTTTGTGATTTCCAATCATTTTTAACTAATAAGATGGATTCTATTTTAAAAAGTGTGTTAAAGAGAGTGTTCTTAGTATTAAAACAAATCACGAGATATGGAAATATAGTAATCCATCCTAAGAGATAGTTAATAAGAAAACTAATCCTAAAAGATAATCTAAGATAATGATGATAATTAAATATTTCCATTCATTCTAACAATATTATATATGGAAAGTATAATATTTGAGAGGGTTGGAGTAGGAGAATTGTTTCTAAGCCAAGCAAAATTCGAATAACGTACGTGCAGTATCTATTGAAAAATTGAACTACTAAATTATTTGTTTATGCTAACAGTTTGATGTATGATATTAACAATATGATTTTTCTTTTATAAACAACAATATTAAGATATATCAATGATATATATCAATATTCTATTCTAATGGAATTGTTTGTAGTATGATGCATCATACTGGTAGCATATAAATGTATAATATTTATATTGATACTTCCATTTTTGTTAGAAAAAATCTACACCGATGAGTGCAAGTTTATCATTACTATATGACTTTTTCTTTTTGTTCTAGTGTGATCAAAATCTACTTTAATTTGGTTGTTCATAATTTAATCAAAATTTACCTCTTGATGATTATGCTTTCTCCTCACTTTGTTTTCTCTGTTCAATTGCGATAAATTCATCAGTGCTCTCGTTTCACGTTTCTTATATTTTTTCTTTCTTTATACATAGTTGAATTGTAACACACAAACATGCATTTGCAGAGGCTAATATGGATTGCACTAGAATCTGTTGGCGTAAAATATGCTAAAAGAGGATTTCACTCTGCCAAGGTTCCTTGCCATTCCCAAAGTGCAGAAAGTGTTTGCAAACAGATAGCCCCAATTAACATGGATCCGTATAAAGACAGAATCAGCACCCTTATGCTGGTTTCAACCCTTATAATTACAGTAACATTTGCTGCTGGTTTTACTTTGCCTGGTGGAACTAATGGCTCTAATCCAGGACAAGGAATGGCCGTCATGCTAAATCACGTGTGATTTAAGCTATTTATTTTCTGCATCGCAATATCCATGTACGGTGCCATTAGTGTTACTATTATACTCATTTGGGCTCAGTTGGGAGGTATAACTTTGGCTATTTTTTCCCTTAAAATGGCAAGGCCCCTTTTAGGAGTCACTCTTGCAACGCTATCAGCTGCATTCATGGCTGGTGTCCACCTTGTTATAAGTAATCTCAGTTGGCTGGCCACTGCTTTTCTGGTTTTGTGTGATCTCCATTCTCATGCTTTTGTTGCTGTACACTGTTCTCTGGTTCCCCTCATCTTCAAGCAACCCAGTGATCCGATACATTTCATACTATCCTTTTAAGCTTCTGACATGGTTAGTTGAACGACATGAAACTGAAGGTATGTAACAACCTCACATACACTCAGTAGTAAATACCTGAAGTCTCTGAAAGTTTCCTTTTTATTTTAATTTTTTATCCTTTTGGAGATGGAGATTGAACTTCATCTTTTGTGTGCATCTTAATTAGAGCAGTGTATCATAGTTGTATATGCTAGCTACTCATTAATAATGATACCGGAAGTATCATGTGTATTGACTACTAGTATTATAGGTCTGTTTGGCTAAGCTTATCCAGAAACACTTATATGAGAAGAAAATAAGAAGAAAAACATAAAATGAACTTCTCCAAAAACTAAAATTAGCTTATGTATAAATTAACTTGTAGAAACTCTCTCATATAGCTTTTCTAGAAGATGTGAGACTTTTTACAAATTAGCTTATGTATAAGCTAATTTTAGCTTATGGAAAAACTCATTTCTTTATTTTCTTCTTCTAGAAGCGTTTTTGGATAAACTAACACAAATAGACCCTATAGGTTCAATTCAAAGTTTGGAACCAAGGCATAAATACAAGTGTTATAAGTTCAACTCAGTCCCTAAAAAAGAAGGAAAACAGAGACAAAAACACCCCGAAACATATATTGTATTACACTGTACACATTTTATTTTATAACACTTGTATTTAACCATGACAAAGACCTTTTTTTTTCAATTAAAAAAATACCTATTAGATACTTCATTTCTGAAAATGATATTGTTCCTATGTAGCCAAAGAGACCAAACTATAGCATATCATACAAACTGCCAAGTTGTATTAGTTTTCTTTCCATACAAATCCAGCATTGCGTTGCAAGTAGTGGACCTTAGGATCAATTGGTAATGCTACTTGATGCCCAAGCCACCTATATAGCACTCCTTCCAAACCATGTAGGAGAACGTTCATGTAAATATAACATGGGATGTTATTTCTTCCTCCTTATGAGAGATCATGAGCATGAATAATCACGGTGTTGTATTGCATTTCTTCAAATTCCCTCTTGTTTGTATTTATCAAGTACCATTCTCCATGCAAATGTTGAGACATTTGAAGTACATGGATCTTCCAAAAACATCGAAAGAAGGATGGATCAACTTGTTCATTTTGTACTTGTAGCATAGCATAGCTTGATTTTACAGAGTAAGCCCATGATCTGTCACATGTCCACGTCAAACTATCATTGCATTGTTGTCTCATCTGTACATTGTTAATGTCCTGCATGAAACTATCCACCAAATTCTTTTCCCACTCAAACCACTTCCTTTGCCATCAAATAACCCATTCTTATGTTCTTTCCACCCATCTTCGCATGTCCCTTACATGACATTCATGTTTTAAATTTAAGAATAGCATGTTGTATTTTTTATGCAGGCTATCCTTCCTTATCCACTTTTCATGCCAAAACTTTACCTTCTTACCATCCCTAATCTTTCAATAAGTTTTTTTATCAAACCAGTCCTCTCAGTCTCCCATCCTATATGTCTTCCCTAAATCTCTCCACCACATGGATCCCATGTTAAAAACCCTTTCGTCTTCCATTCTATTCAACCCTCCATATTTTGCTCTTAAGACTATCACACACTATTTTCCTCATTTAACATCCTCCACCTCTATTTTCCCAACAGTGCAACATTGAAGATGTCTAAGTTTTGTATTCCAAGTCCCCCTCCTCCTTAGGACACACACCCTGTCCCATTTAACTGATGCTAATTTCCTCCTTCTTTCCTCACCACTCCACAGAAAATTCTTTTGAATACTTGTGATTTTTTTTAGCAACATATGAAGGCATCTTGAAAAAAGACAAAGAATAAAGGTAGTGCAGATAATACCAAGTTAATTAGACAGACCTACCTACCAAAAAAAAAAGGTGTTTTTGTTTCCATATCGATAATTTCTTGCTAATTTTTTGCCCAATTGACCTCCAAGTTGCATCTGGGATTCCTAAATACACAAAAGGAATTGACATTATTGTTGAACTCAACAAATTAAGAATCATATTTGTCTATCAAATTGCCCCCCTACTTATGTGCCAACCAACGTGCTCTTGAAAAAGTTAACCTTAAGTCCAAAAGCTAATTCAAAGCATCTCAAAATGCTCTTCAAACTAACTACATTCTTTGTTGTTACTTCCAAAAATAATGTGTCATCAACAAATTCCAACAAGGCTATATCTGTAGTGCCCTAATTTCTAAAAAAGAAAATATGTCGTGTTTATTTCAATTAATTATTTTCTAAAGCTCTTTAATTAATTTGTACTTGTGAAAACGTGTGAAGTTAAAATGTAGTAGAATATATATATATATATATATATATATATATATATATAAAATGAGTCTGATAAGTATCATAAGGTTCCCAGTAACTGTGTGTAGCAAATACCTAATATGGTACGCAGGATGACTGCAATATATACAACAAAACATCTGATTGCCTAGATCTACCCAACAAAATACATGATAAAGATAAAAGAAGATCCTAACATTCAGAGCAGTCATCTAACATCTACCCAAGAGACTCCACCCACGCCTACAGGAACTACTAGCTGGCGAAGGACTAAGTATGGGACTCACGAGAGGAGACCTCAAAGGAATCCTCTGAAAGATCCTCCTCCAGATCCTCCTCGGGATCCTCCTCGTCCTCCGCTGGCAACCAGCCAGCTTCCTCTGCAGGAGCCTCTGCCACCTCCTCAACAGCAGCTACTGCTGGCTCCTCCTCATCTATCTCCATTGCCGCTGGAGAGGCCTCGTCGTCCTCCTCCATTGCTCCGTACTCTGGCTGGGGTACATAGTCGGGCATCCCTGAAGAACTCCCCTGAACAGGGTCCTCGTACTCAGGCTACGGCACGTAATCTGGCACTGCAGAGGAACTCCCCTCAGTATGAGTCTCCTCGGTGTTGGAGTCCTCCAACTCCTCTAGCTGCACCCCTGAAGAGTGAGAAGCAGTCTCAGTACGCTCGGAAGAAAGGAGAGATGAGGAGATCATCACTACATCCACAGGCTCAGCATGACGGTAGTATGACGGAGTTGGCTGCGTCCGCTATGCGAAGTACTCTGCTACCACTGGGTGTGCTCCTACAGGCTTATCAATAGGCATCTGCGTAAATCTGATATAGCCGGTAAAGTGGCCCACGCTCGCGACCACATCGGCTATCCATCGTCCAAAGTAGCAGTCAACCTCCCAATTGAGGGTTGTTTCCTCGTCTGCCATCCGGACCTAAAGAAAATAAACACACAGAAAGGGTGAATTTCTTTGCTTCATCAAGCAAATCACACAAAAATGACTTTAGAAGTCACACACAATTCTGCTAACACTGCGGGGTGGTTCTTTAACGTTCATACTCAGAACCCACTCTTTTCCATGACTAAAGTCTATAAACTATAACACACTGGCTAGCTGCCACTTGAAACTCCCAGAACTCAGTGGTCTTACATATATTGAGTGGAATGACTGTTGGAAGTACACCATCACCCTGGTATAAGGTGGGCTCTCACCAACTGAGACTTTCTCGTGGTTATTGTCAGGGTCGCCAAGTCGGTTTGTGTGAATGTAGTCATAACTTGATGCCTACCCTCCAAGGTCATAACGCATCACGATCATCTCCCAGGTACCAATTTGAGGTCATTGATACTCCGAGGACTTACTCCTTGTACACTCTCACACGGAGCTTATCTTTGCTCGTCACTGTGGGTTTCCGCTGCTGGGGGTATAAGACGGATTGAATCAACGCCAAGCTCAAGACCTTGTCCTGGCTCCAACAAAATGATTCCATATGAGAATATGCTCTCCATCACTTATTGGTGACCATGTTGTTCGATTTCCGCCAACATCTTTGAATCTTTCTCTCAACCGGAATTGCTCCACGCGACTTCCTTCACAAGTCCATCGTACACGCGTATTTCCTTGTTGCACGACTCTCAAGGCACAAATCGCCATCGTGTATCAAGATTCTTTATTACATTTTATTTGTGCCTTACCCTCTTAATTTCTAAAGTTTTTAATAATTAATACTTACTGACGATTCTTCCATGCAAGGGTCCTAGAATATTTATCTAAGTCCAAAGCACAAATGAAAGAGTTCATTTATTAAGCTTATAAAATAAATAAATTCTTAAGTCTAAATTAGTTGTTCTCACTGTTGGAAATTATATTATTATTATTGTTGGTAAAAAAATTTTGGATTACTAGGACAGAGTCCTAGTTCACATAAGCACTCGCGTTCGAGTCTTATGCTCACAGATCACAGACATCACCGAGAAATACAATTCATATTACAATCCACGTGACTGTACCACAGAGCGTTTCAAAACGCATAAATCACACGCACTGAGATGCCCTAGGTTCACATTCCAAAGGGTCTTACAATCATTTAAGGCAAGGGTAAAATTTTACCCACTTCCTTGCATGCACATAATTATAATTAATTTACACATTCAAATATATCACAAATCAAATATCATATTTCAAGGCAATTTAAAACAGAATCCCTTTTTGGCAGCACCTAATCTCTGTCCAAAATTAATTTAGCAAACAATTTTTTTTCTGTGAAATTATTTTATCAAATTAAAGCCCTTAAAACCTATTTTTCAAAAAGGTAACCCACACTCTCAGATTAAATCTACAAAAATTATTAAAATTCCTAGAAGTTCGCAGGTCAGTATGTCCTTCACATTGAGCAAACCTCAAAGATGTGTAATTTTCTCAACCTTCCCAAATGAGATTTTAACTCAAATTTTTATGGTAGAAATCTAAAATTCATATATTTCATAAAAAGTAAAACTTGAATCGAAATTCCTCCTACACCTTTCCAAGTATTTTCCTTTCTAAGACCTATGTCTCAGGTTCAAAATCTGGGATCCATGCATGAGTTCTGTTTAAACCAAATAGGTTAAATTAGTAATTGTGGATGAAATTTTTTGAAAATTTTATCATTTTAAAGCTCTGTTTGTCTAGTTTTATGAACAAAAATTATATTTGAAAAATAGTAATTACTTTGGTTTAAAAAGCTCAAAAACTGAACCTTGTCCGAACCAGTTTCCACAAGCAGAACGGTCCCATTGCATGTCACGGATGAACCTTTATTTGAGATTATCTCGTAATGGTCTCAAAATAAAAGTTAGTTCATTTTGAGTCTAATTTAACTGGGAACAAGTTTCATCAAAATCCAACGGCTAGATCAAATGTTATGCACAAAAACGTAAGTACTGTCCAGGGCTTCTATGTGAAACAGCCACTGCCCGAACCAGTTTCCACAAGCAGAACGGTCCCATTGCATGTCACGGATGAACCTTTATTTGAGGTTATCTCGCAATGGTCTCAAAAGAAAAGTTGGTTCATTTTAAATCTAATTTAACTGGGGACAAGTTTCATCAAAATCCAACAGCTAGATCAAAAGTTATACATAAAAACGTAAACACTTTCCAGGGCTTCTACGTGAGACAGTGACTACCAACACCAATTTTGGAATTTTCAAAATGCATGAGGATTTAGAAATGAGTTCTAACAAAAATTGGGCATGTTCTCCTTTGTATTGGAGCCATCCCATGAATTTAAAAAAAGGAAGAAGATGAGGAGAAAGTTTGAGCACAGCTACAAGCCACTGCTAAAGGGGATTTCAAAACACAAACTCAATCACACACATGCAAGTACACTTTTCACAAATTCAGTCAACAAGGGAGGCATTTTAGACAAGAGTGGCTGGATCCTCCACCTACAGCCACTTTGAATCCACAAAAGAGTCCCCTTACACTATGGTGAGCTTGTGGGAATGAGGAGGAAGAGCTGATCACTTTCTTCTAAAGGAGTGCAGGCCTTTGCTCACTCTAGCTATGGCATGCAAGGGGGAAAGAAGCTGAAAAAATGGTGCTGTGAGGGTGGGGGGTGGTCTCGGCTAGGAGAAAGGAAGAGAGAGGGAGGAGCAAAATTTTGAATCTCTTGGCTGAGTTTTTCTGAAATTAGGTGAGAGATTTTTGAGTGAGCGTTGGGTTAGTTGTGATTTGAGTGATGTTTTGTGAGAGTGAGTGTGAGTGGCCATGAGTTTTTAGTGTGTGAGGGAGTGTTTTGCATGCATTTTAAGTGGCCAATGGTCACTTGATTAGTGGGTTAGGGTAGTGTCAAGTTACACAGTGTAGAAATACACTATGTAATTTAAACCAAAACGCGTTCTAAATAAAAAAATGAATTTTTTTAAACATCCAATTTAAATTTTAATAATTTTTTATAATTGAAAAACTTTTTGAAACAACTTTCCTAAAATTTCTCTATAGAGTAATCACTCACAGATGAAATTTACAAAAGATTACTTGTCTTGCAAGTCTTAGATTTAAAAACGATTCAAAACGGTTTTTCCAGTCAATTAAGTTCTCAACAACACAGAGACACAATTTTACGAATAACCACAAACAATTTTCTACTGGCAGATGAATTCACATCCTTTTTCTCAGATATTTTCAAACAGATAAATATCTATTTCTCATCGATGAATTTAAATACTGAAAACTTAAATTCTCATTACAGCACACATCATCAATTCAAATAAAATAACACAGGTTATTTTACTTTCACTGAAATTTAAAATCCAACTAACAGTCAATTATACAGAAAAGCAACTACAGAATTAATTCTAGCGAATTAATTTCTGTCAGTTACTTACAGAGATTTATATACAGATAAATATAATTACGTATATTCATATATATATATATATATATATATATATATATATATATATATATATATATATATATATATATATGAGTTTTAGGGTGTTACAATATCCATTTGTTTGTTGCCCACTTCTACACCTGAAAACATATTATACCTTACAACTTGCCTCATCAATCAACTAAAACCTCTGTTACAATTAAGAACAGAAAGGGTGCAATTGGATCACCTTGTCTCAATCCTCTTTGAGCCTTAAACTCTTCTGTCGGGATCCATTCACTAATATTATATAACACAATTGCTTATTCAATACAACTTTTTATCCATTGCACCCATTTATTGCTAAAACCCAAACAATCCATCATATAATAAAGAAATTCCAAACACACTGAATCATACGCCTTCTCATAATTGACTTTTAAAATTAGGCTCGGCTAAATTTTCTTTTGAGATTCATCCGCAACCTCATTAGCTATGAGTAACCCATCTAGAAAATTCCTTCCTTCAGTAAAAACACTTTGTCTCTCATTTGTTATTTCTTCCAATCCCCCATTATACATACATCTAATTAGTGAATGTGGTCTGAAATCCTTCAAGTCCTATGGGTTCTCTACTTTGGGAATTAAAGTGATAAATGACAAGTTGCCTCCTCTTGGTATCACTCCATTAGCATGAAACTCATCAATCACTTCTGAATTTCAAAATTTAATGTGGACTAGAAGGATATGATGAACTTGAAAGAGTACCGATCTGGTCATGGACTTTTGTTTCCACCACTGTCCTATACGTACCGCCTCTTTAATTTCCTTCTCCTTAAACCTTGGAATAAGCATCCTATTTTCTTTTTCATGAATCCTTGGAAATGGTACGCCATCCAAATAGGTCTTTCTCTATGAATTTCATTGAACCTGTTCTGAAAAATTTGTTTTATTCCTTCTTTAACTTTTAGTGGATCCTCCTCCCAATTTTTGTCCATTAGGAGACCACTAACTGAGTTCGTTCTTCTTCTCTAATTCACCACTGAGTGAAAGAACTTTGTGTTGTAATCCCCTTCCTTAATCCATTTGTTTCTAGACTTTTGGTGCATCGAGGACTCATATCTTGTAGACATTTTCCAAAATTTGGCCAATAGGTTCCACCTTTGTCGAATTTCTTCCTTACGTAACCTACCTTCTTTATCTTTCTAATCCATGGCATTTATCTTCCATATTAAGTCGTTGCTTTGTTGTTGTGGATCCTTAAAGCACTCCCTATTTCCATTTCTTTAACTCAATTTTTAGACATTTCAATTTTCCATTGAAGACATAGGCTACCTATCCTTGCAATTTAATATTCCTTCAAGTTTTCTCCACAAATTTTTGACAACTCGCATCAATGAACCAATAATTGAGCACTCTAAATGGTTTTAGCCCCCAATCAACATTTTAGTTCTTTCAGTAGTACTAGGCAATGATCCGACATATTTTTGCATAGTACATATTGTGCAAACCTTGGCCATAGATTAATCCATTCCCTTCAGAAATTAAACAAACAAAAATTAAAATAAAATAGATAAAATAGAAAATTAAAAGGAACCAAAACTATGCACAATATGAACAAGAATTGCTTAATTTTCACAAAATAAATTATCTAGGAACTACACAACTAGTTCCCAGCAACGGCGCCAGAAACTTGATGCGTAAAATGCGTTCGGAAAGGGCAAGCGTACCCTACGCAGTAGTAACAGTGGACTCTAGGAGTCTGGATATCGAACCCAAAGGACCAGTCGCGTTCCCAAATAATTAACTTTGCAAATAATCAAACAATCCAGAATTTAAAACCAAATTAAAGGGAATGGTGTTCAATTATTCTTTTCAAAAGAAAGAGAATCAGAGCAGAAATATTAATGTGAGAACAATTATAATAAAGAAGCCTAGGATTGTGATTTCACATGTACCCATTTTTCCCCCAATTGTAATCTTAATAAAATCCCTAAATGCGTTACTTGCCAGCGACCTCTTAAATTTGTTAATTAACAATTGATCATAGTTAATAGAGCTATTTCCCCTAATTTAATTCCCAATTGATCATAGGTGAATTAATTTAGAGCAAATGATGAATCTCAGAGAGGTTGATTAACAGGTTAATCTACTGGAAATTCATACAATAGGTTTGAGCATGCAAATTGTACGAATCCAATCACTTCACAGTTCAGTTAATCGCAAGCAATTGATCATAGACAAGAGATTAACTTATGTTTAGACTGATCGGTCCTAAAAAGCAATAAAAGTAGTGAAGAGATACAATTAACTGAATAACATCGAGGTTTTATTAAAATCAGAACCGGGGTACCAAGGTACAGTTACATCACAATCCGGGGCTAAGAGAAACTGCCACTCATGTTCATGATTAAGCCAGAAAACTCAAAAGAAGACATAAAGATTACAAAAGGGAAGAAACTTTACAGTGGTGATCCCCAATGATGCTCTCTACATCCTCCCGTAGCTCAGAGTCTCTCATAGGACCTCTTTCTCACCAAGAACCCTCAGTTTTCAAAATAGAACCAAAAATAAAGATAAAAGGGTTTCTCAACTCCTATTTATAATAATTCAAAATTCAAATGGGTTGACAACGCAACTTACCACGGCCCTGGAAAAATGACCATGGCCGTGGTCCTTGCATAGTACTCAAGGTCCACTTCTGCTACGTAACCAACATGGCCATGGTAAATTTACCATAGCCATGGTCCTTACGTTACTTCAATTCTGCCTTTTTTTTCTTAGTCCTCCAGACAGTGGCATTTTTGCTCCAAAAAGTGCAATTTTCAACTATTTTCCTCATGAAGCCTCTTGAGTACCTATCTTGCATCAACTAACACCAAACAGTGAGTTTTGCCAATAAAATATATTCAAAATGTATGAAAATGACATCTAAACTCACATCAAAATACAATGAAAATCCGATTTATCATTGAACCTGAAGATTTCTCTGCCACTAGACTATGCAACCTTCATTTCACCCCTTCTATCTTCAATCTTTCTAATATAATTAAAATCCCCTACTAAGCAGCACACATTGTTATTGTAGTTGTTTTTAACCTGTTGAATCTCCTCCCATAATCTCCTTTTTTTTTTTTCTGCAATAGCATAAGGTGGGTAAATGTTTAAGGTAAAATATGTTTTAAATTCTTATACTTTTGGTAAAAAAAAAATGGTATTGGTCCTTTTACTTTAACTTTGATCAATTTGGTCCCTGAACTTTAGAAATGTAGTGGTTTTCATCCCTCTTCAAAGATGATTTTCACCATGAATAGGGATGAAAACCATTGCTTTTGTAAAGTTTAGGGACCAACTTGATCAATGTTAAAGTTCGGGGACTAAAATAAAGTTTTATTGAACATATAAGGACTAAAAGCATATTTTACACAAATGTTTATAATAATATATGCAACATTTGGATCATTTCACACACCCTTCAATCTCAGGTAACCAATTCGTGAATGAGTCACTAAAAAAACATCATTTTTTTTTTCAATATACATAACAAACCACCCGTTGGACTCATTTTCCATTTCACCTCATTGTTGCCCCTAATTGCTAAGTATCCTTTTTTATCCATACTCTGTAGTTTTGTCTCTTGTGTACATACCATCTCTACCTCTTCAAAAACTATCAACCTTTTTATTGCCCTCCATTTTATCCTCCCCTAACCCCCAATATTATAGCTCAAAATCTTTATTTATTCAGGGGGTGATTCCTCGCCCTTCTGCTAACCTACTCCTTTTTTTCCATGTCGTTTATTTTTTCACCATCTATAACCTTGCATGCTAGTTGAGTAAATAAAAGACATAACAACATCATCATCCACGCTAGTAAGGTAAAAATACTGTTAATTGGTCGTCCAACAATCCGAACTGAAGCACAGTTGCACTGATATTTGCTGCTGTTCAAATAAAAATCTTCTTAAAATACATGGCCTGCCCACGTTGCAGTATCAAATTCAAATAGGGTGTACATACTGTGCGCAATTAACCCCAAACTAATTAATATGTTTCCATTATTCGAAAAGTGAAAATGCACAATGGCTAATGCCTATTGGACCAAGAACAAAAGTTGTCCCACAATGTTCAAATCGTACCAGGTGTCTGAACCCTCTGAATGGTGGAGTCTCAGAGCATCTCCAACCCAATACCTCTATTTGGGTTCTTAAATGGGTCCCACATGTGCACATAACTCATTTTTACTCTTCCCAAGACAAGCACCTCAAAAGCACCTATCCCCTCCAACCCAATACCTCTATTTTGATTCTTAGTTGGGTCCTAACAAAAAACTTACATCCTTACATTTTATCAATAATTTATTTATGTTATGTTATAATTATCTTATTTATAAAATATTTAAAAATATAATTAAAAATATGAAAATAATTTTTTTTATCACAACATAAAATATCTTTTATTGATAATACAAAATAAAAATTAACGCTTATAAAAATATCTTTTGATAATACAAAAAACATAATTAAATTAAATTTTATTTTAAATTATGAAAATCACACAATTATACTGATATAAAAAACTGACATTAAGATAATAAAAATTACATAATTAAAACAATAATTAATTTTTTGGTCTATCGCGTCCAAACTGTTCCCAAATATGCTCCACAACGTCCGCTTGGAGTTGATGATAACATTGCTTATCATGAACTTCTGCTCTTCTTTGTAAGTATGGTTGAATATCCGGATGAGGACCACTATGTATGTCAGTTGTCTACATATCATCATTGTCGGGATGATCATAAGAATAATCAAAATGACCAACGTATGTGTGTTATTCATCTTCCACAATCATGTTATGCAATATGGTTGATGCATATAATATATGCTTGATTGTGTCCATGTGTCAAGTAAGCACAGGGCCATGTACAATTGCTAACCGAACTTGAAGCAATCCAAACACGTGCTCCACGTTCTTTCTTGCCGCTTCTTGATGTTGGACAAAGAATTTTCTTTTCTCGCCTTGTGGCATTGAAATGCTCTTAACAATCGTTGCCCATTTCGGATAAATACCATCTGCTAGATAGTACCCCATGTTATATTAGGTTATATTATCACATGGGCTTGTCCCTCTAAAATGTCATTAAACACAGGAGATTGATTTAGCACGTTGATGTCGTTGTATGAACTTGCAACCCCAAAAAATGCATGTAAATCCATAAGCTTGTGATGCCACTGCTTCAAGCATGATTGTGGGCTTTCCATGGTCACCACGAGTAAATTGACCTTTCCATGCTACTAGACAATTTTTCCAAACTCAATGCATACAATCAATGCTACCTAACATACCTGGAAAACCACATGTCTCCCTGATTTGTAGTAGGCGTTGAATGTCATTATTGTTGGGCCTTCTTAAGTATTCAAATCAAAGTACATCACAGACACCCCTTACAAACTTATCCAAGCATTGCAATGCAGTGCTTTCACCAATAATCATCAACACTATTAGTAGGTGATCCATATGCCAATATACGAATAGCAGCAGTGCATTTCTGCAATGTAAAAAGGCTCATTCTTCGAGTTGCATCAACCGTCATTTGAAAATACTTATCATGATTGCCAAGTGGCTTGTACAATGTGAAGGAAGACATCCCTTCGCATTTGAAATCTTCGTCGGAATTTCTCCTTTGTATATACTAGATTGTTGGAGAAATAGTCATTGAACAATTGAGCATGCCCTTCTTCATGACTCCTTTCTATGTGGACTCATGTACGTCTACGCATACGTGTAGCGGCTTGTTGTTGCATTAGCCTTTCCATTATGAAATCTTCGATGATTTCATCTTCAAGATCCTCTTCAAAGGATGAAACACTAGAGTCCATTGCAAGGAACACAATAGATGTTGATAGTTTTGAGAGAATTTGAGGAGAAGATGAGACTTGTTTGCACAAATGAGAGATGTAAAAAATCATGTTACATGTGAAGAATATATAAAGACAAACAATACAATGGATAGTTAGAATAACGGCTAATTTGACCAACAAATTAATTTATAAAATTACATGTAAAAATATAACAAAATCATAAAAACTTAACATAATTCATATCATAATTAATAAAAACTACATAATTAATTAAATGACATAATCAACAAAAATTACATAATTAATTAAATGACATAATTTAAACAAACACAACTACTTTTACTAACATCATTACAGAAGTCCATATTTTTTTCTAATTTTGTAACACATCTTCTCATGGTCTCGTAGTTGTGTAACATTCATAGTAGATGTATCTTTGAAGAGGATTTGAATTTCCAAAACTTTCTCCTTGACCTTCAACTCCAATTCGAGCTCTTTCTACTTTATCTTGAATTGGTACTCGAGTTCTTTCTCCATAATGCTCAACACTTTCTCCTTCAACTTGTTAGGGTCGAGCTTGGCATGTGCCAAATCTTCCATTGCTTTTGCTTTTGACTTTTGTGTCTCGCCCAGTGCAGTTAGATCAATGTAGGTAGAAGATGTTTCATTTTCTTTTGCTTTTGTCTTTCTCTTTGTTGCTTTTGTTCCCATTGGACGAACCATGGTTGGTGAAGTTGGGTCGTAACTTGATGATGTATCCGAATTGGAGGAGGATGAGAAAGCTCCAGAAGCAGAAACCTTTGTTCTCTTATTAGCTCCTTCAAACAATTTATCTCTAAATTTAGGTTCATTTTTCACCATGTGCCATGCATACTCCAACTTGAATTGTTTGCCTACATCTTGAAAATAAATTTGATATGCATCTCCCATGATGTCAACCTCAGAGCTACCACTTTTCTTTCTTTGGTTTGCTTGTTTGTAGCAAGATGAAAATTTTTTAAATGCTAGATTCGACTTTTGCTATCGAGATTTCAATTGTGATGCTTCCTTCGCTTCCAAATCACCATGATCCTCATTGTAATTATATTGAATCCTTGACCAAAAAGCACATTTACTTTGGTTAATCCCCACAATTGCATCCTTAGAAACATTTAGCCATGATTTGGCGAGAAGTAAATCTTCAGCCATGGTGAACCACACTTTTTTTGGTGTTTCAGTTGACATTTCTCTTTCTTCTTCATCGAGCACAATATTATCCAACCCAATTTGAATGAAAAATAGCGAAGCTTGAGATTCAAATGGTGTTTCTTGATCTTTTTCAGAAGATTGCCCTCCACCAGTACCCATAGAAGTGCCATGATGCATGGTGGGGTTAATTGGTGGTGATTGAAACATGGGAAATTTATAGGGGAGTGGGAGGACATGAAATTGAAAATTGGCCATATTTGGGTTATTTTGTGGTGGATTTTGTGGAAGTGAAGGATTTTGAAATTTTGGATTAGTTGGATATTGATAATTTTGCATGAAATTTAACCAATGATTGAGAATTGGTTTGGATCCATTGGATGAAAATAAATAAAAAGAGAAAGTTGAGAATTTGGGATATGTGAGTAAAAAAATTGGATGAGATTGAACTTTGAGTAAAAGAACAACTTTGATAAGAATGGTTGTGTAAAAAAAAATTCATGCTACTCATGTTTATATACCTACTAATATTAATATTTAATAGCTAACGATAAAAAAAAATTATAGAAGAAAAAAATGGTAACATTTTTAACGGTTACATGTTGCACAAAAATGATAACATTTGCCAAGTTATCAGATTTCACTTAATATTTCTATTTTTTCAAAGCAAAAATATAACATGGCCTGCTTTTTTAAATTTGAGCACCGATGCTAGAAAGAGAACCTGATTTTGGAACCAATACTGTCAGATCCATGATAATCCTTCCATTTCTTTTTATTTGTCGTTTAAGGTTGTTATGTAGAAACCAAGAAATGAAATAAATTTTCTTGGTTATAATAAAATAGTTGTAGGGTTTCTTATATTTTACTCCTTTTCCTTTTCCCTCCACAATAAATGCATGTGTAAATTAATTAAAGACTAGGAGACAAGTAAGGGTATAATTGATAAAAGTGTAATTAATGTGATCTTGCTATAATGTTTTAGGGTAAGGCATCAACCTATTTTGATGCATAATTGCATATTGTTCACATTGTTCTGTGAACAACTGGACCATCTTTCTACATGAGATCCCATATTAGTTTTGTTAGGGGTGGAGCTAGACTCCTCTAATTAGAGGGGGCCGATTATGAAATTTAATTTTAATTAATAAATATTTTTTATTCTACATAAATATTTTAATAATATATGTGTATCAATTTTAATATAAAATATTAATAATTATATATTTCAAAATATTAATTACATAAACAATTTATGAAAACATTTTTTTGCATATGACAAAATATTTATAATTGAATATTTATATTAAACTTTTCATATTTTTTTCAAAATAAATATTTTTTAAATAAAAATTAGTATAAAAAGCATTATTTCAACACATTAAAAATGATTTTAACTAAAAATGAAGAAATTAATTATTTCAACTAAATTATATTTTGTTTTTTAAAGTTTACGCATCAACATGTTTAGATTATAGTGCACTCAAGTTAAAAACTATGTTAGCATCTCACAAACAATAAGCAATAAAAAGAGCAGAAAACCAAATTAAGAGAAAATACAAAAAATTATGATAGAAAAAGAGAATATTATTTTTTGTGTTTTGAAACTCAAGCGGTCAATATTTTATATATAAGCTCGTCAAGTTAATAAAACAATATTGAATATAGTAAAGTCATTTGATTGTAAATGTAATAATTTTTTTGAATGAATTTGTAGAAAGCAAACCTCACAGTTGGACGAGGACATCCCAACAACGTTGGCACCCCCACGCCAACTAATCATCGGCAGCAAACCACAATTTATTAATAGAAAGAAAAAAGACCAACATACAGCATGGGGGGACTAGGCCAAAACCCATGAGAACAATCAACAAAAGCGAAAAAAAGGCAATCCACAATGATTGCGAGCAAAACTATCCCTAACAAACAAGGGAATATGATCCCACCAAGTTATATCAACCCTATGATCAACCCCATAATTAGCTAATCTATCTGCACAATCATTACCTTCTCTATAAATATGAGAATACAAGAAATGCATTTGAGAGCATAATTTAAGACAACGAATCCAACGGCTTCTGAGGTCCCAAGGAACGATATCAACCTTATCAATCGCAGCAACCACCAGCTTGGAGTCACACTCCAACCACAGCTTATCCCAACCAACAGAATGAGCATATTCAATAGCTAAAATAGCAGCAAAAATCTCTGCATGCAGCGCTGATTTAATACCTATATAAGCTGCAAAACAGCCACGAAAAACCCCAAAACTGTCTCAAAAAATACCACCACCCGCAGCATGCCCAGGAGAACCTCTAGATGCACCATCAGTGTTACATTATATATATCCACAAGCAGGGGGAAACCAAGTCACTTGCTTAATCTGAACAGGCTTAGGAGGCTTAGCTGAGACTAAGAACTTCTGAAGAAAAGAAAATTCTGAAATAGAATTTGAAGCATGGCCCTTAGAGAGAAAATCGGAAAGAGAGACAGCAGAGATCACTATAGAAGAAGCTTGCCTCAGAGGAAGACGAACATCTATGAACCTTATGATGTTCCTACACCACCAAATAACCCAAAAAACATGCACAACTACAGAAATCAGAACTTCCTTCACTTGTGTACTGCATGGCTTATCCACGGATAACAGCACAGCAATACAAGAAGAAAAATCTAACGTGAATGGAAGAAATGACTGCATCCACTTCCATAAATCAGTAGCAAAACTACATGTCAGAAAAAGATGATCAGTTGTTTCATATGCTTTACCACATAATGCACACATTGAAACAACAACACAACCCCGAGACCGAAGCCTATCATCGGTAGGCATCTTGCCATGAGCAATGCGCCATAAAATAAAACTTCTAGAAGGCGGAACAGAGTTAATCCATAACAGCTTTGACCATGGGAGACTTTGTCCCGGAGAGGAAAAATGATTAAAAGCAGCTTTAAAGCATAGCAGCCCATCCGTAGAAGATCTCCAGATCGGTTGATCAGGTTCCTGACTATCAAGCAAGGGAGCTGGGATAAAAGAAATTGCTGCACGCAGCTGTGGGAGACGTTGCAGCAAAGACTCAGGCACATTCCAATGATGATTAAGCACAAAGCAGCTGACTGAAGACTTTAAAGATCTTCTATGCATCTCTGGAATATTTAAAACATCAGCCAAAGAAGAATCAAGGCACCAAGTATCTAGCCAGAAGTTGACACAATCACCTCTATTTACAACCCAACCAGTATTTTCCAAAGTCATATGCCACTTGCTTTTCATAGAAGTCCAAATAGAGGACGACTTAAAGCTCAATAAAGGTTTGCCTTGTTTTAAAAATCGAGCTCTCATGAAAACCGCCCAATGTGAGTCTGAATAAACAAAATCCCACATAAGTTTTAACATACTTGCCTCATTCAACTTAACAATGGATTTCAATCCAAGGCCTCCTTCCACCAAAGGCTTGCAAACTTTACTCCAAGCAACAGTAACCAATTTTCGAGTATTTATATCACCAGACCATAAGAAATTCCTCATCCAACTCTCAATAGTCTTTAGCAAAGACACAGGCCATGCGTAGACATGAAAAGTATATAACATCATACCTGTAATGACTGAATTTATCAATTGAGCTCTGTCCATAATAGATAAGAGCTTTCCCTTCCAAGAAACAAGCTTGTCTTTGATTTTATCCGCAATTGGCTGCAGAAAACGAGCCCTTGGTTTACCTATAAAAATAGGGACACCAAGATAAGTAAAAGGCAAAGAACCAAGTCCAAAACCTAAACATTGCTGAACTCTGACTGTCCTATCATGAGGCATAGAACCCGAGAAGAATTTACATTTCTCCGAACTAATATGCTGGCCAGACGCATCCCCATAAAACTTAAACAATAATTTCAAGTTATTCATATTTTTTAAGGTCCCCCTACAAAAAATCATGATATCATCTGCATATAAAGCATGAGATGGAGTAGAACACCCTCTTGGACTAGCCATAGGCAATAAGTATTTATTATCCACCAAATACATTATCCCCCTGCTCAAGACATCCTCAGCTATACAAAAAAGAAGAGGAGACAGGGGGTCACCCTATCGTACCCCCCTCTTGCAAGCAATATAACCAACCGAGGCCCCATTAACTCCAAAAGAAAGCCGAGCAGACTGCAGTATAATCATAATCCAATTGCAAAAAATTTCACTGAAACCAAAAGCCTGGAGGGCCTCCAAAAGGAAATTCCAATCCAGAGTATCAAAAGCCTTTCTGATGTCAAACTTAATAGCCAAATTGCCACCAAAAACACGTTTATTCAGCATATTAATAGCCTCGGATGTAATACAAACACAGTCAGAAATTTGCCTACCTTTAATGAAACCCCTCTGCTGACTGGAGATAATTTTGGGAGCAATGTTAGCTAATCTGTCCGCCAACACCTTAGAAATAATTTTAAATTGAAAATTTGCCAAAGCAATGGGACGAAAATTTTCTATCTTATCATCACCAGGAAATTTGGGAATAAGAGCTATCAAGTTAGAATTAAGGCCAGGTAGAATCCAACTTTGCAAGAAGAATTGCAAGACAGAATTAAAAACATTAGTACCTATAATGTCCCAAAAAGCATGATAAAAACAACCACCAAACCCATCTGGACCAGGGGCGCTCGAATTACTCAAAGCAAAAACAGCAGACTTCACTTCATCAAAAGTGGAAATATTGGTAAGCATAGAATTATCCTCAGCAGAGACTAAAGAGGGAATGACTATTTTGACCAAATCGTTTGGCAAGCATGAGTTTTCTGAAGCATATAAGGAAGTAAAATCCTGCAGTACATGCTGATTAATGACATCCGGGGAGTCCAGAATATTCTCTCCATCTCTAAGAGTGGTTATACTCTTAGTGGCTCTACGATAGTTAGCCATCTTATGGAAAAAAGATGTGTTGCGGTCCCCATGAGAAAACCACTGAACCCGCGACTTATCTTTCCAAAAACATTCCTCAAAAGCTAGAGCCTTTTGAAGTTCAGCTTGAGCTTTATCCTCCAAAACATGCAAGTCTTCAGATAAACCATGCGAAGAAATTTGCTGCTGAATGTCCTCAACAGCCTTTTTGGCATTCTGCACATTAGCATGCACATTACCAAAAACATCTTTGTTCCATATCCGCAAAGCACCTTTTAGTATCTTAAGCTTTTGTTTCAGTATATACATAGGACAACCAGCAATGGGATAGTCCCAAACTTCTTTCACTAATCTTCTGCAGTCCTTGTGATCAATCCACATAGACAAAACTTAAAAGAGGATGGAGAAGTTTTAGCACCTTTTTGAAGGGAGACCAAAATAGGAAAATGATCAGATTTACTACGAATTAAAGTAGTACAGGATACGGAGTCACATAATTCCAACAAATCAGAATTGCATATGGATCTGTCCAGCCTCGTAGCTATATGATGCCTTCCTGTTCTACCATTGGACCAGGTGAACTCATTTCCTTTAGTCGGAATGTGAATAAGACTATGAGCATTTGACTAATTCACAAAATCAGAACATGAGGCTGGGAGTGGAAGGTTGCCACCACTCTTCTCATGAGCTCCAATGACAGCATTAAAATCACCCATAAATAACCAGGGACCACTATGCATGAGCTGCAACTGAGATAAATCTGCCCAGAGAGATCGACACTTAACATATGAAGTAGAGCCATAAACTGCTGCCACAAACAAAGTTTGATTACCAAAATCCATAGAAAAAGTGACATATTGCTCAGAAGAAGAAATAACCTTAGGAGAAACAGAAAAATCACAAATGCACCATAGATTAGGCGCTTTATTCTGCCTAGAGTTTATAGCAAAAAGCTTGAGACGAAGACTAGACCAAAAGGAGGATGGAAAACAGTCCACCAAAGTCCAAGGTTCAGAAAGAAAAACCAAGAATGGTTTGTGCGAAACACACAAGTTGTGTAACACTCGCCTAGAAGCCTCATTAGCTAGGCCTCTAACATTCCAGAATAAAAAATTCATTATGCAGCAGAAGTCAGACCACCTCTAAGGTTATATGTCCTTGCCCCGCTTCCTTTATTCTTTTGGCGCAATTTTTTCTTCTTAGATTTAGAAAGAACCTCCTCAAAAGGCTGTTCATCCGGCAGTTTATCAAGACCAAGAGATTCATGAACCGACGCCTCCTCCACTCTATCCCCCCAAAACTGAGAAACTATATTTAATTCCTTTTGAACCGAAGCTGTATATTGTTGACCGCCTACAGCATGTCCAGCTTCAAGAGACCTCGAGAAAGAATGAGACACATGCGATGGAGAGTCTAAAGGCCCATCTTCCGCACGCAAAGATTTACCTTTAGATCTCTGAGCATTAGAATCATCTTCCGAAGAACTAGACTCCTCAGCAATGTCCTCAACCAGCCCTTCCTTAAAACCATCCTGGCCTTCAAGACCTGCCCTAGGCTTCTCAATGACTCCCGCGTCTGAAACTTGCTCAGCCACTGCACCTGCTGGTGGAACAACATTAACTGCATCCTCTACTAGCTGCTCCTGGTCTTTCTTCGTGTGACTAGGACCAGCATCCTCACCCACACGTTGCTTTGGAACATAGTGGGCCTTCCCCTTCAAATCCACCTTTTTCCCTCTAAGTTTTCCATCCTCCTGTCTCCCAAAGCGACAGTTTGCAGAAGTGTGTCCAACGATCTTACACGTATCACAAAAGGCTGGCAAACATTCATACACTAACTCCACAAAGAAAGCGAATCCATCCCGTTCTACCAGAATCTGATCCCTCAATTCATGTTTAAGATCCAAGTCAACCAAAACCCTAGCAAAGTGACCAAAAGAACGCGACGCTGTTGCCTCATCAATAGCCAGGGGAACACCAACCCCTCTTGCAATAGAAAAAAGAATTCTTTGACGCCAATACTCCTGAGGCAAGCCAAGAATGCACACCCAACATTGCACATTTGACTGACGAACTAGACTAGGATTAAAGTCTGGAGTCCAAGAAAACAGCCTAAGGACCCCAGGCGAAAGATTCCAGGAGCCACCAGCAAGAACTCTCCTTAAGTCCTCAACTGAAGCAAAGGAGAATTCATAAAAACCCTTCCCGATGGATATCATGCGCCAATTCCCCAAGGGATTCCAGATTTTGCATAACTTCAAACGAAGGTCCTGAAGCTTCAGCGGAGAATCTCCTTTTGACAGCACTGATCGACCATGGAGATTATTCTTACAACTCTCCAGCCCTGCCAAGTATTCTTCTTCAGGAATTTTTACTGCAATAGCATCGCCCTTCACACAAGGCACTGGGAGTTGGCTTAAAGGAATATCACATGCATGTTTAAGGGCTTGCACAAAAGAACGCTTTGGAGCAACCTGTTGCTTCGGGGAATCCTTCACTTCTGAATCAAAAGCAAGAAAACTCCATGGGATCAAAGGTTCTCCCATGGCTGCATGCAAGGAACGTAAGAAAACCCTAGGAAGACAAAACCCTAGCAGAGCTCATCAATCTATATATATTCATATGGTGGATTTTCTTGAAAATTTATCATTAAAATAGTAATAAAAAATTATAAAAGAAAAGACTATTAAAAGAAAAAAAATGATATTATGATATTTTATTTATGAGAGAAAAATATATTTATCTTCCCAATAAAGACTATAAAAAGGAAATAAAATATTTATCTAAAAAATAAAATAAAATATCATTATCTTTACAATGATAACTATAAAAAGAATAATAAAATACTTTATCAAAATTAAGAAATAAATAAATAACACTTAGGGTCCGTTTGATTTGTTAAAATGATGGTACTGGACAGCACAATATAGAACAAATATTGAAGTTACTATACAACTTTTTTATCATGTACGTTGTTTGATGAATAATGAATAGCACAAGCAAAATAATATAAAAATTACTAAAATACCTTTTTAATATTAATTATCTTAATATAATTTGCATTATCTCCTTATATATATAAATATAAATATAAATGAATAGGTTTATCTGTGTTCTCATTGCTCCACTCTCCCCACTCTCCCTCACATTCACCCTCATTTGAATACTCTCCTCTCATGAAGTGGTGTAGTTCACTCTCCTAACGTGCATATGGTTCTTCTACTTTTCCTAAAATTTCTCTTATCAATTTCTGCAATTACCGACGTTCACAACATTTGTATAACTACCTCCATTCACTTCTTTATCTGATACTATCTTTGTTTTAATATTTCTTTTATTAGTTTTTCTAACTCTATTTTTTAATTTTGAAGATTTCTCTCTTTCATCAATAATTTCAAATCCTTAATTCAATTTACTTTTCAATTTTCAAAGTTAATATTTCCTTATCTTTTTTAAAAAAATAATTATAGTCTTTAATTTCTTAGAGATGAATCATCTCTTTTTTCAAATTTCTTTCTATGTGCTGTATAATTTTTTTCTTTTTAAATTTCTTTCTATTGACTATATAAATAAGGGGTAGTGAAAATTTGAATAAGCCCATGTATTGCACGTGCTAAAACACTAGTTATTATATTTATGTGAGTTCAAAATATAAAATATATACAAGTAAGCTAGCTAGTAGATAATGTGAATTCAAAATACATGACATGATAAGGTTGTTGCAATTAGTAGATAATGTGAATTTAAAATACTTGGCATGATAAAGTTGTTGTAGCTAGCAGACAATGGGAATTCAAATGCAGATAATGGGGATATGTGTGTCTTTTGAATACTTTTTACCTAGGACAAAAAGTTGTCCCATGGTTTTCGGAGTAACAAAAAAGTTGAGTTTTTGTCCTATTCTCATCTGTTGAATTTGTGTTGCCCCATAATCTTTTTTCAAATCAAATGTGGAACAAAAACATTTGTCTTGTTCAGTACCATAATTTTTAACAAATCAAACAAACCCATAAGTTTTATTATCTCTAAAATAAAACCCCATTAAATAAAAATAATTACTATAATATTAAAATATCATTTATACTAAAAATAACAAGATTAGAAAAATTAGGGCTAACCTATGTCCGCCCCTGGTTGTGTATACAGGTGAGGAGATAGTTAGCGTTCTTTGAAGGGATGTATTTTCAGAACTTTTATGCAATATTTTAAAAATTGGACCGATTATCGACTTAGTCAGGGCACTGGGTCATTAGGTGAATGGTCGAACCGATGTGTCTTTAATTAAACCAGGTGATCATGGTGGTGAGTCTCTAATTGAACCACGTGATCATGGTGGTGGCTGCAGCAGTGGTCATGGTGGTGATGATGATGAGTTAATTGAGATATTTTAGGAAGTAATAATTGCAATCTTTTATAGATTTAATTTTTGTTTAGTGTATCTTTTTAGATATTTGGTAGTTATATTAGATTTTAATTTGAATTTTTAAATATTTTAATCTCAATTATCTATTATTTTTAATCTTGATCTGATGGTTGTTATTAGTTGTTCTCATGTTCTCACATAAGAAAGTGTTCTCACATGAGTCATACTATAGGTGGTGGCGGTCATGGTGGTGATGGCATCATGGTGGTAGTAGTGGCGACGATCATGACGGTGGCTATAGCAGTGGTCATGGCAGTTGTAGCGGTAGTCATGGTAGTGATCGGTTAATTGAGATATTTTAGGATGTGATAATTGAGATATTTATCAATTTGATTTTTGTTAGGTGAATCTTTTAGAGATTTGATTATTACATTGAATTTTAATTTGAATTTTAAATATTTTAATGTCAACTGTCTATTATTTAAGTGTTCTCATAAGAGTCGTACTCTCTCTCTCTCTCTCTCTCTCTCTCTCTCTCTCTCTCTCTATATATATATATATATATATATATATATATATATATATATATATATATATATATATATATAGACACACACACACACACACACTTTTAAAATTATTTGCTTCCATAGGCTTCTACTTATTATCATGTTCGGCTACTCAATTTATCCTTAATTGTATAAGGATACAACTAAAGAAGTGAATAATGTCTTGTATCATAAGTTTATATATTTAGCCCTAGATAAGGGTTTTCTTCAAGAAATCAATAAAACTTCTTGTTTTAAATTCAAGTATATCCACTCTTCTAACTCAGACAAAATGAAATGAGAATTAACCATATGGTCAGTCAAGCATAATTGCGCACCTTTATAATATGCTTGAGATGTTCTACTAACATTTCCCATTTTTACACCAAATGCTGTTGGTAATACATGTAGAGCCAATATTTTGTCAATGAAAAGTGATAGCAACACACTCTCTAATGTACTATTTTAAACATATATATTCTTTTTTATTGATTGAAATTTATTGGAAATTACAAAATTTTGTAGATCCCACATTTTATTTAATGACTCTCAAGATTTTTTAATTTTCAATTAACTTTAACCTATAATAAAGAGTGTGTTAACTAGAAAGAATATGTTCAGATAATGTATTAATTGCTAGCACTCTCCTTCTAACAGTTCATGCACAGTAAAGTTGCAGGCTCCTTTCTCAATTAACACTAGAACAAGTTTATATTTTTTCTCCAAAGTTAAATAAATAAAAACAATTCAATCATCTTTGTATAATTAGAAACACAAGCATAAAACCAGTATCTAAAAAAAACATAAATTCATTAATTTGCTAACATCTCATAGATGCTTCTTTTGCCTTGTGCTTTTTGCCTTGAAGATGGTCGTTCAATCCTTTTTCACTTGTAGTAGTAATCTGACATAGTGCACAACTCCATTCTTGTTTTGGTTTCTTCGGCAAAATGAGTGGAGAATTGTTGTTGTCATCAATTATAGGAGATGGCACCGCTTTGCGCTTTGTACCATAAGGACAAACATATGAATTATCCTGCAATGGGATAAACAAAATAATTTATGCTCAGCGACCAACTAAGAGCTTCAACATTCCCTATATATTGACTCCATCTTCTCTTTAGGATGTCGATGTATGAATAAGATATATATACATATTATGATTGCCCAACATTGCCAATAAAATCACAGTAATGCAAGTATATTATGAAGAAAATGTATTGTTAAGTAGTGATTAGTCAAACAAATAGGATGCAAGTATACTAACCAGTGTGAACACATTATTGTCATTATTAAGCCTAAGACGTTTGGCATGCCCTAACTGGGATTGTGGCGCACCAAATACGTTAATGTTATTATCCTGATAGGGCCTCAATATTGGATTGAAAGACATATCGCCTGTGATTGAAACTCTTTCCGGAAATGAGATTCCTAACGGGATTCCCAATGCACTCTCTGACGCCATTTCTCTCCTGACTTCTTCCTCTAACTCTCGTCGTCGTGCCATTGCCATCTCGCCTACCATTATCTCTCTCCTAATTCGCTCCTTCTCAAATTCTCGTCGTAACACTTCATCGGCATTGACTGGCACCTGTGTTGGGAAAACCTTGGGTGTCGGAACATTGCCGGGAAAACCCCCTGGCACAAACTCAGACCCTAGAAATGAATTAATTTTAGAAAAACTTTGTATTTTTAAACAACAAAACAAATGGGTCTCTTGAAAGGAAGTGAAGAAAAGTGAGTGTTACCTTCTAACGAGTTTCCGGATACATCGATGACAGTGGAAAGAGGGCATGTCGTTGGTGATGTCCTTTGGTTTTGGTCAGCATGATATTTGAACAACATGGAAAAAGTTGGAATGTTAAACGAAGGGAAAGGCTTGGAGAAAGAAAAAACAATGCCTATAGAAATCAGAGACAATATGTGTGTGCATTGTTGAGTTTGATAGCGTGATTAAATAGTTGTGGTGGGTGTTTGTTTTTTGTGACTTGTGTCATGGTCAAATCTTGAGAATATACCAAATCTATCTATCTTTCAAGCTTGTAAAGGAAAGAAAAAGGAAAAGAAGATTTTCTTCCAATTCTTAATGGGACAGAGTAATGGGGGTTGCCATATGGATTTCTTCCTAAACTATTTGGATTTTGACTGAGATTTCTCACATTTTAGTCAAAGTTTATAAAAAATATTTTGACTTTGAAAAAAGAGAGTTAAATATGAATAAATATTGAATGTGTTAAAGATTTGAAATATTAATTGTTTCAATTTTTAAGTATTGAATATTTATTGACTACACATATTTGATAATATTAAAAAAATAACAAAGCGAATAACTCATAACTACAAATAATTGTCATGAAATTAATATAGCTAGTATTTTGACTCGTGCTTTAAGTTATAAGTTATATTTATAATAAACAATTAATTGTAATATAATATTACTTCTAATTATTGATTGTTTTAAAAAATTATTAAAAATTATTTACATAGAGATAGAAGACATAAAGATAAAGAAAATAATAGTTTGTGATTGTTATTTACGGAAAAAAATACTTGTGTGAAACCAAATAATGTTTCACTAGGATCTATCAAGATTAATTAAAGAATTACTAATAAAATATTTTATTAGAAATAAATAAATTAGTTAAAAAATTTAACATTTTCCATTTTTTTTTTACTTTTTACTCTACCAACTTATTAACAATTTCTTTAGTATTTCTAATCAATTAAAGGTATTTTACTTTTAATTAATTAAATGAACTTAATGCATAATATTGACTATAAATGTTGACAAATATACGACATCAAAAAAGGAATATCAAATCTTGATTACCAAATGAGGGCATCATTTTATATAACAAATAGTTTATTATATTTGATAAATCTATTTGTTAAAAAACATTTTTTTCAAATAATCATTAGGATATATTGTTAAAATTAATATTAAATATAATCTTGTAATGAGAAAAAATTAATTTTTACTTTTTGACTATTATTTTTAAAGATAATAGTGAACAAAATCTTTAATAAATTTTAAATTTTTATGTGCAGAGATAAGTAAAATTAAAAACTGAAAAATAATTCATCATTAGATTGAATTAGAGTAATTTTAAATATAACTTGATTAAATTCATTTTGGATATATCTTTAATTTTTTTACTTTCCACATTTTTTACTCTAAATATGTTAAATTTGAAAATAAATTTATAATTTAAAAGTAATTGAAATTATATTTTATCACTAGTATGGAACAAGGACGGTTTTGTGAGGGCCATGCAGGGGTCCTAGCCCCCCGCCTCTCCCTCAGGTTTTTATGTTTATTATACTATAATTAAACTAGAGCTTCTTACGTTCAAGAATGAATGTCGTGGAATGAGAAAACTTTATTTTTTAAAGAACGGTGAGAAAACTTTTTAGTGTTACAGTGTTGTGATAGAATAATTAGCTTAAAAAAAATCAGTTCCCATTCAAAACTTCATATTTATGAATGTATAAAAAATAACAAATACCAAGTCAACAAAATACAAAGGATTGTGAAACAGATTATGAAATTAATTTGGTAGTTAAAGTACACAGTACTCTATCATTATCTCACAATATTGTATGTTAATTTTAAACATTTGTTATTATTTTATTATAAATATATTATATATTTTTATATAGTTCGGATAAGGCAAAAGCAAAAAAACAAAAGAAAACACAATTATCATTGCTGTCACAATTTTTTGAAATAAAGTAGGATATAGGCTCCTATCTTTTATTGTTTGAAATATAAATCAATTTTAATTTTATGTACAAAATCGGTAAATAATTTTTGTGAATGTCATTAATTATTAGAAGTTGCATGTTTAAATAATTACAAAGAAAAAAAAATTAGCCCCCTTTTGATCGGATTCTGGATCCATCTCTGTCCATTATATGCCGTGCAAATGCTAGTTATTTCTGGTGATGATTTATCTTTGCTCCATAAGAGAAAGAGAGGGCTATAATATATACTTAAGGACTCTTCTCGCTAGCCTCTACATCCATGACAGGAAAACAAACAAAAAATTTCTTGCTGGCTTTTGGCTTAGTAAACAATATTTCACCTCTATTTTTAAACATTAGCTTCTCTCTCCCTCCCGCTTTTAAATATTTACACCATTCACCATTGTGTTATAATCAGCAAATCCCTACGATATAGGCATGTAGCTAGCTGCTAGGCAGAATTACGGAGTCTACAATGTTTATCTACGTAATCGGTATCCCACTAGTTATTGGATTCTCACCCTTTTTAGTCATGCTTGGGATGCAATTGTTGGGGTGAAAAAGAAAAAGAAATATATTTTTAATTTATTAATTTAATAACTGTATTTTTAGCTAACATTTGAAACTCTTTCTTGGTACATTTATTTATAAAGGGTTGTAGAGTGCGAAGCCTCAAAATAGAACAAAGACATCCCAACTATGTTGGCACCCCCTTGCCTATCAATCATCAGCCCGCAAACCACAGAATAAAATAACTAAGGAAAAAAGAATCCAACAGAAAAACATGGGGGGACTAGACCAAAACCCATGAAAACAAAATCAACAAAAACGGAAAGAGGGCAATCCACAACGATTGCAAAAAAACAAAGACTAATAAAATGTGGAATTGACTCCTACCAAGTAACTTCCAGACCATGTTCAACTCCGTAATTCGCCAACCTATCAGCACACTGATTTCCTTCTCTGTATATATGAGAAGATTGAAATTGCATTTGAGAAGTCAATCTAAGGCAACGCTTCCACCTGCTTCGATACTCCCAAGGAATAATGTTCTCATTAGTAAAAGCAGCTAAAACCAATGTAGAATCACATTCCAACCATAGCCTAGTCCATCCCACCAAAAGTGCATGTTCAATTGCCATCATGACAGCAAAAAGCTTTGCATGCAAAGCAGACTTGACACCTATATATACTGAAAAGCAACCACGAAATGCACCAAAGCTGTCCCTAAAGATTCCCCCACTAGCTGCATGACCAGGAGACCCTCTAGAGGCCCCATCCGTATTGCACTTTATATAACCACAGGCTGGCGGATACCAGACAACTTGCTTAGCCTCCACATGCTTTTTATACTTAGCTTTTACCAAAAAATTCTGCAAAAAGGAGAAATCGTATATAGTATTCCGAGCAAATTCCTTGGACAGATATCCGGTTAGTGAAGCAGCTGAGAAGATCATAGAAATAGCCTGATGCAAAGAAATACGAGTATTTCTAAATCTCAAACTATTTCTACAAAGCCAAATAACCCAAAAAACATGTAACACTGCTGATATCATAACTTCTTTCACTTGACCAATTTCCTTATCCAAAGAATTCAATACAGACAAGCAGGTGGACAAATCAAAATTAATATTAATGAGAGATTGCAACCACATCCAAATACTGCCAGCAAAACCACATCTCAGGAACAGATGATCAGATGTCTCATCTGAAGCACCACAGAGACTACAAACAGAAACCACCACACAGCCTCTAGCACGAAGACACTCATCTGTGGGCATCTTATTATGTATGAGCCTCCAAAAAATAAAACTGCGAGAAGGAGGAATAGAATTGCGCCATATTACCTTAGACCAAGAACAGAGTTGTCCAGGGGGAATAGTATATGAAACAGCAGCTTTAAAAGATAAAAGTCCATCAACAGAATGCCTCCAAACGGCTTGATCAGCACCCTTGTCACTAGACGAAGGAACAATAATACTAGACAGCATATCATGCAAATGAGGAAGCTTCTCCAGCACTACTGCAGGCAAATTCCACTGATCATTAATCACAAAACAATTTATAGAGGACTGTAAAAATCTCCTATAGTGATTCGGAATGTTAAGCACATCAGCCAAAGAGGTATCAAGACACCAAACGTCTGTCCAAAAATTAACTCTATCACCATAATTGACAACCCATCTTGTATTCTCAACAATCTGCTGCCATTTATGCTTCATTGAAATCCAAACTGAAGATGATTTATAACTAACCATAGGCTTCCCATGCTTTAAAAATCTAGCTCTCATAAAAACAGCCCAATCTGAATCTGAGTGCACAAAGTTCCACATCAACATTAACATGGAAGCCTCATTAAGCACAACCAAAGATCTTAAGCCTAAACCACCCTCATTTAACGGTCTGCAAACTTTGCTCCAGGCTACAGTAACCAGCTTACGAGAGTTAATATCTCCAGACCAAAGAAAATTTCGCAGCCAACATTCAATAGTTTTCAGCAAAGATGAAGGCCAAGAATATACCTGAAAACTAAACAAGACCATACCAGAAATAACAGATTTAATCAATTGAGCTCGCCCCATAATAGATAGAAGTGAGCCTTTCCAGGACACAAGTTTTGCTTTGATTTTATCTGCAATTGGACTAAGATATCGAGCTCTTGGTTTGCCAACAAAAATAGGAACTCCAAGATAGATAAATGGCAAAGAACCAGCTCCAAAACCCAAGCATTGACGAAGACTATTAATTCTACCACAAGGCATAGATCCTGAAAAAAACTTACACTTTTCCGGACTGATATGTTGTCCCGAGGCATCTCCATAAAATTTTAGCAACAACATCAAGTTATTGAGATTTTTAGTGGTTCCCCTGCAAAAAAACCATAATATCATCCTCGTATAGGGCATGTGTAGGAGATGAAAAACCTTTGGGACTTGCCATAGGTAACAGATAATGATTTGCAGCCAAATAAGAAATCCCTCTACTAAGAACATCCTCAGCCAAACAGAATAAAAGAGGGGACAAAGGGTCTCCTTGACGCACTCCTCTCTTACAAGAAATATAGCCAACTGGAGATCCATTAACCCCAAAAGAAAGTTTTGCTGACTGTAAAATAATCTTAATCCAATTACAGAAAACACTATTAAAACCAAAAGAGTTTAGGACCTCCAAGATAAAGCCCCAATCCAGAGTATCAAAGGCTTTCTTAATATCAAATTTAATGGCTAAGTTACCACCAAATACTCTTTTATTCAGCATGTTAATAGCCTCTGATGTGGTACAGATACAATCTGAAATGTGTTTCCCCTTAATAAAACCTCTCTGCTGACTAGAGACAATTTTAGGAGCAATCTCTGCCAACCTGTCTGCCAGCACTTTAGTGATGATTTTAAATTGAAAATTTGCCAGTGCAATTGGACGAAAATCTTCAATTTTATCAGCACCAGAAAACTTAGGAATAAGAGAAACCAAATTGGAATTCATACCTGGTAATATCCAACTTTGCATGAAAAACTGCAAGATCGAATTAAAAACGTCTCTGCCAATAATATCCCAGAAAGTATGATAGAAACAACCCCCAAAACCATCAGGGCCAGGAGCACTAGAACTATTCAAAGCAAATACTGCAGCCTTCACCTCATCAAAAGAAGGAATATTAGTGAGCATCGAGTTATCCTCGGCAGAAACTAAAGAGGGAATAACGGTCTTGATCAAATCATTTGGCATGCAAGCATAATCTGAGGCATATAAAGATGAATAAAACTGCAAAATGTGCTGACTAATCTCCTCATGAGTGTCCAAAATCCTTTCTCCATCTCTGAGAGTAGACATACTCTTTGTCTTTCTTTGATAATTAGCCATCTTATGGAAAAAAGAAGTATTTCTATCCCTATTCATAAACCATTTAATCCTAGACTTATCTCTCCAAAAAGCTTCTTCAAAAGCTAAAGCTTTTTGCAATTCCACCTGTGCTTTATCCTCCAAACCCCTTAAGTCATCATAAGAACCAGACTCATAAAGCTTTTGAATGTCCTCAACCGCCTCGGTTGCTTTCTTCACATTCGCATGCACATCTCCAAAAACTTCACGATTCCAAGTTCTCAAAGCTGCCTTAAGATTCTTCAGCTTTTGTTTAAGAACAAACATTGGACAACCTATAACAGGAACTTCCCAAACCTCCTTCACAAGTCTTCTACAATCATGATGCTCAGCCCACATGGATAAGAATTTAAAAGGAGAAGGACGAGCTGATATACCTTTCTGAAGCGAGACCAAGAGAGGAAAATGGTCTGACTGGCTACGTATTAAGGTACTGTAAGAAATAGAATCACACAAATCCAACATGTCCTGATTACAGATAGATCTATCAAGCCTTATTGCAATATGCTGTCTCCCCGTGCGCCCATTGGACCATGTAAAAGTATTGCCTTTAGTCTGAATATGAATTAAATTATTAGCATTTGTCCAGTCTATAAAATATGTACATGAAGCTGCCAAGGGTAAATTCCCTCCACTCTTCTCATGCGCCCCAATAACAGCATTAAAATCGCCTATAAACATCCAAGGACCTGTATAATTTTGTTGTAACTGTGAAAGATCCGCCCAAAGTCTACGACGTTTGACATATGACGTGGATCCATAAATAGCAGCAACAAAAATTGTTTGATTGAAACAATCAACAGAAAAAGAAATGAACTGGTCAGACACTGAAATAATATTCGGAGCTAAGAAAGAAGCACAAATACACCAGATATTAGGCGCCAAAGAGGTCCTTTTATTAACAGCAAAAACCTTTAAACCAAGGGAGGACCAAAAAGAGGCTGGAAATCTCTCCAGCAAAGTCCAAGGTTCTGAAAGAAACAACAACACAGGATTATGCGAAACACAAAGATTGCGTAACACCCGCCTAGTCTCATCATTGGCCAGGCCTCTAGCATTCCAAAAGAGGATCTTCATCAAGCCAAAGCTTTAGGACCCCTTCTGAGGTTATACGACCTAGCACCACTACCCTTGTTTTTCTGGCGCAATTTTTTCTTTTGGGATTTAGACAAAACCTTCTCAAAAGGTTGATCTTCCTGCTGTATATGTGGCCTGGGTGACTCTGGAATAGACTCTTCTTCCACACGATCCCCCCAAAGCTGGGACACCAAATTAATCTCTCTCTGAATAGAGGGTGGATATTGCTGTCCAGAATCAGTTAAATCTTCTAGAGAATTGGGTAAAGAGTCTGATACACGAGAAGGAGTATTATTTCCTTCCATACCAGACTGAGCAAGAACCAACTCCTTCTTGTTGTGATTAATCATCTGAAGATCAAGATCCTCTTCAGAAGATCTTGAAGAATCATCTGTGTCCTCCACTAAGCCTTCCTTATACACACCTTCATCTGTGTCTTTCGATGTATCCAGCGCTGCATTTGCAGGTACTACGTGCACAGCAACATTACCCGCGTTTGCACCAGCAGTATCAGTTTTAGCACTAGTTCCAGCAACTTCTATGTTAACATGACTTGTATCAGCATCTCCTCCAGAATTCTTCTTGGGAACATATTTCGCCACTGATTTCCCTTTTGTTTCCAAGGTTTTATCAACCTTCTTAACCGTGTCTTGACGATTAGAATGTCTGCAATTAGCAATTGTATGCCCAACTATTTTACAAGCATCACAAAAAGCAGGCAAACGTTCATATACAAGCTCCACAAAAAAAGCGAAACCATCATGTTCAACAAGAATTTGATCCCGCAGTTCCTGTTTAAGATCTAGATCAACAAGAACTCATGCAAAGTGCCCAAAAGATCTTGGGGCCGTTGCTTCATCAATTGCTAGAGGAACCCCAATCCCTCTAGCAAAAGAAAAAATAATTCTTTGACGCCAATATTCCTGCGGCAAACCCAGGATACGCACCCAACACTGTGCATTGGATTGTCTTACCAAATTAGGATTGAAATCCAGAGTCCATGAGAAAAGATGAAGAACCCCCGGTGCAAGATTCCAAGAACCTCCAGCAAGAGCCCGTCTTAAATCCTCAATGGATGAAAACGAAAACTCAAAGAACCCCTTCCCCAGAGAAATCATCCGCCAATGCCTCAAAGGGTTCCATAATTTACACAACTTTAAGCGCAGATCTTGAAGCTTCGGGGGAGTTTCACCCTTGGATAAAACCAAACGTCCATGCAGGTTATTTTTACAACTCTCCAAACCCACTAAATATTCTTCTTCTAGAATCTTCACAGCAATAGCATCTCCCTTTAAGCATGGCACCGGAAGTTGACTCACAGGGATATCACATGTATGCTTTAGAGTTTGAGCAAAAGATCGTTTTACCTCTTCAGATTTCGTCTTCACAGCAGGTGGAGTGTCTACGTCCACAGCAAGAAAACTCCATGGAATCAGAGGTTCCCCCATGGCTGCATGAAAACCACGTGAAAAACCTAAGACGCAAAAACCCTAGCAGAGCACCTCATTCCCCCCTTTTTGACTCTTTCTTGGTACAAATTTTAATATTAATTTTTTAAATATATTTTTCAAATTTAGTTTCTTTAAAATTCATTTTTAATCAAATATCTTTAGCATGTGAATGAACTAGACGTGAGTTACATTATCACAGGCTTTGCAACTAATACCACCTTATAAAGGAATAAAATCCTATATCAATCACACCCATGTTATTTTTCACTATTTCCCCTTCAAAATTCAACGGGGGGTAATTTAGGAAAATTGCCAAATTTTAAGAAATCTTAATTTATTTAGTCTTGTGAAGTTTTCTCCAAAGTTAAATAAATAAAAACAATTCAATCATCTTTGTATAATTAGAAATACAAACATAAACTCAGTATCTAAAAAAAAACATAAATTCATTAATTTGCTAACATCTCATAGATGCTTCTTTTGCCTTGTGCTTTTTGCCTTGAAGATTGTCGTTCAATCCTTTTTCACTTGTAGTAGTAATCTGACATAGTGCACAACTCCATTCTTGTTGTGGTTTCTTTGGCAAAACGAGTGGAGAATTGTTGTTGTCATCAATTATAGGAGATGGCACCGCTTTGCGCTTTGTACCATAAGGACGAACATATGAATTATCCTGCAATGGGATAAACAAAATAATTTATGCTCAGCGACCAACTAAGAGCTTCAACATTCCCTATATATTGACTCCATCTTCTCTTTAGGATGTCGATGTATGAATAAGATATATATACATATTATGATTGCCCAACATTGCCAATAAAATCACAGTAATGCAAGTATATTATGAAGAAAATGTATTGTTAAGTAGTGATTAGTCAAACAAATAGGATGCAAGTATACTAACCAGTGTGAACACATTCTTGTCATTATTAAGCCTAGGACGTTTGGCATGCCCTAACTGGGATTGTGGCGCACCAAATACGTTAATGTTATTATCCTGATAGGGCCTTAATATTGGATTGAAAGACATATCACCTGTGATTGAAACTCGTTCCGGAAATGAGATTCCTAACGGGATTCCCAATGCACTCTCTGACGCCATTTCTCTCCTGACTTCTTCCTCTAACTCTCGTCGTCGTGCCATTGCCATCTCGCCTGCCATTATCTCTCTCCTAATTCGCTCCTTCTCAAATTCTCGTCGTAACACTTCATCGGCATTGACTGGCACCTGTGTTGGGAAAACCTTGGGTGTCGGAACATTGCCGGGAAAACCCCCTGGCACAAACTCAGACCCTAGAAATGAATTAATTTTAGAAAAACTTTGTATTTTAAACAACAAAACAAATGGGTCTCTTGAAAGGAAGTGAAGAAAAGTGAGTGTTACCTTCTAACGAGTTTCCGGATACATCGATGACAGTGGAAAGAGGGCGTGTCGTTGGTGATGTCCTTTGGTTTTGGTCAGCATGATATTTGAACTCCATGGAAAAAGTTGGAATGTTAAACGAAGGGAAAGGCTTGGAGAAAGAAAAAACAATGCCTATAGAAATCAGAGACAATATGTGTGTGCATTGTTGAGTTTGATAGCGTGATTAAATAGTTGTGGTGGGTGTTTGTTTTTTGTGACTTGTGTCACGGTCAAATCTTGAGAATATACCAAATCTATCTATCTTTCAAGCTTGTAAGGGAAAGAAAAAGGAAAAGAAGATTTTCTTCCAATTCTGAATGGGACAGAGTAATGGGGGTTGCCATATGGATTTCTTCCTAAACTATTTGGATTTTGACTGAGATTTCTCTCATTTTAGTCAAAGTTTATAAAAAAATATTTTGACTTTGAAAAAAGAAAGTTAAATATGAATAAATATTGAATGTGTTAAAGATTTGAAATATTAATTGTTTCAATTTTTAAGTATTGAATATTTATTGACTACACATATTTGATAATATTAAAAAAATAACAAAGCGAATAACTCATAACTACAAATAATTGTCATGAAATTAATATAGCTAGTATTTTGACTCGTGCTTTAAGTTATAAGTTATATTTATAATCAACAATTAATTGTAATATAATATTACTTTTAATTATTGATTGTTTTAAAAAATTATTAAAAAAATTAACATTTTCCATTTAGTTTTTTTTTTTTTTACTTTTTACTCTACCAACTTATTAACAATTTCTTTATTATTTCTAATCAATTGAAGGTATTTTACTTTTAATTAATTAAATGAATTTAATGCATAATATTGACTATAATGTTGACAAATATATGACATCAAAAAAGGAATATCAAATCTTGATTACCAAATGAGGGCATCATTTTATATAACAAATAGTTTATTATATTTGATAAATCTATTTGTTAAAAAACATTTTTTTTCAAATAATCATTAGGATATTGTTCACATAATGATACGCATCAAAATAGGTTGGCCTTACAAACACCTACAGCCACAGGTATCAACTACAACACAAAATACAAAAATCATAAGCATCAAAGGTAACATGTGAGTGTCTATTTTAGGTCCTCCCATATCTAGTAATATCAGATGCCAGGTCAAATGCACGAAAAGCAAACTCATATCTTGAGATATGGATCCAAGCATAGTCTATTACTAGAATAAAGCTCAACAGTGGTGTTTTTTATTTGTCATTTCGCCTTATCTGAAAAAGTTAGCACATGTAAACAAGAAAAAGAAAATAGTGAAAAATAAATTCTCAAAAACATTGTTATATCAAACTATAACTAACCATTTGATAGGGTAAAGTCCATCCTTTTAATGTAGACAAGAATTTTTTCGAAATATAAGCAATATAATCTACTATCAATATAAGAAAATCTTATACTAGGAAAATTAAATAAATAACCCTTTTAATTTTTTAAAACATGTCCAAATTAGAAGATCTTTTGTCATTTTACTAAATTTCTCTCTCTTAATTTTCAGTTTTGTCCTTTCTCTTTCTTTCTTTTCATTTTTGTCCTTTTCTTCAATATTTTCTTTTTTTTTTTTTTTAGTTTCTTTCATTTATTTTTTTAGTGCTTCTTGCATGTTTTTGTTGATGCTATATCTACATTAGTTTTAATTTCTTAAAATAATACAATCTTATTTAGTTTATTATTTAAAATATTTAGCTTTTGTTGATGCTATATCTACATTTGTTCATGCCATATATTTTGTTGACTTTCTGTTAGTCTTTTTTTTTTTTGTTCATTAAATATTATTTTTTATTTACAATTTTAATTCTTTTAAATATACCAACCTTTTCATTTTATCTTTTTAAATATCATAATATTTTTTCGTTTTATCTCTTTAGATATCATAATATTTTTTATTTGATTGCTCATTTTGAGAATTATATAGACTTATATGAAAAAATTTAAAATTTATACAAGGTCAATATTTTTAATTATTTTAGAAATATAAAAATATGTTATCTACTATCAATATAAGAAAATCTTAGGCTAGAAAAATTACATAAATAACCCTTTTAACTTTTTAAAACATGTCCAAATTTGGGGATCTTTTGTAATTTTACTAAATTTCTCTCTTACTTTTCAATTTTGTCCTTTTCTCTTTCTTTCTTTTCATTTTTGTCCTTTTCTTCTTTTTCTTTTTTTCAACATTTTTTTCTATTTTTTTTATAGTTTCTTTCATTTGTTTTTTTTACTGTTTCTTGCATGTTTTTGATGATGTTATATATACATTAGTTTTAATTTCTTAAAATAATACAATATTTATTTATTTTATTATTTAAAATATTTAGCTTTTGTTGATGCTATATCTACATTTGTTCATGCTATATATTTTGTTGACTTTATATTAGTCTTTTTTTTTCTTGTTTTGTTTACTAATTATTATTTTTTATTTACAATTTTAATTCTTTTAGATATCACAATTTTCTCATTTTATCGTTTTAAATATCATAATATTTTTTCATTTTATCTTTTTAGATATCATAATATTTTTTTATTTGGTTGCACATTTCTAGAATTATATAGACTTATATGAAAAAATTTATAATTTATACAAGTTAAATATTTTTAATTATTTTAGGAATATAAAAATATGTTATCTACTATCAGTATAAGAAAATATTAGGCTAGGAAAATTACATAAATAATCCTGTTAATTTTTTGACACATGTCCAAATTTGAGGGTTTTTTTTTTGTCATTTTACTAAATTTCTCTCTCTTACTTTTTAGTTTTGTTCTTTTCTCTTTCTTTCTTTTCATTTTTGTCCCTTTTTTCTTTTTCTTTTTTTTCAACATTTTCTTTCTTCTTTTTTTTTTTTATAGTTTCTTTCATTTATTTTTTAGTGCTTCTTGCATGTTTTTGTTGATGCTATATCTAGATTAGTTTTAATTTCTTAAAATTATTCAATATTTATTTAGTTTATTATTTAAAATATTTAGCTTTTGTGGATGCTATATCTACATTTGTTCATGCTATATATTTTGTTGACTTTCTATTAGTCTTTTTTTTTCACTAAATATTATTTTTTATTTACAATTTTCATTCTTTTAGATATCACAATTTTTTCGTTTTATCTTTTTAAATATCATAATATTTTTTCATTTTATGTTTTTAGGTATCATAATATTTTTTATTTGATTGCTCATTTCTAGAATTATATAGACTTATATGAAAAAATTTATGATTTTTACAAGTTAAATATTTTTAGTTATTTTAGGAATATAAAAATAAGTTATCTACTATCAGTATAAGAAAATCTTAGGCTAGAAAAATTACATAAATAACCCTTTTAACTTTTTAAAACATGTCCAAATTTGGGGATCTTTTGTAATTTTACTAAATTTCTCTCTCTTACTTTTCAATTTTGTCCTTTTCTCTTTCTTTCTTTTCATTTTTGTCCTTTTCTTCTTTTTCTTTTTTTCAACATTTTTTTCTATTTTTTTTATAGTTTCTTTCATTTCTTTTTTTACTGTTTCTTGCATGTTTTTGATGATGTTATATCTACATTAGTTTTAATTTCTTAAAATAATACAATATTTATTTATTTTATTATTTAAAATATTTAGTTTTTGTTGATGCTATATCTACATTTGTTCATGCTATATATTTTGTTGACTTTATATTAGTCTTTTTTTTCTTGTTTTGTTTATTAATTATTATTTTTTATTTACAATTTTAATTCTTTTAGATATCACAATTTTCTCAATTTATCGTTTTAAATATCATAATATTTTTTCATTTTATCTTTTTAGATATCATAATATTTTTTATTTGATTGCACATTTCTAGAATTATATAGACTTATATGAAAAAATTTATAATTTATACAAGTTAAATATTTTTAATTATTTTAGGAATATAAAAATATGTTATCTACTATCAGTATAAGAAAATATTAGGCTAGGAAAATTACATAAATAATCCTGTTAATTTTTTGACACATGTCCAAATTTGAGGGTTTTTTTTTGTCATTTTACTAAATTTCTCTCTCTTACTTTTTAGTTTTGTTCTTTTCTCTTTCTTTCTTTTCATTTTTGTCCCTTTCTTCTTTTTCTTTTTTTTCAACATTTTCTTTCTTCTTTTTTTTTTTATAGTTTCTTTCATTTATTTTTTAGTGCTTCTTGCATGTTTTTGTTGATGCTATATCTAGATTAGTTTTAATTTCTTAAAATTATTCAATATTTATTTAGTTTATTATTTAAAATATTTAGCTTTTGTTGATGCTATATCTACATTTGTTCATGCTATATATTTTGTTGACTTGCTATTAGTCTTTTTTTTTTCACTAAATATTATTTTTTATTTACAATTTTCATTCTTTTAGATATCACAATTTTTTCGTTTTAACTTTTTAAATATCATAAAATTTTTTCATTTTATGTTTTTAGGTATCATAATATTTTTTATTTGATTGCTCATTTCTAGAATTATATAGACTTATATGGAAAAATTTATGATTTTTACAAGTTAAATATTTTTAATTATTTTAGGAATATAAAAATAAGTTATCTACTATCAGTATAAGAAAATCTTAGGCTAGAAAAATTACATAAATAACCCTTTTAACTTTTTAAAACATGTCCAAATTTGGGGATCTTTTGTAATTTTACTAAATTTCTCTCTCTTACTTTTCAATTTTGTCCTTTTCTCTTTCTTTCTTTTCATTTTTGTCCTTTTCTTCTTTTTCTTTTTTTCAACATTTTTTTCTATTTTTTTTATAGTTTCTTTCATTTGTTTTTTTACTCTTTCTTGCATGTTTTTGATGATGTTATATCTACATTAGTTTTAATTTCTTAAAATAATACAATATTTATTTATTTTATTATTTAAAATATTTAGCTTTTGTTGATGCTATATCTACATTTGTTCATGCTATATATTTTGTTGACTTTATATTAGTCTTTTTTTTCTTGTTTTGTTTATTAATTATTATTTTTTATTTACAATTTTCATTCTTTTAGATATCACAATTTTTTCGTTTTATCTTTTTAAATATCATAATATTTTTTCATTTTATGTTTTTAGGTATCATAATATTTTTTATTTGATTGCTCATTTCTAGAATTATATAGACTTATATGAAAAAATTTATGATTTTTACAAGTTAAATATTTTTAGTTATTTTAGGAATATAAAAATAAGTTATCTACTATCAGTATAAGAAAATCTTAGGCTAGAAAAATTACATAAATAACCCTTTTAACTTTTTAAAACATGTCCAAATTTGGGGATCTTTTGTAATTTTACTAAATTTCTCTCTCTTACTTTTCAATTTTGTCCTTTTCTCTTTCTTTCTTTTCATTTTTGTCCTTTTCTTCTTTTTCTTTTTTTCAACATTTTTTTCTATTTTTTTTATAGTTTCTTTCATTTCTTTTTTTACTGTTTCTTGCATGTTTTTGATGATGTTATATCTACATTAGTTTTAATTTCTTAAAATAATACAATATTTATTTATTTTATTATTTAAAATATTTAGTTTTTGTTGATGCTATATCTACATTTGTTCATGCTATATATTTTGTTGACTTTATATTAGTCTTTTTTTTCTTGTTTTGTTTATTAATTATTATTTTTTATTTACAATTTTAATTCTTTTAGATATCACAATTTTCTCATTTTATCGTTTTAAATATCATAATATTTTTTCATTTTATCTTTTTAGATATCATAATATTTTTTATTTGATTGCACATTTCTAGAATTATATAGACTTATATGAAAAAATTTATAATTTATACAAGTTAAATATTTTTAATTATTTTAGGAATATAAAAATATGTTATCTACTATCAGTATAAGAAAATATTAGGCTAGGAAAATTACATAAATAATCCTGTTAATTTTTTGACACATGTCCAAATTTGAGGGTTTTTTTTGTCATTTTACTAAATTTCTCTCTCTTACTTTTTAGTTTTGTTCTTTTCTCTTTCTTTCTTTTCATTTTTGTCCCTTTCTTCTTTTTCTTTTTTTTCAACATTTTCTTTCTTCTTTTTTTTTTTTATAGTTTCTTTCATTTATTTTTTAGTGCTTCTTGCATGTTTTTGTTGATGCTATATCTAGATTAGTTTTAATTTCTTAAAATTATTCAATATTTATTTAGTTTATTATTTAAAATATTTAGCTTTTGTTGATGCTATATCTACATTTGTTCATGCTATATATTTTGTTGACTTGCTATTAGTCTTTTTTTTTCACTAAATATTATTTTTTATTTACAATTTTCATTCTTTTAGATATCACAATTTTTTCGTTTTAACTTTTTAAATATCATAATATTTTTTCATTTTATGTTTTTAGGTATCATAATATTTTTTATTTGATTGCTCATTTCTAGAATTATATAGACTTATATGGAAAAATTTATGATTTTTACAAGTTAAATATTTTTAATTATTTTAGGAATATAAAAATAAGTTATCTACTATCAGTATAAGAAAATCTTAGGCTAGAAAAATTACATAAATAACCCTTTTAACTTTTTAAAACATGTCCAAATTTGGGGATCTTTTGTAATTTTACTAAATTTCTCTCTCTTACTTTTCAATTTTGTCCTTTTCTCTTTCTTTCTTTTCATTTTTGTCCTTTTCTTTTTTTCTTTTTTTCAACATTTTTTTCTATTTTTTTTATAGTTTCTTTCATTTGTTTTTTTACTCTTTCTTGCATGTTTTTGATGATGTTATATCTACATTAGTTTTAATTTCTTAAAATAATACAATATTTATTTATTTTATTATTTAAAATATTTAGCTTTTGTTGATGCTATATCTACATTTGTTCATGCTATATATTTTGTTGACTTTATATTAGTCTTTTTTTTCTTGTTTTGTTTATTAATTATTATTTTTTATTTACAATTTTAATTCTTTTAGATATCACAATTTTCTCATTTTATCGTTTTAAATATCATAATATTTTTTCATTTTATCGTTTTAGATATCATAATATTTTTTATTTGATTGCACATTTCTAGAATTATATAGACTTATATGAAAAAATTTATAATTTATACAAGTTAAATATTTTTAATTATTTTAGGAATATAAAAATATGTTATCTACTATCAGTATAAGAAAATATTAGGCTAGGAAAATTACATAAATAATCCTGTTAATTTTTTGACACATGTCCAAATTTGAGGGTTTTTTTTGTCATTTTACTAAATTTCTCTCTCTTACTTTTTAGTTTTGTTCTTTTCTCTTTCTTTCTTTTCATTTTTGTCCCTTTCTTCTTTTTCTTTTTTTTTCAACATTTTCTTTCTTCTTTTTTTTTTTATAGTTTCTTTCATTTATTTTTTAGTGCTTCTTGCATGTTTTTGTTGATGCTATATCTAGATTAGTTTTAATTTCTTAAAATTATTCAATATTTATTTAGTTTATTATTTAAAATATTTAGCTTTTGTTGATGCTATATCTACATTTGTTCATGCTATATATTTTGTTGACTTTCTATTAGTCTTTTTTTTTTCACTAAATATTATTTTTTATTTACAATTTTCATTCTTTTAGATATCACAATTTTTTCGTTTTATCTTTTTAAATATCATAATATTTTTTCATTTTATGTTTTTAGATATCATGATATTTTTTATTTGATTGCTCATTTCTAGAATTATATAGACTTATATGAACAAATAAATATTTTTAATTTTTTTAGAAATATAAAAATATGTTATCTACTATCAATATAAGAAAATCTTAGGCTAGGAAAATTACATAAATAACCCTTTTAATTTTTTAACACATGTCCAAATTTGAGGATCTTTTGACATTTTACTAAATTTCTCTCTCTTATTTTTCAGTTTTGTCCTTTTCTCTTTCTTTCTTTTCATTTTTGTCCTTTTCTTCTTTTTCTTTTTTTCAACATTTTCTTTCTTCCTTTTTTATAGTTTCTTTCATTTGTTTTTTTACTGCTTCTTGCATGTTTTTGTTGATGCTATGTCTACATTAATTTTAATTTCTTAAAATAATACAATATTTGTTTAGTTTATTAATTAAAATATTTAGTTTTTGTTGATGTTATATCTGCATTTGTTGATGCTATATATTTTGTTGACTTTCTATTAGTCTTTTTTTTTTGTTTTGTTAATTAAATATTATTTTTTATTTACAATTTTAATTCTTTTAGATATCACAATTTTTTCATTTATCTTTTTAAATATCATAATATTTTTTCATTTTATCTTTTTAGGTCATAATATTTTTTATTTCATTGCTCATTTCCAGAGTTATATAGACTTATATGAAAAATTTATAATTTATACAAGTTAAATATTTTTAATTATTTTAGAAATATAGAAATATGTTAATTATTTAAGTGGAAGAATGTACTATCTAATTTTAATTATCACATATACTAATCATGTGGGAAAATTTTGGTAAAAATAACAAATATACATGAAGAGAAATGTTAGAAACATGCTCTTTGACACACTCTTTTGAACACACTCTAATTTATTAGTTGAAATTTATTGAAAATGATAAAATTTTATAGGTCCACATTATATTTAATGATTCTCTCTCCTAATTTTATAATTTTCAATAAATTTTAACTAATTAGAGAGTGTGTGTTTGAAGAAGTGTATAAGAGAATGTGTTCCTAGCACTCATCTATGTATGAATGTGTTAGTATAAGGGAAAAATGTTGTCATTTAAGTATTTAGTTTTATTTTCTATTCTAAAATTTACGTAAAGAAAAAATAGGGCTAAAAGTGTGATTCTTATCTTATTTGTTTGGCCTATTTTAATTAAATTGGTTTGATTATTAATTGCAAAATAGTGAAGTTATTTAAATATATGCATGATTTAAAATATATTTTTTTATTGTATAATACCAAATAATTATATAGCATGAGATAAAGTATTTATATATTCATTTTTATAAAGTGTAGTGAGCACTTTAATTGTAAATATTTTTTCAATAATTAAACAATTTATCAATTAAATATAACCCCATTTTTTTATTAAATTTTTAAATACATTGATAATGATATATAGGACTATAATATGGGATAAATTTTTTTTCAACTTTTTAATACTATTGTATTTGTAAGTACTTAAATTTAAAATATCTAATTTAATTTAATAGCCTTCAAGAATTGATTTTTGTACTCAATAGTTAATATTAAAGTAGGAGCAAAGTTGGTCACAAATAGTGAAAGAGACAAATATTTACAAGAGGAAAATTTTATCCAATTATATTTTATTATGGATTTAAATCAAACCATATGAAAAGATATTTTAACATAAAAATAATATTATAATATTAATTAAATAAGAATGCATATTCAAGGATAAAATCGCTAAATAGAAAGAAAAAAAAATAATTGTATGTACTGTATATAAATGGGCCAATAATGTTTATATTTGATATTATTTAACTTTTATTTTTTAAAATTTTCACTGTATTACTATATTTGGTTTTATAATTTTTAATTTGTAGATATAATTTTAAATATTTTGAATTAATTTAGAAAAATTTTAAATAAGCTTAAAAAAAATTGACTTAGTAAAATCGAATTGACTTAAACCATTGAGCACATTAGACTAAATGTCGTAAAACAAGATTGTTTCACCTTAACCAATCGTCTTAGATTTGAGTCTTAGGTATATAGCTATTCCAAATACTCAGAAAAAAAATGCTATAATATTATAACAAATTAGTTACAATATATTGTACTTTCAGTTTTTTCAATAAATTTAAAAAATGATATATTATGAGATGAAAAAGTAATTAATTAAATATATAAGTAGATTTTTTATTGTTTGGTTCTGGTCAAAATGTTTGGTTTGTCTCATATAATTTACTATATCATTTTAAGCAAATAATTATGTACATAAGTTGTTTTAAAACATTTATAAAAGACAACACAACCCGTGTTAATGGATGGGTACCTATTAGTCTTTGTTTTAATAAAAATCATGAGCTATGACTTCAATTTTTTAAAGTGAATAAATATTTCAAACAAAAAGTATACTTATTATAAATTTAAAATTAATTAAATTATAAAATATTAAATTATATTATATGAATAATTAGTTATATTTTTAATGATAATTAATTATAATAAGAGTAAATTACACTAATCACCCATCAGGTTTCGTGAAATTAAACAAACTCTTCCTGTTTTTTTAACATTTACAGCAATCTCCCTTATAGGGTACATGGTCTAATGTTTGTCAAAATATTAAAGGGGTTAGTGTAATGTATGAGAGATGTCAGTGTAATTTTTTTCAAACAACTAAGGAGAGTTAGTGTAGGAGTAGAAAAAGCAGGAAAAATTTGTGTAATTTCACAAAATTTCAAAGGTGATTAGTGTAGTTTACTGTTATACTAATAAAATTTACACATCAAAGGGCTATTAATGTTTTTTTAAATTTTATTTAAATTTTATTTTATTAAAATTTTCAATGTATTACTTTATTTGATTTTATGTATTTAATTTGCAGATGTAATTTTAATGTTTTATTTATTTTACAAAAATAAAAAATAAACTTAAAATGTTAATTTACTAAATGAAATATAATTGAGTTACACTATGTGAATCAAATGTCATGGCATGAGGTGAGTCCAACTTTGTTGGCGGTATTTAGTTCAAATCTTAGATATTTAACTATGTTAAATACTTTAAGAAAATTTTACCATCCATAGTGATCTTACCCGGCTCAAATAAGATTATCTTCTTCCAGGGATGGCAAATGGATACTTCCTAAAAAAAAATTAACTATTAATCCTAGAAAATTACTTTGTGCTTAACAACAATAGTATACATAAAACAATTTGTCAATCCTAACAAGTTGCAATACACAACCTGCATAACCCAGCCACTTCTAGACTTTGATGCCTATCATTTTCTATACAATATAACATAAGTATTTAGTACATTGTATATGACACAAAATTAATGGAAAGAAATCATAGAAATGAAATAATTCAGTATTATATAATCTACTTTGAAGTTAGAAAGAAAGGGTACATAATTGAAGTTTATAAAGAAAGAAAACAGCAACAAATGCACATTCAGTAAAAAAAATGCACATAAATTGACAAAGGATACAATTTTTTATATTTAAGTAATTTAGCAAGTAGTAGGTACCCATGAGCACAGGTAATGTCATATTCGTTTCCTTCTCGTTAACAAACAGGTAAAGAAAAAAAAACTATTTAAATTACTTGCAGGTATACATAGCTATTCGTTTACAACCCATAGTGGATTTTACCTGTGGCTATCTATGAATATAGATTTTTTTGCCATCTCTATCTCCCTTAAAAGATATATGTAAGATAATATATCAAATTAGTTAAATATTTAATTGACTTAAATAAAAAATATTATTATCTAAATTTAAATTTCAGATAATATTATATCAAATTAGTTAGATTACATTACATTCAATTTTAACAATAAATTTATAAAAATGATATTTGTTAGGTAAAAAAGTAATTAATTAAATATATAATTACAAATTTTAAGTTTAATTTCATTTTTATCAGGGGCGGAGCCAGAAATTAAACTCGAGGGGGGCAAAAAAAATATAATTTAATAAATAAAATTTAAATTTTTGCACGCATATAATATAAAATATATATATATATATATATCTAACATTTTTTATAAATAAAAAGATATAACTATATTGAGTACAAAAATAATACTATCTTTGATTCTTTATATAAGAAACAATAGATACATTTTTCTAGTTTTAATTATAGAAACATAGATTTTAAGTGTATATTTTCTTTTATACTCTTAATTTATTATGAAGTTTATTAATGAGATACTCAATCCAGTGTTTTAAAAACCGGACCGGACCGGCCGGTCCGACCGGAACCCGGTGGTATAACCGGTTCGGTTCGATGATAGGATTGGATATGTATCTGACCCAGTACGACCCGGGTTGAACCGGCCGGTTTTTACAAAAAACCGATGACCCGACGGGTCTCTGGTTGAACCGGGTTGTAGTGTAATTTTTTTTTTTTGAAAAAAAAGTGCTAAAATGATGTGTTTTTATTTTTTTTATTTTTTTTTGTGTATGAAACTTATTTATGGACTTTTATTGTCATGATTATTGGTTGTTATTTCTTATTTGGAATATTAGGTACTTTATAATGACAATAATTTTAAATTTGGAGTGTTAAATGATTAAATTATATTAGTTATATTATATTTTTAAATTTTTTTAATATATACCGAGTCAAATCGGTCCGACCAGTGACCCACCGATCCAACCAATGACCCATTAACCCAGTACCTCGGCCGGTTCGATGACCGGTTCGGTTCTTAAAACATTGACTCAATCATTTCATAAGGAGATGCATTCATTGACCTACTAATATTTTAAGTCACACTCATTAGTGGAAAAACTATCGACTTAAACTATTTAATTCTATGACATTATTAATTAAAATTAACTAAATTATTTTTATTGGTTTTTATAGATTAGTTATTTTTTTCTTATATATATGAATAGAGGTAATATATATGAAAAGAAATAAATTATATGGATAGAATAATTTTGGATAATTATATGTGAACATCTCAACATCACAAATAATCCATTAAAACCTAATTTTTTCTTTATCTCTCTTTCTATCAGATTATATTATTTATCATATTGATACTTTTTTCTCTTCCCTTTTTCTCTCCATGTGTCAACTAACATAGTAATTTTATGCATTATTTTTTAATATTTTTTTTATAAATTTAAAGGGGGCCATAATTTTTGTTAGCCCCCCCTCCCTCCACCCCTGATTTTTATCATGTGAATTATTTTAAATTTAAAAATATAAGTAAATTTATTGTTTGGTTATGATCTAAATGTTTAATTTTACATTATATGCTCTTTTTTTTTTAGTTTTAAACAAATAATTATATACACAAATTATTTTATAACATGCATAAAGACGAACACCACCCGTGCAAATGCATGGTTAACTGACTAGTGTGAATAATAAATCATAGATAGCAAAAATGAATTATTGGAATAAGTTACACAACTTTATAATTCTTATTTCATACGTATAGAGGCTTTTTAATTAGAGGCAATATATCACCTTGTTTGAAATATAAAGTCTTGGATTTCATCTCTTCCTTCTTCAATATCCTTCCCCTCCCTTTCTCTCTTTTCTTCTCTAGAGGCATAACACTCTCCACACACTACGCTTCTTTGTTTTCTTCACTTAAAGGATTAGGATAGGAATTGAATAATAATAATAATATAATATCCTAATTAATTATTTATGCATTGTAATGCTTTATCTACTAAGTTATTGCACAAACAAAAATATGGTGATTTAAGAGAATTTTAGGTTCTGCATATTACCTATTTTGGGTTTAAATTTTAGTCTGTTAACTTCCAACAAATTGCATAGTACAAATACACAGAAGAATTAAAAATTTTATTTTTTAATACATTATCAGCATCTATAATAGTTATACCTTTATATTTATTAATATTTTGATGCATTATTGTTCATTTTTATTCTAAATACTAATAAAAAGAACCAATAACAACTAATGATATGTACCTATAAAATTCCTTTGAGAGAGTAATAGTTAGCAGGACATACATTATTACAATTGACATGCATACACGTGATACTTCTAGTATTATTATTGATGAGTAGCATACAACTATAATACACTACTCCAATTAAGATGCACATGAAAGATGATGAAGTTCATTCTCATTCTCCAAAAGGATGAAAATGAAAATAAAAAGAAGAATGCTTCAGAGACTAAAGTTATGGAGTGTATGTACCTTCAGTTTCATCTTCTTCAACTAACCATGTCAGAAACTGAAAAGGGTAGTAAGAAATGTATCGCATTACTGGCTTGCGTGATGATGAGGGGAGCCAGAAACTGAAAAGCATGAGAATGAAGATCACACACAAAACCAGAATAGCAGTGGCCAGCCAACTAAGATTGCTAATAACAAGGTGGACACCAGCCATGAATGCAACTGATAGCGTCGCAAGAGTGATTCCTAAAAGTGAACTTGCCACTTTAAGGGCAGAAATAGCCAAAGTTAAATCTCCCAACTGAGCCCAAATGAGTACAATGGTAACACTAATGGAACCGTACATGGATATTGTGATGCAGAAAATAAATAGCTTAAACCACACGCGATTTAGCATGAGGGTCATGCCCTGTCCTGGATCAGAGCTATTACTATTAGTTCCGCCAGGCAAAGTAAAACCTGCGGCAAATGCTACTGTAGTTATGAGGGTCGAAACCAGTATAAGGGTGTTGATTCTGTCTTTGTACGGATCCTTGTTTGGGGCTTTCTGTTTGCTAACAGTTTCTGCAATTTGGTGAGGGAGAGGGATCTCGATAGAGTGTGACTCTCTTTTAGCATATTTTACGCCAGCAGATTCTAGCGCAATCCATGTTAGCCACTGAAAATGTATGTTTGTGTGTTACAAATGAACAATTCAACATTAAAGAAATACTATAACAATGCGAGAGTTTAACAACTAAGAAATTAAACAAATTAAGGCCCTTCCTTTAACATAATCATCATGAGTTAAATTTTGATCAAATTATGAACAACCAAACTAAATACTTAAAAAAAAAACCATATACCAACTATAAGCTTGCACTCATCAGTGTAGATTTTCTCTAACAAAAGTTGAACTATTAGTATAAATACAACATCTGCTCTTTTATATAAGAAACAAAATGGTAGTAAATTTCTAGTCCTAATTATAAGAAAGGTCTTGCTAACAAGTACCTTTAAGACACTAGTTAAGAAATTAAAAAAGAGAAGTTTTTTTTTTTAAATCATATGAGAGACCATTTAAAAGTTATAGGGGAGCACATTTTTGTGCATCCCAATAAAATATTTTTCCCTTTTACTTTCATAACAAGGCATTGTTTAGCTTTGCCTTATAAGAAATATATAACTACTTTCAAACGTAGTAATTGCTAATTTCCTTTTATATTCTTAATTTATTGTGAAGTCTATTAATGAGAAATCACTCATTTCCAATGAAATTGGATGTATTTATTGAGCTATTAACAATATAACTCATACTCATTGCTTGAAAAAAATTACTCTGGGATTAGGAGTAATGTCATTATATATAACCACCACTTAAATCAATTAATTCTACTAGTATTTTTGGAATAAATTTAAATTGATGACACTATTAAGTAAAATTAACTAAGTTAACTACTTTTATTAGTCTTGATGAATTAGGTAATTATTTCTTATATATAGCACTAGAGGTAGTATTATAGATGTATATGATAGCAGTATGATGCATCATACTAGAAATACCATGCCATTAGAATATAATATTGATATATATCATTAATACATCACATGATGAATTCTTAGAGAAGAGAAACTAAATTCACATGTTTTTAAAGTTTGAGGATTAAATCCATCAATGTAAAAGAATAGGGACCTTGACCACATTAATTTGACAAAAAATAAAGATATATACTAAAAACACATTTTTGTTTAGTACAAGAAAAAAATTGTAGGAATTCAAATAAAAAAGAGTGAAAGTTATAAAGACAAATTTTAATTTAACCTTTAAAATTTAGATTATATAGATTTTTAGTCCCTAAAATTATGAATTTTTTTTTATATTTAGTCTCTATTTAAACTTTATTCACTTTTAGTTACCAACTACCTTATGCTTAATGAATTCAATAGTTTTTTTCTACAGGGACTAAAAACACATAAATTTTGTAATTTTTATTAATTAAAAGTGAGAAAAAAAATAGATAGACTGAAACATAAAAATGCCACATTTTCAAGAATTACGAACACTAAACCTAGAATTATTGAGGGAAGACATAGTACTCGATTTACTTGCCTGCCGATAGGACGGATTTTCTTGCAGAAAATGCATAAAAGTATCAAGAGCTGTTTGATTTTTTCTATTAACCGAACCGAGATCCACTCTTTTATCCCATGTTAAGGCGTGCACAATTTTTGGATGGCAGTGCAAAGTAGCCAAATGTAAGGGAGTGTTTCCGTTGGCATCCTTATCATTTATCATATCTGCAAGTCCATGATTTGCATCTTTCAAGATGTATCCTACCACATTATACTTTCCCATTTGAGCCGCAATGTGAACAATATTTCGACCATAATTATCAAGTATTACTCTAGGATCTGGACATTATTTATGCTCTAGCAATTTCTTTACCACTTCATCATGCCCACATGCAGAAGCCAAATGAAGAGGGAAAAAGCCATCTTTGTCTCTTTCCATGTGGCAATGCTTAGACCATCTAAGCAAGTCAACACCATCAATGTAACCAATAGATGCAGCATAGTGAAGAGCAGACCTTCCTTCATTATCCTTTAAATTAATCCAATCTATTTTTCTCTCTAATATGATATCTAAAATATCTGGCATATGTTATGAATAAGCAATTATGAGCAGAATCTCATTAAGCAGGATCAAAAGATGAATTATATAGAAGAACGAAGGAATATTAAAAAAAAAAAAGATCCAATAAATAAAATGGTTTATAAATATTGCTCAAAAACAAAAAGTTAACCAACAATTATAAGATGAGTGTTAACTTTGCTATCACTATCTCTCCTAATGGTTATAATTTATTGTAAACTATAAATGATGAGTGAGGTTCATTAAATAAGGAGTGAGATAGGTCTTGCTAACCAGTGCCCCAGTTAAGAAATTAAAAAGAGAAAGTATTTACTGTGAAAATCATAGGAGAGTGCAAAAAGAACTATGGGCAGCGCAATTTTGCGCATTTCAACAAAAACTTTTCTCCTTTTAGTTTCTTAACCAATGAGCACTAGTTAGCATTTGCCTTTTGTAATTTCCAATAAATTTTAACCAATTAAAGAAATTTTGATAGAAGGATTTTTCTAGAGAATGTGTTGCTTACATTTCTTAATATAAGAATGAGCTAAATGATGAGTAATATAATAGAATGAATTTCATCAGTCAATGTTGACATGACAACACACTACAAGAAAAGCTCGAATTAGCGTCAGCCAATTAACATTGGCCTAGACACTGACACTAAACAATATACATCAATTAGTAGATGCTAACCCACCACTAAAATGCTTCTTGTTAATTTTTTAATATAATTTTTTAATGTATATATATAAGATTATGCTGACAATGACCGACACTACTAATATTTAAAAAAAAATTACTAGCGTTGGCCTAACCGACACTGAATAATAAGTTTTTTAAAATTAAATAAATGTTACTGTTAGAGTTGTCCTAGCCAATGGTTATTTGCGTCAATGCTAGCATCAACCTCGCAAACACAATATTTTATATCAACATAAAATTGTAAAGCCACTCTTACCTCCATTTTTGTCGTTAACTATTTTTTTAATGAAAAAGACAGCCAGACCGTCACTCAAGAATCATACTTTAAAAAAAATTAATGAAATCGACATTGCTTATTTTTTATCTTGGGTGCCAAAGTGAATAGTTTTTTTCACTTTCTCCTGCTTATTCATTTCAATTTCGTGATATTTGCACACTAATGTAGTAAGTGGTAACCAACACAAATAAGTGACGGCTTGGAAGTCACTCATATTCCTTTTTTATATTAGCCCATCCCCTCTTCCCGACTCTAGCACTATCTTACTCAATCTTTCTCTTCTTTTCATTTCTCCAGCAAGTAGTAGCAGGGTGACAATGGTGACATTTTTACATGTATGGTATTTGTTTTTCTTTGATTTATCTTCCTTTCTTTCTCTTTTGGAGGTGGTGAGAATGACTCAGTGGTGGTGGCTCTCTTTTTTTGGTGTTCTCTCCTTTTTTTTGGAAGGAGGTGGCGATGGTTCAAGTGGCTATGGTGATTCATTGCCGATGCAGGTGGCTTGGTTGGATTCTTCTGGGTTTGGTTTGATTTTTTGGGTGGCTCAACCTTCACCAAAGAAGCACCGTCAGTACCAGAGGTTTTTTTTTTCTCTTGATCATCACCTTTAGTGTCGACTTGTGCAACGGATTGAATGTGTCGCAACTAAGCGACAACATGAACAGATCGACACAAAAAGTTAGTCTTAACCTTATTGGTATTAGCCTTGTGGCTATCGCTTAGTCAACACTTAATTATTATTAGCATCAGCCTTTTAGCCTATGGCAAAGACTTTTGCCAGTTGCTTTTTTTTTTTTTTTTTTTTTGCGATTTCTTGTACTAAGAAAACACAAGTGACCATTGGATCTACTAATCCATATACATCCAACCCATTATGTAAAAATCTAATTCAGTTTATCCAACCTTCCCATCTTTTGAGCATAGATAAGCTAGTTTCATTAACTGGGATATAACCTAACTTTTAGTCTAAAATTATTACAAAAAGGCCTAATCTTCAAGGGATGAAGGGATCTTACATCACCTAGTTTGCAACTAAGAGATCTAGCACAAAAACAGGTAGAATAGTCGCCTTATTCCTTATAAACTAATCACAAAAAGGCAAAAGCACTTAAGGAAACTCCTATTTGACCACTATCTATTATGACTTAAGCATAAGAAGATTGGAAAACTCAAAAGACTAAGCCATTAGATTGGATAGTCTTGTGACTTAAAACAAAATGGTGAGTAGGTACTGTGCACTTTTTTTAAAGTGCCAACCAGCGACATTCTCTCATCTCATGACTTTGGCTTTTTTACCATATTATTAAAAAAAAAAATATTAGTAAAATAATGTAGAAAAAAAACTATTTATAGGAGTGGGGTTATTTTTTATATGCTGCGCTAGTATTTTTGTCTTACCAATGCCCTACCACCTTCCAATGTGTCATGAATTCCACATTGCAACCATTTCTATGTAAGTTTGTTTTGGTCATTTTGACGACACTCTCATTTATAGCAAAATTGGGATGACCATTTGCATCATCTATAACAAGTGTTGTTCACTTTTCAGCAACATCAGTTTTTTGCCCACATGAAAAAATAGCAAGGTCACTAACAAATCTGAGATCTCTTAGTTGGCAAATAAGAGGAATCAACAAAAAGAGTGCTCTCACCTTTCTAGTTTAAGTTTTGATTTTCATGTTTTGTGCCACAAACTTGTTTCTATAAAGGCACTTGTGTTGATTGTTTTAGAATTTAGGATTATGTATGCTTTCTATCCTTTGCATATCTTTTGTTTTAGAAATGCTGATGTTGCTATGTGTACTTGTAAGCATAAGAAGCAATTAAGTTAGTTAGTTTCTACTACCTCCGTTCCTTAACTTTTGATGTTTAAGGTTAATGCACACAGCTTAAGAAACATTTAATACTACTCACAAACAATACATTTAGTCTAAAATACCCTCATTTAATATCTACGATGGAAAAAGTTGTGAAAATCTAAGCCATGTTAAATAGAGGTACATGTAGAAAAAAATAATTAATGAGACTTGGAATATATAAAACATCAAGAGTTTTGGAACAAAAACAAGAAGCTAAAACATCAAGAGTTAAGGAACGAAAGTAGTATTAGTGAAGAGTGTGGTAGTTAAATACGGGACCCACTGTGCAACTGGATTCATCGCCATCTATTGTTTACAAGGTTTTGGGGAAGATGATCCCTATTCTTGCCATTCTATTGTTTCTAATTCTGTCTAACCCTTGCCATCTTTTAATTTTGGAACAATAAAACTATTTTATCTCTTAAGACTATCCCATCTTGTGGTTTCCTTATAGGAGGTCTCCTGTATGATAAAGGATGCTCTAAAATTAAAATTGATTCTTCAAGGAAAAATTGTAACAAAGCACACAATAGATTGTTTGAGATCAGAAATTGAAATGCAAACTCCTTAAAAGTGGAGATGTAGTGATTCTTAGGTAGATGGTAGAGTCAAAAGTTTTACTTGTGTCTTGAATAAACATAAATATTATTCATTTCTCCTATTGTATCCTTATCCAAAAATCAATAAAATTGTGTAGCCAAAAATGAGAGCAAATTTATAGTTGGGCAACGAGTACCTTGATCCTGTTTCAAGATTGCCGCAATGAGTGGTGATTTTCCTGGTGGAACGTAATAACGGCCATATGGAATCAATTGGGTTGGTTTTTGGGAATACTTAGTGGAATTGCCTGACATTATTAAAAGAATCAATGTCGACTACAAAGTCAATAACAATCATATTCTTTGCATGTATAGAAAAAGGGACAGTCTAAATAGGGCAACCATGATACATATGGGAAAATACCATCTTCTCCATTTTAAATCCATAACAATATGGGTCAACCTAATCAATTTAAAGAAAATAAAAACAATAAAAAAAAACATATTATAAGGTCGGCCTGCATGGAACAAAATCCACATAGGATTTTTTTTTTTTTTTTGTATACAATAGTTATAATGAGAATCATATTAATTCCTTATACATCTATCCCAATCCCACCACTAAGTCAACCCTAGTGAATTTAAGTGCTTATAAGATACGGGTAATAGGAGTAATAAAAATTAGCTATACCAATAGATACTCCACAATACTGACATTAAATTAATTAATTTGAGTTTTTAATAAATTTATGACTCTTATAGTCCCACATAGGATGTCTATTAAGTTTTAATGACTAAAAAATTGTCTTTGTATAACACTCACGTGTGATAGGTCCAAACAAGTCTCAAGTACTTCCTCAGTCCCATAATATTTGTCGTGTAAGAAGAAAAAATAAGTCTCAAAATAATTATCATTTTAATTTTTCAATATAACATTGATTACTTTTTTTCTACTTATATCCCTTATAATATTAATTATGGGCAACAAAATCTATAAATGAATTAATGATAATAAGGTTAATTTTATAAAATTGCCATCGCTTTCATCTATTTATTAATTTTTCTTGGTTTGTGTAAAAAAAACCTACAACAACAAATATTATGGGACAAAGGAAGTAATATGTTGTGTCATCATTGAAATGTGTCGCAACATCATTTCACAATAAATGTTTCAAATTTTTTTAAGACTGTATATAGTTTTATATCAATCTCAAATAACAGCGCATAGCAATTGACCACAAAATCATTATTATAGCTATATAGTAATGCATAGCAAGAAAGTCATTATTTTGAATCTTTTTATACAAATTAAATAATGCTCAATATATATACACACACACACACACACACACAAAATTCATGCCATATTGTTAAGCAAAACATACATGTAAATAACAACGAAAGCCAAAGAAACAAAAAAAAATTCAAAAGCATTTATATTTCAATTTCAAATACAAGACATCTTATTTCATACAGAGGACAAGAGAGGGAGGTTGAGAATTCAAAGTTTGACCCCTTTAAGTGTTGTTCTTGATGAGAAATGGTTACTTGTATGCTAAAGCTTGAATATTGGCTATTTTGCTTAATTTTTCTCCATAAAAAATGGTTTGTGTCCTTAATAATTTAAAGCATAAAGCCTTGAATTTTGGCCTCATCATAAGCTGTAATTAATGGATAAAAATGAAAACTTGGACACAACAAAAAAAATTTATGATACTGTATAGTGAACATGCAACTCATAAAATATTAAGTTTAAGTGTTAAAAGTGGATTAAGAACCCCAATATAACTTCTAGTAATTTTAGGTTAACTTAAGAAAACTTCATAAAAATGTAAGGTTTGGTAAAAAAAAAAAAGTCTAAAATTATTTAATGAACCTTAATGCAATAAGATTTTTTTAATAATAGTGGTTAAAAGTCACTAACAATGAATTAATGAGCCTAGGAAAAAGTTTGGATTAAAAAGGAGCAATTTTGAACTAGTTTTGAGACTTTGATTGAAGAGACTTGTGGAAAGAATACTTAGTCAGTGGTAGAACTTGAAGAGGTTGAGAATATTAGTGAGAACCTACAAAGGTTGAGAATACTAATTGTATGGATGAGCCTGAAGAGACTAATCATGAAAGAATACTTAATGTGGATGAGCCTAAAGAGGTTTGGGAAATAATACTTATTGTGATTGAACTTGGAAATGCTTGTGAAAGAAGACTCAGGTGTTGAAGCTTGGAGAAGCTTGTGAAAGAATACTTGGGTGCTTAAGCCTGGAGAGACTTGTAAAAGAAAATTGGAATGTGTAGCCAGTAAAGGCTTGAGAAGAAAACTAGTGTAGTGCAACCTGCAGAGGCTTGAGAAGAATACTAGTGTTATGCAATATACAGAGGCTTGAGAAGAATACTAGCAAGGTGCAACCTATAGAGGCTTGAGAAGAATATTGAGGTACAACCTGTAGAGACTTAAAAAGAATATTGATGTGAAAGCTTGCAGAGGCTTGAGCAAAAAGAATACTTGTGTAATTGGTGTGTTTTCTAAAGAAAACCCTACTAGAGGTAGGGAATGGACGTAGCCTAAGATTATGAGAGTGAACCAACAAAAAACTTTGTGTGCAGTATCCTTTCTTCCCTACACTTTTTAAGTTTTTGCACATTTATAATGTTTGTAGCTTCTGAATTGTTTTCTATTTTTAAAAAACATGCACCTTCTAGCAAAAATAAGTTTTGATTACTAAAACATATTCCTTTCAAGTTATTCATGTGAACTGCAAAGTTTCAATCTAACTTAAATGATATAAACCTTCAAAAGTAGCTTTGTATTTTTTTCTGTATTAGCAAAACTAGCTTCTAAATTTCTTTTTGATTTGAAAACCAATTACTTTTGAACAAAATGGAGTTTTGATTATTAAAACACGCCTTATTTAAATTAAGCATTTAAATTGGAAAGTTTCAAATCAAACTAAATTGGTATTATACTTTAGAAGCAACCTTATAGTTTGTTGTAGTAGAAAGCTAGCTTCTGATAAGCCATCAAGAAGTATTATTTTTTACAAATAGTTTTGGAAGATTAACTTCTCAACACTTCAAAATCATTTGGTTATGCTTATCATGACTTTCTAAGTATAAGAAAGTTATTTCCCTACTCTTAACAAACTTCTAATAACCAAGATGAATCTTGAGCAAATGATATCAAGAGTTTTATTTGTATAGAATAGGCCAAGTAATTCAAGGGTCATTATTCAACCCCTTCTAGTGACTCTCTGATCCATTTTAGTTTGGAGTTTACAGCACCATACTTAAAGAAGCTTTGGAAAAGGACTCAAGATTTATTCTTTGGGTAAGGGAAACTTTAAAACACCAGTCATGGAGACCTATGGACAAATTTGTTTTGTCCTCTTGAAAATATGAATGGAAAACTCCTTCTCAAGAGCTTAACCCCTTTGAGTGTTGTTCGTAATGAAAAATGGTTGCTTGCATGATAAAGCATGAAGCTTTGCTATCTTGCTTCATTTTTCTCCATCAAAATTTGCTACTATTTTTTATGTATATTGGGTTAGATTATAGGTTGAATAAATGTGTTATTATGATGTTCTTTGACTAATCTTTGCTTTTGTTTGAGTTCTTGATGATTTGAAGCATAAAGCCTTGACCTTTGGCCTCATCGCAAACTTTAATGGATGAGTTAAAGCCTTCCAAGGCTTTGTTTTTGTCTAAAAAAATAGGTGTTGTCTTGTTTTTATAAAACAACAAATTTGACATGTTCAAGTGATGTTTCAATGTATGGAAGAGAAGGAACTTGGATATAGAGGTGTTAGATAACTAAGCATATGAAAAATTGACACTTTCCTTCAATTTAGACATGAGACATGAACAAAGATGAAACACTAAGGGGGCATTTGGTAGAGGAGAAGTTTTTTCATACGCAGGAATGATGATTCCTAGGAAAGTCAATTCCTAGAAATCATGGTTCCTGGGAATGGTTAAAATATGTTTGGTTAGTCATAGTATGTTATTTTGGGAATTAAAGTTTCCTATGTTTGGTTACATTAGAACTTTCCTGGGCATGTAAGAAATTTTTACAAATATACCCTTTATTAAAATAACTTCATTAATATAATAATATTATTATGAATTACTATCATATTAGAGGTTGAATTATAATATTATCATATTATTATCAATTTCTATCATATTAGAGGTTGAATTATAATATTATAATATAATAATACAAAAGATGAAATAATAAATAATGAGATAAACTTAGATAATAAAATAGTTGGGATCTATGTTTAAAAAAAAAGATAAAGATAAAAAATTACAATTTTTAAAATTAATATTTTTTTAAAAATTAAAGAAAGATAGAATCACATGGATAAGTGCAACATTCAACAATGAGGATATTTTGTACTTAAAAAAAGGGGTAATGTAGTATTTTCATATTATTAAAACTTTCCCCCTAGTCAGGAAAGTTAGATTCCCACCTCCCCCTGTGGGAAAGTTTTCTTGGGAAACTGATTAAAACACATTCCCAGGAAACATGTTTTCCCAGGAATCTTATTTTTTTAAAATAGAAACCAAACATGGGAAACTAACATTCCCAACCTAACATCCCTGGGAATCTACAAATTTCTCCTCTACCAAACGCCCCCTAAGAGTAAATATATGCATGGCCCAAGTTTTACTATACTTAGGATAAGTTTAGAGTGGTGTTTTAATAAAAGTAAAACAAGGATATTAAATCTACTGCCTATGTGGTGTATAAGAGAGAGAGAGAGAGAAAGAAAGGGATTAAGTTACTCCAAGAATAACTCTAAAAGAGTTATTCCTCATCATCACCCTTTATTTTCTTTTAAGCACATGGAACCAGTGTCCTGATCAGTCCAGCTTTGTTATCTGATCGGTTATGTAGTCAAACTGGTTTAACTCAGTGCGACCCGGCCAGTTTTGGTTAAAAACTGGTGACCCGGCCGGGTTGGTGACAGGTTGAGCATGCTTTTTTTTAAAAAAAAATTCCAAAATGGTGTGTTTTATGCTCAGTTTTGTGTGTGCCTGTTCCTGTTCGTTTCTTTCTTTTCTTCATTTCACCATATTCACCACAACCTAACCATAGCCCCCTTCTCAATCTTGTTGGCGCCTGAACCTCTCAATCTTGTTGGCGCACAACCTATTGCACGGTGACAGTATTCTTCCACCATGTTCCTTGTTCCCATTGCACGGTCACAGTATTCTTCGTCCCTAAATCTCGTCGGCGCGGAGCTGTTCCCTATTTGTCGATGTCTGCTATCATCTCGTCGGCGTACAATTGGAGTTGTTCATACATTGACAGCGCTACATTGGTCCTTCTCCGTTGAAGCTTTTACAAGCACGCTGCTAGTTCGAGTTGCTTTTGCGGGTGTTCAATTATGAGAAGCAGTTGCGACTTGCAAGTTCAGCCTTCCTATATAATTAATTAATTTTTTCTATAAAATAGGTTCAGGTACAATGCTTATACATTGAGTTCAGTCGTTTAGTTTGTGGCTTGTTCCTTATTTAACTACTGTGTTTCGTGTAAGATTAATTGATATACTTAACTTGGTTGATGTAATTAAACATGCACAAATCCTGTAATTGTTACTGTAATTGGACTATGTTGATGTAATTGTTACTATAATTAAACTTGGTTAATGTAATTGTCTTATACCAACTAAATAAACCTGAAAACATTGCCTTAAGAAATTTGCAGATCAAATGTTATACTTGAAAGAGATCAAACTGATTAGTGCAAAACATAATATTTATACTAATTAGAGGAGGTTTCTAGATGTATACAACACTTGGTTTGAGGTGTGGAGTTGTTGCAGTTATATCTATGAAATATAACAAAGGCAAATTTAAGAACAAGGGAGTTTTGATGGTTGGTATATATTGCTAATTTGAAAATTAAAGTATAGGTGTTTTAATTTCATAATGTGGTGATGCTTGGTGTGGTAGTCTATGGGGTACAATAGGGAGGAAGGTGAATTATAAATTATGTTTTTCTAATAAGCTACATGTTTTGTACTTATATCTTAGCATTTTTAGCAGCAGAATTGTGCAGGGACATTTACCTGCTGTAATGTAATTGTTTTGTGAGTGGAAAAGTACACCTTGTGCTCTTTCCCACTCCATTATCAATAAAATTTTATTTTGCTTCTAAAAAAAAAAAGACTTGCCAGTCTTAAAAGATAAATTGCTTTTAAGAATCTTAACCAGTGCACTAATATGCTAATAGTTTGTGTTGTGGTGTCATATCGAAAGAAGATTTTAAATTTGGAGTATGGATTGATCAATCAAATTATGTTAATTATATATATATTTTAAATTTTTTAACACATACCGGGTCAAATCGGTTCAATTAGTAACCCACTGGTTCGGCCACTGACCCATCAACCCAGTACCTCGACTGGGTCGATGACTGGGTCGGTTTTCACAACATTGATGTAGAATAACTCTTTTAAAGTTATTCTTAGATTAATTTGATCTCTCCTATATATACGAATAATTGTTATTAGCTAACTTTAGTCTTATACTTAAAAATGTGGTTTGGATAGTTGAAATATGATTACTTACCCATTTTAATCCTCAGGGCAAAGTTCTATTAGTTGAGTATGGTTAATTAAGTATATATGTCTTAGAAACATGTAGGTAAAGATAATAATTTATAGGTTAGTAAGTTATGAGAACTTAATTAAAGATAATTATCCTACAACTTGAATTCTAGACATTTATTCTAACTGAATTTGATACTAAGCCTTATAGAAGGAAGGGAATTTCAAAAAGATGGATAGATAAGCATTTTAATATAAAAAATTAACTAAGTAAGGCCTAGAGTACAATTCCTAATAAAGGTCCATGAAAGCAAGAAATTTAACTCCTCTAAGGAGTTTGTGTATGCCATTTGACCAAGTGAATGGTATGGATGAGTAAGTTGTTTTGCTTGAATTACTATGTTTGAATAAAGTGTGACATGATACTATATTGAATTATTATTGGAAACATGTATATGATGTAATTGTGAATGATAACCTTGAGAGCTACCAAGATATTTGGCGATGGGTGCCTATGTGATATGAATGGATTTGAGAATGATGAGTGATGAGAATGATCATATGTATTGTCCGACAGGTTGTACCTTTATTTATTTGTTGACCATACATAGAAAGAGGTGTGAAGGAAAGTACCAAAAATAGAGAAAACTCTGTCAGATTTTTATGAGAATTATGAACCCTTAGTCTAAGTGTCAACATTAGGCTAGAAACTTGCATCATACGCATTGAGTAAAGTGAAGAGTGGATAAAGGGATGACCTCAACATGATACCTAAGGAATGTATGCAGAACTCTTGGAATCTAAGGGGTGAGGGGAATTGGGTTGTGAAATCATTATAGTTAGGACTTATAATTAATATCTTGAGTTGGGAGACTCATATTATCCCGTTTAAAAACCCCAACAACCATTGAACATTATCGGGATTGGTAGAGAGTATTCCTTCAGAGTGGTTAAAATCTCATACTTATCTAAAAAGAAAGTACCATAAAGAAATATCTACTCCTGATCATAACCCAAAGGAAATGAAATTTTAACCTTTGATCATGGGTATCAAGAGGCATTGGGCCCAAATTGCATGAGCCAATTATAATTTAGATGAAACCTTAGTTCCCAATTGCATTACATACCTCATATGACCACTAATAGTGATTACTCTATTTGATTGGAATCCTAATGGTTCGTTGAATCTGACCTTAAGTTTAAGGGTGATATAACATCACTCTTGTTATTTATTTCTTGTATGTACGTTTCTATGATTCACTGGAGAGCAACTGATACAGATAGAGCGTTTTACGCCTCTAGTGAGATTTTCACTCAAGTGTAGTGAGCAGGGTTATTGGAACTTTGAGTCTATGACCCATACTTTCTAGAAGACACCTTCTAGAGAGTAGTCAATATGACCTTTATGCTTATATTTCCTAGTATTTTTTTTTGCATCTTATTTTAGTAGATATGTTGATGTTCCTAACCTATGCACTAGCCTCTAGTTATGTATGAGCTTCTTCTTTGCCTTCATCCACATCTTCAACTCTAGCTACTATGCCTGACTTCCATATGGCTTCGATTGTTCATTACTTTGAGCCTTTCCTGGTTAGGATATTGGGCCAGTCCCTAGACCTCGTGAATTGGTGGCTTCTGTAGGATGGCTATATGTTGCTGGATATAGTGATTCTTAAGCAGAGTCAAAAGTTTACTTTTGTCTTGATACAACATAAATATTAGGCTTAAATACCTTTTTAGTCCTTGCAATTTAGCATTTTTTTTTATTTTTCGTCCTTGCAAAAAAAAAGTTGGTTTTAGTCCTTGCAAATTATGTTTGTTTTGTTTTTCATCCTTAAAACGGTTTAGATAGCGCTTTGAACAGTGAAAAAATGCTATCTAATCCGCTTTTAGGACGAAAAACAAAAAAAAACATAATTTGCAAGGACTAAAACAAAAAAAAATTGCAGGGGCGAAAAATAAAAAATGCTAAATTGCAAGAACTAAAAAGGTATTTAAAACTAAATATTATTCATTTCCCCAAATGTATCTTTATCCAATTATGAATAAGTTGCATGACTAGCCAAACATGAGAGCAAATTCATATATATATTTGTGCTATAAATACCTTGATTTTGTGTTACGATTGCCCCAATGACTGATGATTTTTGTGGTGGAATCAATTGGGCTGGTACTTGGGGATTCTCAATCAATTTGTCTATCAGAGAGTCTTGGCTTGCTTTTTGATGTTTTCTATTTCTTGACCACCATTTTCTCCAAAAAGTCATAATTTTAATATCCATAGTAAGGGAACACAATTTAAATCTTGTTCCTGAAACAAATAATTTATTTTCATGAATCAAACCAATTATTGTTTATACTTATTATTAATTCGAGTAGAATTACCTTACACTATAGAAGAATCAATGTCCACTACAAAGTCAAGAACATATGAACTCACAATTAGGACGATTTATAAGAAAACTATTCTTATTCTTTGTATGTATAGAAGAAGGGACAATCTTAATAGGACAACCATGATACAAATGGGAGAATAGAAACATCTCAAAGTTAAATCCATAACAATATTGGTTAACCTAGCCAATATGAAAAGGCTGAAATAATAAAAATAGTATATTAATTACAAGGCAGACACCAAACAAAATCCAGATAGGTTTAAGCACTTATAGGACACTAGTAAAGAAAATAAGGCTTAAATACCTTTTTAGTCCTTGCAATTTACCGCTTTTTTGTTTTTCGTCCTTGTAATTTTTTTTTGTTTTAGTCATTGCAAATTATATTTGTTTTGTTTTTCATTCTTAAAGTGATTTAGATAGTGCTTTGAACAATAAAAAAGTGCTTTGAAATGTAAAAAAATGCTATCTAAACCACTTTAAGGACGAAAAAAAAAACAAATATAATTTGCAAGGTCTAAAACAAAAAAAAAAAAAAAATTTCAATGACAAAAAGCAAAAAAGTGTTAAATTGTAAGGACTAAAAATGTATTTAAACCAAAAAAATAACTAAAAAATAGCTACACCAATAGATGTTCCACAATACTAGCATTCAATTATTCTGAGTTTTAGTAAATGTATGACTTATAGTCCACATAGGATTAAAAAAATTCACCATGGAAACCTTATTCCGAACAAAACTATAAGAATGTTAATCCCGAGCAAGAATTTATAACCATTGGTCCAAAACGAGATGACAAGCACCTTAACAATGTATAAAATCATACTAAATATTAGTGATATCATAAATGTAAAAATATTTATTTGCCAATGATCGAGAATTGAGATGATGTGTAGAATGTGGGTCAAAGGGAAAGTACAAAAAAAAATGTACACAATTTTATCAATGTGTAATTCCCAACAAAATGACTGAAACATTTTCTCTGAATGCCTATTAAAATTCAAAGACTCAAATAAAATTGTCTTTGTACAATAGTCACGTGTGATAGGTCCAAAACAATCTCAAGTAATATGTTGTGTTATCATTAAGTATGTCATAAATAACAACACTTCACAATAATGTTTCAAAAGGTCTTAAGATCATAGTTATCAATTTTGGATAATAGTGCATAACAAATGGCCTAAAAAAACATTATAGCTAGATAGCGCATAGCAGAAGGTTGTTATTTTGAATCTTTTTTATACAGATTAATTAATAAATCTCAAATTAAAAAAATATTACTCAAAATTCATTATATATTGGTCTTAATGAAAGCATTCATGTAAATATCAACAAAAGTCATTGAAACAAACAAATTTCAGAAGGCACTTACTTACATTTCAAATTTAAATACAACACATCATGTTTCATTCAGAAAAAGAATAAAAATAAAAGGAGGTTGAGGGTTATAAAGAAATCAATGGAGACTTAAGGGTTTCATAGGAAATACTATTGATGATGGGTGAGTATTGGTTGCACGAAATACAGAAGGGTGGACGGTATTGGTTGTAGAGTACTATCGGTGTTATGAATAAAAAAAAAGAGTACTATGGGTGTTGCACATTGGAGGGAAGCATGGGAAACAATATCCAATTAGTTTTTTTTTAATTTTAAATAAGGGATAGAAAATCACACTAGGGTTTTTTAAGGGTAAATTTCGGTTTTCAAAATGCATCACTCTAGAATCTATTACAACCATGACAACCACTATTTAAAAATGTACCACAATTCAAACATTGAAATGGTCCATGGTTGTTTCACATCATTATATCATTATATGTGTTTGGAAATACGTTCAGAAGGAAAGAAATCACGTTAAATACATCAAAGATGCCAAAGCTACAACTAGTAGCTTCTAAATAGACTTAATTTTTCACGTCAAATATGTCTAGTAGCCCCATGACCAAACATTATGTATGTCAATACTATAATGCGTCATTGATAACAATGCTTGAGACAATCCTACAAAAACAATATACATTATCCAACTAATTCAAGATGTTGAAACTATCGAGAACGATATATATTGGTACTACTTTTACCCACTTTACCCTTTTAAATTTGTTGAAACTTAAGTATTTTGGGTTTTTTATCATGAGATTGTGTATTTTGTAAAAGCTTATAATATTTTGTCTTTGAAAATATTATAGACTATTTCTTTGTCTCCACTAAAGAAATTTTTTGTATCTATCACTGCCCATGACTATGATCTTCTCTCTCTATGATATGGCCCAAATATATTAATTATAGGAGAAATTAAGAAGAACAGGTGCGATGCACCTAACCAAAACTAAAGAGGGAAAATAGGAAACTAATTGCCTAGCTGGCTGTGAAGTGTGGTGTGTGACACATGACACAGTTGAGAGGGAAGTATGATTGAGTGGAAGGGAGAGGAATTAGGTTAGATGCTTGCTCCGAGAGAGATTGAGCTTTCCTAAATTGCTCAGATTTGTTTTCCTTTCATTATTATACTTGTAAACCTCATTTTAGGTCCTAAGATAAGTTGCTCTAAGTGTTAATTATACACTTCTATTTTTGTATAGTGATATCCAGGCTCATGGGCTTGACTAATATTAATTCACAGTAGGTCGGCATTACTGATATTAATTCGCGACCCTCTTTAAAAAATGTCACAACATTTAAAAGCATCCTTAGATGCTTTGAAATGCAGTGGGTTTCAAGGTAAATTTTTATAAGAGCAAAATTGGTGGAGTGGCTCTTCATAATGACATCTTGGGAAGGATGGCTAGTGTGTTGAATTGTAAGTCTATGCATATTCCTTTCAATTACTTGGGCCTACTGGTTGGGGCAAATCCTAGAAGAGAAGCTACATGGAATCCGGTGATAGCCAAGTTTCAAAGCTAGACTCACATCTTGGAGAAACAAGCATCTCTCTTTTGGAGGTCGCATATGCCTTATTAGATCGGTACTTTCTTCTATACCCTTATATTTCTTATCTCTCTTTAAAGTTCCATAGGAAAGTAATTATTTACTTGACTAGACTTCAAAGAGAGTTTTTGTGGGGGGGAGTGAGGAAGAGAGAAAAATGGCTTGGGTAAATTGGAAGAGGGTATGCTTATAAAAAAAGGAAGGGGATTGGGGATAAAAAAATATTGAGCTTTTAATGTTGCTTTAGTGGGAAAGTGGGGTTGGATAATGGTGATAGAGAAAGAGAGTCTTTGGGTAAAATCTTTGAGGGCAAAATATGGTGAGTTAGATAGGGTGTTTTTTTATGAGAGGAGGATAATTGGCTTAATATGGTGGTGGGATTTAAAAAAATATTTGTAAAATGGGCATAATTTTGGGGGGAGGTGGGTAAGGGGGAGAATATTAATTTTGGGGGACATAATTGGATTAAAGCCACTAATTTGAAAACATTGTTTCCAAGACTTTATGCCAACTCAATACAAAAGGACAGGGGGTAAGGGGGAGAATATTAATTTTGGGGGAGATAATTGGATTGAAGCCACTAATTTGAAAACATTGTTTCCAAGACTTTATGCCAACTCAATACAAAAGGATAGTAGCATATCTCAAGTGGGGGAGTGGGAAGGAAATACATGGATTTGCAAATTGGATTGGAGGTGAGACTGGTTTTTATGGGAAAAACATTTAGTGGACTCCTTTCTGGAGCTCATTCAAAATTTCAAACCAAAGATTCAAGGAGAGGGTGGATGGCACTGGATGGGCAGTAATTTGTAGGGATACTGTGCTAAAGAAGTGTACAAATCACTTCAGCTATAGGGGCAAGGGGACAGTCAACATTTTGAGAGGAAGATGTGGAGGACTTTGTGGAAAATCAGAGCACCGTCAAAAGCTTTGGCATTTTGTTGGTGATTACTAATGAACAAAATTCAGACCAAAGTTAATCTCAGAGACAGGGGAATAGTACTTGATGATGCAAACATTATTTGTTCCTTTTGCAATCAAGTTTAAGAGGACTCTTTTCATTTGATGTTCTCCTGCAAAGTTTCATATTCAGTCTAGATGTGTTTATATCAGTGGATGTCAGTACAGCTAGTTCTACCACAATCACCTGATATACACTTTCTACAGCATGGGCAAGGCATGGGGAAACAAAGCTCAAATTCGTGCTTGGCAATCAGTGTGGGTGGCGACAATTTGGGTTTTGCGGAGGCAGCGCAACAACATTATTTTTAGGGAAGGAAAATTGGATATTGAGAAGATAATAGACCAAATTATACTACTGGAATCTTGGTCTTGGTTGAGATCCAAATTGCATGGATTTAAAGCGTCTTATTATGAATGGATGACATAACCATCTCTGTGTATCTCAGCGGCTGGGAGGTCTTGAAGCATGGGTCGATGATGATGGGTCCCCTGCTGTATGTTTCTTGATTTTATATTCTTCAGTTGTATATGCAGTGAAAGAGCAAGATATTCTAATTGTTGAGGCAAGGGAATAAGGAAGTGGATGTGGGATCAAATAAAGGTTGTTAAATTTGGTTCACGATGGAAGGAGTTGGGTAGCTCAAGAGTCGTGCTTTTTGTATACGAACGTATTCATAGCTGTTGTTGGATAGGTCTATTTAGTTAGGGGTTTCAGTCAGGGGGGTTTCATGTTGTTTTATTTTGTTTCTCTTCCTTGGTTAATTGGTATTTTTACAATAAAGTATAAATAGGGAAGGATGGAGATTCTTTGCAAAAAATTGTCCCATTTTATAGCATGGTAGATAGGAAAGGCGTTGTGATTGAGTCTACGATTTTTATTGCATGTATCTCTTCTAATTCCCCTCTATTTAAACAAGTGAAAGTTTTTAAACCTCTTCTAAATCACTTATTTTATTGCATGTACCCCAATTTAACCTATTCAAACACATCCATATCTACATTATATTGGTGAAATATATTAATTATATTTTTTTCATCAATAAGTTAGAAGAAAAATGCCTTATATATATATATATATATATATATATATATATATATATATATATATAACACATAGGGGTGATTTCTTTTATTTTATTTTATAAAAGCTTGTAAAAGATTATATTTAATTCACGGGATGAATAATTTTAATTTGAATGTATTGTTTATGTTGGTCTCTTTTCTGATTTAAATATTTAGTATATGTTTTATTTTATGATCATAGGAAGTATGAAAAAATATAACAAAAGGGGGATGAATATTTTTCATGAAAGTATAAAGAGAAATTTAGACTTAACTTACTATATGAAATATATAAAATATAACATTTGAGGATAACTATTTTTTATAAAAACAAATAGAAAAATTTACATTGAATTCACATGGATGAACTTTTCTACTAAAGATTTTTGTCCAATCAAAGTTAAATTTTTTTTTACATAATTAAAATATATTTAATTTCATAAAAATTAAATTAAATCAAATTAAATCAACATAATCACTATTATTTTCTCCTTAAAAAATTAGTGTCTAAAATTAATTTTTAAGTAAATAATTATTCATTATTTATTTATTATCTTCTCACTTAAATAAATTATTAATGATTTTCTTCTACTTGAACAAATTTTAATTTTCTTTTATACATTCATATGTATATGCCAATATTTTAAAATAAAAAATATATATATAATTATAATATAACACATAGGGATGATTTTTTTTTTTACCAAAGGGATGAATTTTTATTTATTTATAAAAGCAAGTAAAAAAAAATTCACTTAATTCATAAGGATGAACTATTTACCTGAAGTTACATTAATATCTAAATTATTATGGTAAAATTATATTTTTATGAAAATATGAAGAGAAAAATATAATAAATTATATTACATATAATACAAAATTTAAATAAATTTTTTTAAATAACCTGTTTACCCATGCAACGCACGGGTCAAAATCTAGTTAATTAACGTTTGGAGTGAAAATAATTAATTAAGGATGCTTAAGAAAAAATAATTAATGCATCTAGAAATTAGAAAAAGAATCTTATAAAAAAGGACAAACAATTTTCTGAAAAGGATCTTATAAGTAGGGATGGACGAAGGAATTATAATGTAACCATCCGTGCATAAAATTCCCTACCAATCATCAAAATGACAGCCAGCCTCGTATCCCTAAGTAATAAATATATTCCACACACCTTTATATTCAAATCTTTTTTTTTTTTTACCAAATGTATATTCAAATCCTATAAAAATTGATTAACTCTTTGACTGTGTTGTAGTAACTTTCATGCACCGTCTTCTCAGAATACATTGTAATTACGATCAAATAGGTATCACAAAAAAAGAAAAAAATGAGAATTTGAGATACTTTACTGTCACCGTATTTTCACTCATTGTAATTAAACTCTGTTAATAAATTCCTTTCTGACATTGACATAGAACATCTCTAATATACTATCAATTTAAGATATTCGCTTTGGGCATTAAGGACCCATAATATCACATTATATTTAAACAACTCATGTAATATACTAAAATCATCATAAAGGATAACCATTTTAAGTGAAAAATAACTTTTATGTTTTTTTAGATTAAAAGTAAAAAAAAAAAGAGAAATATAGTAAAAAAAAATTATCCTTTCATCCATCACTAATGTACTAATGAGCTACACTAATCAACCCCATGTGTGGACAATATTCAAAAATTGGCCTGCACTATATTAATATACTAACGAGCTACACTCTACCCCATGTATGGACAATAATGAAAAATAGAGTTTCAATATATTAATGTACTGATGAACAGTAGTTACCACGGGTTAACATAAATAATAAAGGATTTAGAGTTAATTATTTTTCTCTTATTTTACCACTCAATCATTACAAAAAAAAGAATGGCAAAAAGAAATGCAATGTATAGTTTGAAATCTTAACTTCGTGATTTTTTTCACAAAAAAAAAAAAAATACTTTCAACAATATTTATAACATAAATCTCTACTTTGAAGATGTATGGACTTTGAGAGCAAAAATTAAGAGAGATTTTTTTTTACATCAAAGAGAGAATTATTTAGATTCTTCAAGAAATAATTTTAAAATTTAATAGCCATTGTCTAAATTTGTAAATGAAAAGAAAATTTTTGTAATCAGAGAAATATATTGCCCTTAAAGTAACTGGTTGTGCGAAGAGAGATGGCTGAGACTGAGAATTCCCAAACCTTACCCATTGCATTGTCATCCTTAGCCTTGGTCCCCCGAACCTAAACTCGCATCCGTCCTTGAGACTAACTAAGTGTATGTTTAGATTAAAGTTTGTAAAAGTGTCACAAGTCATATCTCTCCAAAACTGAGTTTTCAAGTAAATTTTTATTCTCAAACATATTTTTGGAAATAACCAAACATGACTCACAAACTGATTTTATTCTCGAACATATTTTTGGAACATTTTTACTAGAAATCCAAACATACCTTAACACATTGTTTGAATATCAGTTAAAATTGGGAGGAAATAAATGAGGAAAATAGAAATAGAGAAAATAGAAATGAATTTTAGATAAAATTTTGAATTATAAACTGAGGAAATTAAGGGAAGAATAAAATAAAGAAATTTATTACCAATTATTTGGTAATATAATAATAATAATAATAATAATAATACTAAAATATAATTTTGATCCTCTGTTTTTGTCAATACGTAATTTTAGTCTATATATTTTAAAAAATCAACAATTTTGGTACTTAAGTCCAATTCCAGAGGTTGTTGACTGTGAGCTCTGTTATTATTGACCAACATGTGACACGCATTTAGGGGGTAAATATGCAGTGAGTTGGTTTTTGTTTTTATTTAACAAAAAATTAGACAGTGGAAAAATAAGAAAATTAAAATATTGAATGTTAACGATGGTGTTGAATTGCAGAAACATCGTCCCCGTACTGTTGGGCGTGGCACAGGGAATGAGTTCAACCGGCGTTTGAGCCTCGGCGAGTTGCTTCTGGTAGCCTTCTCGGGATGGTGACATCACTAAAGGGTTCTCTTATGTTAACTTGGTGGTGTGACGTGTAGCAAGCTTGATAATTGAGTTCAACATTGATTCACTTAGGTTAAGAGATGCAGAGGTTTAGATTCAAGAATTGCACTAATTGTTTAACTTTGCAAATTGAATGTCCTAGGTTCAGGACTCAGCAAGCCTAAATCTAGCAACTCCCAAGTATTGATTCAATTTGCTAAAATAGAGGGATCAAAATTGATGATTAACAAAAATATGGAGACCAAAATTGTATTTTAGTCTAATAATAATAATAAAATACCATTTATGAACTTAGCTGCAAGGTGGAACATTGAGGATGCATATGAAGCTTAATAACCTGTTTTAAAACGTTGGCTTTTACCACCTCTCCGTGGCCACCCTCGTTCAGTTCTCTACATCTCTCCCAACACAACAAACATCACGGTTGAAAAATAGTGCACTTTGGAAATGGTTTAGCACTGCTTCATAATCGGGTCCAAGGAGAAGGACATGGCATTTCCGTGCGCTAGATTAAAGAATGAGTGATTGGGATGACATATAGAACTTGGATAATGATTAGTAAATAGAAAAGAGTGGAGAATCTTTGCAAAACTTTGCACCCATTTTATGCATGGCGTGGTAAAGAGGAAAGGTGTTGTGGTGAACCTATGAATTTTTTGCATTTATCTCTTCTATTTCAACTCGATTCAAAATGTTCAATCTACTTTTTTTTTTTTTACTGCAAATAAGTTCATTCTATTCAAACACATTATAAAATAACTTTTCTAGAAGCAAAAATGAACTGTAGTAATAGAAAAACCTATGAGTAATCACAGAAACAGAGTGCAAAAGCCATTCAGCTAGTCCGAAATCTTCAAAACAGAGCGTGACTAAAAGAAAATCGGTTTAATTATTCGTTTAACCCTTATAACTGCATAATTTTTAGTTTTAGTTCCTATATTTAGAAGAAACTATTCATTTTAATCCATTTATATCCACTGTTTAAGTCATTTTAATCTTTTTATATATAATTTTTAATCTGTTTTAGTTTTTATAATTTTGAACGATGGAGATTAAAATGAATTCAAATATATATGTAACGAAATTAAAATGAATAGTTTTTAAATATAAAAATTTAAACATAAAGATTGTGTAAATACAAGAATCAGATAATTAAACCAAGAAAATAAATCATAATATATACCAGAGAAAAGAGTTAAGCACCTTGAACGCTTTCAAACTCCACTAGAAGCTTCCCTCCGTTCAAACGTTTGAGACGTAATTCTAATGTAATCTACAGACCAGTTTTCCAGCTTATATAGAATCGACCTCAAAAGAGGACAATTCCAAGGCAGTTATTATAACCATTTTGTGTCAAATCATTAGCTCTAATATTTAATGTTATCTGTTCAACTAACTGTCCTATCAGTTAAAGACAATGTGAACCGGTTATTAAACACTTTTTTCATATGATTTGATATTTTTTAATTTTGTTTAAATAAATCACTTTTTTATTTTTTAAAACATTATTGATCAATAATAAAAAAGTTTATAAATCCTTTATCATTCATAATCAAAATTTTTAAATTTCTTTAATTTATAAAAAATAAATTATTTATTAAAATAATTTTTTGTCATTTTTTTTAATTTAAAAAGTTTTGACTATATGTATTTTAATATTTTTATTTACGTTTAAATCATTAAATAATTTTAGGTCAATTAAATTAATTTCACATTTTATTTTTATTTTTAAATATAATTTTTTCTATTAAATGAAATAATTAGATTTTAAAATAAATAAACATATTTAAGTATGTTTTACCAAATATATATTTACACCAAGCATCACAAAAATATATATTTACACCGACCACAAATTTTTTATTTAAAAATTTGATGAATTGTTTGATAGGTAAAAAAATAAATTAATATTGAATAAAAATATTATTATTATTATTATTATTATTATTATTATAAAAACACTTAAAAAAATGATGCCCACATATGGGGCATAATCGATTCTACCTTTTCTAATAAACGATTATGTGAAGCAAGTAGAGTGGAATATTTCCGCACACTTCCCCGCAATGCAGCCTGGAAATGTTTTTTTGGTAAGGCTCACTAACTCTTTAAAAAATTCACTTCAATTTCACTTTATCAAACAACCCACTTTCACTTGCTTCTTTCTTCTCTCCATCTATTTTTAATATACCAAACACACTCTTAAGCTTTGCTTGTGACCATGGAAATAATTTGATGCAGGTGGAATTGAGTAGGCTTATTTAGTATAATTGATGTATGTGAAAATTTATTTTAAAATTAGTGAGATTCAATATATTATTTTTTATCTTTTTTATTTATCTCACTATTTTTCTCCTCATTTTTTTGTATTTTTCTTCAACTAAATTTTTAATTTTTAATTTTATTTTTCATTTATTTTTACTTTTTCTTTTTATTTTCATGAATTATTTTTTGGTTTAAATGCAATTTTGGTCCCCCTATTTTGCACAATCCGCAATTTTAGTCTCTCTATTTTAAAATAAAGACATTTAGTTCCTCTATTTTACATAATCTGCAATTTCGGTCCCTCTATTTTAAAATAGAGACATTTAGTCCCCCAATTTTGTAAAATCCACAATTTCGGTCCCTCTATTTTAAAATAGAGACATTTAGTCTCCAATTTTGTAAAATCCGTAATTTTGGTCCTTCCATCAAATTGAAAGCATTGACCGTTAAAATATTAACGTCAATCTTGACGTGACCTAAATATAGTGATGTGATACAAATTTATTTGTTTAGTTTTTAATTATTCTAAATACTGAGTAGAATAATTGATGAAAAATATATTTTAAAAAAAGGTAAAATCATTTATTTTAATGGCCGAGAGTAGTTGTAAGTCCTAATATGAAAGTCACGAGTCTTAATAATTTATTTTAAATAAATTTCACGTCACTGAAACATATACAACATCGTAGTCAATGTTAATCTCTTAATGATCAACGTTTTTAATTTGACGAAAGGACAAAAATCACAGATTTTACAAAATTGAGGGATTAAATGTCTTTATCTTAAAATATGGGGACTAAAATTGTGAATTGTGCAAAATGAAAAGACTAAATGTCTATATTTTAAAATAAGATGACTAAAATTACAAATTGTGTAAAATTAGGAGACTAAATGATTCTATTTTAAAATAAAAGAATTAAAATTGTGGATTATGTAAAATAGAGAAACTAAATATTTTTATTTTAAAATAAAAAAAAAATAAAATTACAGATTATATAAAATAAGAAGATAAAAATTACATTTAAATCTTATTTTTTTTCTTCATCATTGAGTGTTAGTTTTTTTTTTTTTTTTGATCATTGAGTGTTAGTTTGAAGTGTAGCAGTCACAATATACGATTCTTGCAGGAGTAATTTGACGCCCCCATTTCATTTAGGACAAAACTTACAATCAGTATAATTGTTTTCACTGTTATGATGTTACTGGCAGCTAGTAATTTTTTTCAACGTCATATTTAATAGTTCAACAGACATATACTCTCCATTAATATAGGTATAGTTTTTATTATTGTTGAATTATAACCTGACAGCGCGTTTTTTTTTCCACATCATATTTAGTAGTTCAACTGACAAGAGATAATGAAGAATCAACGATCTTCTTCGTTACGTGAGAAAGAATTAATTATCTATCTTCTTAAAAATATTTTATTTTATTTAAAAAGTTAGAATTTTAAGTCAAAAAATCAAATCATTTATAATATGACTGTTTATTTATCTATTTGAAAATATTTTGAGATAATTTTTTTTTCTCTTTCTATTTATTGATTTACAATAACTTTTGTATTTCTTTTTGTCTATATTACTTTTTATGTACATTTCTGTTTATATTTATTAGAATGTCATAAGATATATTTATTTAATTATTATTATTATATTATTTTTATGTTAAAATATCTTTCATATAAATAAAAAGTTAGAATTTTAGATAAAAAATCAAACCATTTACAATATGGCTGCTTATTTATCTATTTGAAAATATTTTGAGATAGCTTTTTTCTATTTATTGATTTACGATAGCTTTTTATATACTTTTTTTTTTGTCTATATTACTGTTTTTTTTTTGTACATTTCTGTTTATATTTGTTAGAATGTCATAAGATATTTTATTTAATTATTATTATTATATTATTTTATGTTAAAATATCTTTCATATAATTGGAAAAAATTTCTCTTTTTTAAATATTAGTTTCTTCCACTACGTTATCGCTCTGCTCCTATTTTTATATTTTTTAATAAAAAAATAAATTGATAAAGACTACTTTCTTTAATTAGATGTTTTAGTAATGACTAATGGAAGGCAAAGCATGTTGGGCTTGATTACGTGTAGTTTGATTGTATTTTTGGTGTAGTCTGATAGCTAGAACTTACGTGGAGCATTATTATTTTTTTTACCAATCTAACTTTAAAAAAAAATATAGCAAAATTTTGTATTTTCCCTGCACAACTTTTGATGCCTCAACTTGCTTGGGTTGACGACTGGAGATAGAAACTACGGTCATCATTGCCTTTTATCTACTAGAGGCAGCAAAATAAAAATGATGAGGTTTTTTAATACAAATTTTTTAATGCAAAAGGTCAATTGAGGAATATAGATGTATTGACCAATTTATCTGATTTAATACACATGTCAGTTAATGATGGGGTTATCTTTATAATTTTGCTAGCCTAAAAAATGCATAAAAAAAAATAGATAGGTAGAAATGAATTTTTTTAATTACAATATTTTTGAAATTTTCAAAGTTAAAACTTCTAAATATATGCATTTTAATACTTTTATTATCATTAAAATATTTTTATCTCAAATAAAACAGTATCTTTTAATTTTTTTTATTAAATACCTTTTAGCTTAAAAGAAGTTTTTAAGTTAAAAAATGTAACATATCAAATGATTTATACTTTTTTTAAAATTCTTATTTCAAACTTTAATTTTAAAGTAACTATTAAACTAAAAAAAGAAAGCAGTTGAGCTCTTAACGTCTTAATTAGTCTCTCTCACGTTTAAGAATGAAAACTAAAAAATATGTAATATGTAATATGTAATAAAATTTAATTATGAGATAAAACTAATCATTTTAGCATATATTTGAAACGGATTGCTTTAAAAAATTATTTTAAAAATCGATTATAATTAAAATCTATCACTTGTAGAGGTTATCTTTAAAAAAATAAAGAGCGATTAGTATTAATAAAAGTCAACATTTGTAATACAATATTTATTCAAGTTAAACCAAGTCTTTCATATGAGATAAGTCATGCAAAAGTCGACACCATTTATGGACAGTATTCAAAACGAGTTGGCTTGCACTATATTACTGTATTGGAGAACGACATTAATCCTTAATTTACGGATTTGCGAATTTAATGAAATAGATTATATTCCAAGTACTAGACAATTTGGCTCTAATTATTGCTACTTGTGCAACTTTCCTATAGGCAAATTATTGAGATGAATTTTCTAAGCACTTTATAATATAATTTAACGTTAATAAATTTTATCTAAATTAATTAATTTTATTTTTTAAAAATAGTATTGAAAAAGATATATAAAATTTTAAATATTTTTTTATCATTTTCATTAATATTTAAATTTATTTAAATATTATATATAAATAATATTTTTTTTTTGAAAATTATCATTAAAATAAATTGTTATTAATTAAGATAATTTTTGACTTATTTAAAAATAATTAAATATCTTTTAGTGTCTCAAATTTGAACTCATTTTTCTTTTGATCCCTTTGAAATAGTTCAATTTTTGTCTTTAAGTTATTTTTTGTGTGTGTGAAAAAGTTAACTATTTTTAAAGGCTATATGTCACTTTTAATCCTTTATGTCTTAGTGCATTTTTATTTTGATACATTAAGTTTTAAAAGTAGACGACACAGTAGTGGCGATTTTTAGCTGCCACTATGTTAAATTAATTATTTCAAAATTTAAAAGTTAATGAAACACTAACGTTACGAATGAAAAACTGAAAAAAGGACCAAATAAACATAAAGTACCAAAATAAGATTTTTAAAACTTAATGTACCAAAATGAAAAAACATTAAAACATAAAGGACCAAAAGCGACATTTAGTCATTTTTAAATTAAGAGGACAAAAGTAATCACTTTTAAATCTGGAGAGAAAAAAAATTCACAGATGTGAGTGACAAAAAGATATTTAAATACTTTTAAAACTATTTTAAATATATGTATTTTAATATTTTTATTGTAATTAAAATAATTTTATGTCCATTCAATTAATAAATTATAGATAATATTTTTTTGCAAACATACTCTTCGATTGAATATGACAATTAATATTTTAAAAATATGATTTTTTTTTAATAACTTTAAGAAACAACTTTTAACTTAACAAACAAAAGATAATTTATATTTTATTTTTATCTTTAACTTTAAAATAATTTGAAAGTAAAAATAAAATATAAAAAAATAAACTTAACCACACACACCCTTATGACCTTATCCTTTATGGATTTGCTAATTTAATGAAGTGGATCCTTATCCAGCTGTCAAATAGCTGACTTTAATTATTGATATCTATGCAACTGGCCTACGGGTCAAGGAAAACATACACGAGATAGTTATTTCAATTTTTTCATTTTTTTGTTAGCGAAAGGCTAAGGATTAAGGTGGATCATGTGGGCAAGTGGTTTATAGTGCACCATTTGTCTAAACAGTAGGATTTTTCTGATCTGCATTGTCATACCATACACCTTATAAAGAGGATTATTTTTTCAACAAAACTCTCTCTCTTCACCCTTCGTCTTTTGTCCTTCTCCTCCTTCCATCGCCATTGCTGCCGCCAGCCACTACTACTCCGGCTAAACCCCGTCATCTAGGATGCCACCATGTCATTGTACAGATCCGATCCACAACCACCCACCTCTCTCGAAACTCGCTGCCCATGGAAGATTTGAATTCCAATTGCGCAACCTCCCCCGACAGTGGTCTTCCTCAATGCGGCCTGCGGCATCACCGACACAACTCCGATGAGAAGCGTGAAGAGGATGTTGAGCATGGCGCTAGTGAGCAACAACAACGCGCCGGTGAGCATGGCCATGACAACGAGCATGACACAGTCACAAATGCAGTTGTCCACACGTGCACCACCGCGTTGGAGATGCTAGCGGCGGCGTTGGCCCGCACGTGGGCTACTGCATCGGAGACACCGCTTAACTAGTAGCATTGAGTGTTCTTGTGTTCCACGTGATTGAGCATGTCGTTGGCTACCAGATCTGCTGTGTGCCACGCCACCCCTCCACCTGGGTAAGTCTGCCTGGAAGGAGTTGGGAGAATAATCAAGTGCGGAAGGCACACGATATAACCGTGAAGCTAAGATGAATCCAAAGGTTAATAAAAGTGGTTCACATTAGACCACTTACATTAGTGGTCCACTGTAGTCTTGGCCTTTTTGTTAATATAAGCAGTACTTTAGTTTGTAATGCATAAAATATATGTTTATTTTATATAACAAAAATTTATAATAAAAAAGTATTTTGAATATATAAATTATATTATAATTTAAACTGTAATAAAAATATTTTTAAATATGTAAATTATATTTTAACTTTATAATAAATAATTTATATTATGATGTAAAATCATTTTTAACTATTGATAATGTTTTTAAAAATACTAAAATTAAATTAGAAAAAGAGATAAACAAAAGTAGATTGAAAGAGTTTTTTTGGTACATACCATAAGCATCTTTCCTCTATAAGAAGTAATCATGTATGCCTAGAACTCGAACTATTAATTAAGTTGAAATAATTCTACACCAATTAATTCACACATTCAATGCTTCTTTAGAGTGATACATATTGCATGGTTCTTTTGCGTTATTCTTGTTGTCCTTATCCCTTCTTTTTATTGCTTTTTAGGAATAAATGAGGTTGCTCACTTAATACAAAAAAAAAAAACCAAAATAAAAAGAGAGGTCAATTTTAGTAACTGAAACTAAGGGAAAATTTTGTTAATAGAAGTTTATAGTTAGCATCATTATTGGGATTGAAAGCTTTTATTGAGACAAGCCCCCTAAATTGTGAGACTTAAGCCAAAATAGGGCAAGACTATAGAGACCCCCCTTTTTATTGTGCAGTATGTGATTACCTTTCATTTGGTGTGTTCTTGAACTTATGCTGAAATGCATGAACATATTACTTGTCTTCTTACATGTGAAAATTTGGGGGATTGTTGGAATTGCTTCTTCATGACCTTTAGAATTTTTATTTCATATCATGCCACTAGTTGCCACCTTTGAGCCTGAATTTGCTTTTCTTTGTTACCTTGAATTTCTTGAAATATCTATTGTGGTGACCCCTAGTGGCAAGAAAAGAAGTAACTTGTGATGAGAATGCATGTCCTTAAGAAATAAGAGCCTTCCTTGCTAAATAAAGAGATTCTTCACTCCCTCCATTCCTTTTAAAAAAAATGCACAATAAAGTCAAATTAGTGCTGAAGCAATAAAACAAAAGAGGAAGGTAGGGGAAGGAGGAAGAGAAAAAATTGATTAATCAAGTGAAAGCAAAGAGGGGTGAAATTTGAAAATGAGGAAAAAGGAAATGTTCAATGCCTTAGGGGTTGTCTCACTCTGTTTGTTCTAAGACTATTTTATATATCCTTTTCTCTCTTTCATCCACTTGGCAGTTGAGCCTTAGTCCCATTACATCCCATGGATATCCTCTATTTTTGCATGTTTGTTGATTTTGTGGTGTGACTTGATTGTTGCACAAGCTTATGGTAACACATTTACTGATGTATTTGAGTGTTTATTCTTTTGCCTGCAAACACTAAGAGGGGTGAGTTTATGAGTAACCATATCTAAGTAAAAGGTTGATTTATGAACACCTAAGTCTACTTGGGCATCTAGGTGAAAGAGTCCTTGATGAAGTTTTTTTATTTATTATTTTTTTTGTGCTTCTTTGAAAAACATTGTCTTTGGTTTTGAATATTGTGAGCGATCTCATGGATTTCTGCTTTCCATTTGGAACTTTCGTTTTGCTTAAGGGCAAACAATGCTCAAGTGTGGGGAGGTTTGATAAACCCCATTTTGGCTATGATTTTTATGGGATTTCTCGCACCATTTAGCTATTCATTGCACTCTAAATGATTTTTTTGCCTAATTGAGTGCTAATTTGTTGCAGGACTAAAAGAACCCCAAGAAAGTAGCAAAAGGGCCCAAAGAGTCAAGAATTGGCCCTAGGACAAGAAGCACAATCGTGCTTGATAAAGCATGGTCGTGCATGCCTTCCAACACCCCTACATACCTAGCACATAGCGTGCAAAAAAGCCTTCACCCCGGAAATGAAGCACAATTGTGCTTCATTTATGCACGATCGTGCTTAGCTTCCAAAAGGAGTTTGCTGACTAGATGAACGTGTCAAAGCACAACCGTGCATAACTATGGACGACCGTGCATATCTCAACAACATTGAAGGCCCACCATGCCTATAAATAGCCTAGGCATCAGTTTTTTTTCCTTTAGTTTCAAACTTACTTTGCTTGAGTGAGGAAGAACTTCTGAGAGGGCGATAGATTGAGAAAAGTGTGAAGAACACAACGAGGATCAAACCTTTGTAAAGATTTATTTCCCTATTTATTCGTTATGCTTTCTTATGTGATTGTATGCTTCCCAATGCCTATGGATAGCTAAATCCCTTAAGCTAGGGTTGTAATGTAGGACATATCTGTAAACCCTAATCCTTCTATTGCAATAAAATTCTCTTTTAGTCATTCAATTGAATTGTTATATTGTTCTTCATTTCAATTTAGGACTGGTCACTCTAAGACCTAAATCCATTACTTTTAATCAATTGACCTATATAACAATTGAATTCTTGAAACTCGTATGAACAATTTTGTATCAAAATTTCTAATCCAATTAACAATATTTAATTAACCTCTTATGCACAAACCTTTCTTTTAATTTAGACCCTAAATGAATCACTAGGGAATAAAATAGAAGAAAGAGAATTCTTAGAACATGACCTAATTTTGACTATCACTTTAAGAGGCAATATTAGTGATTAAAGAGATAATAGGGTTTTAATTGAAATAGAATTTAGGAGAAACTTAAGGATATGTCTGAAATCACAACCTTAGATCTCTTAATTTGTTTAAACTCTCACCAATCCCACTTGCTCATTTTTCTATTGTTTTACAATTAATTTGCAAACCAAATTAACTCAATTTTGATTCCTTGGCCTATGTTAAGTTTATTTATTTAGGAAACATCACTAGTCTCTAGGATACGATATCCAGACTTTAGGTCTATCGTTATTACTGCGTAGGGTATGCTTACCTTTAAGCAATACGTATTTTTACGCATCAAATATAGTGGAAGTTAAAGAAAAATTCCACTATTAGTAAATAAAAACCATTGGAAATCACAACCTAACAGTGTTAGCCTCAAATTTAGGTCCTCCAATATCTAGTAATATCGAATGCCAGGTCAAACGTGCTATAAGAAAAAGTGAATACATATAAACAATAAAAAACAAAATGGTGAGAAATAAATTCTCAACAACAAGGTTATCGAAGTATAACTAATGTAACCATACATGATAGAGTAAAGTCCATCTTTTTAATTTATAAAAGAACAATTTGGAAATGTAACCAATTTAATGTTAATGATAAATCATACATAGCGAAAATGAATAATAGGAGTAAGTTATATCACACAAACATAAATTCATGGAATCTTGTCATTGTAAACTTATGGTACCGATAATGTTGCACAAATAACTTCTTTCACTTTTAGATTGCTTTGCTAGCATATACTATTTTGATTTTTTTTATAAGCTAAATTATATTAATAAAGAAGAGGGTTTGAATTGAAGCACAAGATATGCACAATATTTCAAGAATCAAATACAATTATTACAATGATGCTGACATATATGCTGCAACATTGAACGATTGTGATTTGAGCTCATAGTCATTGTAAAGGTGATATCCTAGTGATCCTTCAAACATATCATAGGAGATTATATTGTTTGGAGAATACCAAGGGGTCTAGCTCAATTGGTTGAGTAGGGTGTGTGAACGTTGTAAATCTCCTGATACTGTCTTCGATTCTTACGGATAAAAAAAATATTGTTTGGAGAATCGGTCTTTCATAATTTATATGAGCCACAACTTTGTTTACACAACATATAAATGCCATACATAAAAAGATCGTTGCTTGTCACTTGCATGTCATAACATTGCCACCATGTATTCATAAGAGTGTTATAATAAATGAGGATCATTTCATTCTTCAAAACTTGAACTACCATGATAAGCATACACAAAATAACATTTTTATGAAGGCTTAATATGTTTTTAATCCCTCAAATTTGAGAGTCTATCTTTTTTAGTCCCTTAAATTCAAATTTGCATTTTTTAATCTCTCAAATTCACAAAATACTTTTTTTAATTCTTCAAAGTTGAAAAATATTTTTTTAGTCCTCTTACAGTCAAAAACCACAACATGAGGATAATTTCATTCATCATAATTTGAACTACCATGAGATGATCATCAAATAACATATCATTTCATGTTATAACTATCATTTGCATTTAGCATTTTAGAAGTCAATGTGCAATATGAATTTCTTGTTCAACTTAACATTTTCAAGGCATAACTTTATGTTTTCCAATAGACATCTACATAGTTTATGCTACTTATCAATAAGCATCTAGCAAATACAAATCTAAAAAGTACTTGATCAATGTTGGCGCTTATCGTCAAATTGGTTTTGATCAATGTTGGTGCTCCTATATCAGAGTGAAGTACTTCAACAACAACAAATAATAAGCAACCCTGGATGATATGGTTTGAGGGAGGATGGACTCGTCAGATTTTGTTAAGAAAATCTAGTACTAATTCCAAACCTGATCAAATCGAATTGTGTTCACCAAATTAAGCCAGGACGCACGGGCAAAGCAAACACCTGTGAAGATGATTGTTTTTTTTATGTCTACATCTAGGTTTCCAAATTTGAACTATTTTTCAAGTATCTAACTTTCTATTCATTTTTATAGTAAAATTTATTAATTAGGCAAACCACAAACATTTCTACCTAATTTTGTTTTGGACTTAAACAACTTTAACAGACTAATTGGCCATTGGTCATTAAACATCTATGCATGACACCCATAATTAGTAAAGAAATCTTACACTAGTTTTTTTTTTCTCTTTTATCTTTGGCTTAATTGCAATTTTTACCCCAACTTTTTACTTTTTGGTGAATTTTATCCCCAACAAATTAATTTGGCACATTTTACCCCAAACTTTTTTAAAAAGTTGCAAATTTTACCTTCCACTGTTTTCCTGACATGGCATGTTGACATAAGCGTAAAAAGTGGGGGTAAAATTCACCAAAAAATAAAAAGTTATGGGTAAAATTCGCCAAAAAAGTGAAAAAGTTAGGGGTAAAATTTGCCAAAAAGTAAAAAGTTAGAGGTAAAAAGTACAATTACTTTAGTATGCCACGTCAGCAAAATAGTGGAAGGTAAAATTTGTAACTTTTTTAAAAAGTTGGGGTAAAATGTGCCAAATTAATTTGTTGGGGGTAAAATTCACCAAAAAGTAAAAAGTTGGGGGTAAAAATAGAAATTAAGCCTTTATCTTTTTTTAGTAGTTCTTTAGGTCATGGTGGAAGAAATGAAATTTGTCAACTAAATTTGTAATAGAAACTAGTGTTTTAGCCTGGCTTATTCAAATTTTCATCACCTTATTTATATAGTTAATAGAAAGAAATTTGAAAAAAAAAAACAAAGAATTATATAGCACATCGAAAGAAATTTTAAAAAAGAGATAATTATAAAAAAATTAGAAACTATAAAATTTAAAAAAAAATAAGGGAAGATGTAACGATGTAACTTTAATTTTTTTAATATTAACTTTGAAAATTGAAAAGTAAATTGAATTAAGAATTTGAAATTATTGATGAAAGAGAAATCTTTGGAATTAAAAAATAGAGTTAGAAAAACTGATAAAATAAATATTAAAAAAAGCCCAAAAGATTAGAAACTATAAAATTTGAAAAAAAAAGAATTATATAGCACATATAAAGAAATTTTAAAAAAGAAATAATTATAAAAGAAATTAGAAACTATAATTTAAAAAAAATGATAAGGGAAGATGTAACAATGTAACTTTAACTTTTTTTTAATATTAACTTTGAAAATTGAAAAGTAAATTGAATTAAGTTATTGACGAAAGAAAGCAATCTACAAAATTAAAAAATAGAGTTAGAAAAATTTATAAAAAAAAATATTAAAAAAAAGATAGTATCAGATAAAGAAGTGAATGAAGATAGTTATAGAAATATTCTGAATATGGATAGTTACAGAAATTGATAAGAAATTTTTCAAATGCATGTTAGGAGAGTGAATTACACCACTTCATGATAGAAGAGTATTCAAATAAGAGTGAATGTGAGAAAGAGTGGAGCAATGAGAGTATAGATAGACTTACTCATATATATATATATATATATATATATATATATATATATATATATATATATATATATATATATATATATATATATAAGGAGATTCTCTGATAACACATAATAGCAATCACACAGTACGAACATAACACTTCCAAAATACATCCTTTCAAAGAACTATCTTCTCAGTGTTCTCACCAGTTTACCCAAATAAGTACATACACATAACCAAACTAATATAGGATCTCATGTAGACAGATGGTCCAATTGTTCATAGAACAACATACATCAAAATAGGTTGGCCTTCCAAACACCTACAACCATACGTGACATCAACTACAACACAAAATAATATAAAGTCATAAGCATCAAATATAACACGTGAGTGTATTTTAATTAGGTCCTCATCATGTATCTAGAGCAGCAAACTCAACTTGAGATATGGATCCAAGCATACTCTATCATGAGAATAAAGATCAATAGTGGCGATTTTGATTCTTCATTTCGTCTTATTTGAAAAAGTTACCATGTATAAACAATAAAATTAAAGAAAATAGTGAAAAATAAATTCTCAATGACAAAGTTATCGAACTATAACTAATCTAACCATGAAAGATATAGGGTAAAGTCCAACCTTTTAATTAAGTTAGAATAGATTTTTTGGAATTATAAGCAAAATATTGTGAGAAATAAATGGTAGTACATAGCAAGAATGAATTATAGAAGTTACACAGCTTTATAATTCTTATTTCATACATATAAAAGTGAAAGATAGTTTAAATCCCATCATTATGATCAAAATCCTCAAAGCAACAAGAATCAAATTTTTACTTAAGGTTTCTCCTAATACCAAACAAGAATAAGGAAAAGAATATAATAGCAGTAGGGGTGGCTTTTAGAGGCAATTTAATTATCACCTTGTTTGAAATATAAAGTCTTGGATTCCATGTCTTACTTCCTTTTTCCATCCTTCCCTTCTCCTACTCTCTTTTCTTCTCTATACGCACAACACACCCCACACACTCCATGGCTTTTAGAGGCAATTTAAAGGACTAGGATAGGAATTGAATAATAATATAATATAATATCCTAATTAATTATTTCTACATTCTAATGCTTTATCTACATAGTTGTATTGCATTAATATTAGTTACACAAATAAAAATATGGTGAATTAAGAGAATTTTAGGTTCCGCATAGTACCTATTTTGATTTTACATACGAGGAAATTTAGTCTGTTAACTCCCAACAAATTGCACATAGTACAAATACACAGCAGAATTAACAATTTTAATTGTTAATACATTGTCAGCATATATAAGAGTTTTACCTTAATATTTATTAATATTTTGATACATTATTATTATTTTTATTCTAATAACTAATAAAAAGAAATAAATGACAACTAATGATATGCCCATTTTAAATTCCTTTGAGACAATAATGGTAGGACATGCATTATCACAATTGACCATAAAAATGAAAATAAAAGGAAGAAAGTTTCATAGACTTCAGGTATTGAGTGTATATGTGAGGTTACATATATACCTTCAGTTTCATCTTATTCGTCAATTAACAGTGTCAGAAACTGAAAAGGATAGTAAGAAATGTATCGCAACACTGTGTTCCTTAATGATGAAAAGAATCAGAGAAGAATGTACAGTAACGAAAGTGTGAGAATGCAGATCACACACAAAACCAGAGCAGCAGTGGCCAACCAACTGAGATTACTTTTAACAAGGTGGACACCAGCCATGAATGCCACTGATAGTGTTGTAAGAGTGACTCCTAAAAGGGGCATTGCCACTTTAAGGGCAAGACGAATCAAAGTTATGTCTCCCAACTGCGCCCAAATGAGTATAATGGTAACACTAATGGCACCGTACATGGATATTCTGATGCAGAAAATAAATAGCTTAAACCACGCGTGATTTAGCATGAGGGCCATTCCTTGTCCTGGATTAGAGCTATTAGTTCCACCAGGCAAAGTAAAACCTGCGGCAAATGTTACTGTAGTTATAAAGGTCGAAACCCGCATAAGGGTGTTGATTCTGTCTTTGTACGGATCGATGTTTGGGGCTTTGTGCTTGAAAACAGCTTTGGGATGGGGAGGGACCTTGATAGGGTGCGGCCCTGATCTTTCAGCAAATTGTATGCCATAAGATCTTAGTGCAATTCCTGTTAGCAGCTGCAAATACATGTTTTCGTGTTACTAATTCAACAACTCAACAATATTAAGAAAGAAATATTCTATGAAAGAAGTGCATGGGTTAAATAATTCAACAATATACATCAACATCTAACCCATAAGATTAGCGCAGTGGTGTAAGACCTCACTGCGTTCACATGTGAGAAAACGATCTATTTAGTGGGAGAATCCGTGTTTGATTCTCTTTATGTGTAAAATTCCCTTAGGCCAGCAACAGCCATGCACTGCGAGCGGATTAGTCTCTGACTCAGTAGGTTGGGAACAGTGTCTATCTTCTACAGTTTAAATAGGATCTGCACCGTGTGCAGTTGTATTGTATCTAACGGCCCAAAAGTTTTAAAATTGTATTCGCAAAAATTTTTTTAGCAAACAACTTAAACATTTTAATGGTGCATATGATTGAATTAGTGCATTGTGTATGGATGTTGTTGAATGTGTCAATTCTGTTTCTCCATGAATTAGATGAGGTAATTTCTGTTCCCTGAAAGAGTAATTTGTTTATTTAAAGTCTTGATGAATTGATCTCATGAAATGCCCATGTACTTGATGAAATGATATGAAAGTTGGAATCTGTTTTGTGAAGCTTAAATGAATTCATGGTATAAAAACTGAAATTGACCACTCACTTAAGTCTAAGTAAAGGGAAGAAGTTTTAGCAAGAAATGATTATTTGAGATAGTTTTGCTGAAATTTGATACTGCACATGGTCTAACTTTGAAGTTGCCGTGTGAAAAATCCCTTTTGAAACTGGCTGAGCACTTTGGTAGTCTTAAATATTTTAATGTCCTCTTTCAAATGCAATTGACTTCATATTATTTCAAATTTTCTAGAATTTTTGGTGAATATTCTTGTTAGACATGTTGAGTAACCCAAGGTGCAGGACAACAACTTTGTTTTTTGGTGTATAGGACAACAACTTAGTTCTTCACTATTATTGTGTATTTTAACATGTATTGCATGAGCTACTTGTTCTATGTGTTTCCCCTCTCTTACGATGATTAATTCATGTTTAATCCTTGATTTGAACAAGTGCCATGTCCTATCCACTTGTATGGTATGTAATGTATAATACTTGAAATTGGTTCATGAATGCTTTGTTGTAGGTGTTTCCTGTTCTTGTTCTGACTTGCGTGAGTTTCTGAGATCAATATGTTGAGTAATTGCTAAATTCCTCTGGTGGGCATGAAGCCTTATTGTTTTATTTCAAATGCAATTGCTCTCGCTTCATTTTCACTTTTCATCTTGACAGATCGCTGTGTCATTCTGCAAACTAGTGTAGCATATCCCCAAAATGGTTTTAGGCACGTGGTGCCTTTGCCCATGGTGGGTGTGTTATTATTGTTTACCATGATTAAGGGATAGTCTACATGGTCCCTTGCCTTAGAAGTCTCCATGGACTAGTGTTGCATTCTATTAATGGTTGCATTATAACATGACACGCATCATCCTTGTGGTCATTGTTGTGTGATGATTAATAATATTTCAATTTTGGGTTGAGAAGTTGTGTTGTGGATATTTATGAAATTGTGGATGTGTGTATTCTTTGATAACATGCTTATAATCTATTCCTTTTCTTATTTCTTTAAAATGTTTAAGTATTGTTGTAAATCATATTAAGAAATAATTTACCTTTGTTTTTGTTAACTTATACTTTATTGTTTGTCCATGTGTGTGTGTGACTGTGATGATGGTCAAAGTCTCATTGTCTCGGGGAAGGATTCTTATATTTCAGTCAGTTTGCATCTTCATGAATAGTCTTCGTTCCATGAACCCCGGCAAAAAAAGGGAATTGTCATAGGGAGATGTTCTTCTTACTTACACATCTATTGTGGACGCCATTTTATCGTTAGATAAACGGGATACTCAAGAGTTTAGAATCCACTAAGTGCTTTTAGGTTGACATGCATCGACGGTATATCTTGACGGAGGACGCTTGAAGGGGTTTACTTACGATGATATCGTTGACACAACACACGTCGTGCCACGCTCCATCTACCTTCCCCGTTCTGAAGATGGAAAAGACTCTCTAAACGAATCTATTGGTAGTAGTTATCTAGAAGGTAGTTATGACCAGCTCATTAGGGAGTGAGTGATGAATCCCCTTCCCTATTTCGATGTATTATATCATGGGTTCACAGAGATATGCTTGCACACTCTTTCTATCTTTATAATTGATATGTATATGGGGCATACGAGTTATGATAGAGATTTGGTTATATTATTAGTACTACGGTGGAGTTTTGTGCACTTTTACCTTCTGCTTCATGCATTTATTATTTGTTTCATAAAAAATTCTTTCGTATTTTTGTAAAGAAAATTAATAAGAGTTTTTAAATAAAATAAAACAGCAGTAATAAAGCTTAGTACCACAGTGGAGTGTTATAGTCTACATGGTGGAAGGATATTTGGGCTTTGGAGAAAGGGAAGAAAGTAGTGGGAAATAGGAAACATACATATTTTTGGAAGGATGTGTGGGTGGAGGGAGGTGTTTTGAGTGAAATCTTTAATTGGATATATATATATATATATATATATATATATATAGGAAATATATCTATTGAGATGACTTATCTTATATAAGAGTGAGATGAATAAATATTGACCACTATAGATATAGGGATTTGCTAACATATACACACTTATTTTTTAGTATGAGTGCATTAGCAAGCTACACAATTGGTGTATTTTAAGAGAACCTCTAGTTATAGCTTGCTCACGCATTTATACTAAAAAACAAGTATGTGTACGTTAGCAAATGCTTGTGGGATTTGCTAACGTACACACACATTTTTTAGTATGAGTGTGTTAGCAAGCTACACCATTGGTTGGTGCTTTTTAAGACAATATCTAGTTATAACTTGCTAACGCGTTCATACTAAAAAATAAGTGTGTGTACGTTAGCAGATCATATATATATATATATATATATATATATATATATATATATATATATATATATATATATATATATATATATATATATATAAACAATAAAGATGCAAGGATGGTAGACTTAGGAGAGTGGATGGATAGGAAATGCAATATTTGATCATGGACTTAGAGGAAATATTTTTTTTAGTGAGAATTTGAATTAGTCTGAAACCTAGTGTTTTAAAACCCAGACCAGTCATCGACTCAATTAAGGTACTAGGTCAGTGGGTCACACTGGTCAAACCAGCGGGTCGATAGTTGAACCGCTAGTATAAGTAACAATTTTTTTAAAAAAAAAATGTATATATATATATATATATATATATATATATATATATATATATATTATATTTTGCATCTAATTACCAATTGAGTCTTATAGCCTAGTGGTATAGGCATCTCCCACTAAAGTCTAAAGACACAGGATTGATCCTGCTGTGTGTCATTACTTTTTTTTTTGTTAAAACAAAGCATAATCTCGTCAGGTGCAACAAACAGACGTGGCTCCCAAGCGTGCAACATTCAAGAACCGATTTGAGTCTCAAACTGTCGTGTGGATGGTTCATCCGAAAAACTGACCAGTCAACACCAGTTTACACCAGGTTAATATCACGAATGATTGAATATATGGCTTGGACCGGCTGTACCACCGGTTCCCAGTCCGACCGACTGGTCTAAGCCAGTTTTAAAACTATGCCAAAACCTTCACGATATGGTGATATGGTGGGTCACATTGGTATGGAAGAAAATAGCTAGAAGTGACAAGATAATTTGGAATGAGGATCTATTTCGCATATACTCAAATCAATCGATGTATAGGGCCATTATGGCTACAAATAATTCAAACTTGGATGTGTGTTGAGGAAAGGTGTGCAATAAAGTAATGCCTTTATAGGTTGTTACATTTGTTTGGAAGTTATTGCAAAATAGAATTCCCACAAAGGATAATCCAAGCCAGAAGGGAATTTTCCAAGTGATGTAGGTTTGTGTGTAGGGTATTTGTACGAAGTAAAGAAGTCTACTATGCCCTTTTTCCATTGGTGCAAGTGGTTTTATAAGTATGGCTTGAAAGCTTAAAATGGATGGATATTTCACCAATGTTACTCACAATGACGTTAGATGTCATTTTTAGTAGTTTTAGGGACTCAAATGGGGTAGTTGTATCAACTCCAAAGAATGGCAAGCAATTTGGTTTGCAGTGGTCTAGTCTGTTAGGATGGCTCGCAATCAAATAGTGTTCAAATATAAATTATGTAGATTTAGGAAATTGTGGAAGTTGTGAAGTTGACCCCTTGGAATTGGCTTAGAACAAGGAAAAAGGGTTGAACTATCCTTAGTCTTGTTGGATCTTGAGTGCATCATTTTTCTTTAAGTGCAAGTTAACAAGGGCAAACACACATGACTTTTTTAAGTGGTTAGTGACTGTTAATTAACTTTTAATATTAACTATCAATGTATGTTTTTATTATCTAAATTTATAGTTCTTATTTTTTATAATAAAAGTGTTTTCACTTAAATATATATATTATTTAAAATATAAATAAATGTTCGTTGTTAGATAACACACTAACAAATGATACTTTGGAGTTGTAAAAATCAATAATTTATAAATAAAAAACTAAAACATCGATAAACATAGATTGAAAAAAAAGTAAAAAGTTATATTATATAAATATAATATTATTTACTGTCTACCTTTTTCTTATATAAAATATGACAGCAAAAAGCATCTATGTAACAAATGTGATCCTAACTAGATTAGCATCCTAAATGTTACCAATCGTTTGCCGCATACCATGAATATAATCCAAAAAAAAGATAAAGGTGAACAAAACAAAACGGGAAGACATAAACCAAAACCCGTCACAACCAAAACTAAGAATCTATAGGAAGAGAATGTATTTACCGTCTACCTAAGCTACATATTATATTAAATAATCAATCACCTCAGCCCCCCTAAGTGTACTGTGTAGTGGCCGTATGCTTGGTAGTAACATATGGGTCACAAGTTTTAAATTAAATATATTTTTAGTCTTTAAAAATATAACTTTCTTCTTTTTTAACGGTGTTATATTTTGATTTTAGTCACTATTTAAACTTTCTTCATTTTTAGTTCCTACTTCCTACTGATCTATATTTAACAAAAACAGTGTGTGTTTTTTTAGTCCCTCGATAGTCAGAACTAAAACACACGACTTTTGTAATTTTTAAGAACTTAAAATAGAAAGAAAAATAAAAGAGAAAAATTAACATGGATATAGAGACCGAAACAAAAAAAAATGCCACATTTTCAATTGTTAAAAAACATATATAAACCTTGAATTATTAAGGGAAGATGGAGTACTCTATATACTTGCCTGGCGAAGGGGCTGATTTTCTTGTGGAAATTGCATATAAGCATCAAGAGCTGTTTGATTCTTTCCATTAACCGAAGTGAGATCCACTCTTTCATCCCGTGTTAAGGCATGCACAATTTTTGGATGGAAGTGCAAGGTAGCCAAATGCAAGAGAGTGTTTCCGTTGCAGTCCTTCTGATTTATCATCTCAGCTACAAAATATCTACCTTTTGCATCGTTTAAGACGTGTCTTCCCACATTAAAATTTCCGTTCAAGATGCATCTTACCACATTAAAGTTTCCCATTTGAGCCGCAATGTGAACAATATTTCGACCATCATTATCAAGTATTTCTCTGGGATCTGGACAGTGTTCTAGTAACATCTTTACCACTTCAACATCACCACTTGCAGAAGCCAAATGAAGAGGAAAATAGCCATCGTTGTCTCTCTCCATGTTGCACGAAATACAATTTTCAAGCAACTCCTTAACACCAGTTATGTAACCTATAGATGCAGCACAGTGAAGAGCAGTCCTTCGTTTATTATCCCTGAGATGTATCCATTCTTTCTTTTTATCCAGTATTTTCTTTATAATATCTGGCATGTTATGAATAACCAACTATGAGCATTATCTCATTGAGAAGGACCAATGGATGAATTATTTAGGAAAAAGAAGGAATATTAAAAAAAATCCAATAATTAAAAAATATATATAAGAATAAATTATACTAACCACTTATGAGATTTTATAAAATTATACAAACTCTCTGTTTTTTTTTTAACATTTATAGTAACTTCCATTTTAGGAAAGCAGGGTATAATTTGTTTTTAAATAATTAAGGGAGTTAGTGTAGAAGTAAAAAAACAAATATAAAAAAATAATGTAATTTTACAAAATTTTAAAGATAGTTAGTGTAATTTATTCAATAGATTTATATATAATCGGCTGGATACATATGGATTAACAGATCCAATAGTCACCTTTGTTTTCTATTGTCATGTCAACATTGACTGATGAAATTCATTCTATCCTCTCTCTATCCTCGTCAATGGTAGCTCCTCAATGCCTTTCCTTGTTTCGGCGGCCTTCACTTGTTTGTATCTCATGTACTATGTTGTTTCATGTTTTAGAGTCATTGATTTTTTTTCTAACTTATTTTTTTGGCAAAGAAAATTGTCTGGTAATGGTCATGTAGCGTACAAGGATTATGCAAACGCTTGAATGCTTCTACAAATTACTTTTATTTTTAGAATTCAGACCCTTATCTTAGTTTCTACCACCCACTACTGCTTCAAGGCCTTCAAATGTAAAGTTTGTAAAGTTTTTAAATTTGTATTAATTTATAGTTTGAAATTGTTTGGATAAACTTTTTCAAAATTATTAGTTTTGTTTTATTTTATTTCCAAACTTATGCAGAAGAACTTCATCTGGCTTTGAGAAGAATTGATTTTCATTTTTTTTCTTTTTCAATTTTCATTAGTTTAATATTAAATATGATGACCCAGTCCGAATCAACTCAAACATGATTGGGTTGGTTCGATTTGGATTGATGACCCAAAAAAATATAAATCCAAATAGATACAAATTGACTGCAATCGATTGGTTTGGACCTAAATATATCCCAAACCTAAAAAGAATGGAACTGTCCCGTGATTAGCTCTAGATATAGTGGTTCTTAAGCAGAGCCAAAAGTTTTACTTTTGTCCTCATTGAACATAAACATTATTCACTTCTACTTGCATATTTATTAAATTCTGAAAAGAAAAATTGAGTAGCTAAAAAATGAGAGCAAATTTATAGTTATGCAACAAGAAGTACCTGGATCCAATTTTAAGATTGCTGCAATGAGTGGTGATTCTCCTGGTGGAACATAATGAGGCCCCTATGGAATGAATTGGGCTAGTGCTTCGTGATTCTCAATCGTAGAGTCTTGGCTTAATTCTTGATGTTTGCCATTTCCTGACGAGGGCTTTTCCCTATTTTCCTCTGTTATTTCCACATCATTAACAATCATTTGTTCAAGCGGTGGATGAGGTCTTAAAGTGTCCGTGCTACTGCTATCTTGTTGCTGCCTTTTCATCAATCCTCTTGCTGAAACCAATAATTTATTTCCATGAATGAAACCAATTACTGAATGGATTCTTAGGATAAGTTTTGTTTTTATCTTGATTTAACATGAATACGTCATCCATTCCTCCAACAATATCACTGTCAAATTAAGGAAAAAGAGTGTAGCAAGAAACAATATGAGGACATTTAAAGTTATCTAGCAGCTGTGTGTGTACCTTGATCCTTTTCAGGAAGAGGTGGTTTTGGAATCATTTCGGCCAACTCTTGGTGGTTCTGAATCAACATGTCCAATGCAGGGTATTGTCTGGTCAACTTGGTCAATGCATGACCAACAATGTCCCCAAAGCCTTTCTCAATTGCCAAGTGCAAAACTGATTTTCCTCTGTTGTTTGTCCAAAATAGCGCAGCTCGTTCAACCAATTCCTGGAAGCCAGCATCAATATCTAATTCATAAGAATCTAAAATCCTCATTACATCTTTGTGACCATTCAATAGGACCTCGTGAAAGAAAGTAGTATTTCCTTGCTTGTTCCTTACTAGGATTTTATGCAAGGCCTATTTTGGTTTTTCAGAATATGGTAAATCATGGAAAAGGGCAGCCAACAATTTCTCAAGAGTAGAGATATGCCCAGCTTTTGCAGCAGCATGCAGTGCTGTATCCCTATTGGTGTTTTCCGCAGCCAAAAGGCCTGGTTCATCTTTTAACTTGTCCACCCAGTAAACATTTCCACACAGAGCTGCTATATGCAGCAAGGTGTTTTCCAAAGGGCTCTTTTGCAGAAAAATGTCTTTGTCAATCTCTTCCCAAGGTGGTGCAGTGTATTTCTGTTTCATTAAATCATATGCTTTCTCTCTAACAATTTTAAATTCTTACTTTCCTCGTGTGCTTGAACTCCAGGCCCTTCAGTGAGTTTCGAGGTTTGCATTTCGCTTACATCAGCTGCACTGTTTGAAGGCTCCTCTCCTAGACTGTTGTTCATTTCCACATCCTCACTATGATGCATCGACATTTCAGTAGTTCTTTGACTTCTCTCCACTCCAAGACCTTTGAGGATTCCGTTAGTCAGAGAATTCCCCATACTTTTTCTTTAGTTTACCAAGACCTGTTGCTGGGCTTTCAGTCTTCCAGGTGCTTATTTTATGTGTCCAAAGATTTTTTTTATTTTTTTGTCTAGACCTGATGTATTCTTCACTAGAGGCAATCCTATTCGAGCCAGGTAGGATCACTGTGGGCGGCAAAGCTCTTCCTCCAAGTATTTAACACAGCTGCATACTCAGGACTCAAACCCGAGACTACTAATTAAACTAGAACAACCCAACGCTTGTTGATCCACACGTTTGGTGGTCTTGTGTTTATATCTAATGTTACATGAGAGACACACACGAAAATTTGGACAAAACCTTAAATATAATTAACCATTTGGTGTCAAACAATTATTGGCTCTAATTATTCCTATCCTGTGCAGCGGTCCTATCCGTTAAAGACAAAGTGAAAATGTTAAAGATGATTTCAAAAATTGATTATACTATCTTTATCCTTAAATATAAAACTATTTTTTAAAATTTGTTTGTATCTTCTTATAAGACTGTTTAAGTTATCTATTGTATTAATTATTTTTTTATACCAAAATACCCTTAATTACTTTAGAATAAATGGTATAAATTAATAAGATAAATTCATTCCTTCTCTTATAAAGATTGAAAAAAAAGACTAACACACATTAATTAATTAGGTAGAAAATAATTAATTGGAAAGAGTGAGATGATGAGTCCCTATAACTTTAAGGGTAATTTTGGAAAAAATAATACAAATTGCTAACACAATTAATGCTACTAACTAAATTAACTAATTTTCTTAAAAAATGTGAATTAATTAAAAGAGTCTTATATTTAGGGACACCGGTAATTATAAAATCTAATTGATGTTTGATAGATGCAAGTTAAAAAAATAATTTTAATGTAACCTATTAGGTTTGGATTGTATATAAAAAATCATAAAAAAGGATAACAACCATTTTCAAATTTCAATTAAGCTTCTTTCCAAGAATAAGTTTTATGTGATCTATTTATTAGAAGTGGAAAAAAAAAGATAAAAGATAAATATAATAAAAGTGTCCTTTCATCCATGACTAAGATAATTTAATTACAAAAGTTATCTTTAGAAGAAAAAAAAAATGAGAGCGAATAGATATTAATAAAACTCAACAATTTGTAATATGATATTCATTCAAGCAAAACCAAATCCGTCAAATGAGATAAGTTCACGCTAGTCTTTTTCTTTAGGGTAAGTTCATGCTAGCCTTTTTTTATAGGTTAAGTTCACGCTAGTCAACCCCATGAGAACAATATTTAAAGTTGCCTTGCAGTATATATTTATGTACCAATCTCCGAGCATTATGATTTTTTATGCATAAGAATGCACCAGGGATCACGGGGCACCAAAACCCAAAACTCTTATTTTCGTACAAAAATTGCACAAATGACCGAAAATGCACCACCGACACAAAAATTGGACCACGGGGTACCACGGACCTCAAAACTGAAAATTGTTCTGAGCATTATGGTTTTTTATGCATAAGAATGCACTAGGGATCACGGGGCACCAAAACCCAAAAGTCTTGTTTTTGCACGAAAATTGCACAATGGGCCAAAAATGTACCATGGGCACCAAAATTAGACCATGGGGCACCTCGGACCCCAAGATTGAAAAGTGTTCCTAGAGTTATGGTTTTTTATGCATAAGAATGCACTATGGAGCATGGGGCACCAAAACCCAAAAGTCTTATTTTTCCATGAAAATTGCACAAAGGGCCGAAAATACACTAATGACACCAAAATTGGACCACGAGACACCACGGACCTCAAAACTGAAAAGTGTTCTGAGCATTATGGTTTTTTATGCATAAGAATGCACCAGGGATCACGGGGCACCAAAATCCAAAAGTCTTATTTTCGCATGAAAATTGCACAATGGGCCGGAAATGTACCACAGGCACCTAAATTGGACCACGGGGCACCTCGGACCTCAATACTTAAAAGTTCTCTGAGCATTACGATTTTTTATGCATAAGAATGCACCAAGGATCACAGGGCACAAAAACCCAAAAGTCTTATTTTCGCACGAAAATTGCACAATGGGCCGAAAATGCACCACGGGCACCAAAATTGGACCACGGGGCACCTCGGACCTCAATACTTAAAAGTTGTCCGAGCATTATAGTTTTTTATGCATAAGAATGCACTAGGGACCACGGGGCACCAAAACCCAAAAGTCTTATTTTCGCACGAGAATTGCACAAATGGCCGAAAATGCACTACCGGCAACAAAATTGGACCACGGGGCACCTCAGACCTCAATACTTAAAAGTTGTCTGAGCATTATAGTTTTTTATGCATAAGAATGCACCGGGGATCACGGGGCACCAAAACTCAAAAGTCTTATATTCGCACGAAAATTGCACAATGGGCCGAAAATGCACCATGGGCACCTAAATTGGACCACGGGGCACCTCAGACCTCAAGATTGAAAAGTGTTCCTAGAGTTATGATTTTTTATGCATAAGAATGCACTATGGAGAATGGGGCACCAAAACCCAAAAATCTTATTTTCCCATGAAAATTGCACAAAGGGTCGAAAATACACTAATGGCACAAAAATTGGACCATGAGACACCACGGACCTCAAAACTGAAAAGTGTTCTGAGCGTTATGGTTTTTTATGCATAAGAATGCACCAGGGATCATGGGGCACCAAAATCCAAAAGTCTTATTTTCGCATGAAAATTGCACAATGGGCCGGAAATGTACCACGGACACCTAAATTGGACCACGGGGCACCTCGGACCTCAATACTTAAAAGTTCTCTGAGCGTTATGATTTTTTATGCATAAGAATGCACCAGGGATCACAGGGCACACAAACCCAAAAGTCTTATTTTCGCACGAAAATTGCATAATGGGCCGAAAATGCACCTCGGGCACCAAAATTGGACCATGGGGCACCTCGGACCTCAATACTTAAAAGTTATCCGAGCATTATAGTTTTTTATGCATAAGAATGCACCAGGGACCACGGGGCACCAAAATCCAAAAGTCTTATTTTCGCACTAGAATTGCACAAATGGCCGAAAATGCACTACCGACAACAAAATTGGACCACGGGGCACCTCGGACCTCAATACTTAAAAGTTGTCCGAGAATTATAGTTTTTTATGCATAAGAATGCACCGGGGATCACGGGGCACCAAAACTCAAAAGTCTTATATTCGCACGAAAATTACACAATGGGCCGAAAATGCACCATGGGCACCTAAATTGGACCACGAGGCACCTCGGACCTCAAGATTGAAAAGTGCTCAGAGTGTTATGGTTTTTTATGCATAAGAATGCACTAGGGATCATGGGGCACCAATACCCAAAAGTCTTATTTTCCTATGAAAATTGCACAAAAGGCCAAAAATGCACCACGGGCACCAAAATTGGACCCCAGGGCACCTCAGACCTCAAAACTTAAAAGTTATCCAAGCATTATGGTTTTTTATGGATAAGAATGCACCAGGGATTACGGGGTACCATAATCCAAAACTCTTATTTTCGCAGGAACATTTCACAAATGGCCGAAAAAGCACCATCGGCACCAAAATTGGACCACGAGGCACCACGGACCTCAAAACTAAAAAGTGCCCCAAGAATTATTGTTTATTATGCATAAGAATACACCAGGGATCATGGGGCACGAAAACCCAAAAGTCTTATTTTTGCACAAAAATTGTACAAATGGCCGAAAATGCACCACCGACACCAAAATTGGACAACGGGGCACCGCGAACCTCAACACTGATAAGTTTTCCAAGCATTATGGTTTTTTATGCATAAGAATGCACCAGGGATCACAGGGCACCAAAACCCAAGAGTCTTATTTTCGCACGAAAATTGAAAATGTACCACGGGCACCAAAATTGGACCACGGGGCACCTCGGACCTCAATACTTAAAAGTTATCCGAGCATTATAGTTTTTTATGCATAAGAATGCACCAGGGACCACGGGGCACCAAAACCCAAAAGTCTTATTTTCACACTAGAATTGCACAAATGGCCGAAAATGCACTACCGACAACAAAATTGGACCACGGGGCACCTCGGACCTCAATACTTAAAAGTTGTCCGAGAATTATAGTTTTTTATGCATAAGAATGCACCGGGGATCACGGGGCACCAAAACTCAAAAGTCTTATATTCGCACGAAAATTGCACAATGGGCCGAAAATGCACCATGGGCACCTAAATTGGACCACGAGGCACCTCGGACCTCAAGATTGAAAAGTGCTCAGAGTGTTATGGTTTTTTATGCATAAGAATGCACTAGGGATCATGGGGCACCAATACCCAAAAGTCTTATTTTCCCATGAAAATTGCACAAAAGGCCGAAAATGCACCACGGGCACCAAAATTGGACCCCGGGGCACCTCAGACCTCAAAACTTAAAAGTTATCCAAGCATTATGGTTTTTTTATGGATAAGAATGCACCAGGGATTACGGGGGTACCAAAATCCAAAACTCTTATTTTCGCAGGAACATTTCACAAATGGCCGAAAAAGCACCACCGGCACCAAAATTGGACCACGAGGCACCACGGACCTCAAAACTAAAAAGTTCCCCAAGAATTATTGTTTATTATGAATAAGAATACACCAAGGATCATGGGGCACGAAAACCCAAAAGTCTTATTTTTGCACGAAAATTGCACAAATGGCCGAAAATGCACCACCGACACCAAAATTGGACAACGGGGCACCACGAACCTCAACACTGATAAGTTTTCCAAGCATTATAGTTTTTTATGCATAAGAATGCACCAGGGATCACAGGGCACCAAAACCCAAGAGTCTTATTTTCGCATGAAAATTGTACAAAGGGCTGAAAATGTACCACGGGCACCAAAATTGGACCACGGGGCACCTCGGACCTCAATACTTAAAAGTTATCCGAGCATTATAGTTTTTTATGGATAAGAATGCACCAGGGATCATAGGGCCCCAAAACCCAAAAGTCTTATTTTCGCACGAAAATTGCATAAATGGCCGAAAATGCACCACCGGCACCAAAATTGGACCACGGGACACCACAGACCTCAAAACTTAAAAGTTTTATGAGAATTATGGTTTTTTATGCATAAGAATGAACCAGGGATCACGGGGTACGAAAACCCAAAAGTCTTATTTTTGCACGAAAATTGCACAAATGGCCGAAAATGCACCACCGACACCAAAATTGGACAACGGGGCACCACGAACCTAAAAAATGATAAGTTTTCCAAGCATTATGGTTTTTTATGCATAAAAATGCACCAGGGATCATAGGACACCAAAACCCAAGAGTCTTATTTTTCGCACGAAAATTGCACAAAAGGCTGAAAATGTACCCCGAGCACCAAAATTGGACCACGGGGCACCTTGGACCTGAATACTTAAAAGTTGTCTGAGCATTATAGTTTTTTATGGATAAGAATGCACTAGGGATCACAGGGAACCAAAACCCAAAAGTCTTATTTTCGCATGAAAATTGCACAAATGGCCGAAAATGCACCACCGGCACCAAAATTGGACCACGGGGCACCACGGATCTCAAAACTTAAAAGTTGTCTGAGCATTATGGTTTTTTATGCATAAGAATGAACCAGGGATTACGGGGTACCAAGACCCAAAAGTCTTATTTTCGCACGAACATTTCACAAATGGCCGAAAATGCACCACCGGCACCAAAATTGGACCACGAGGCACCTCGGACCTCAAAACTGAAAAGTGCTATTAGCATTATGATTTTTTATGCCTAAGAATGCACCACAGTGGTGCATTTTCGGCCCATTGTGCAATTTTCGTGACAAAAAAAGACTTTTGGGTTTTGGTGTCCCATGATCCCTAGTGCATTCTCATGCATAAAAAATCATAATTCTCAGAACAATTTTCAGTTTTGAGGTCCGTGGTGCCCCGTGTTCCAATTTTGGTTCCGGTGGTGCATTTTCGGCCATTTATGCAATTTTAGTGCGAAAATAAGACTTTTGGGTTTTGATGCCCCGTGATCCCTGGTGCATTCTTATGCATAAAAAATCATAATGCTCCGAGCACTTTTCAATGTTGTGGTCCGAGGTGCCCCGTGGTCCAATTTTGGTGCCCGTGGTGCATTTTCGGTCCATTGTGCAATTTTCGTGCGAAAATAAGACTTTTGGATTTTGGTTCCCCGTGATGCCAGGTGCATTCTTATGCATCAAAAACCATAATGCTCGGAGCACTTTTCAGTTTTGAGGTCCGAGGTGTCCCGTGGTCTAATTTTGGTGCCCGTGGTTCATTTTCGGCACATTGTGCAATTTTCGTGCAAAAATAAGACTTTTGGGTTTTTGTGCCTCGTGATCCCTAGTGCATTCTTATGCATAAAAAACCATAATGCTCGGAGAACTTTTAAGTTTTGAGGTCCAAGTTGCCCCGTGGTCCAATTTTGGTGCCCATGGTGCATTTTCGACCCATTGTGCAATTTTTGTGCCAAAATAACACTTTTGGGTTTTGGTGCCCCGTGATCTATGGCGCATTCTTATGCATAAAAAACCATCATGCTCGAAACACTTTTCAGTTTTGAGGTCCATGGTGCCTCGTGGTCCAATTTTGTTGCCAGTGTTGCATTTTCGGCCATTTGTGCAATTTTCGTTCGAAAATAAGACTTTTGGGTTTTGGTGCCTTGTTATCCTTGGTTCATTCTTATACATAAAAAACCATAATGCTCAGAGCACTTTTAAGTATTGAGGTTCGAGGTGCCCCCGTGGTCCAATTTTGGTGCCCACAATGCATTTTCTACCCATTGTGCAATTTTCGTGCAAAAATAAGTCTTTTCGGTTTTCGTGCCCCGTGATCCATGTTGCATTCCTATGCATAAAGAACCATAATGCTTGGAACACTTTTCAGTTTTGAGGTCGGTGGTGCCTCATGGTTGAATTTTGGTGCCGGTGGTGCATTTTTGGCCCTTTGTGGAATTTTCGTGCGAAAATAAGACTTTTGGATTTTGGTGCTCCGTGATCCTTGGTGCATTCTTATGCATAAAAACTACCATAATGCTAGGAGCACTTTTCAGTTTTGACATCTGTGGTGTCCCGTGGTCCAATTTTGGTGCCGGGGGTGCACTTTCGGCCATTTGTGCAATTTTCGTGCGAAAACAACACTTTCGGGTTTTGGTGTTCCGTGATCCCTGGTGCATTCATATTCATAAAAAACCATAATGCTCTAAACACTTTTCAGTTTTGAGGTCCGTGGTGCCCCTTGGTCCAATTTTGGTGCCGGTAATGCATTTTCGGCCATTTGTGCAATTTTCGAGTGAAAATAAGACTTTTGGGTTTTGGTGCCCCGTTATCCGCGGTGCATTCTTTTGCATAAAAAATCGTAATGGTTGGAGCATTTTTCAGTTTTGAAGTCCGTGGTGCCCCGCGGTCCAGTTTTGGTGCCCCATTATCCTTGGTGCATTCTTATGCATAAAAAACCATAATGCTCGGAACACTTTTCAGTCTTGAGGTTGGTGGTCCCCCGTTGTCCAATTTTGGTGCCCTTTGGTGCATTTTCGGCCCTTTGTGCAATTTTCGGGTGTAAAAAAGACTTTTCGGTTTTGGTGCCCCGTGATCCATGTTGCATTCCTATGCATAAAGAACCATAATGCTCGGAACACTTTTCAGTTTTGAGGTCGGTGGTGCCTCATGGTTGAATTTTGGTGTCGGTGGTGAATTTTCGGCCCTTTGTGGAATTTTCGTGCGAAAATAAGACTTTTGGATTTTGGTGCTTTGTGATCCTTGGTGCATTCTTATGCATAAAAAAATACCATAATGCTCGGAACACTTTTCAGTCTTGAGGTCCGAGGTGCCCCATGGTCCAATTTTGGTGCCCGTGGTGCATTTTCGGCCCATTGTGCAATTTTCGTGCGAAAACAACACTTTTGGGTTTTGGTGTTCCGTGATCCCTGGTGCATTCACATTCATAAAAAACCATAATGCTCGGAACACTTTTCAGTTTTGAGGTCCGTGGTGCCCCTTGGTCCAATTTTGGTGCCGGTAATGCATTTTCGGCCATTTGTGCAATTTTCGTGCGAAAATAGGACCTTTGGGTTTTGGTGCCCCATGAACCCTTGTGCATTCTTATGCATAGAAAAACATAATGCTCATAGAACTTTTCAATTTTCTGGTCAGAGGTGTCCCATGCTCCAATTTTGGTGCCCATGGTGCATTTTCGGCCTATTCTGCAATTTTCGTACGATAATAAGACTTTTGAGTTTTGGTGTCCCAGGATCCCTGGTGCATTCTTATGCATACAAAACCATAATGCTTGGAACACTTTTCAGTTTTGAGGTCCGTGGTGCCCCGTGGTCCAATTTTGGTGCCGATGGTGTATTTTCGGCCATTTGTGCAATTTTCGTGCGAAAATAATAATTTTGGGTTTTGGTGCCCCGTGATCGCTGGTGCATTCTTATGCATAAAAAACCATAATGCTCGGACCACTTTTAAGTATTGAGGTCCGTGGTGCCCCGTGGTCCAATTTTGGAGCCGGCAATGCATTTTCGGCCATTTATGCATTTTTTGTGCGAAAATAAGGCTTTTGGGTTGTTGTACCCCATATCCCTGGTGCATTCTTATGCATAACAAATCATAATGCTTGGAGCACTTTTAAGTTTTGAGGTCCGAGGTGCCCCGTGGTCCAATTTTGGTGCCCGTGATGGATTTTCGGCCCATCGTGCAATTTTCGTGCTAAAATAAGACTTTTGGGTTTTGGTGCCCCATGATCCCTGCTGCATTTCTATGCATAAAAAACCTAATGCTCGAAACACCTTTCTGTTTTGAGGTCCGTGGTGCCCCGTGTTCCAATTTTTGTGTCGGAAATCTATTTTCGGCCATTTGTGCAATTTTCGTGCAAAAATAAGACTTTTTTTGTTTTGAAGCCCCGTGATCCCTGGTGCATTCTTATGCATAAAAAACCATAATGCTCGGGGCACTTTTAAGTTTTGAGGTCCGAGGTGCCCCGTGGTCCAATTTTGGTGCTCGTGATCCATTTTCGGCCCATTGTGCAATTTTCGTGTGAAAATAAGACTTTTGGGATTTGGTGCCCCGTGATCCCTGGTGCATTCTTATGCATAAAAAACCATAATTCTTGGGCAACTTTTAAGCTTTAAGGACCAAGGTGCCCCGTGGTCCAATTTTGGTGCCTGTGATGCATTTTCTGCCCGTTGTGCAATTTTCGTGCGAATATAAGAATTTTGGGTTTTAGTGTCCTGTAATCCCTACTGCATTCTTATGCATAAAAATCATAATGCTGGGAGCACTTTTCAGTTTTGAGGTCCGTGGTGCCCTGTTGTCGAATTTTGGTGCCGGTGGTGCATTTTCGGCCATTTGTGCAATTTTCGTGTGGAAATATAACTTTTTGGTTTTGGTGCCCTGTGAACCTTGATGCATTCTTATATATAAAAAACAATAATGCTCATAGCACTTTTCAGTTGTAAGGTCCGAGGTGCCCCGTGGTCCAACTTTGGTGCCCGTGGTGCATTTTCGGCCTATTGTGCAATTTTCGTGCCAAAATAACACTTTTGGGTTTTGGTGCCCCATGATCCCTGGTGCATTCTTATGCATAAGAAATCATAATGCTTGGAGCACTTTTCAATTTTGAGGTCCGTGGTGCCCCGTGGTCCAATTTTGGTGCCAGTGGTACATTTTCGGCCATTTGTGCAATTTTCATGCGGAAATATGACTTTTTGGTTTTGGTGCCCTGTGAACCCTGGTGCATTCTTATGCATAAAAAACCATACTGCTTATATCACTTTTCAATTTTGAGGTCCGAGGTGCCCTGTGGTCCAATTTTGGTGCCCATGGTGCGTTTTCAACCCTTTGTGCAATTTTTGTTTGAAAATAAGACTTTTGGGTTTTGGTGCCCCGTGATCCCTGGTGCATTCTTATGCATAAAAAACCATAATGCATGGAACACTTTTCAGTTTCGAGGTCTGTGGTGCCCCGTTGTCAAACTTTGGTGCTCGTGGTGCATTTTCGACGCAATGTGCAATGTTTGTGCGAAAATAAGACTTTTGGGTTTTGTACCCTATGATCCCTGGTGCTTTCTTATGCATAAAAAACATAATGCTCATAGCACTTTTCAGTTTTGAGGTCCGAGGTGCCCCGTGGTGCATTTTCGGCACTTTATACAATTTTCGTGCGAAAATAAGACTTTTGGGTTTTGGTGCCAGGTGATCCTTGGTGCATTCTTATGCATAAAAACTACCATAATGCTCGGAAAACTTTTTAGTCTTGAGGTTCGTGGTTCCCAGTGGTCCAATTTTGGTGTCGGGGGTGCATTTTCCGCCATTTGTGCAATTTTTGTGCACAAATATGACTTTTTGGTTTTGGTGCCCTGTGAACCCTGGTGCATTCTTATGCATAAAAAACCATAATGCTTATAGCACTTTTCCATTTTGAGGTCCGAGGTGCCCCATGGTGCATTTTCGGCCCTTTTGGCAATTTTCGTTCGAAAATAAGACTTTTAGGTTTTGGTGCCCCGTCATCCCTGGTGCATTCTTATGCATAAAAAATCATAATGCATGGAACACTTTTCAGTTTTGAGGTCTGTGGTGCCCCGTCGTCAAACTTTGGTGCCCGTGGCGCATTTTCGACGCAATGTGCAATATTTGTGCGAAAATAAGACTTTTGGGTTTTGTACCCTATGATCCCTGCTGCATTCTTATGCATAAAAAACCATAATGCTCATAGCACTTTTCAGTTTTGAGGTCCGAGGTGCCTTGTGGTGCATTTTCGACACTTTGTGTAATTTTCGTGCGAAAATAAGACTTTTGGGTTTTGGTGCCACGTGATCCTTGGTGCATTCTTATGCATAAAAACTACCATAATGCTCGGAACACTTTTCAGTCTTGAGGTTCGTGGTGCCCCGTGGTCCAATTTTGGTGTCGGGGGTGCATTTTCCGCCATTTGTGCAATTTTCATGCGAAAATAAGACTTTTGGGTTTTGGTGCCCCGTGAACCCTGGTGCATTCTTATGCATAGAAAACCATAATGCTCAGAGAACTTTTAAGTTTTGAGGTACGAGTTGATCCATGGTCCAATTTTGGTGCCCATGGTGTATTTTCGGCCCATTATGCAATTTTCCTGTGAAAATAAGACTTTTGCATTTTGGTGCCTCATGATCCCTGGTGCATTATTATGCCTAAAAAACCATAATGCTTTAAGCAGTTTTCAGTTTTGAGGTCCGTGGTGCCCGGTGGTCCAATTTTGGTGCCGGTGGTGCATTCTGGGCCCTTTGTACAATTTTCGTGCGAAAATAAGACTTTTGGGTTTTGGTACTCCGTGATCCTTGCTTCATTCTTATGCATAAAAACTACCATAATGCTCAGAAGACTTTTCAGTCTTGAGGTTCGTGGTGCCCCGTGGTCCAATTTTGGTGTCGGGGGTGCATTTTCGGCCATTTGTGCAATTTTCGTGCGAAAATAAGCCTTTTGGGTTTTTGTGCCCCGTGATCCCTGGTGCATCCTTATGCATAAAAAACCATAATACTTGGAGTACTTTTCAATTTTGAGGTCCGAGGTGCCCATGGTCCAATTTTGGTGCCCGTGGTGTATTTTCGGCCCATTGTGCAATTTTCGTGCCAAAATAAGACTTTTGGGTTCTGGAGCACCATGATCGTTGTGCATTCTTATGCATAAAAATCCATAATTCTCGGAACACTTTTCTATTTTGAGGTCAGTGGTGCCCTGTGATCTAATTTTGGTGCCGGTTGTGCATTTTCGGCCATTTGTGAAATTTTCGTGCGAAAATTAGACTTTTGGGTTTTGGTGCCTTGTGATCCCTGGTGCATTCTTATGCATAAAAATCCATAATGTCAGACCACTTTTAGGTTTTGAGGTCCGAGGTGCCCCGTGGTCCAATTTTGGTGCTCGTGATGCATTTTCGGCCCATTGTGCAATTTTTGTGCGAAAATAAGACTTATGGGTTTTGGTGGCCCGTGATCCCTGGTGTATTATTATGCATAAAAAACCATAATGCTTCGAGCACTTTTTAGTTTTGAGGTCCGCGGTGCCCCGTGGTCCAATTTTGGTGCCGGTGGTCCATTTTCGACCATTTGTGTAATTTTCGTGTGGAAATATGACTTTTTGGTTTTGGTGCCCTGTGAACCCTGATGTATTCTTATGAATAAAAAACCATAATGCTCATAGCACTTTTCAGTTTTGCGGTCCGAGGTGCCCCGTGGTCAAATTTTGGTGCCGGTGGTGCATTTTCGGCATTTGTGCAATTTTCGCGCGAAAATATTACTTTTGGATTTTGGTGTCCCATGATTCGTGGCGCATTCTTATGCATAAAAAACCATAATGTCAGACCACTTTTAGGTTTTGAGGTCCGAGGTGCCCTGTGGTCCAATTTTGGTGCTCGTGATGCATTTTCGGCCCATTGTGCAATTTTTATGCGAAAATAAGACTTATGGGTTTTGGTGGACCGTGATCCTTGGTGTATTCCTATGCATAAAAAATCATAATACTTCGAGCACTTTTTAGTTTTGAGGTCTGCGGTGCCGTGTGGTCCAATTTTGGAGCCGGTGGTGCATTTTCGGCCATTTGTGCAATTTTCGTGTGGAAATATGACTTTTTGGTTTTGGTGCCCTTTGAACCCTGATGCATTCTTATGCATAAAAAACCATAATGCTCATAGCACTTTTTAGTTTTGAGGTCCGAGGTGCCCCGTGGTCAAATTTTGGTGCCGGTGGTACATTTTCGGCCATTTGTGCAAATTTCGTGCTAAAATAAGACTTTTGGGTTTTGGTGCCCCGTGATCCCTGGTGCTTTCTTATGTGTAAAAAACCATAATGCTTGGAACACTTTTCAGTTTGGAGGTCCGTGGTGTCCCGTGGTCAAACTTTGGTGCCCGTGGTGCATTTTCGACCCAATGTGCAATTTTCGTGCGAAAATAAGACTTTTGGGTTTTGGTACCCTATAATCCCCGGTGCATTCTCATGGATAAAAAACCATAATGCTCATAGCACATTTCAGTTTTGAGGTCCGAGGTGCCCCGTGTTGCATTTTCGGCCCTTTGTGCAATTTACGTGCGAACATAAAACTTTTGGGTTTTGGTGCCCTGTGGTCCTTGGTACATTCTTATCCATAAAAACTACCATAATGCTCAGAACACTTTTCAGTCTTGAGGTTCGTGGTGCCCCGAGGTCCAATTTTGGTGCCGGGGGTGCATTTTCCGCCATTTGTGCAATTTTCGTGCGAAAATAAGACTTTTGGATTTTGGTGCCCCGTAATCCCTGGTTCATTCTTATGCATAGAAAACCATAATGCTCAGAGTACTTTTAAGTTTTGAGGTCCGAGTTGCTCTGTGGTCCAATTTTGGTGGCCGTTGTGCATTTTCGGCCCATTGTAAAATTTTCATGCAAAAATAAGACATTTGGGTATTGGTGCCTCGTGATCCTTGGTGCATTCTTATGCATAAAAAACCATGATGTTTCAAGCACTTTTCAGTTTTGAGGTCCGTGGTGCCCCGTGGTCCAATTTTTGTGCTGGTGGTGCATTTTCAGCCATTTGTACAATTTTCGTGCGGAAATATGACATTTTGGTTTTGGTTCCCTGTGAACCCTGGTGCATTCTTATGCATAAAAAATCATAATGCTCAAAGCACTTTTCAGTTTTGAGTTCTGAGGTGCCCCGTGGTCCAATTTTGGTGCCCGTGGTGCATTTTGGGCCCTTTGTGCTGTTTTCGTGTGAAAATAAGACTTTTAGGTTTTGGTGCCCCGTGATCCCTGGTGCATTCTTATGCATAAAACACCATAAATCTAAGAACACGTTTCAGTTTTGAGGTCCGTGGTGCCCCGGGGTCCAATTTTGGTGCCGGTAATGCATTTCGGCAATTTGTGCAATTTTCGTGCGAAAATAAGACTTTTGGGTTTTTGTACCCCATATCTTGGTGCATTCTTATGCATAAAAACCCATAATTCTTGGAGCACTTTTAAGTTTTGAGGTCCGAGGTGCCCCGTGGTCCAATTTTGGTTCTCGTGATGGATTTTTTGCTCATTGTGCAATTTTCGTGCGAAAATATGACTTTTGGATTTTGGTACCCCGTGATCCCCATTGTATTCTTATGCATAAAAAACCATAATACTAATAGCACTTTTCAGTTTTGTGGTCCGAGGAGCCCTGTGGTCCAATTTTGGTGCCCGTGGTGCATTTTCGGCCCTTTGTACAATTTTTGTGCGAAAATAAGCCTTTTGGGTTTTGGTGCCCTATGATTTTTGGTGCATTCTTATGCATAAAACCTACAATAATGCAATGAATGCTTTTCAGTCTTGAGGTTCGTTGTGCCCCGTGGTACAATTTCGGTTTTGGGGGTGCATTTTTGGCCGTTTGTGCAATTTTCGTGCGAAAAAAAAGCTTTTGGGTTTTTGTACCCCGTGATCCCTAGTGCATTCTTATGCATAAAAAACCATAATGCTCAGAGCACTTTTCAGTTTCGAGGTCCGAGGTACCCCGTGGTCCAAAGTTGGTGCCGGTGGTGCATTTTCGGCCATTTGCAAAATTTTCGTGCGAAAATAAGACTTCTGGGTTTTGGTGGCCCGCGATCCTTGGTGCATTCTTATGCATAAAAAACCACAATGTCAGAGCGCTTTTAGGATTTAAGGTCTGAGTCACCCCGTGGTCCAATTTTGGTGCTCGTGATGCATTTTCGCCCCATTGTGCAATTTCGTGCAAAAATAAGACTTTGGATTTTTGGTGCCCTGTGAACCCTGGTGCATTCTTATGAATAAAAAACCATAATGTTCAAAGCACTTTTCGGTTTTGAGGTCCGAGGTGCCCTGTAGTCAAGTTTTGGTGCCCGTGGTGCATTTTCGGCCCATCGTGCAATTTTTGTGCGAAAATAAGACTTTTGGGTTTTGGTGCCTCGTGATCCCTGGTGAATTCTTATGCATAAAAAACCATAATGCTCGGACCACTTTTAAGTATTGAGGTCCGAGGTGCCCCGTGGTCCAATTTTGGTGCTCGTGGTGCATTTTCGGCCCATTATGCAATTTTCGTTCGAAAATAAGACTTTTGGGTTTTGGTGACCCGTGATCCCTGGTGCATTTTTATGCATAAAAAATCACAATGCTAAGAGCAGTTTTCAGTTTTGAGGTCCAAGGTGTCCCATGGTCCAATTTTGGTGCCCGTGGTGCATTTTCGGCCCATTCTGCAATTTTCGTGCGAAAATAAGACTTTTGGGTTTTGGTGCCCATGATCCTTGGTGCATTCTTATGCATAAAAAACCATAATACTCAGAACACTTTTCAGTTTTGAGGTTCGTGGTGCCCCATGGTCCAATTTTGGTGTCGGTGGTGCATTTTCGAACGAAAATGGCACAATGGGCCGACAATGCATCACGGGCACCAAAATTGGACCACGGGATACCTCGGACCTCAAAACTTAAATGTGCTCTGAGAATTAAGGTTCTTTATGCATAAGAATGCACCAGGGATCACGGGGCACCAAAATCCAAAAGTCTTATTTTCGCACAAAAATTGCAAAATAGGCCGAAAATGCACCACGGGCACCAAAATTGGACCACGGGGCACCTCGGACCACAATACTTAAAAGTGCTCCAAGAATTATGGTTTTTTATGCATAAGAATGCATCATGGATCACGGGGCACCAAAACGCAGAAGTCTTATTTACGGAAGAAATTTGAACAATGGGCCGAAAAAGCACCACGGGCACAAAAGTTGGACCACGGGGAACCTCGGACCTCAAAATAGAAAAGTGCTCCGCGGATTATGGTTTTTTATGCATAAGAATGCACCAGGGATCACGGGGCACCAAAACCCAAAAGTCTTATTTTCGCACAAAAATTGCACGATGGGCCGAAAATGCACCACGGGCACCAAAACTTGACCACGGGGCACCTCGGACCTCAAAACCGAAAAGTGCTTTGAGCATTATGGTTTTTTATTCATAAGAATGCACCAGGGTTCACAGGGCACCAAAAATCCAAAGTCTTATTTTTGCACGAAATTGCACAATGGGCCGAAAATGCATCACGAGCACCAAAATTGGACCACGGGGCGACTCGGACCTGAAATCCTAAAAGCGGTCTGACATTGTGGTTTTTTATGCATAAGAATGCACCAAGGATCGCGGGCCACCAAAACCCAGAAGTCTTATTTTCGCACGAAAATTTTGCAAATGGCCGAAAATGCACCACCGACACCAACATTGGACCACGGGGCACCTCGGACCTCGAAACTGAAAAGTGCTCCAAGTTTTATGTTTTTTATGCATAAGAATGCAACAGGGATCATAGGGTACTAAAACCCAAAAGTCTTATTTTCTCACGAAAATTGTACAAATGGCCAAAAATTGACCACCGGCACCAAAATTCGAGCACGAGGAACCACGGAGCTCAAAACCTAAAAGTGCTCTGAGCATTATGGTTTTTTATGCATAAGAATGCAGCAGGGATCATTGGGCACCAAAACCAAAAATTCTTATTTTTGCACGAAAATTGAACAATGGGCTGAAAATGGACCATGGGGCACCACAGACCTCAAAACTGAAAAGCGCTCTGAGCATTATGATTTTTTATGCATAAGAATGCAGCAGGGATCACGAGGGACCAAAACCCAAAAGTCTTATTTTCAAATGAAAATTGCACAATGGGACGAAAATGCATCACGGGCACCAAAATTGGGTCACGGGGCACATTGGTCCTCAAAGCTGAAAAGTGCTCTGAGCATCAAGGTTTTTTATGCATTAGAATACACAAGGGATCACGGGGCACCAAAACCCAAAAGTCTTATTTTCGCAAGAAAATTGCACAAATGGCCAAAAATGCACCACCGACACCAAAACTGGACCACGGGGCACCACAGACCTTAAAACTGAAAAGTGCTCCAAGAAATACGGTTTTTTATGCATAAGAATGCACCAAGGATAACGGGGCACCAAAACCTAGATGTGTGTTTGTTGCACGAAAGTTGCACAAATGGTCGAAAATGCACCACCGGCACCAAAATTGAACCACTGGGCACTGCGGACCTTAAAACTGAAAAGACCTCCAAGAATTATGGTTTTTTATGCATTAAAATGCACCAGGGATCACGGGGCACCAACACCAAAAATTCTTATTTTAGCACAAAAATTGAACAATGGGCCGAAAATGCACCACGGGCACCAAAATTGGACCACGGGGCACCTCGGACCTCAAAACTAGAAAATGCTCCGAGCTTTATGGTTTTTTATGCATAAGAATGCACCAGGGATCACAGGGCACCAAACCCCAAAAGCCTTATTTTCGCATGAAAATTGTACAAATGGCCGAAAATGCATTATCGACACCAAAATTGGACCACGGGGCACCACACAGCACAAAACTGAAAAGTGCTCCAAGTATTATGGTTTTTTATGCATAAGAATGCACCAAGGATCACGGGGCACCAACACCAAGAAGTCTTATTTTCGCATGAAAATTGCACAAATGGCCGAAAATGAACCACCGGCACCAAAATTGGACCACGAGGAACCACGGACCTCAAAACTTAAAAGTGCTATAAGCATTATGGTCTTTTATTTATAAGAATGCACCAGGGATCAAGGGGCACCAAAACCAAAAATTCTTATTTTCGCACGAAAATTGAACAATGGGCCGAAAATGCACCTTGGGCACCAAAATTGGGCCACGGTGCACCCCAGACCTCAAAACTGAAAAGTGCTCCGAGCATTATGGTTTTTTATACATAAGAATGCACCAGGGATCACGGGGCACCAAAACCCAAAAGTCTTATTTTCGAACAATAATTGCACAATGGGCCGAAAATGCATCACGGGCACAAAAATTGGACCACGGGGCACATCGGACTTAAAAACTGAGAATTGCTCTGAGGATCAAGGTTTTTTATGCATAAGAATGCACCGGGGATCACGGGGCACCAACACCCAAAAGTCTTACTTTCGCACGAAAATTGCACAAATGGCCTAAAATGCACCACCGACACAAAAATGGGACCACAGTGCACCCCGAACCTCAAGACTGAAAAGTGTTTCGAGCATTATTGTTTTTTATGCATAAGAATGCACAAAGGATCACGGGGCACCAACATCCAAAAGTCTTATTTTCGCACGAAAATTGCACAAATGGCTGAAAAAGTACCACCAACACCAAAATTAGACAACGAGGAACCACGGACCTCAAAACTTAAAAGTGCTCTGAGCATTATGGTTTTTTATGCATAAGAATGCACCAGGGATCACGGGGCACCAAAACCAGAAAATCTTATTTTTGCACGAAAATTGAACAATGGGCCGAAAATGAACCACGAGCACCAAAATTGGACCACGGGGCACCCCGGACCTCAAAACTGAAAAGTGTTCCAAGCATTATGGTTTTTTATGCGTAAGAATGCACCAGGGATCACGGGGCACCAAAACCCAAAAGTCATATTTTCGAACGATAATTGCACAATGGGTAGAAAATGCATCACGGGCACTGAAATTGGACCACGGGGCACATCGGATTTCAAAACTGAGAATTGCGCTGAGCATCAAGGTTTTTTATGCATAAGAATGCACCAGGGATCACAGGGCACCAAAACCCAAAAGTTCGCACGAAAATTGCACAAATGGTCGAAAATGCACCCCCGGCACCAAAATGGGACCACGGGGCACCACGAACCTCAAGACTGAAAGGTGTTATGACCTTTATGGTATTTTATGCATTAGAATCCACTAAGGATCACGGGGCACTAAAACTTAGAAGTCTTATTTTCGCACGAAAATTGCACAATGGGAAGAAAATGCACCACGGGTACCAAAATTGGACCATGGGGCACCTGGGACTTCAAAACTTAAAAGTGTTCTGAGCATTCTTGTTTTTGATGCATAAGAACGCTCCAGGGATCATGGGGCACCAACACCAACAAATTTATTTTCGCACAGAAATTGAACAACGGGCCGAAAATGCACCACGAGCATGAAAATTGTACCACGGGCCACCTCGGACCTCAAAACTGAAAAGTGATCCGAGCTTGATGGTTTTTTATGCATAAGAATTCACCAGGGATCACAGGGCACCAAAATCCAAAAGCCTTATTTTCGCCCAAAAATTGCACAAATGGCCGAAAATGCACCACCGGCACCAAAATTGGACAACGAGGAACCACGAAACTCAAAACATAAAAGTGCTATGAGCATTATGGTTTTTTACGCATAAGAATGCACCGGGGATCACGGGGCTCCAAAACCAAAAATTTTTATTTTCACACGAAAATTGAACAATGGACCGAAAATGCACCACGACCACCAAAATTGGACCACATGGCACCACGGACCTTAAAATTGAAACGTGCTCCAAGTATTATGGTTTTTTATGCATAACAATGCACCAGGTATCACGGGGCACCAACACTAAAAATTCTTATTTTCGCACAAAAATTGAACAATGGGCCAAAAATGCACAACGGGCACCAAAATTGGACCTCAAGGCACCTCGGACCTCAAAATTGAAAAGTGCTCTGAGCTTTATGGTGCTTTATGCATAAGAATGCACCAGGGATCACAGGGCACCAAAACCCAAAAGCCTTATTTTCGCATGAAAATTGCACAAATGGCCGAAAATGCATTACCGATACCAAAATTGGACCACAGGGCACCACAAACCCCTAAACTGAAAAGTGCTCCAAGCATTATGATTTTTTATACATAAGAATGCACCAAGGATAACGGGGCACCAACACCTAGAAGTCTTATTTTCACACGAAAATTGCACAAATGGCCGAAAATGCACCATCAGCACCAAAATGGACCACGAGGAACCACGGACCTTAAAACTTAAAAGTGCTATGAGGATTATGGTCTTTTATGCATAAGAATGCACCAGGGATCATGGGGCACTAAAACCAAAAATTCTTATTTTCACACAAAAATTGAACAATGGACCGAAAATGCACTACGAGCACCAAAATTGGACCACGTGGCACCATGGACCTTAAAATTGAAAAGTGCTCCAAGAATTGTGGTTTTTTATGCATATGAATGCACCACGGATCACGGGGCACCAAAACCCAAAAGTCTTATTTTCGCACGAAAATTGCACAAATGGCCGAAAATGCACCCCGGGCACCAAAATGGGACAACGGGGAACCACGAACCTTAAGACTGAAAAGTGTTCCGAGCATTATGGTATTTTATGCATAAGAATGCACCAAGGATCACGGGGCACCAAAACTCAGAAGTCTTATTTTCGCACGAAAATTACTCAATGGGACGAAAATGCACCACAGGTACCAAAATTGGACCACGGGGCACCTGGGACCTCAAAGATTAAAAATGCTCTGAGCATTATGTTTTTTTATGCATAACAATGCACCAGGAATCACGGGGCACCAACACCATAAAATTTGATTTTCGCACAAAAATTGAACAATGGACCGAAAATGCAGCACAGGTACAAAAATTGTACCATGGGGCACCTCGGACCTGAAAATTGAAAAGTACTTCGAGCTTTTTGGTTTTTTATGCATAAGAATGCACTAGGGATCACAAGGCGCAAAAACCCAAAAGCCTTATTTTCGCCCAAAAATTGTACAAATGGCCGAAACTGCATTACCGGCACCAAAATTGGACCACAGGGCACCACAAACCTCAAAGAGTGAACGAGATTATTCAACAGGCTCTAAGACAACAACAACTGGAAACCGAAGCTACTCTTCGTGCCTTTCAAGAAAGACAACAAGCAGAAGCCACACAACACCGATTAATGTTGCCGAATGCTATTACTGATCAGTTCATGCACCTCTCACAGATGTTGGTAAATCAAATTCAATCCACTGCTGCTAACCTCATTGGCATTGTTATTCATCTGGTTCCTCCTGTTCAACCCATACCTCAATAACAACCACTTGTTAACCACCCTGCACCACCTCCTCAAGAACCACCAGAACAACCACCACCACCACAAGATCCACCTCAACAGCCCTAGGTGACCATGATGGTCAAATCATTTTTCCATATTTCAAACCTTTTTTTATTTTGTTGATGACAAAGGGGGAGAAATTGGAATTTTTGATGTCATAGAGTATTCTTTTGTTGTTACACTACTCTGTGAAACTGCTATGGCTGGTCATTGAATACATATGAGGTGTTTTTGATCATAATTTCCGCATCCATATCTATGATATGCTTTTCACTCTGATAACTATCGTCTCTGATACATTCTTATCATGCAGTGTTATCTGATATATATTGCTTTATTAAATACATGAGAAATGTTGAACTCAGGGGGAGTACTTCATTCCATACCTTTCTCACCCTGTCAACATACACTGGCATAAAATAATCTTTCAATCATCTGCTCTAATATTCCTTAATATGATTATATATTTGCACACTTCAAAATTTAGTATTATTTGTCATCATCAAAAAGGGGGAGATTGTTAGAATCTAAGACTTTGGACGATGTCCAACCCCTCAAACTTCGGTTTTGATGATAACAAATAAAGTTAATTTTTGAAGTATCTAATGATCTATGTTTGAGTTTTATAGGTTCTACGTCGTCAAATGCCTCAATGGTATTGTATTTCTTAAACTCAATCATTATGTTTCTATGTGTACAGTACGTCCAATGAGCAACTATTTTTGTTAAGTGTAAAATTCAGCATCCAATACACTGATTATAAAACATGCGTCCAAATGCATTGAGAAAACCAGTGTGTAAACACTGGATCCATTCAAGGAAGCGTCCAACGCATATATAACTTACATGATCCCTCTCTAGCAAACAGTTATATAATGCGTCCATAATTGAGTAGAAGTACACTTATACTTTTTGATGATGATTCTCTGAAATGTTCTATTATTCCCTCTCTTTTCTAATGTGACATTTCATTTGAATATTCGAAAAGTGTACCACAGGGGGCATAAAAGCCTTTCTCTGTAGAAATCGTACAAGTAGTGGAGGCACTGCATGTACTATTGTCTCCTCCATCTCTCCACCCCAAGCTGACAAGTAGCAATGGTCATATGATTGTGAGAGAACGGTTATTGGCAAAGGCACAGATCCCACAATGGATATATTCACCAAGCTGCCTATAAATAGAGGAACAAGCTCACGTTTTGAAGAGAGAATTTTTCAAGTTTTTAGAAAAGCTGTAACTCTGCCAAATCGATTGGACGACCTACACTTGTGCGAAAAGAGAAATCTACTTAGCTTTGCTAAGTTATTATGTGTAATTGAGTTTTTATTGTAATATCCTCTCAATGAGAGTTGTTTATTTAACTTGTACTCAAACAATCTCTATTTTGAAAGCCAGGAGTGGGTTAGTGACAAAGAATACTTGGGTGTTCTTTAATCTTAGGGGGAGATTAAAGGTGTGCCAGAAGTGGCCTAGAGAATACTTGTAGCCAGGAGTGGCAGGGTATATAATACTTGTTTGTAATCAGAACTTGATTAGTGGAACCCTTCAAAGTTTTTGAAGGAGAACTGGACGTAGTTCAAGTTGAGTGAACCAGTATAAACCAAGTGTTTTTACTTTATCGCTTTCAAGCTTACTTGCTGTTCTCTTAAGTTATTTCTTCACACTTTGTGCACAAGGTTCTTTATATCCTATTTACGAAAATCTCTTATTTACGCCTGGACGATTAACAAGAAAATGCAATTTCACTAAACTGTCATTTTAACTATTGGAGGATACCTGTGATCTTGTGTTTTACAAGTCCCTTGTGAAATTTAACTTACACACAATTCAACCCCCCTTCTAGTCTGAATCTCTACATATCAAAAAGTGCTCCGAGCATTAATGTTTTTTATGCATAAGAATGCACCAGGGATCACGGGGCACCAAAAGTCTTATTTTTGCATGAAAATTGCACAATGGGCTCAAAATGCACCACGTGCACCAAAATTGGACCACGGGGCACCACAGACCTCAAAACTGAAAAGTGTTCCGAGCATTATGGTTTTTTTTTTTGCATAAGAATGCACCAGGGATCACGGGGCACCAAAATCCAAAAGTCTTATTTTTGCACGAAAATTGCACGATGGGCCAAAAATATGCCATGGGCACCAAAATTGGACCACGGGGCACCTCGGACCTCAAAACTGAAAAGTGCTAGCAGCGTTATAGTTTTTTATGCATAAGAATGCACTAGGGTTCCTCGGGCACCGAAACCCAAAAGTCTTATTTACGCATGAAAATTGCACAAATGGCAGAAAATGCACCACCGGCACCAAAATTCTACCACAGGGCACCACGGACCTCAAAATTGAAAAGTGCTCCAAGCATTATGATTTTTTATGCATAAGAATGCACAAGGGATCACGGGGCACAAAAACCCAAAAGTCTTATTTACATACGAAAATTGCACAATGGGTCAAAAATACACCGCGGGCAACAAAATTGGACCACGGGGCACCTCAGACCTCAAAACTTAAAAGTTCTCTGACCATTATGGTTTTTTATGCATAAGAATGCACCAGGGATCAAGGGGCACCAAAACCCAAAAGTCTTATTTTCACATGAAAATTGCACAAAAGGCCGAAAATGCACCACCGGCACCAACATTGGACCACGGGGCACCTCGCCCCCCAAAACTTAAAAGTGGTATGATCATTATGGTCTTTTATGCAAAAGAATGCACCAGGGATCACGTGGCACCAAAACCCAAAAGTCTTATTTTCGCATGAAAATTGCACAAATGGCCGAAAAGGCACCACTGGCACCAACATTGGACCACGGGGCACCAGGGACCTCAAAACTGAAAAGAGTTTCGAGCATTGTGGTTTTTCATGCATATGAATGCACCAGGGATCACGGGCCACCAAAACCAAAAAGTCTTATTTTTGCATGAAAATTGCACAATGGGCCGAAAATGCATCATGGGCACCAAAATTGGACCACGGGGCACCTCGAACCTCAAAACTGAAAAGTTCTTCGAGCAGTATGGTTTTTTATGCATTAGAATGCACCAAGGATGATGGGGCACCAAAACCCAAAAGTCTTATTTTCACACGAAAATTGCACAATGGGCCAAAAATGCACCACAGGCACGAAAATTAGACCACGGGGAACCTCGGACCTCAAAAATGAAAAGTTCTCCAAGAATTATGATTTTTTATGCATAAGAATGCACCAGGGATCACGGGGCACCAAAACCTAAAAGTCTTATTTTCGCATGAAAAGTGCACAAATGGCCGAAAATGCACTACAGGCATGAAAATTGGACGACAGGGCACCTAGGACATCAACAATGAAATTTTCTCCAAGCATTATGGTTTTTTATGCATAAGAATGCACCAGGGATCATGGGGCACCAAAACCCAAAAGTCTTATTTTCGCATGAAAATTGCACAAATGGCCGAAAATGCACCACCGGCACCAACATTGGACCACGGGGCACCAAGGACCTCAAAACTGAATAGACTACCGAGCATTATGGTTTATTATTCATATGAATGCACCAGGGATCACGGGGCACCAAAACCCAAAAGTCTTATTTTCGCACGAAAATTGCACAATGGACCGAAAATGCACCACGGGCACCAAAATTGGACCACGGGGCACCTCGGACCTCAAAACTGAAAAGTTATTCAAGCATTATGGTTTTCTATGCATTAGAATGCACCAGGGACCATGGGGAACCAAAACCCAAAAGTCTTATTTTCGTACAAAAATTGCAAAAATGGCCGAATATGCACCACCGGCACCAAAGTTTGACTACGGGGCACCATGGAACTCAAAATTGAAAAGAGTTCCGAGCATTATGATTTTCTATGGATCAGAATGTACCAGGGATCACAGGGCACCAAAACCCAAAAGTTTTATTTTCGCATGAAAATTGCACAAATGGTCGAAAATGCACCACCAGCACAAAAATTGGACCACGGGAACCACAAACCTCAAAATTGAAAAGTGTTCTGAGCATTATGGTTTTTTATGCATTAGAATGCACCCGGGATCACGGGGCACCAAAACCCAAACGTCTTATTTTCACCTGAAAATTGCACAATGGGCGGAAAATGAACCTGGGCACCAAAATTGGACCACGGGGCAAATTGGACCTCAAAACTGAAAAGTTCTCCGAGCATTATGGTTTTTATGCATAAGAATGCACCAGGGATCACGGGGCGCCAAAACTCAAAAGTCTTATTTTCGCATGAAAATTGCACAAATGGCCAAAAATGCACCACTGGCACCAACATTGGACCACGGGACACTAGGGACTTCAAAATTGAAAAGAGTTCCAAGCATTATGGTTTTTTATGCATATGAATGCACCAGGGATCACGGGGCACCAAAACACAAGAGTCTTATTTTCGCATGAAAATTGCACAATGGGCCGAAAATGCACAACGGGCACCAAAATTGGACCACGGGGCACCTCGGACCTGAAAATTGAAAAGTTCTCCGAGCATTATGGTTTTTTATGCATTAGAATGCACCAGGGATCACGGGGCACCAAAATCGAAAAACCTTATTTTCGCACGAAAATTGCACAATGGGCCGAAAATGCACCCTGGGCACCAAAATTGGACAAATGGGCCCCTCGGACCACAAAACCTAAATGTGCTCCAAGCATTACGGTTTTTTATGCATAAGAATGTGCCAGGGATCATGGGGCGCCAAAATCCAAAAGTCTTATTTTCGCATGAAAATTGCATAAATTGCCGAAAATGAACCACCGGCACCAGCATTAGACCACGGGGCACCACGGACCTCAAAACTGAAAAGAGTTCCGAGAATTATGGTTTTTTATGTAAAAGAATGCACCAGGGATCACCGGGCACCAAAACTCAAAAGACTTATTTTCGCATGAAAATTGCACAAATGGCCGAAAATGCACCACCGGCATAAACATTGGACCACGGGGCACCAGGGACCTCAAAACTTAAAAGAGTTCCAAGCATTATGGTTTTTTATGCATAAGAATGCACCAGTGATCACGGGACACGAAAACTTAAAAGTATTATTTTCGCAGGAAAATTGCACAATGGGCCGAAAATGCACCATGGACACCAAAATTGGGCCACGGGGCACCTCGTACCTCAAAACTGAAAAGCTCTCTGAGCATCATGGTTTTTTATGCATAAGAATGCACTAGGGATCACGGGGGTACCAAAACCCAAAAGTCTTATTTTCGCACGAAAATTGTACAATGGGCCGAAAATGCACCACGGGCACCAAAATTGGACAACAGGGCCCCTCTGACACAAAACTTAAAAGTGCTACGAGCATTATGGTTTTTTATGCATAAGAATATACCAGGGATCACGGGGCACCAAAACCCAAAAGTCTTATTTTCGCATGAAAATTGCACAAATGGCCAAAAATGCACCACCTGCACCAACATTGGACCACGGGGCACCAGGGACCTCAAAACTGAAAAGAGTTTCGAGCATTATGGTTTTTTATGAATATCAATGCACCAGGGATCATGGGGCACCAAAACCCAAAAGTCTTATTTTCGCACGGAAATTGCATAATGGACCGAAAATGCACCACGGGCACCAAAATTGGACCATGGGGGACCACGGACCTCAAAATTGAAAAGTCCTCCAAGCATTATGGTTTTTTATGCATAAGAATGCACCAGGGATCATGGGGCACCAAAACCCATAAGTCTTATTTTTGCAAGAAAATTGCACAATGGGCCGAAAATGCAATACGTGCACGAAAATTAGACCACGGGGCACCACGGACCTCAAAACTTAACAGTTCTCCGAGAATGTTGGATTTTTATGCATAAGAATGCACCAGGGATCATGGGGCACTAAAATCCTAAAGTTTTATTTTCGCACGAAAATTACACAAATGGCCTAAAATGCACCACCAGCACCAAAATTGGACCACGGGGGACCACGGACCTCAAAACTGAAATGTGTTCCGAGCATTATGGTTTTTTATGCATAAGATTACCCCAGGGATCACGGGGTACAAAAACCCAAAAGTCTTATTTTCACACGAAAATTGAACAATGGGCCAAAAATGCACTACGGGCTCCAAAATTGGAGCATGGGGCACCTCGGACCTCAAAAATGAAAAGTGCTTCGAGCAATATAATTTTTTATGCATAAGAATGTACCAGGGATTACGGGGCACCAAACTCCAAAAGTCTTATTTTCGCACGAAAATTGCACAAAGGGTAGAAAATTCACCACCAGCACCAAAATTGGACCACGGGGCACCACGGACATCAAAAATGAAAAGTGTTCCAAGCATTACGGTTTTTTATGCATAAGAATGCCCCAGGGATCACGGGGCATCAAAACCGAAAAGTCTTATTTTCGCACGAAAATTGCACAATGGGCCGAAAATGCACCACGGGCACCAAAATTGGTCCACGTTTCACCTCGAACTTGAAAACTGAAAATTGTTCCAAGCATTATGGTTTTTTATGCATAAGAATGCACCAAGGATCACGGGGCACCAAATCTCAAAAGTATTATTTTCGCACGAAAATTGCACAATGGGCTGAAAATGCACCACGGGCACCAAAATTGGACCACGGGACACCTCGGACCTCAAAACTTAAAAGTTCTCTGAGAATTATGGTTTTTTATGCATAAGAATGCACCAGATATCACGGGGCACCAATACCCAAAACTCTTATTTTCGCACGAAAATTGTACAATGGACCGAAAATGCACCACGGGCACCAAAAGTGGAACGCGGGGCACCTAGGACCTCAATACATAAAAGTGCTCTGAGCATTATAGTTTTTAATGCATAAGAATGCTCCAGGGATCACGTGGCACGAAAACCAAAAAGTCTTATTTTCGAACGAAAATTGCACAATGGGCTGAAAATGCACCACGGGCACCAAAATTCGACCACGGATCACGTCGGACCTCAAGACTGGAAAATGCTTCGAGGATTATGGTTTTCTATGCATAAGAATGCACCAGGGATCACGAGGCACCAAAACCCAAAAGTCTTATTTTCGCACGAAAATTGCGCAATGGGCCGAAAATGCACCATTGCCACAAAAATTGGACCACGGTGCACCTCGGACCTTAAAACAGAAAAGTGCTCCGAACATTATGGTTTTTTATACATAAGAATGCCCCAGGGATCAGGGGGCACCAAAATCCAATATTCTTATTTTCGCTCCAAAATTGCTCACATGGCCGAAAATGACCCACCAGCACCAACATTGGACCACGGTGTACCACGGACCTCAAAACTGAAAAGAGTTTCGAGCATAATGGTTTTTTATGCATAAGAATGCACCAGGGATCACGGGGCCTCCAAAATCCTAAAGTTTTATTTTTGCATGAAAATCGCACAACGGGCCAAAAAAGCACCACGGGCACCAAAATTGGACCACGGGACAGCACATACCTAAAAACTAAAAAGTGTTCCTAGCATTATGGTTTTTTCTGCATAAGAATGCACTAGGGATCACGGGTCACAAAAACCTAAAAGTATTATTTTCGCACGAAAATTGCACAATGGGCCGAAAATGCACCATGGGCACCAAAATTGGACCACGGGGCACCTCAGACCTCAAAACTTACAAGTTCTCAGAGGATTATCATTTTTTATGCATAAGGATGCACTAGGGATCACGGGGCACCAAAACCCAAAAGTCTTATTTTTGCACGGAAATTTCACAAATGGCCGAAAATGCACCATAGGCACCAAAATTGGATCACGGGGCACCATAGACGTCTAAACTAGAAAGTATTCCATGCATTATTGTTTTTTATGCATAAGAATGCACCAGTGATCATAGGGCACAAAAACCCAAAAGTCTTACTTTCGCACGAAAATTACACAAATGGCCGAAAATACACCACCGGCACCAAAATTTTACCACGAGGGACCCGGGACCTCAAAACTGAACAGTGTTCTGAGCATTATGGTTTTTTATACATAAGAATGCACCAGGGATCACGGGCCACCAAAATCCAAAAGTCTTATTTTCGCACGAAAATTGCACGACGGGCCAAAAATGCACCACGGGTACCAAAATTGGACCACGGGGCAGCACATACCTCAAAACTGAAAAGTGTTCCAAGCATTATGGTGTTTTCTGCATAAGAATGCACTAGGGATCACGGGACACCAAAACCTAAAAGTATTATTTTCGCACGAAAATTGTTCAATGGGCCAAAAATGCACCACCGGCACCCAAATTGGACCACGGGGCACCTCGGACATCAAAACTTAAAAGTTCTCGGAGGATTATGGTTTGTTATGCATAAGAATGCACCAGGGATCACGGGGCACCAAAACCCAAAAGTCTTATTTTCGCAGGAAAATTGCACAAATGGTCGAAAATGCACCCACAGCACCAAAATTAGACCACGGGGGTACCATGAACCTCAAGACTGAAAACTGTTTCGAGCATTATGGTTTTTTATGCATTAGAATGCACCAAGGATCAAGGGGCACCAAAACCAAAAAGTCTTATTTTCGCACGTAAATTGCACAATGGACCAACATTGCACCACTGGCACCAAAATTGGACCACGGTGCACCTCAGATCTCAATACTTAAAAGTGGTCCGAGCATTATGGTTTTTATGCATAAGAATGCACCATGGATCATGGGACAACAAAACCCAAAAATCTTATTTTCGCATGAAAATTGCACAAATGTCCGAAAATGCTCCACCGACACGAAAATTGGACCATATGGCACCATGGACCTCAAAAAGGAAAAGTTATCCGAGCATTATGGTTTTTTATGCATAAGAATGCACCAGGGATCACGGGGCACCAAAACTTAAAAGTCTTATTTTCGCACGAAAATTGCACAATGGGTCGACAATGCATCGCGGGCACCAAAATTGGACCACAGGGCACCACAGACTTCAAAATTGAAAAGTGCTCCAAGCATTATGGTTTTTTATGCATAACAATGCACCAGGGATCATGAAGCCCCAAAACCCAAAAGTTTGTTTTTGCACGAAAATTGCACAAATTGCCGAAAATGCACCACGGGCACCAATATTGGACCACAGGGCACCTCGGACCTCAACACTGAAAAGTGTTCCAAGCATTATGGTTTTTTATGCATAAGAATGCACCAGGGATCACGGGGCACCATAACCCAAAAGTTTTATTTTCGCACGAAAATTGCACAATGGGCCGAAAGTGCACCACGGGCGCAAAAATAGGACTCCAAGGCACCTCGGACCTAAAAACTGAAAGGTACTCTGAGAATTATGGTTTTTTATGCATAAGAATGCGCCATGGATCATGGGGCACCTAAACCCAAAAGTCTTATTTTCGCACGAAAATTGAACAATGGGCCGAAAATGCACCATGGGCACCAAAATTGGACCACAGGGCAGCTCGGACCTCAAAATTGAAAAGTGCTCTGAGCATTATGGTTTTTTATGCATAAGAATGCACCAAGGATCACGGGGCACCAAAACCCAGAAGTCTTTTTTTCACACGAATATTCCAAATGGTCCGAAAATGCACCATGGGCACCAAAATTGGACCACGGTGCACCTCGGACCTCAAAACTGAAAAGTGCTCTGAGCATTATGGTTTGTTACGCATAAGAATGCACTAGGGATGCCAGGGCTCCGAAACCCAAAAGTCTTATTTTCCCATGAAAATTGCACAAATGATCGAAAATGCACCATCGGCACCAAAATTGGACCACGAGGCACCTCGGACCTCAAAACTAAAAAGTGTTTCATGCATTATGGTTTTTTATGCATAAGAATGCACCAAGGATCACAGGGCACCAAAACCCAAAAGTATTATTTTCACACGAAATATTGCACAATGGTATGAAAATGCACCATAGGCACCAAATTTGGACCACGGTGCACCTCGGACCTGAAAACTAAAAAGTGCTCCGAGCGTTATGGTTTTTTATGCACAAGAATGCACAAGGGATCATGGGGCACCTAAACCCAGAAGTCTAATTTTCGTAAAAAATTGCACAAATGGTTGAAAATGCACCACCAGCCCCAAAATTGGACCACGGGGCACCACGGACCTCAAAACTGAAAAGTGTTCCGAGCATTATGGTTTTTTATGCATAGGAATGCACCAGGGATAATGGGGCATCAAAACCCAAAAGTCTTATTTTCACATGAAAATTGCACAATGGGTCAAAAATGCAACACAGACACCAAAATTAGACAACGGGGAACCTCGGACCTCAAAACTAAAAAGTGCTTCATGCATTATGGTTTTTTAGGCATAAGAATGCACCAGGGATCAGGGGGCACCAAAACCCAAAAGTCTTATTTTCACACGAAAATTGGATAATGGGCCTAAAATGCACCACGGGCACAAAAATTGGACCACAGGGCACCTCGAAGCTCAATACTTAAAACTGATCCGAGCATTATAGTTTTTTATGCATAAGAATGAACCAGGGATCATGAGGTACCAAAGCCTAAAAGTCTTATTTTTGCACGAAAATTGCACAATTGGCCGAAAATGCACCAAGGGCACCAAAATTGGACCAAGGTGCACCTCGGACCTCAAATTTGAAAAGTGGTCCAAGCATTATAGTTTTTTATTTTTAAGAATGCACGAGGGGTCACGGTGAACCAAAACCCAAAAGTCTAATTTTTGCACAAAAATTGCACAAATGGTTGAAAATGCACCGTCGGCACCAAAATTGGACCACAGGGCACCACGGATCTCAAAACTGAAAAGTGTTCCAAGCATTATGGTTTTTTATCCATAAGAATGCTCTAGGGATCACAGGGCACCAAAACCCAAAAGACTTATATTAGCACGACAATTCCACAAATGGCTGAAAATGCACCATCGGCACCAAAATTAGGCCATTGGGCACCACGTACCTCAAAACTGAAAAGTGTTATGAGCATTATGGTTTTTTATGCATAAGAATGCACCAGGGATCACGGGGCACCAAAACCCAAAAGTCTTATTTTCGCACTAAAAGTGCACAATGGGACGAAAATTCACCTCCGACACAAAAATTGGACTACAGGGCACCTCGGACCTCAAAACTGAAAAGTGCTCCCAAAATTATGGTTTTTTATGCATAAGAATGCATGAGGGATCACGGGGCACGAAAATCCAAAAGTCTATTTTTCAAACGAAAATTGCACAAATGGCTGAAAATGCACCACTGGCACCAAAATTGCACCATGGGGCAACACGGACCTCAAAATTGAAAAGTGTTCTGAGCATTATTGTTTTTTATGCATTAGAATGCACCAGGGATCACGTGGCACCAAAACCCAAAAGTCTTATTTTCGCACGAAAATTGCACAATGCGCCGAAAATGCACCACGGGCACCAAAATTGGACCACGGGACACCTCGGACCTCCACACTTAAAAGTGCTCCTAGCATGATGGTTTTTTATGCATAAGAATGCACCAGGTATCATAGGGCACCAAAAGCCAAAAGTCATATTTTCGCACGAAAATTGCACAATGTGCCGAAAATGCACCATGGACACGAAAATTGGACGACGGTGCACCTCGGAACTCAAAAATGAAAAGTGCTCTAAGCATTATGGTTTTTTATGCATAAGAATGCACCAGGGATAATGGGGCACCAAAACCCAATATTCTTATTTTCGCACAAAAATTGCACAATGGGCCGCTAATGCACCACCGACACCAAAATTGGACCACGGGGCACCATGGACCTCAAAACTGAAAAGTTTTCTGAGCAATTTGGTTTTTTATGCATAAGAATGCACCATGAATCACGGGACACAAAAATCCAAAAGTCATATTTTCTCACGAAAATTGCACAATGGGCTGAAATTGCACCACGGGCACCAAAATTAGACCACAGGGCACCTCGAACCTTAATACTTAAAAGTGCTCTGAGCATTATGGTTTTTTATGCTGAAGCTGAAGAATGCACCATGGATCACGGGACACCAAAACCCAAAATTCTTATTTTCGCACGAAAATTGCACAAAGGATCGAAAATGCACCACGAGCACCAAAATTGAACCACGGGGAACCTTGGAACTCCAAATCGAAAAGTGCTATGAGCATTATGGTTTTTTATGCATAAGAATGCACCAGGGTTCAAAGGGCACCAAAACCCAGAAGTCTTATTTTCGCACGAAAATTGCACAAATAGCCCAAAATGCACCACCGGCACCAAAATTACACAACTGGGCACCTCGGACCTCAAAACTGAAAAGTACTATAAGAATTATGATTTTTTATGTATAAGAATGCCCTATGGATCACGGGGCACCAAAACCCAAAAGTCTTATTTTCGCACGAAAATTGCACAATGGGCCGAAAATGCACCACGGGCACCCGAATTGGAGCACGGGGCACCTCGAACCTCAATACTTAAAAGTGATATGAGCATTATAGTTTTTCATGCATAAGAATGCACCAGGTATCATGGGGCACCAAAACCCAAAAGTCTTATTTTTGCACAAAAATTGCACAAATGGCCGAAAATGCACCACCAGAACCAAAATTGGACCACGGGGCACCACGGACCTTAAAACTAAAAAGTGTTACTAGTATTATGGTTTTTTATGCATAAGAATGCACCAGGAATCAAGGGGTACCAAAACCCAAAAGTCTTATTTTCGCACGAAAATTGCATAATGGGCCGAAAATGCACCATGGGCACCAAAATTGGACCACGGGGCACCACGGACCATAAAATTGAAAAGTCCTATGAGCATTATGGTTTTTTATGCATAAGAGTGCACCAAGGATCACGGGGCACCAAAACCCAAAAGTCTTATTTTCGCACAGAAATTGCACAAATGGACGAAAATGCACCATTGGCACCAAAATTGGACCCCGGGGCACAACAGACCTCAAAACCAAAAATTGTTCTAAGTATTATGGTTTTTTATTCATAAGAATGCACCAGGGATCACCGGGCACTAAAACCCAAAAGTCTTATTTTCGTACAATAATTGCACAATGGGCCGAAAATGCACCATGGGCACCAAAATTGGACTACGGGGAACATCGGACCTCAAGATTGAAAAGTACTCCAAAAGTTATCATGTTTTATGCATAAGAATGCACTAGGGATTAAGGGGCACCAAAACCCAAAAGTCTTATTTTCCCATGAAAATTGCACAAAGGGCCAAAAATGCACCAACGGCACCAAAATTGGACCACGGGGGACCACAAACCTCAAAACTGAAAGGTTTTCAGAGCACTATGGTTTTTATGCATAGGAATGCACTAGGGATCATGGGGCACCAATACCCAAAAGTCTTATTTTCGCACGACAATTGCACAATGGGCCGAAAATGCACCACGGGCACCAAAATTAGACAACGGGCACCTCAGACCTCAAAACAGAAAAGTGCTCCGAGCATGATGGCTTTTTATGCATAAGAATGTACCAGGGATCATGGGGTGCCAAAACCCAAATGTCTTATTTTCACACGTTGTCTAATTTTGGTGCCCGTGGTGCATTTTTGGCACATTGTGCAATTTTCATGCGAAAATAAGACTTTTGGGTATTGGTGCCCCACGCTCCCTGGTGCATTCCTATGCATAAAAACCATATTGCTCAAAACATCTTTCAGTTTTGAGGTTCGTTCAGCCTCGTGGTCCAATTTTTGTGCTGGTGCTGCATTATTGGCAATTTGTGCAATTTTCGTGCGAAAATAAGAATTTTGGGTTTTGGTGCCCTGTGATCCTTGGTGCATTCTTACGAATAAAAACCCATAATGCTCGAAGCAATTTTAAGTATTGAGGTCCGAGGAGCCCCGTGGTCCAACTTTGGTGCCTGTGGTGCATTTTCGGCCCATTTTGCAATTTTTGTGCGAAAATAAGACTTTTGGGTTTTGGTAGCCTATGATCCCTGGTGCATTCTTATCCATAAAAAACCATAATGCTCATAGCACTTTTCAGTTTTGAGGTCCGAGGTGCCCCGTGGTCTAATTTTGGTGGTCGTGGTGTATTTTCGGCCCATTGCGCAATTTTCGTGCGAAAATAAGACTTTTGGGTTTTCGTGCCCCGTGATCCCTAGTGCATTCTTATGCATAAAAAACCATAATGCTTGGAGCACTTTTTAGTTTTCAGGTCCATGGTGCCCCAGGGTCCAATTTATCTGCCGGTAGTGCATTTTCGGCGATTTGTAAAATTTTTGAGCAAAAACAGGACTTTTGGGTTTTGGTGGCCCAGGATCCTTGGTGCATTCTTATGCATAAAAACCATAATGCTTATAGAACTTTTAAGTTTTAATGTCCGAGGTGCCCCGTGGTCCAATTTTGGTGCCCGTCGTGCATTTTCGGCCCATTGTGCATTTTTCGTGCGAAAACATGCCCTATGGGTTTTGGTGTCCCGTGATCCCTGGTGCATTCTTATGCATAAAAAACCATAATGCTCAGAAAACTTTTTAGTTTTTAGGATCGTGGTGCCCCGTCATCAAATTTTGGTGCCGATAATGCATTTTCGGCCATTTGTGCAATTTTCGTGCGAAAATAAGACTTTTGGGTTTTGGTGCCCCGTGATCCCTTGTGCATTCTTATTCATAAATAACCATAATCCTTGGAGCACTTTTTAGTTTTGAGGTCAGAGGTGCACCGTGGCCCAATTTTGGTGTTGGTGGTCCATTTTCGGCCATTTGTGCAATTTTCGTGCGAAAATAAGATTTTTGCATTTTGGTGCCCCATGATCCCTGGTGCATTCTTATGCATAAATACCCATAATGCTCAAAACACTTTTCAGTTTTGAGGTCCGTGGTGCCCCGTGGTCCAACTTTGGTGCCTGTGGTGCATTTTCGGCCCATTTTGCAATTTTCGTGCGAAAATAAGACTATTGGGTTTTGGTGCCCGGTGATTCCTGGTGCATTATTATGCATAAAAAACCATAATGCTTGGAGCACTTTTAAGTATTGAGGTGTGAGGTGCCCCGTTGTCCAACTTTGGTGCCCGTGCTGCATTTTCGGCCCAATGTGCAATTTTCGTTCGAAAATAAGACTTTTGGGTTTTGGTTCCCCAGGATCAATGGTGCATTCTTATGCATAAAAAACCATAATATTTGGAGCACCTTTCAGTTTTGAGGTCCGAGGTGCCTCGTGGTGCAATTTTGGTGCCCATGGTGCATTTTCGGCCCATTGTGTACTTTTTTGGGCGAAAATAAGACTTTTGGGGTTTCGTGCCCCATGATCCTTGGTGCATTCTTATGCATAAAAATCGATAATGCTTGGAACACTTTGGATTTTTGAGGTCCGTGGTGCCCCGTGGTCCAATTTTGGTGCCGGTGGTGCATATTCGGCCATTTGTGCAATTTTCGTGCGAAAATAAGACTTTTGGGTTTTGGTGTCCCGTGATCCCTTATGCATTCTTATGCATAAAAAACCATAATGCTCATAGCACTTTTAAGTTTTGAGGTCTGAGGTGCCCCGTGGTACAATTTTGGTGCGCGTGGTGCATTTTCAGCCCATTATGCAATTTTCGTACGAAAATAAGTCTTTTGGGTTTTGATTCCCCGTAATCCTTGGTGCATTCTAATGCATAAAAACCATAATGATCATAGCACTTTTAGTTTTGTGGTCCGCGGTGCCCCGTGGTCCAATTTTGGTGCCTGTGGTGCATTTTCAACCCATTGTGCAATTTTCGTGTGAAACTAAGACTTTTGGGTTTTGGTGCCCCGTGATCCCTGAAGCATTCTTATGTATAAAAAACCATAATGCTCAGAGCACTTTTAAGTTTTCATGTCTGAGGTGCACCGTGGTCCAATTTTCGTGTCGGTGGTGCATTTTCGGCCATTTGTGCAATTTTCGTGCGAAAATAAAACTTTTGCATTTTGGTGCCCCGTGATCCCTGGTTCATTCTTATGCGTAAAAAACCATAATGCTCGAAACACTTTTCAGTTTTGAGGTCCGTGAAGCCCTGTGGTGCAACTTTCGTGCCTGTGGTGCATTTTCGACCCATTTTGCAATTTCCGTGCGAAAATAAGACTATTGGGTTTTGGTGCCCAGTGATTCTTGGTGCATTATTATGCATACAAAACCATAATGCTCAGAGCACTTTTAAGTATTGTGGTTTGAGGTGCCCTGTGGTCCAACTTTGGTGCCTGTGCTGCATTTTCGGCCCATTGTGCAATTTTCGTGCAAAAATAAGACTTTTGGGTTTTGGTTCCCCATGATCCCTGGTGCATTCTTATGCATAAAAAACCATAATCCTCGGAGCACTTTTCAATTTTGAGGTCCGAGGTTGCTCGTGGTGCAATTTTGGTGCCAATGGTACACTTTTTTTGGGCGAAAATAAGACTTTTGGGGTTTCGTGCCCCATGATCCATGGTGCATTCTTATGCCCAAGAATCGATAATGCTTGGAACACTTTGCATTTTCGGTCCATTGTGCACTTTTCGTGCGAAAATAACACTTTTGGGTTTTTGTGCCCCGTGATCCATGGTGCATTCTTATGCATAAAAATTGAATATGCTTGGAACATTTTTGAGTTTTGAGGTCTGTGGTGCCCCGTGGTCCAATTTTGGTTTCGGTGGTGCATTTTCGGCCATATGTGCAATTTTCGTGCGAAAATAAGACTTTTTGGTTTTGGTTCCCCATGATCCCTGGTGCATTCTTATGCATAAAAAACCATCATGCTCGAAACACTTTTCAGTTTTGAGGTCTAGGGTGCCCCGTGGTCCAATTTTGGTGCCGGTGGTGCATTTTTGGGCGTGTGTGAAGTGAAATTTTCGTTTGAAAATAACACTTTTGGGTTTTGGTGCCCCATGATCCCTAATGTATTCTTATGCATAAAAAATCATAATGCTCGAAGAACTTTTAAGTATTGAGGTCCGAGGTGCCCCATGGTCCAATTTTGGTGCCCGTGGTGCATTTTCTGCCCATTGTGCAATTTTCGTGCGAAAATAAGACTTTTGGATTTTGTGTCCCGTGATCCCTGATGCATTCTTATGTATAAAAAATGATAATGCTCGAAGCACTTTTAAGTATTGAGGTCCGAGGTGCCCTGTAGTCCAATTTTGGTGCCCGTGGTGCATTTTCGGCCCATTGCGCAATTGTCGTGCGAAAATAAGACTTTTGGGTTTTGGTTCCCCATGATCCCTGGTGCATTCTTATGCATAAAAAACCATAATGCTCAGATCACTTTTCAGTTTTGAGGTCCGAGGTGTCTCGTTGTGCAATTTTGGTGCCCATGGTGCATTTTCGGCCCATTATGCCCTTTTCATGCGAAAATAAGACTTTTGGGTTTTGGTGCCCCGTGATCCATTGTGCATTCTTATGCATAAAAATCGATAATGCTTTGAACACTTTTGATCTTTGAGATCCGTGGTCGAATTTTTGTTCCGGTGGTGCATTTTCGGCCATTTTTTCAATTTTCGTGCGAAAACAAGACTTTTGGGTTTTGGTGCCCCGTGCTCCATGGTGCATTCTTATGCAAAAAAAACTATAATGCTCATATCACTTTTAAGGATTGAGGTCCGAGGTGTCCCGTGGTCAAATTTTGGTGCCCGGGGCGCATTTTCGGCCCATCTGTGCAATTTTCGTGCCAAAATAAGACTTTTGGGTTTTTGTGCCCCGTGATCCATGGTGCATTCTTATGCAAAAAAATCGATAATGCTTGGAACACTTTTGAGTTTTGAGGTCCATGGTGTCCCATGGTCCAATTTTAGTTCCAGTGGTGCATTTTCGGCCATTTGTGCAATTTTCGTGCGAAAATAAGACATTTGCATTTTGGTGCCCCGTGATCCCTGGTGCATTCTTATGCCTAAAATGCTCGAACCACTTTTCAGTTTTGAGGTCCGAGTTGCCCCTTGGTCCAACTTTGGTGCCCGTGGTGCATTTTCGGCCCATTTGTGCAATTTTCGTGCGAAAATAAGACTTTTGGGTTTTGGTTCCCCATGATCCCTGATGCATTCTTATGCATAAAAAACCATAATGCTCGAAACACTTTTCAGTTTTGAGGTCCAGGGTGCCCCGTGGTCCAATTTTGGTGTCGATGGTGCATTTTTGGGCATGTGTGAAATTTTCGTTTGAAAATAAAACTTTTGGATTTTGGTGCCCCGTGATCCCTAGTGCATTCTTATGCATAAAAAACCATACTGCTCGGAGAACTTTTCAATTTTGAAGTCCGAGGTGCCCCGTGGTCCAATTTTGGTGTCGGTAATGCATTTTCGGCCATTTGAGCAATTTTTGTGCGAAAAAAAGACTATTGGGTTTTTGTGCCCCGTGATCCCTGGAGCATTCTTATGCATAAAAAACCATAATGCTTGGAGCACTATTCAGTTTTGAGGTCCGTGGTGCATTTTCGGCCCATTGTGCAATTTTCGTGTGAAAATAAAGACTTTTGGGTTTTGGTGCCCCATGATCCCTGGTGCATTCTTATGCATACAAAATCATCATGCTTAGAGCACTTTTCAGTTTTGAGGTCCGAGGTGCCCCATTGTCTAATTTTGGTGCCCGTGGTGCATTTTCAGCCCATTGTGCAATTTTTCTACGAAAATAAGACTTTTCGGTTTTGGCGCCCCATGATCCCTGGTGCATTCTTATGTATAAAAAACCATACTACTAGGAACACTTTTCAGTTTTGAGGTTCGTGGTGCCCCGTGGTCCAATTTTGGTACCGGTGGTGCATTTTCGGCCTTTTGTACAATTTTCATGCGAAAATAAGACTTTTGGGTTTTGGTGCCCCGTGATCCCTGGTGCATTCTTATGCATAAAAAACCATAATGCTCGAAGCACTTTTAAGTATTGAGTTCAGAGGTTCCCCGTTGTCCAATTTTGGTGCCCGTGGTGCATTTTCCGCCCATTGTGCAATTTTCGTGCGAACAAAAGACTTTTGGGTTTTGGTGCCCCGTGATCCCTGGTGCATTCTTAAGCATAAAAAACCATAATGCTTGGATCACTTTTCAGTTTTGAGGTTCTTCGTGCACCGTGGTCCAATTTTGGTGTCGGTGGAGCATTTTCGGCCATTTGTTCAATTTTCATGCGAAAATAAGACTATTGGGTGTTGGTGCCCCGTGATCCCTGAAAAGTGCTCTAAGGATTGGGTTTTTTATGCTTTAAGAATGTAGCAGGGATCACGGGGCACCAAAACCGAAAAGTTTTATTTTCGCACGAAAATTGCACAAATGGCCAAAAATGCACCACCGGCACCAAAATTGGACCACGGGACACCACGGACCTAAAAAATGAGAAGTGTTCCAAGCATTACGGTTTTTTATGCATAAAAATGCACTAGGGTTCACGGGGCACAGAAACCCAAAAGTCTTATTTTCGCACGAAAATTTCACAAATGGCTGAAAATACACCACGGGCACCAAAATTGGACCACGAGGCACCACGAACCTCAAAACTGAAAAGTGCTCGAAGCGTTATGATTTCTTATGCATAAGAATGCCCCAACGATCACGGGGCACCAGAACCCAAAAGTCTTTATTTTAACACGAAAATTGCACATTGGGCCGAAAATGCATGACGGGCACCAAAATTGGACCATAGAGCAACTCGGACCTCAAAACTTAAAAGTTCTCCGAGCATTATGGTTTTCTATACATAAGAATGCACTAGGCATCACGGGGCACCAAAACCCAAAACTCTTATTTTCGCACGAAAATTGCACAAATGGCAGAAAATGCACCCCCGGCACAAAAATTGGACCACAGGGCACCACGAACCTCAAGATTGAAAAGTGTTCTGAGCATTATTATAGTTTTTATGCAAAAGAATGCACCAAGGATCACGGGGCACCAAAACCCAAAAGTCTTATTTTCGCACGAAAATTGCACAATAGGTCAGAAATGCCTCACGAGCACCAAAGTTGGACGACGGGGAACCACGAACCTCAAAACTGAAAAGTGTTCCAAGCATTATGGTTTTTTATGCATAAGAATGCACCAGGGATCACGGGGCACCAAAACCAAAAGTCTTATTTTCGCACGAAAATTACACAATGGGCTGAAATTGCACCACAGGCACCAAAAATTGGACCACGTTGCACCTCGGACCTCAATACTTAGAAGTGGTCCGAGCATTATAGTTTTTTAAGCACAAGAATGCACCAGGGATCACGGGGCACCAAAACCCAAAAGTCTTATTTTTGCACAAAAAATTGCACAAATGGTCGAAAATGCACCACCGAAACCAAAATTGGACCACGAGGCACCCCAGATCTCAAAACTGAAAAGTGTTCCGAGCATTATGGTTTTTTATTTATAAGAAAGCACCAGGGATCATGGGGCACCAAAACCCTAAGGTCTTATTTTCTCACAAAAATTGCACAAATGGCTGAAAATGCACCACCGGAACCAAAATTGGACCACCGGGCACCACGAACCTCAAAACTGAAAAGTCTTCTGAGCATTATGGTTTTTTATGCATAAGAATAGAGTAGGAATCACAGGGCACCAAAACCCAAAAGTCTTACTTTCGCACGAAAATTTCACAAATGGTTGAAAATGCACCACAGGTACCAAAATTGGACCACGGGGCACCACGGACCTCAAAACACAAAAGTACTCCAAGCATTATGGTTTTTTATGCATAAGAATGCACCAGGGATCACAAGGCACCAAAACCCAAAAGTCTTATTTTCGCACGAAAATTGCACAAATAGCCAAAAATGCACCACCGGCACCAAAATTGGACCGCTAGGCACCACAGACCTCAAAACTGAAAAGTGCTCCGAGCATTATGGCTTTTTTATGCATAGAAATGTGACAGGGATCATGGGGCACCAAAACCCAAAAGTCTTATTTTGGCACGAAAATTGCACGAAGGGCCGAAAATGCACCACGGGCACCAAAATTTGACCACGGGGCACCTCGGACCTCAAAACTGAAAAGTCCTATGAGCATTATGGTTTTTTACGCATAAGAATGCAGCAGGGTACACAGGGCTCCAAAACCCAAAAGTCTTATTTTCGCACGAAAATTGCACAAATGGCCGAAAATGCAATAACGACCCCAAAATTGGACCGCGGGGCACCACGGACCTCAAAACTGCAAATTGCTCCAAGCATTATGGTTTTTTAGGCATAAGAATGCCCCAGGGATCACTGGGCACCAAAACCCAAAAGACTTATTTTCACACGAAAATTGCACAACGGGCCAAAAATGCACCACGCGCACCAAAATTGGACCACAGGGCACCTCAGACCTTAAGACATAAAAGTGATCCGAGCATTTTGGTTTTTTATGCAAAATATTGCACTAGGTATCACAGGGCACGAAAACCCAAAAGTCTTATTTTCGCACGAAAATTTCACAAATGCCCGAAAATGCACCACAGGCACCAAATTTAGACCACGGGGTACCACAGACCTCAAAACTGAAAAGTGCTCCATGAATTATGGTTTTTTATGCATAAGAATGCACCAAGGATCACAAGGCACCAAAACCCAAAAGTCTTATTTTCGAACAAAAATTGGACATTTTGCCGAAAATGCACGACGGGCACCAAAATTGAACAACGGTTCACCTCGGACTTCAAAATCGAAGAGTTCTCCAAGCATTATGGTTTCTTATGCAAAATAATGCACCAGGGTTCAAAGGGCACCAAAACCCAAAAGTCTTATTTTCACACGAAAATTGCAAAAATGGCCGGAAATGCACCACCGGCATCAAAATTAGACCACGGGGCACCACGGACCTCAAAACTGAAAAGTGCTCCGAGCATTATGGTTTTTTATGCATCAGAATGCACCAAGGATCATGGGGCACGAAAACCCAAATGTGTTATTTTCGCACGAAAATTGTACAAATGGCCGAAAATGCACCATCGGAACCAAAATTGGACCACGGGCCACCACTGACATCAAAACTGAGAATTGTTCCAAACATTATGCTTTTTTATGCATAGGAATGCACCAAGGATCACGGGGCACCAAAACCCAAAAGTCTTATTTTCGCACAAAAATTGCACAAATGGCCGAAAATGCACCACGGGCAGCAAAATTGGACCACGGGGGCACGTCGGACCTCAAGACTGAAAAGTGTTCCAAGCATTATGGTTTTTTATGCATAAGAATGCACCAGGGATCACAAGGCACCAAAACCCAAAAGTATTATTTTCGCACAAGAATTGCACAATGGGCCGAAAATGCACCACGGGCACCAAAATTGGACCATGGGGCAGCTCGGACCATAACACTAAAAAGCGCTACAAGCATTATGGTTTTTTATGCATAAGAATGCACCAGGGATCACAGGGCACCAAATCCCAAGAGTCTTATTTTTGCACGAAAATTTCACAAATGGTCGAAAATGCATCAGTGGCACCAAAATTGGACCACGGGGCACCACGAACCTCAAAACTGAAAAGTCCTCCAAGCATTATGGTTTTTTATGTATAAGAATGCACCAGGGATCACGGCGTACCAAAATCCAAAAGTCTTATTTTTGCCCGAAAATTGCACAAATGGCTGAATATGCACCATCGGCACCAAAATTGGACCACGGGGCACCACGGACCTCTAAACTTAAAAGTGTTCCAAGCATTATGGTTTTTTATGCATAGGAATGCACTAAGGATCACGGGGCACCAAAACCCAAAAGTCTTATTTTCGCACGAAAATTGCACAATGGGCCGAAAATGCACCACAGTCACCAAAATTGGATCACGGGGCACCTCGGACCTCAAAACTTAAAAGTTCTCCTAGCATTATGGTTTTTTATGCATAAGAATGCACCAAGGATCACGGGGCACCAAAACCCAAAAGCCTTATTTTCGCACGAAAATTTCACCAATGGCCGAAAATGCACCACATCACCAAAATTGGACCACGGGGCACCATGGAGCTCAAATCTGACAAATGCTCCAAGCTCTATGGTTTTTTTTGTATAAGAATGCACCAGGGATCACGGGGCACAAAAACCCAAAAGTCTTATTTTCGCACGAAAATTGCACAAATGGCCGAGTATGCACCATCGGCACCAAAATTGGACCACGAGGCACCACGGACCTCAAAAATGAAAAGTACTCCAAGCATTATGGTTTTTATGCATAAGAATGCACGAAGGTTCACGGGGCACCAAAACCCAAAAGACTTATTTTCGCACGAAAATTTCTAAAATGGTTGAAAACGCAGCACCGGCACAAAAAATGGACCACGGGGCAACCCGAACCTCAAAACTGAAAGGTGTTCCTAGCATTATGGTTTTTTATGGATAAGAATGCACCAGGGGTCATGGGACACCAAAACCCAGAAGTCTTATTTTCGCAAGAAAATTGCACAAATGGCCCGAAAATGCACCACGGGCACCAATATTGGACCATGGGGCACCTTGGACCTCAAAACTGAAAAGTACTGTAAGCATTATGGGTTTTCATGCATAAGATGCACCAGGGATAAGGGGGCACCTAAGCCCAAAAGTCTTATTTTCGCTTGAAAATTGCACAATGGGCCGAAAATGCCTCACGGGCACCAAAACTGGCCCACGTGGCACCTCTGACCTCAAAACATAAAATTTCTCTGAGTAGTATAGTTTTTTATGCATAAGAATGCACCGGGGATCACGGGGGCACGAAAATCCAAAAGTCTTATTTTTGCACGAAAATTGCACAATGGGCGAAAAATGCACCAGAGGCACCAAAATTGGACCACGGGGCACCTCGGAACTCAAAACTAAAAAGTACTATGAGCATTATGGTTTTTTATGCATAACAATGCAGCAGGGAACATGGGGCACCAAAACCCAAAAGTCTTATTTTTGCAAGAAAATTGCACAAATGGGCCGAAAATGCACCATGGGCACCAAAATTGGACTACGGGGCACCTTGGACCTCAAAACTGAAAAGTGCTCTAAGCATTATGGTTTTTTATGCTTAAGAATGCACCAGGGATCACAGGGCACCAAAACCCAAAAGTCTTATTTTCGCACGAAAATTGCGCAATGGGCCGAAAATGCCTCACAGGCACAAAAATTGCACCACGGGGCACCTCAGACCTCAAGGCATAAAAGTTCTCCGAGCATTATAGTTTTTTATGCATAAGAATGCACCAAGGATCACGAGGGCACCAAAATCCAAAAGTCTTATTTTTGCACGAAAATTGTACAATTGGCTGAAATGCACCACAGACACCAAAATTGGACCACGGGACACCTCGGACCTCAAAACTGAAAAGTACTATGAGCACTATGGTTTTTTATGCATAAGAATGCACTAGGGATCTCAGGGCACCAAAATCCAAAAGTCATATTTTCGCACGAAAATTGCATAATGGGCCGAAAATCCAACATGGGCACAAAAATTGGACCACGGGGAACCACGGACCTTAAAACTGAAAAGTGTTCTGAGCATTATGGTTTTTTATGCATAAGAATGCACCAGGGATCACAGGGCAACAAAACCCAAAAGTCTCTTATTTTCGCACAAAAATTGCACAATGGGCCGAAAATGCACCACGAGCACCAAAATTGGACCACGGGGCACCATGGACCTCAAATCTCAACTTGTACAGTTTTCGTGCGAAAATAAGATTTTTGGGTTTTGGTGTCCCGTGATCCCTGGTGCATTCTTATGCATAAAAAACCATAATGCTCGAAGCACTTTTAATTATTGAGGTCCGAGGTGGCCCGTGGTCCAATTTGGTGCCGGTGGTGCATTTTCGAGCACTATTGTTTTTTATGCATTAGAAAGCACAAGGGATCATGGAGCACCTTTTCCCAAAAGTCTTATTTTCGTACGAAAATTGCACAAATGGCCAAATATGCACCACCGGCACCAAAAGTGTTTCGAGCATTATGGTTTTTTATTCATTGGAATGCAACAGGGATCACGGGGCACCAAAACCCAAAAGTCTTATTTTCGCACGAAATTGTACAAATGGCCGAAAATGCACCACGGGCACCAAAATTTGACCACAGGGAACCTCGGACCTTAAGACTGAAAAGTGTTCCAAGCATTATGGTTTGTTAAGCATAAGAATGCACCAGGGATCATAAGGTACCAAAACCCAAAAGTCTTATTTTCGCACAAGAATTGCACAATAGGCCGAAAATGCGCCACGGGCACCAAAATTGGACCACGGGGCACCTCGGACCTCAAAACTGAAAAGTGCTACAAGCATTATGGTCTTTTATGCATAAGAATGCACGAGGGATCACAGGGCACCAAAACCCAAGAGTCTTATTTTCACACAAAAATTTCACAAATGGTCGAAAATGCTCCACTAGCACCAAAATTGGACCACGCGGCACCACGGACCTCAAAACTAAAAATTCCTCCAAGCATTATGGTTTTTTATGTATAAGAATGCACCAGGGATCATGGTGTACCAAAACCCAAAGGTCTTATTTTCGCACAAAATTTGCACAAATGGCCGAATATGCACCACCGGCACGAAAATTGGGCCACGGGGCACCACGGACATCTAAACTGAAAAGTGTTCCAAGCATTATGGTTTTTTATGCATAAGTATGCACCAAGGATCACGGGGCACCAAAACCCAAAAGTCTTATTTTCGCACGAAAATTGCACAATGGGCTGAAAATGCACCATGGGCACCAAAATTGGACCACGGGGCACCTCTGACCTCAAAACTTAAAAGTTCTCCGAGAGTTATGGTTTTTATGCATAAGAATGCACCAACGATCACGGGGCACCAAAACCCAAAAGTCTTATTTTCGCACGAAAATTTCACCAATGGCCGAAAATGCACCACTTGCACCAAAATTGGACCACAGGGTACCATGGACCTCAAATCTCAAAATTACTCCAAGCTCTATGGTTTTTTATGTAATATAATGCACTAGGGATCACGGGGCACCAAAACCCAAAAGTCTTATTTTCGCACGAATTTTGCACAATGGGGCAAAAATGCACTGCGGGCACCAAAATTGGACTACGAGGCACCACGGACCTCAAAACTGAAAAGTACTACAAGCATTATGGCTTTTTATGCATAAGAATGCACCAAGGTTCACGGGGCACCAAAACCCAAAAGACTTATTTTTGCACGAAAATTTCACAAATGGTCGAAAAAGCAGCACCGACACCAAAAATGGACCACGGGGCAACCTGAACCTCAAAACTGAAAAGTGTTCCTAGTATTATGGTTTTTTATGCATAAGAATGCACCAGGGATCATGGGACACCAAAACCCAAATGTCTTATTTTCGCACGAAAATTGTACAATGGGCCGAAAATGCACCATGAGCACCAAAATTTGACCACGGGGCACCTCGGACCTCAAAACTTAAAAGTTCTCCGACCGCACGAAAATTTCACCAATGGCCGAAAATGCACCACTTGCATCAAAATTGGACCACGAGGCACCATGGACCTCACATCTCAAAATTGCTCCACGCTCTATGGTTTTTTATGTAGTAGAATGCACCAGGGATCACGGGGCACCAAAACCCAAAAGTCTTATTTTCGCACGAATTTTGCACAATGGGCCGAAAATGCACTACGGGCACCAAAATTGGACCCCGGGGCACCTTGGACCTCAAAACTGAAAAATGCTCTAAGCATTATTTTTTTTTATGCATAAGAATGCACCAGGGATTAGGGGGCACCAAAACCCAAAAGTCATATTTTCGCATGAAAATTGCACAATTGGTCGAAAATGCCTCACGGGCACCAAAATTGGACCACGGGGTACCTCAGACCTCAAAACATAAAAGTTCTCTGAGCATTATAGTTTTTTATGCATAAGAATGCACCAGGGATCACGGGGGCACCAAAATCCAAAAGTCATATTTTTGCACGAAAATTGCACAATGGGCAGAAAAAGCACCACAGGCACCAAAATTGGAGCACGGGGCACCTCGGAACTCATAACTAAAAAGTACTATGAGCATTATGGTTTTTTATGCATAAGAATGCACCAGGGATCACGGGACACCAAAACCCAAAAGTCTTATTTTCGCAGGAAAATTGCACAAATGGGTCGAAAATGCACCACGAGCACCAAAATTGGACCACGGGGCACCTTAGACCTCAAAACTTAAAAGTGCTCTAAGCATTATGGTTTTTTTATGAATAAGAATGCACAAGGGATTAGGGGGCACCAAAACCCAAAAGTCATATTTTCGCATGAAAATTGCACAATGGGCCGAAAATGCCTCACGAGCACCAAAATTGGACCACGGGGTACCTCAGACCTCAACACATAAAAGTTCTCCAAGCATTATAGTTTTTTATGCATAAGAATGCACCAGGGATCATGGGGGCACCAAAATCCAAAAGTCATATTTTCGCACGAAAATTGCACAATGGGCAGAAAATGCACCATAGGCACCAAAATTGGACCACGGGGCACCACGGACCTCAAAACTAAAAAGTCCTCCAAGAATTATGGTTTTTTATGTATAAGAATGCACTAGGGATCATGGCGTATCAAAACCCAAAGGTCTTATTTTCGCATGAAATTTGCACAATTGGCCGAATATGCACCACCGGCACGAAAATTGGGCCACGGGGCACCACATACCTCTAAAATTAAAAGTGTTCCAAGCATTATGGTTTTTTATGCATAAGTATGCACCAAGGATCACGGGGCACCAAAACCCAAAAGTCTTATTTTCGCACGAAAATTGCACAATGGGCCGAAAATGCACCATGGGCACCAAAATTTGACCACGGAGCACCTTGGACCTGAAAACTTAAAAGTTCTCCAAGCGTTATGGTTTTTTATGCATAAGAATGAACCAACGATCACGGGGCACCAAAACCCAAAAGTCTTATTTTCGCACGAAAATTTCACCAATGGCCGAAAATGCACCACTTGCACCAAAATTGGACCGCGGGGCACCATGGACCTCAAATCTCAAAATTGCTCCAAGCTCTATGGTTTTTTATGTAATAGAATGCACCAGGGATCACGGGGCACCAAAACCCAAAAGTCTTATTTTCGCACGAATTTTGCACAATGGGCCGAAAATGCACTACGGGCACCAAAATTGGACCACGAGGCACCACGGACCTCAAAACTGAAAAGTACTCCAAGCATTATGGTTTTTTATGCATAAGAATGCACCAAGGTTCACGGGGCACCAAAATCCAAAAGTCTTATTTTCGCACGAAAATTTCAAAAATGGTCGAAAACGGAACACCGACACCAAAAATGGACCACGGGGCAACCCAGACCTCAAAACTGAAAAGTGTTCCTAGAATTATGATTTTTTATGCATAAGAATGCACCAGGGATCACGGGACACCAAAACCCAAAAGTCTTATTTTCGCAGGAAAATTGCACAAATGGACCGAAAATGCACCACGGGCACCAAAATTGGACCACGGGGCACCTTGGACCTCAAAACTAAAAAGTGCTCCAAGCATTATGGTTTTTTTATGCATAAGAATGCACCAGGGAATAGGGGGCACCAAAACCCAAATGTCATATTTTCGTATGAAAATTGTAAAATGGGCCGAAAATGCCTCACTGGCACCAAAATTGAACCACGGGGCACCTCAGACCTCAAAACATAAAAGTTCTCCAAGCATTATAGTTTTTGATGCATAAGAATGCACCAGGGATCACGGGGGCACCAAAATCCAAAAGTCATATTTTCGCACGAAAATTGCACAATGGGCGGAAAATGCACCATAGGCACCAAAATTGGACCACGGGGCACCTCGAAACTCAAAACTAAAAAGTACTATGAGCATTATAGTTTTTTATGCATAAGAATGCACCAGGGATCATGGGACACCAAAACCCAAAAGTCTTATTTTTGCATGAAAATTGCACAAATGGGCCGAAAGTGCACTACGGGCACCAAAATTGGACCACGGGGCACCTTAGACCTCAACTGAAAAGTGCTCTAAGCATTATGGTTTTTTTATGCATAAGAATGCACCAGGGATTAGGGGGCACCAAATCCCAAAAGTCATATTTTCGTATGAAAATTGCACAATGGGCCTAAAATGCCTCACGGGCACCAAAATTGGACCACGGGGTACCTCAGACCTCAACACATAAAAGTTCTCTGAGCATTATAGTTTTTTATGCATAAGAATGCACCAAGGATCATGGGGACACCAAAATCCAAAAGTCATATTTTCGCACAAAAATTTCACAATGGGCAGAAAATGCACCATAGGCACCAAAATGCACCATAGGCACCAAAATCGGACCTCAATACTTAAAAGTCCTCCGAGCATTATGATTTTTTATGCATAAGAATGCACCAGGGATAACGGGGCACCAAAACCCAAAAGTCTTATTTTCACACGAAAATTGCACAATGGGCCGAAAATGCAACACAGGCACCAAATTTGGACCATGGGGCACCATAGACCTCAAAACTGAAAAGTGTTCTGAGACTTATAGTTTTTTATGCATAAGAATGCACCAGGGATCACAGGGCAACAAAACCCAAAAGTCTCTTGTTTTCGCACAAAAATTGCACAATAGGCCGAAAATGCACCACGAGCACCAAAATTGGACCACTGGGCACCTCGGACCTCAATACTTAAAAGTCCTATGAGCATTATGGTTTTTTATGCATAAGAATGCACTGGCAATTATGGGCACCAAAACCCAAAAGTCTTATTTTCGCACGAAAATTCCACAGATGGCCGAAAATGCACTACCGGAACCAAAATTGGACCAAGGCCACCACGGACCTAAAAACTGAAAAGTGTTCTGAGCATTATGGTTTTTTATGCATAAGAATGCACCAGGGATGACAGGGCACCAAAATCCAAAAGTCTTATTTTCGCACGAAAGTTGCACAAATGGCTGAATATGCACCACCGGCACGAAAATTGGACCACGAGGCACCACGGACCTCAAAACTGAAAAGTGTTTTGAGCATTATGGTTTTTTATGGATAGGAATGCAACAGGGATCACGGGGCACCAAAATCCAAAAGTCTTATTTTCGCACGAAAATTGCACAAATGGCCGAAAATGCACCCCCGGCACCAAAATTGGACCACAGGGGCACCACGAACCTGAAGACTAAAAAGTGTTCCAAGTATTATGGTTTTTTATGCATAAGAATGCACCAGGGATCTCAAGGCACCAAAACCCAAAAGTCTTATTTTCGCACGAGAATTGCACAATGGGCCGGAAATGCACCACGGGCACCAAAATTGGACCACGAGGCACCTCGGACCTCAAAACTGAAAAGTGCTACAAGTATTATGGTTTTTTATGCATAAGAATGCACCAGGGATCACATGGTACCAAAACCCAAGAGTCTTATTTTCGCATGAAAATTTCACAAATGGTCGAAAATGCACCACTAGCACCAAAATTGCACCACGGGGCACCACGTACCTAAAAACTAAAAAGTGTTCCATACATTATGGTTTTTATGCATAAGAATGCACCAGGGATGACCGGCAACCAAATCCCAAAAGTCTTATTTTCGCACGAAAATTGCACAAATGGCCGAATATTCACCAGCGGCACCAAAATTGGGCCACGAAGCACCACGGACCTCAAAACTGAAAAGTGTTTCGAGCATTGTGGCTTTTTATGCATAGGAATGCAACAGGGATCACGGGGCACCAAAACTCAAAAGTCTTATTTTCGCACGAAAATTGCACAAATGGCCGAAAATGCACCCCCGGCACCAAAATTGGACCACGGGGGGCACCAAGAACCTAAAGACTGAAAAGTGTTATGAGCATTATGGTTTTTTATGCATAAGAATGCACCAGGGATCATAGGACACCAAAACCCAAAAGTCTTATTTTCGCACGAAAATTGCAAAATGGGTCGTAAATGCACCACGGACACTAAAATATGACCACGGGGCACCTCGGACCTCAAAACTTAATAGTTATACGAGCATTATGGTCTTTTTTGCATAAGAATGCACCAGGGATCACAGGGCACCAAAACCCAAAAGTCTTATTTTCGCACGAAAATTGCACAAATGGTCGAAAATGTACCACCGGCACCAAAATTGTACCACGGGGCACCACGAATGTAACACCCCGAAAATTACAACCCTATAATTAGGAACATAAGTAATTTAATTAGAAATTAATGGAAATTTATTTGTTTGTTTTACATAAGAAAAAAAATGTGTGTTGGGTAATTAAAATATAGTTAGTGATTAATTGAGTAAATAAGAAAAATGATGGAAAATAAACAACATGAGTAAGTCGTTATAATAGTCAAATAGGAAAAATTTATAAAATGATATATATATATATATATATATATATATATATATATATATATATATATAATGTTCTCTGTAATCAATTTCTATGTGATAATTTCTTGAAAACTAATTGCTTGTAATAAAAGTTTCTCTGTGAGTAACTCTTTGTAATTAATCTAGAAGTAATTCTCTGTAGTTAATTTTCTGTATGAATTGTCTGTAAGTTTGTTTATAGAGTTTTATGTAATTATTAAATTTCATGTGTGTGTATTTGGATTTAAAATCTTAACGTGTATGTAATTAAATTCCTAAGATTATTATTAGTAATTAAATTACCTATGATCAATTACTACCCTAAAAATTTCAACTTAGTTATATAAGTATATATGTATATATATTTATAAATATGTATATATTTATATATTTCTCTGTAAGTAACTCTCTGGAATTAATTTCCTACAATTAATTCTCTTAGTTACTTTCTTGTGTTTTTGCCTGTAAGCTGCCTGTAGAATTTTGTGTAATTAAATTTTCTGTGTTATTTTATTTCTTTTAGTCATGTGCAACGTGATGCGTACTTAATATTCAAGTACTCAAAATTTGAATATGAGTGACTATCTGATATGTCTGCTAGTAATTAATTGAGCTGAGATTAATTACTAGTAGTGATTATTTATAATATCTATTGTTGTGCACTAGTTAATTTATTGTTTGCAAATTGGTTTTAAGTATTTTAATTATATTAAATTATAGTAACACTACAACATTTTGTCCTTCAGGCCACACTTTCGTTTTCACGGTTAAAAAACCGTGGTTGAAACTTGAAATAGGCCATGGCTTTTTTTCATAAATAATAGGCGTGGTCTATTTAGATGAGACCGTGGTTTTAAAAGTGTTGAGATAGAATAGACCGCGGGTTTTTAACTGTGGAAACATTAGACCACATTTAAAGATCCGTGACTTATAAAACCTGTGGTTTATTCTTTTTATAAACACTTAGGTAACAAGTTTTAAACCGTGGATTAGAATACCACATTTAGAGACCCGTGGCTTAAAAGAATGAAAATAAAACCGTGGCATTAAGAAAATTAAAAAATCTTAATACAAATTAAAACTTAAACCGCGAAATATATACCGCGCAAGATATATTAAATAAAACTTAAATATAGCGCTAATCCTAAACGCAGGAGAGCCCAGTACGTACTCTTCTCTACTCTCAGTCTTCAATCGCACCATATTCCACCATAATGGTTCGTTTGTTTCACGGAAGCCAGGCTTGCTCTTCTCGTTCGTTTGAGCGCACAGTACCTCATATTTCACAGAAGGCTTGCTCTACTCTTCACATGTGCTTTCTCGCTTTGGTATGGATTCTGACCTTTTCTCTTCTTCTCCTTTTCTCTCTCTGTGGGTTCAATTAGGGATTTGTGTTTCTTCCTTCTGAACCTCTGTCATATCGAAAGCCCCTTCCCCTCAAATTTAATTAGTTTTCTTAAAAGATATGAAATATAATTTGGTAAAACTATTTGTAGAAAATAACTTGATTGCATATTCACAAATGATAATTTGGTAGGGAGTTTTCATTAGGCATCACTTTCAATGCCTGAGACGCTGGTTGCTGATAGTGTTGTTTTGGCCCAACTCTTAATGTAATTTTCTTTATTTGTGATGTGAATGATGAACCTGTCATGTAGGCTGTAACTGCAAGCTAGATTTGAGTTCTTTTACCATTGCTGGACCACTTTGACCCTACCATGTTTCTCATGGGGTATTTTTGGTGTTTTATTCTTTTCCCTTGTCCCCATCCTTGCATTGTTTTTCTTTTTCTTTTTTTAAATTTTGGGGAAGTGGGGGTACTTTGAAATAAGAATAAGAAGTGGCAAAATTTGAGGGTGAGGTAAGTAGTGAGTGAGTGAATTTGAATTGTCATTGGGAATGAATCATTACCTCATTAGCTAATTAGCTAATTTAGGTGGTTGTTGGATGAAAATAATGCCCACATCTAACTATGCATAAAGTCCATATATGGTAAATGTTTGATGAAAATAATGAATCATTACTTCATTATAAATGGATTTTTGTGAAAAAAAAATTAAAACTGGTTTTGTGCATAAAGAAATTAAAAGTAATTTCAGTCAAAAGTAATTTCAATCAAAAGAAAACCAGTAGCAGGATTGTTTGTCGTGTCTTTTATTTTCAAATGTACCAAAAAAAAAAAGTAAACCAGTTTTAGAAAGAGGAATAGAATTGATTTTTGTGTGTCCTGTTGTTTGTCCTGTTCTTAGTGTTGGTTGAAATTTAATTCTGCAGTTTAAAAAAGTCAGTTTTCAACGGGCAGATGTTTTCATCTTAAAGATGGAGAAGAGCTAATTATCTATGAGAGGTTGCTTGTTTAAGTTTTGTCACTTTATGGCTATGTTTATAGTTTTGCCATGTCCTGTTTTGTTGGGTAATGTCAAACAGTATGATTTTTTTTTTTGAAAATGACTTACAAAAGAAGTAAAAGAATTTTAATGTAATTTATTGGTTTTTTATTTTCAAATTTTTTTAACCTTTTTTCTGATCACAGTTGATTCTTTGCCATTTTTTTTATCGCTACATGTAAAAGCTTTGATACCAAATACCATTATTGAGAATTTAGTTAATATAAAATACAATTAAGATGCCCCATATGGCATACGTGCAATTACTTACACGTGGGTCTGATGGATCAAATATAAATTGGCAGACAATATATGGACCACTGCAATAAAAGTTTAGGTTGTTTCTCGATTAATGATCCTCTCTGGATATGCCTACATACTTTCCCTATATATATCATTCATCTTCCATGTAAATCATTCATCCTCTTTTTATATTTTTCTTTCACTTGGTATGCCCAGTCCAAAGGCTTCTAATTTCATTTTTTTTTCTTTTTGATGAACTCTATTTATTCTCATTGTTAAGTGTTTCAATCTCTACTATATATACATGTACAGGTACATTCACATATATGTTATTGTAATTAATGTTAATACAAGATGTCTTGGACTGTGTCTGACTCATGCGGTAGAGCTGAATTTTGTATACTGTTTGTGTAAAGGGTAGGATCTTGTATGGGTGAAATTGTAAGGGAGGGGTGGTTTTCATATCAAGTGAGTACTCCTTTTGTACTACCTCGTTGCATCAGACTTAACACACCTGTGCTTAGTCTGTGTATTTAAGGGTATGGCTACGGCATATGTGTTAGTTTTATGGTGAATTTTTTTGTCAAATATTTTGGGAAAATAGGTATATAAGAATATAGCAACAGTAACACAAGGGATACTATGATGGGATGGGATTATACAGATTGTGTAGGCATAATGCAGTTAAGCTATGGTGGGTCTATGGCAGGTGGAATAGATACTGTCAAATAGAAATAGGACTCGGTGATTATAGGGAGCCATTTTTTTTTAATAGGCAATTGAGAAAATGTATATTAAGAGCCAAACTCTACACAAGAGGTGACAAAGTTGGTATAAAAGTACAAAGATAACATATGATATAAAGCCATACCCTCACCCGTGTCTAAACAAAGTGGTCATTTTCACACCATTGCTGTTACATAATGCAACCGAAAAAAAGTCTAGCTAGTAAGAATAAAAAAGTTTACCATTGTTATGATTGATATTTATAGTTAGCTAAATGACTATGCATCAACATTGTTGACTTTTTGTCCTACCAAATTGCATGAGAGTAGGAGTTTGTGATTCAGACAAATAAAATATAACACTCAGGTTTTGAACTTTGAAGCTGCATGTTCAAAGTTTCAAGATGTAAAATGCATGATTCAAGAGTCTCACTGTTGGAGAGTTAATATGGTTCTTAATAGAGCTCATATGTTCTGTTTCTTATTTTTTCAATTATTCTTATTTTGATAGCTACTAATCCTTCCATTTGATAGGAGTAAATTCTAATTCAACTTGTTGTCTAATGTTATTGCTTGTAAACAACTATGTAACTTCAAGTGCATCCACTGCTCAATAAGTTCTTATCTTTTTCCAACAAATTCATAATTTCATTATATGTACCTTGTCACATATACGGGGCAGAGTATAAGACTGATTAGTTTTTGTGGAATAGAAATTCATCCTTGCAAGTAGACGATACCAAAGGCAGGATTTGGAGGTAAGTAAGGACATTATTTGTTTGTCTTATATAGTTATCTAATATTATATGACATGATTTTATAATAATTGGTACTTGAAATATTGAAGAAAGCTTTAAATTGGCCATTGTGAGTTTACAGAAATTGCTTTTAAGCATTTCTCCTCCCTACACACACAAAGCCTACAACCACCTAAATCCATATTGATATTTTCCCAAGCCCAATTTTGTTGTAAGTGAGTGAAAAAAATTATACCGTCCCTTATTGTGGCAGTACTTTTCTTTTTTTTGAACAACAATTTTTTATTTATGAATAGCCTTTTGTTGAGTACAAGTAGTACCCATGCGAGGCCCATATATACACAAGTTTGGGCTGTCTAGCCAGCCCCAATATAACACAATGTAAGTGGCGTGCATAATTAATAATGTGTGTCCTCTAGTGCATCTAGTCGTTAAGCCACTGTAGACATGCCTTTGCAATTGTTCATGCGGAAGACTATCCTCTACCCACCCCCCTCACGCACAACACCTGTCCCGGACTCATGCATTTCAAAGTCACAAGAGTTGTATTGTCACCAACTATTTCATTTCTAATTATTGTCCCGGGCACACATACCACACCACTACCCTGCTAGCAAGTTGCTTCTTGCTAACTATGTAGCTAATCTAACTAAGCTTACTTTTCGTCCACCTAACCAACATATCACATAATCCCACTTCCTTGGATCACCCACCGTATACACAGTTTCCTGATCCCACTTCCTTTTTTTATAATTTTGAATTAAAGTTTTTATTTATTAATTTTAAATTGTTATCTTTAAAGAAGTTATTTGTAAAATTATAATAAATAATAAATTTATAAAGTATGTACTATCCTTGGAGTAATTATAGTCAAATTTTGTAAGATGAAAGGAGTTTAAAAGTAATCATTTGAACATAGGCATCATTCAATTTTTGTTTTAAGCACTTTATAATTTTCTTTTTTATATTAGGTGATATCCACCCATTAAAGCTGGACCCAAATTATTAGGACCTGTGATTAGACAATTGTCTCAATACTTATAATTAGGCACCTTTGTTCTTTTGGCATATCATCTGTGTACCATTTCAAATTATTTAGCATGGTAACTTTTAATTTGATTATGATAAATATATAATTGTTTATCCATAATGTAACAATGCATCTAGGTGAGTGTATATGGTAGGATGAAAAATAAAAATAAAGAAATTAAGACTAAAAATATTAAATTTTAACAATATATGTTTAAGATGAGTGAAGTGAATGATGGAGATAAAAAAAAATTATAAAAGGTAATGTAAGAATTGTTGTATATGTATTATTACACATATGAATTTTCTTTACTTAGGAACTGTGATCCTTCTTTTATATGCCTTCACTGTATGAATTCTTTACTTAGAGGGAAAAAGCTCGATAATTGTTGTTTCCTTCACTAATATATTTATATTTGGCCACATGTTTGTGTTAGGAAATATTATCTTTGGCAGGCTTAAAGTCCAAATCTGTTTCTTCGTAGGTATCTCTTTGTTAAATTTATTCATAATTTCTTATGCACTTGGTTGCCCTTAGAATTTAATTCTCCTTGCTTTTTGTGAATTGGTTAATTTTATTCTCACCAACTAATTGTTATCATTAAGATCATAGAACAATATTCAAATTGACACATCTTTCATGATGATCTTTGACCTAAAATTTATAATATATTATAGTATAGTATATTTTGTCCACCACTTTAGTGTATAAGACAATTTTTATGATAACATTTTTATTTTTTATGTATTAGTTTAAAAGTGATGGACAAAGAGTGGACTAAACTTCCAAGGTTTAGTCTTGAGTATATCAATGGTGTAGAGTCATTTTTAGATTTCGCCTACACTAAAGGAAGACCTCAAGGAGATGAGATTTTATGTCTTTGTGCTAAGTGTAGAAATCGTTTATGGGCAAGGAGACACGTGGTTTATGATCACCTAATAGCAAAAGGTTTTCTGAAAGGCTATGATATTTGGGTAAACCATGGGGAGCAAATAGCATCGTGAATGGAAATCGACAATGTCATGGAAGATTAAGAGGACTCACATGATGACATTGGTGGCTTATTGTATGACACATTTAGAAACACAATAGAAGTAGATGGAGTTAGTGAAGGGCCTAATGAGGATGCTAGAAAGTTTTTCAATTTGGTTAATGAGGTGAAATAGGAACTGTACCCAGGATGCAAAAACTTATCTACTTTATCGTTTATAATTCGATTGTACTTGTTGAAGTGCCTTCGTGGGTGGAGCAATGCATCATTCACTGCTCTCTTGGAATTATTGAAAGAAGCCATGCCAGATTTAAACATTCCAGAATCTTTTAACAAAACAAAGTCCATGATTAGGGATTTGGGTCTTGATTATAAAAAGATCCATGCATGTCCGAAGGACTACATGTTATATTGGAAAGAGCATGAGAATGATGATATTTGTGATGTTTGTAAAACTTCTCGATGGAAGGAATTCACTTAAGTAGAAGGTCAGACTGTGCAACCAAAAAATAATCATAAAGTTCCAGCAAAGATTTTGAGATACTTTCCATTGATTCCTAGACTTCAAAGGTTATTTATGTGTTCAAGGACAACTGAGTCAATGAGGTGGCATGAAGATGAACGGATAAAGGATGGGAAACTGAGGCATCCTGCTGATGGCCAAGCATGGAAGGACTTTGATAGGCTTCATCCTAATTTTGCTTTTGAGTCCCGTAATTTTGCTTTTGATATCCTGCTGATGGCCAAGCATGGATGGTGGTATATAACTATCCACCTTGGTTGTTCATGAAATCTGAATACATGATGTTGTCATTACTAATTCCTGGACCAAAATCACCAGGATATCGATGTGTATCTTAAGCCGCTGATTGAGGAGCTTAAGGAATTATGGGATGTAGGAGTAGAGACATATGATGCCTCAAGAAATCAAACATTTCAAATGCATGCAGCCCTTTTGTGGACCATTAGTGACTACCCTGGGTACGCTATGCTGTCAGGTTGGAGCACCAAAGGGAAGTTGGCATGTGCATGTTGTTGTTACAACACCAATTCATTGTATTTGTATAACAATTTCAAGTTGTTTTATATGGATCATCGTGTCTTTTTGCCATTGAATCATGCTTGGAGAGCTAATAGGAAGTCTTTTAATGGAAAAAAGAACTTAGGTCAGCACCACCTATGTTAAAAGGGATAGAAATCCTAGAAAGCTTAAAGACTTTCACTAATGAATTTGGGAAGGAGAAAAAGAAGAAAATTATTGGACCCTGGAAGAAGAGGTCAATTTTTTTTTAGTTGAGTTATTGGGCTCAAAATACATTACGTCATAATTTTGACGTAATGCACATTGAAAAGAACATATGTGATAGCATTATTGGGACTCTTTTGGACATCTCAGGCAAGACAAAAGATCACATTAATGCTCATTATGATTTGTAAGAAATGGGAATTAGAAAAAACGTTCATCCATTGGAGATTGGTGGAGGTCATGCAAAGTTTGCAAAAGCATGTTTCTCAATGACTTCGAAAGAAAAGTCTATTTTCTGTGGTATCTTGAAGGATGCCAAATTGCCAGATGGGAGTGCATCAAATATTTCAAAGTGTGTGCATGTTGATGATAAGAAAGTATCTGGTTACAAGAGTCATGATGCACATTTCATGTTACACTACCTATTGCAAATAGCAATAAGAAGCACAATGCCTAATGCAGTGGCTGACCCTCTTATTCATCTTGGATCCTTTTTTCGCTTTCTGTGTCAAAAAGTAATCCAAGTGGAAGATTTGGATTTCTTAGAAGCAGAAATTGTTGACATTCTTTGTCGATTGGAGATGATTTTTCCACCTAGTTTTTTTGACATAATGGTTCACTTGCCTCTCCACCTAGCAAATGAAGTCAGATTAGGTGGTCCCATTCAATTCAGGTGGATGTATCCGACAGAAAGATACTTATGTAAACTTAAGTCTTATGTTCGTAATAAAGCTCATCCAGAACGTTCTATTGCTAAGGGGTATTTGGCTGAAGAAGCTCTAACTTTTTGCTCAAGATATTTGGACAAAAGTGTAGAGACAAAGCTGAATAGAAAGGATCAAAATGATGATAACAGTGATTCCTGTGGAGTAGATTCAGCTAATTACCTTCCAAGAATGGGTCATCCTTTAGGGAGGAAGAGAAACGGTGAACCTTGTTCTCTAGATTTAAAAGTTAAAAACCAAGCGCATCGATACATCTTATTCAATTGCGATGATGTTAATCAATACATCAGGTACCATAACAACTTCTTGTTCTTCTACTAATATGATTTTGGAGGTATACTAACATAACATTGTTGTCTTTTGTAGAGAGCATGATGATATTGTTAATAATAACACCAAACAAAGAAAGTGGTCCAAAGCTAAAATCTAGAGTCAAGATTTTAATGAATGGTTTAAAGCTCGTGCCTTGAAAGATGATGTATCATTTCCACTTAAACAACTCTCCAGAGGTCCGAATACTATTGCAAAGAGGTTTACTGGTTACCTCATTAATGGATATAGATTCCATACTACAAGACGAGATGCAAGACGCAAAAGTCAGAATTCTGGTGTCACTTTGGTTTCGTTGACTTCAAGTTTTGCAAGCTCTAAGGATGAAAATCCTTTGATAGAACCGGTCACTTATTATGGAGCAATCAATGAAATAATTGAGTTAGACTATTATGGTCACTTCAAGTTTGTATTGTTTAAATGTGATTGGTTTGAGGTTGAAGAAGATAAATATGGGCTAACTTGTGTGCGTTTTAACAAAAAGTGTTATCAAGATGATCCTTTTGTGCTAGCTTCTTAGGTCCACCAATGTTTTTATGTCCAAGATCCTTTTAACGCAAATAGGCGTTATGTTATGAAGACAATTCCAAGAGATTTGTTTAACATGGGTGACCAGTCAGATTTGGAAGCACAAGAAGCTTATCGGAGTGAGCCGTTGGAGGATACTACAAATCTAGATGCACCAAACAATGATGAGCTTAATTGGGTTAGAGAAGACTTACCTGCAACAATAGCTGAGAAACCTAAATCAAATACTAAACAGAAAAATGTATCTGAAGAAGATTTGGATTTTGAAGAAGATTTTGATTTTGATGACACTTTATTTGACTACATGGAATAGTGTACTAACCTTTAATTTTTCCATTTTATAGAATTTTATAGTTTCATCCTTTTTCTTTTCGCTTTGTTGGATTTATTTTTGTATTACTTGTACATTCCTCAATTTTCATTGCACGACATAGTAATGAATGATTTGTTTGAAATTGTTTTATGATATCTAAATTTCTATATTAATTTGAGCATATTATATACTTACTTTAATCATCAACTACTGTTTATATCTTGTGTTATTCTTATCTTTTATTGTAACACTACATTCTTACATTACATACCATTGTTTTTTTTTTGGCTTAAAGGCAATATACCTCTTGGAAGAGTTACCGAAGGCTCTTTGAAATTTTGAGGCGTGGTGATAGACAATTGAAGGTGAGAAAATCTTAGTTAAGGATTCCTTGTCAAGACTTTTTATTTCATTTAGAACTCCATTTGCTTTTTTTTAATCATCCAGTATGTTGTTAATTGGTGTAGCTTATTTTTGTCTTTCGGCTAAACAATGTAGCTTCCCAATACCTGTCCTTACTCAATCTACACTACTTGGTTTTTGTATAAAACTTGCAAAACCCAAACTAGACCCATATTATATAAAAACTGTCTAGGAATAAGATACATGTCACCATTTTAACCCAGCTTTTTTCACTTTTTACTTTCTCTCTCTATCTTTGTAATTCATTTTTTTATTATTAAAATATTTTGTTGATTCGTTCGCTGATTGTGCAAAGCGCAGATTCAGTTTTCTAGTGATCTTTTATTTTGTTGGTTGCCTGCACTTTGTGTTCTGTTATATTATGCAGCCAATTTACTCTATGTATTGTTTTGTGTTCCTCCCCCCTCTTGTGTCTTTGCATTGTGATAGCCAACTCCACTTGTCAAGAAGGAAGAAGAGAATGTTTGGTGGGTGTTTTCAGTGATTTCCATCATGCTAGCTAATGTCTTATATTGTTTTGAGTATTATATGGTATTAGAACTTCCCTTGAGGGAATCTTAGTGTACAAGTATTTTCTACTATCAAAAGCAATTAATAAAATGTGGTCAAAATTGTTCAGTGGTAATCAATATGAAGAAAAAGTACAATGAGTATGTCACTTCAAAAGAAAGGATATTGCATCATGATCCATGGTTTAGACTACTTCCTAACTTCAACTAAGTGAACCACTAGACTCATTATATGATCAAATCAATGTGTCTTTTTCCTTAATTTTTCTCACAAATGAGCAGTTTTTAGTTGAGACACCAAGGAAAGTGCATAAAAGCATTGCTATTTTGTCTAATTTTCTAAATTGGCTGCCACTAGACTTTTCTTATTATGCCTGCATAACTAAATCCGAGTTTGTATGTTTCAGTTTATATTTGCATAAACTTGCTTGAAACACTGATACACATGGAAATGAATGTTGAATGTCTATAAACAATTTTATTTTGACTATGATAATAAATTGACTTTATTTTTTTCTTGTTAGAAAATTAAAAAGATGACAACTCAAGGCAAGGCTAAATCTGTACATCCGATTTTCAACTTTTACAAGCAAGATCAAGTGCTGAATTGGCAAAAAAATTTAAAATCAAGCAAGAGAAGATAATAGAGAATCTTAGAGAAGCTACTGCACATGTGAATGAAGTTAAAGGGCACAGTAACAAGCAAAATAAGCCTGCATTTATGGTATCACCCCAAGCTCAATTCAAGTTATCTAAGTTTGCATTAAGAAGCCAAGGATCTATACAAATTCAAGATCCAAAGAGGCAGCCCATGAAAAAGGCAATGGCTCAAGATGATGTAATGTCAAGGGCAAAGCAACACTCAATGCCAAAAGTAGTGACTCAAGATGATGTGATGAGGGTAAATAAGTTGTCTATGAAATGGCAAAAATTGGCAATGAAAGTTCAAGACCCAATCAACAATTCATGAAAAGGACATCAGCTGAAATTCAGAGTTCAAAACCAAATCAGCACTCTATGAAAGGGACAATAATTGAAAATGATGGTACAAGGGCAAAGCAACAACCTATCAAAAGGTCAGCAGCTGAAAAAGACTGTTCAAGTGCAAATCAACATCCTGTGAAAGTGGTAGCCGCTGAAAATGACAATTTAAAAGCAAAGCAACAACCAAAGAGAAAGGCAGTAGATGAAAATGATAGTTCAGGGACGAAGCAACAACCTGTGAAAGGGTTAATGACTAAAAATGATACTTCAAGAGCAAATGAGCAACCCATAAAAAGGGTAGTGGCTAAAAATGAAGATACAAGTGCTAGGAAGAAGACAAAAGTAGTTTCAATGTGTCCACCAATGTTAATTGATGAGTTTATTGAAAACCATGGTGATGTTGATGAAGAAGAAGATCTGGGAGATGAAATTCACATGGAACCAGAAGAAAATGCACACTAAGAGGATGAAGATCTAAATGTCATATATGAAGGAGATGCACACCTACAGGAAGATGACATTATGAATGGTAAAGTAATTGATTTTTAATCTCAAGAAATATGATTTTAAGTATTAATTTGTTCTTCATCTTATTTAAGTTTCATGTTATAATAGATACAAGTAAGAAAAGAACACAGGGACCAACACAGTGCTTAAGAATTCATTCAAGACCTGCTCAACATCGTGAAGTAGTTGTCTTAGACAATGATGGGGAGCCAATTGGACCCAACAATAAAACTGTATATGATTTGAGTTATTTCCTTGGCACTATAGCAAGAAATGCTGACTTTTGTCCCTTGATTTATACAAACTTTAAAGTTTTGATGAAAGATCACAGGAAGAGTATATGGGATTCTGTGAATGTATGACAAAAATAAATTCATATATATTTTATTGAATGTTTAGCAATTACTGCAAGTTGATGTAATACTTTCTTTTTGTATGAAAAGTACAATATTCCTGATGAAGGACAAAAAGTTGTGTTTACGCGCATAAATGATGCTTGGAGACGTTATAAGAGTTGCATCAAGAAGAAACATTTTGAGAAATACTCTACTTTGAAGGAAAGGTTAAAAAATCATCCCGAGACTATACCTGAAGCTCATTTTAAGCAGTTGATGACTTATTGGAGAAGTAGTATTATCCAAGTAAGATAATTGTATGATATATTATTTTTAAATTTAAATTTTATTATCTAACTTTATTTTTTTTCTCTATGATGTAGGATATTAGCAAGAAAAATGCTTTGAATAGGGCTAAACAAAAGTATTTGCATCGTACGGGACCTATAAATTTTGCAATAATTCGTGCTGAATTGGTAATGTATTTATATGTTTGTGTGTGTTATTTTATATATTTTAAACAAATCATTCTAATCAATATTAGTTAATATTTAATCTCATTAATTAAGTAGAGTCAAAAGAAGAAAAAGGGAGAGGAAGTTACTCAAGCTGAAATGTTCATTGAGACCCGCAAAGCCCGGCCGAAAGGAAAAGAAGTGGATGAAGAAACACAATTTTCTATTGTAAGATAGTTTATTGTTACTCATCAAGTATATTTGATATTGATTATATCTGACATTGATCTTTTCAATTAATTAGGAAAAGCTTCTAGATTCAATTCATCATTCCTCTGGTTCTACTGAACAAACATTTAAATTGTTACTTGGAAAAGAAAAACTAGGTAGAGTGCGTTGCTATGGAAAAACTATCACACCATCGCAATTGAAAAGAAAGGAAGAAATTCTTGCTCTTAAGAAGGAACACGCAAATGAGTTGGATAATTGCTAAAAGGTTTCAAGGATTGGAATCGCTTCTAAAAAGCTTTATGAAGCAAACCAATCCAAATTTGGATGATGAAGCTTTGGATATTTTGATAGAAAATGTCGTGGCCAATGAAAGCAGTGCAACAATGAGTTCCTCAATATCATCTAATGTTCCAGATTTTGAAAGGTATATATAATTTGGTTAAAGCTTAAACATGGGTTGAGGAACATCAAGTAATGTTCAAGCATTTAACTGCTTTGATATAATTTCAATTCCTCAACATCAACTAAAGTTCAAGTATTTAACTGCTTTGATAGTAGATGACTATATATAATTTGACTATTGTATTTTAATCTAGGTTGCATAAGTATTTGAGGTGTGGGTATTCTTGACTGAGAATTGAAAAATTAATTTGTTGAATTGATCTGACAATTTGAGTTGGACTGTAATGTTTTAATAAAGTATTGATTTGATGTGACTGAATGGAAGATGAGCATGCAAGTTTTACATGCTAGTTAAACATGGTACTAATTTCATAAAAAAAAGTTTTTTTCTTAAAAGATATCAAATATTAGATATGTGTGCATATCACTATGACACTTTCAATACTTGGATTGAAATATGAATTTTGTAACGAGAAATGTAAAATTATATTTCATGTTTTCATATTTGCAGGTTGGAGAGCAAGAAGCTCATGATTAAGATATAGAAGACTGAAGTTCATATGCGTGGAGGCTAGCTTAATTTCTTAGAGATGAGACTTTTGAGAGACTACTTTATTTCTTACAAATTTATTGAGTTGTAAATGTTGCATACTTTTGAGAAACTACTTTTAATACTTTAAGCTTTTATAAATGACAAAAAATGTTGCAAGTGTTTATGCATATTTTGTAGATAGTACATTTTCAATATATAAAGCACTTCCACCTTTTATTTAATAGTTTAATTATTTTATGAGTTAAATGTTTTTCTATATTGTTTAATTATTTATATACATAAATAATTAAGTATTGTCACTAATAAATGATAAATAATTACGTAATTATGGCTCAAATACCAATTTACTATATATATAAGAATAAATTGAATAAATGTTGCCTATAGTAAAGTGACAATTAAAAAACCATGGTTTAAATGTTTGAACAATTATACAATTATTGCCTACACTATTTGTCTACATTGAAAAATCTGTTGTCTAATATATATGTCCACACTTTTATAATTGTGACTTAACTATATAACACTTTGACTACACTTAGAAAACTATGGCCTAAATGTTTAGACCACAATTGTCTACATTAAAAAATACGCTGTCTAAAATATATGCCCATACTTCTAGAACCGTGGCTTAAACATATAACATGTATGATAATACTTAAAAAAACCATGGCCTTAAGGTTTAGACAATGGTTATAGAGCCATATTTTAAACTTTGTAGATGTAGCTTAAGTATTTGTCCACATTTAAAAAACCATGGTCTTAAAAGAATAACAACATCTAAAAAAGTGTGGCCTTTTTTATTATCTAAGGTCGCGGTTTTTTCTTCACCGTGGTCAAAAGTGAAAAAACTGTGGTCTAAAGCTTCCGGCCACGGCCACTTAGAGCACAACTGAAAAACCGTGGCTTAAACTTAAGACCACGGTTTTTTTACATCTAAGCACAGTTTTTTGTTGTGGTCTAAAGGCAAAAATGTTGTAGTGTAACTTGCACACCAAGTTAACTCTTATAAAATTTATCTGTAAATAACTTCTTTATAGAGGAAATTTTATTTGAGCTAGTAGAAAAGTTTTATTACTAGAAGTTTTATAAAATTAATTAGATGTTTGGAATTAAGTTTTAAAATTTTAAAAGCCATCTCTTTATGATTACACAGTGTAAAATTACACTGTGTAAACTAAACCGAGTAACTAAACTCTCTAACCTCAATTGCATGACAACTAACCTACATGCAAGCCACAAGGGCTTGACACCTAGCCTAAACTCAACACCTAACCACCCCAAAACCCACGGCCACACCCCTAAACTCACACACTCACTCACTAATCCTCCGAACAAGTAAAATTTACACACACAAAATTCTCTCTTCTCTCGCCTCTTTTCCTTCCTTGGCCGAGACACCAACAAGAGAAGGCGAAGCCATTTTTGGAGCTTGAAGCTTTCCAAGCAAGCCATTGACAGCCCTCATCCTCTCCACCTAGTCTCCCCTTCATCTCTTCTTCCTTTCTCTCGGTTGGAACCAAGAACCAAGGTAAGGGAACTCTCTTGTGGACTCTTTGTTTTCTTTTCTTGTTGAGAATATGGTTAAGGGCTGGGGGCCTTAACCATAGCATACATGCATGCCTCCATTGCTGAGAATTGAGATGTGTTTAAATTGTTTGTTGAGTTGAAAGTGCATGGGTGGTGTTGAATTCTCTTTGGCAGTAGTTGTGAGCCTTTGCATGTAAGGAGTAAGTTCATTTTCATCTTGTAATTGTAATGAAAATGGCTCTGGAAACAAGTGAGATCATGTACCTTTTTCTCAAAAATGGTTTTGATCAAGTTTTCTTTGAAAATTGTTTACTAAAAATTCGTTGGCAGTGGCTGTCCTTTCGTTTAGCATGGAACAGCCCTCACTGTTTTGCCATTTTTGAAAGATCTAATCGTTGGTTTTTCGTCAAATTTGTTTTGAATGAAAAAAGACATAAAATTAAACAACTTTTATGTTTACATATTTGAAAAATAATTTCATCTTAGGGTTAATCTATGGTTCGAAAGTGGACTGTCCTGTTTAGGGTTTTCACTGGAACAGGGCTCGGTTTTTGTTAAAATTATCCCTGTGTACTTAATGTTTTGGAAATTTAATTAAACCTTTAAAAACTAGACAAAATAATATTTTTAACCATGTGTATTAAAAAAAATTCCAAGCATAATTTATAAATTATTTTTTTTCAAAAGAAACAAACCAATGGTTTAGGACCCTGTTTTGATGTCAAAATTGTAAGCTGTTAGTAATATTTTTACTGGGAACAATAAAAAATGAATTTGGATAGATCAAGGGGTTAGCTTTAAACTGTAAAAAGTTTCAGTTAATTTAGTTTTGGTAAGTGGGATAAATTTACATTTCTTTGAGCTATGTTCAGTGGGCACTAAAAATCTAGAGTTGCTGATTTAGAAAAAAATTTATAAAATTTTCTAGATGTTGAATTTATAAGTGAGCCACCTTTCTATAAACTAGATTTCAAGAGCTTCGATTTGATACAAAAATCTGTAAATTCCAAGGTCATTTGCTTGTTTCAGTGAGAGCTCACATTCAGTACCGTCAATGAAAATTTGACTCAATAGTCAAATGTGATTATTAATACGTGAACTTTTGTCATTTTACCTTTAACTAATATTTTGATTCTGTGAGATAATGGATATAATATAACCATTATTTTGATTGATTCATTTAAGTCTCAGGGAGGAAAACCTTGAGCATTTGATATTGAAAGTGTGGTTTTCTCTGTTTTGGTGATACAGTCTCTCGACCGTAGTTTGAATCTGGTGGTAAAATTGTTTGTTGGTTTGATGTGTCTACAAGACTCGATGCGAGTACTTGTAGTAACTAGAATTGATTTCTAGTGTCAATAGCAAAATTGCTATTCAAAGATAAATATAACTTGTATAGTGAGCACATTTAAATGATCTAAGAGATTTTTTTATTTATTTTATTTTCATTTAGTTTATTAAATATAAATTAATAAATGAATTCTTTCTTTTATGCATTGGACATAGAAAAGGATTTAGGACCTTTGCGTGGAGGAATAATGGTGAGTATAAATTTTTTTTTTTTTAATCATAAGACACTTGAGAGGGTAAGGAATATATAAAACATAATAAAATATATGACACACTGTGACTTATGTGAGTTGAGAGACGTACTATGAAGATACGAGAGTACATCAGATCTCTGGAACTTCAAGAATGTAAGAAAGTCGCGTGGGATATTTCATCTGCGAGTTATCTATGAACCAAGGTCGGATTGTGAATGACGCATCACCTGGGGTGATGAGATCATTACGATGTAGCACCAAAGGCAAAGTCCTTATTTATATATGCATATGTGAGCGTAGAGGTGGTACCTTTATCTCGGCGTCAATTCGTCCGCAGCTGTACCATGTGCAGCGGGAAACCCACAAGCGACGAAGAAACAAAATAAACTTGGTGAGGAGAGTGTTGAGGAGTCAGTCCTCAGAGCATTAGATGACCACAATTGGTACCTGGGAGATGATCGTAAGGAGGCAGTCGTTGGGGGATATATGGCACCGAGTTGTGATGCTAGTCACATAGTTGACTTGGCAATCCCGACAGAAATTATGAGTCATCATCGATTGGTGAGAGCCCTGCCTTTGTACCGTGGAGAATGGGTGTACTCCCAATATGTCATCTAGCTTAAATTTATGTAAGACCACTGAGTTCTGAGAGTTCCAGTGGCAGCTGGCCAGTGAAAAATGAGTCAATGGTTCTGGTAATGAAAACGATTAGGTGTCGAGAGTGATCGATAGATAACCACATTGAAGTGGTTGATCGTAGATGTTTGTGACTTCTAAAGTCATTTTGTGTGTACTGCTTGACGAAGCAGAGAGTTACCTCTTATTTTCTTCTTTTTAGGATCAGATGGCGGTCCCGGACCCTCATCATTTCTGGGAAGTTGAGCGCATCTACGGGAGGTGGGAGCCCGATTTGGTTAGCCATGTAGATCATTTTATAGGCTACATCCGTTTGGTTCACACACCGGAGTACGAGCCTGGAGTTTATCCTATTATAGACGAGTATTTAGCGTGGTGGACACAACCTACACCACCCTATTACCAGCAAGTCGAACCTGTGGAGGTCATCTACGTCTCTTCAGCCGCTACGTCATCTAGAGGGCCAGGACCACACTCGACTGACTCAGAGCGCACCCCCACTGCATCTTATTCCTTAGAGTTGGAGTTACAGCTGGGGGAGCACAGTGACCTTGAGCCTTGGGAGATGGCTCCTGCAGAGGTGGAAATACCTGTGGACATGGATGAGATTCCTACTGAGGGGAATCAGGTGATGCCAATAGCAGCCGCAGCAACAACAGAGTTGGTCGTGGAGGCTCCAGCCAGTGGACCAGGTTGGTTGGTGGAGTCTGACATAGAGGAGGATCCGGAGGAGGATCCTGAGGAGGACTCAGAGAGAGAGTCTCTTGGGGATTCATTTAAGGTTTCTTCTCGCGAGTCTCACTGTTAGGACCACATCGACTAGCGACCCACCTAAGCTTTTGGGTTGAGTCTTCACAGGGTAGGAGTAGACGATGACTGCTCTGGGAGCTAGGATCTTATTTTGCTTTATCATGTATTTGGTCGGGTAGATCTAAGCATCTCAGATATTTTGTTGTACATATTCAGTCATCATGTGGACCGTGTTTTATGTTTCTGTACTTATGCTCCAGGAGTATGTTATGTCTTTTGGTTACATATATGTATATACATGTTTACATTTCTAGTGCTAAGCATCTTCCATTGTTTTATTTCCGCATATACAAAAATTTAATTCGATCTTTAACGATTGAAACTACGCTTGACCTTTTTGTTGAATTAAATAACGTGTTATAATTGCCACAGAAAATTATAACTGTCGCAATTAAAATTGAATTAAAAACTTTTAAAATTTTCACTAAATTCTGATTATGTTTCTTTCACCTTTCACCTGTTTTCTTAAGTAAATTAACTAAGGCATTTTATAAAATAAATAATTGAATCAAAAATCGCATATTCATCATTATAGAACTTAGGGTGTTACAACGAACCTCAAAATTGAAAAGTGTTCCGAGCATTATGGTTTTTTATGCATAAGAATGCACCAGGGATCACGGGGCACAAAAATCCAAAAGTCTTATTTTCGCACGAAAATTTCACAATGGGCTGAAAATGCACCACGGGGACCAAAATTGGACCACGAGGCACATCGGACCTCAAAAACAAAAAGTGCTCTGAGCATTCAGGTTTTTTTTGCATAAGAATGCACCAGGGATCACAGGCCACAAAAACCCAAAAGTCTTATTTTTGCACGAAAATTGCACAATGGCCGAAAAGGCACCACGGGCACCAAAATTGGACCACAGGGCACCTCGGACCTCAAAACTTAAAAGTTCTCCAAGCATTATAGTTTTTTATGCTTAAGAATGCACCAGGGATCACGCGGCACCGAAACCCAAAAGTCTTTTTTTCGCATCAAAATTGCACAAATGGCCAAAAATGCCCCATCGGCACCAACATTGGACCACGGGGCACCACGGACCTCAAAACTGAAGAGTTCTGAGCATGATGGTTTCTTATGCATAAGAATGCACTAGGGATAATGGGGCACGAAAACCCAAAAGTCCTATTTTTGCACCAAAATTGCACAATGGGCTGAAAATGCACCACGGGCACGAAAATCGGACCACGGTGCACCTCGGACCTCAAAACCGAAAAGTGCTTCAAGCATTATGGTTTTTTATGCATAAAAATGCACCAGGAATCACCGGGCACCAAAATCCAAAAGTCTTGTATTCGCACCAAAATTGCATAAATGGCCGAAAATGCACCCGGCACTAAAATTGGACCACGGCGCACTACAGACCTCAAAAATGAAAAGTGTTCAAAGCATTATTGTTTTTTATGCATAAGAATGCACCAGGGATCAAGGGGCACCAAAACCCAAAGGTCTTATTTTCGCACGAAAATTGCAAAATGGACCAAAAATGCACCACAGGCACCAAAATTGGACCACGGGGCACCACGAACCTCAAAACTGAAAAGTGCTCCGAGAATTATGATTTTTTAAGCATAAGAATACCAGGGATCAAGGGGCACAAAAACCCAAAAGTCTTATTTTCGCACGAAAATTGCACAATTGGCCAAAAATGCAACACAGGCACCAAAATTAGACAACGGGGCACCTCAGACATCAAAACCGGAAAGTGCTCCGTGCATTAAGGTTTTTTATGCAAAAGAATGCACCAAGTATCAGGGGCACCAAAACCCAAAAGTCTTATTGATGCACGAAATTTGCACAATGGGCCGAAAATGCACCACCGGCACCAGATTGGACCATGGGGCACCTTGGACCTCAATACTTAAAAGTGCCCCGAGCATTATGGTTTTTTATGCATAAGAATGAACTAGGGATAATGGGGCACCAAAACCCAGTAGTCTTATTTTCGCACGAAAATTGCATAATGGGCCGAAAATGCATCACGAGCACAAAAATTGGACCACGGGGCACCTCGAACTTCAAAACCTAAAAGTTTTTTGAGCATTATGGTTTTTTATGTATAAGAATGCGCCAGGGATCACGGGGCACCAAAACCCAGTAGTCTTATTTTCGCATGAAAATTGCACAATGGGTCGAAAATGCACCACGGGCACCCAAATTGGACCACGGGGAACCTCAGACCTCAAAACTGAAAAGTGTTCCAAGTATTATGGTTTTTTATGCATAAGAATGCACCAGGGATCACGGGGCACCAAAACCCAAACGTCTTATTTTCGCACGAAAATTGCACAATGGGCCGAAAATGCACCACGGGCACCAAAATTGGACCATGGGGCACCTCGGACTTCAAAACTTAAAAGTTCTCTGAGCATTATGGTTTTTTATGCATAAGAATGCACCAAGGATCACGGGGCACCAAAACCCAGTAGTCTTATTTTCGCACGAAAATTGCACAAATGGCCGAAAATGCACCATTGGCACCAAAATTGGACCACGGGGCACCTCGGACCTCAAAACTGAAAAGTGTTCCAAGCACTATGGTTTTTTATGCATAAGAATGCACCAGGGATCACGGGGTACAAAAACCCAGTAGTCTTATTTTCGCACGAAAATTGCATAATGGGTCGAAAATGCACCACGGGCACCAAAATTGGACCACGGGGCACCTCGGACTTCAAAACTCAAAAATTCTCTGAGCAATATGGTTTTTTATACATAATAATGCACCAGGGATGTTGGGGAACCAAAACCCAATAGTCTTATTTTCGCATGAAAATTACACAATGGGCCAAAAATGCACCATGGGCACCAAAATTGGACCACGGGGCACCTCGAACTTCAATACTTAAAAGTGCTTCAAGTATTACGGTTTTTTATCCATAAGAATGCACCACGGATCACGGGACACCAAAACCGAAAAGTCTTATTTTTGCACGAAAATTGCACAAATGGCCGGAAATGCACCACTGGCACCAAAATTGGACCAGGATGCACCACGAAACTCAAAATTGAAAAGTGCTCCAAGCATTATAGTTTTTTATGCATAAGAATGCACCAAGGATCATGGGGCACAAAAACCCAAAAGTCTTATTATCCCACGAAGATTTCACAAATGGCAAAAAATGCACTACCGACACCAAAATTGGACCACGGGGCACCACGGACCTCAAAACTGAAAAGTGCTCTGAGCATTATGGTTTCTTATGCATAAGAATGCACCAAGGATAATGGGGTACCAAAACCCAAACGTCTTAATTTCGTACGAAAATTGCAGAAATGGCTGAAAATGCACCACCGGCACCAAAATTGGAACACTGGGCACCACGGACCTCAAAACTGAAAACTGTTGCAAGCATTATGGTTTTTTATGCATAAGAATACACTAGGGATCACGGGGCACCAAAACCCAAAAGTCTTATTTTCGCACGAAAGTTGCATAAAGGGCCGAAAATGCACCACGGGCACCAAAATTGGACCACGGGGCACCTCGGACCTCAAAACTGAAAACTGCTATGAGCATTATGGTTTTTTATGCATAAGAATGCCCCAGGGATCACGGGGTACCAAAACCCAAATGTCTTATTTTCGCACGAAAATTGCACAATGGGTCGAAAATGCACCACGGGCGCCAAAGTTGGACCACGGGGCACCACAGACCTCAAAACTAAAATGTGTTCCAAGAATTAGGGGTTTTTGTGCATAAGAATGCACCAGGGATCACGGGGCACTAAAACCTAAAAGTGTTACTTACGCACGAAAATTGTACAATGGGCCGAAAATGCACCACAGGAACCAAAATTGGACCACAAAGCAACTCGAACCTGAAAACTTAAATGTTTTCCTAGCATTATGGTTTTCTATGGATAAGAATGCACCAGGAATCACAAGGCACCAAAACCCAAAAGTGTTATTTTTGCACGAAAATTGCACAAATGGCGGAAAATGCACCACGGGCACCAAAGTTGGACCACAGGGCACCACGGACCTCAAAACTAAAAAGTGTTCCAAGCATTATGGTTTTTTATCCATAAGAATGCATCAGGGATCACGTGGCACCAAAACCCAAAAGTCTTATTTTCGCATGAAAATTGCACAATGGGCCGAAAATGCACCACGGGCACCAAAATTGGACCACGGGGCACCTCGGACCTCAAAACTGAAAACTGCTATGAGCATTATGGTTTTTTATGCATAAGAATGCCCCAGGGATCACGGGGTACCAAAACCCAAATGTCTTATTTTCGCACGAAAATTGCACAATGGGTAGAAAATGCACCACGGGCACCAAAGTTGGACCACGGGGCACCACAGACCTCAAAACTAAAATGTGTTCCAAGAATTAGGGTTTTTTGTGCATAAGAATGCACCAGGGATCACGGGGCACTAAAACCTAAAAGTCTTACTTACGCACGAAAATTGTACAATGGGCCGAAAATGCACCACAGGAACCAAAATTGGACCACAAAGCAACTCGACCCTGAAAACTTAAATGTTTTCCTAGCATTATGGTTTTCTATGGATAAGAATGCACCAGGAATCACAAGGCACAAAAACCCAAAAGTGTTATTTTTGCACGAAAATTGCATAAATGGCGGAAAATGCACCACCGGCACCAAAGTTGGACCACGGGGCACCACGGACCTCAAAACTAAAAAGTGTTCCAAGCATTATGGTTTTTTATCCATAAGAAGGCATCAGGGATCACGTGGCACCAAAACCCAAAAGTCATATTTTCGCATGAAAATTGCACAATAGGCCGCAATTGCACCACTAGCACCAAAATTGGACCACAGGATACCTCGGACCTCAAAACTGAAAAGTTCTATGAGCATTATGGTTTTTTATGCATAAGAATGCACCAGGGTTCACAGGGCACCAAAACCAAAACGTCATATTTTTGCACGAAAATTGCACAAATTGCCGAAAATGCACCACCGGCACCACGGACCTCAAAACTGACAAGAGCTCTGAGCATTATGATTTTCTATGCATAAGAATGCACCAAGGATCATGGGGCACCAAAACCCAAAAGTCTTATTGTCGCACGAAAATTGCATAATGGGCCGAAAATGCATCACGATCAACAAAATTGGTCCACGGGGCACCTCGGGCCTCAAAACCTAAAAGTGCTCCGACATTAGTTTTTTTTATGCATAAGAATGCACCAGGGATCACGGGGAACCAAAACCCAAAAGTCTTATTTTCGCACGAAAATTGCACAACCAGCCGAAAGTGCACCACCGGCACCAACATTGGACCACGGGGCCCCTCGACCCTCAAAATTGAAAAGTGGTATGATCATTATGCTTTTTTGTGCATAAGAATGCACCAGGGATCACATGGCACCAAAACCCAAAAGTCTTATTTTCGCACGAAAATTGCACAAATGGCCGAAAATGCACCACCGGCACCAAAATTGGACCACGGGGTACCACGGACCTCAAAACTGACAAGTGCTCCAAGCATTATGGTTTTTTATACATAAGAACGTCCCAGGGATCAAGGGGCACCAAAACCCAAAAGTCATATTTTCGCACGAAGTTTGAACGATGGGCCGAAAATGCACCACGGGCACCAAAATTGGACCACAGGGCACCTCGGACCTCAAAACTTAAAAGTGGTTCGATCATTATGGTTTTTATGCATAAGAATGCACCAGGGATCATGGGGCACCAAAACCAAAAGTCTTATTTTTGCACAAAAATTGCGCAATGGGCCGAAAATGCACCACGGGCACAAAAATTGGACCACGGGGCACCTCGGACCTCAAAACTAAAAAGTGTTCCAAGCTTTATGGTTTTTTATGCATAAGAATGCACCAGGGATCAAGGGCACGAAAACCCAAAAGCCTTATTTTTGCACAAAAATTGCACAATGGGCCGAAAATGCACCACGAGCACCAAAGTTGGACCACGGGGCACCTCAGACCTGAAATCTGAAAGTGCTTCGAGCATTATGGTTTTTTATGCATATGAATGCACAAAGGATCAAGGGGCACCAAAACCCAAAAGTCTTATTTTCGCACGAAAATTGCTCAATTGGCCGAAAATGCAGCACGAACACCAAAATTGGACCACGGGGTACCTCAGATCTCAATACTTAAAAGTGGTAAGAGCATTATGGTTTTTTACGCATAAGAATGCACTAGGGATCACGGGGCACCAAAACCCAAATGTCTTATTTTCACATGAAAATTGCACAAATGGTCGAAAATGCACCCACGACACTCTAATTGGACCACGAGGTACCATGAACCTCAAGAATGAAAACTGTTCCAAGAATTATGGTTTTTTATACATAAGAATGCACCAGGGATCACGGGGCACCAAAACCTAAAAGTCTTATTTTCGCACAAAAATTTCACAAATGGCCGAAAATGCACCACTGGCACCAAAATTTTACCACGTGGCACCACGGACCTCAAAATTGAAAAGTGCTCCAAGAATTATGGTTTTTTATGCATAAGAATGCACTAGGGAGTATGCGGCACCAAAGCCCAAAATTCTTATTTTCGCATGAAAATTGCACAATAGGCCGAAAATGCACCACGGGCACAAAAATTGGAGCACGGGCCACCTCGGACCTCTAAACTAAAAAGAGCTCTAAGAATTAAGGTTTTTTATGCATAAGAATGCACCATGGATCACAGGGCACCAAAATCCAAAAGTCTTATTTTTGCACAAAAATTGCGGAATGGGCCAAAAATGCACCACGAGCACCAAAATTGGTCCACGGGGCACGTTGGACCTCCAAACTGAAAAATGGTCTGAGCATTGTGGTTTTTTAGGCCTAAGAATGCACCAGGGTTCACAAGGCACCAAAACCCAAAAGTCTTATTTTCGCACGAAAATTGCACAAAGGGACGAAAATGCACCCCCGGCACCAAAATTGGACCATCAGGCACCACGAATCGCAAGACTGAAAATTGTTCCTAGCATTATGGTTTTTTATGCATAGGAATGCACCAACGATCATGGGGCGCCAAAACACAAAAGTCTTATTTTCGCACGAAAATTGCACAAATGGGCCGAAAATGCACCACGGGCACCAGAATATGGCCACGGGGCACCTCGGACTTCAAAACTCAAAAATGCTCCAAGCATTATGATTTTTTATGCAGAAGAATGCACCAAGGATCACAGGGCAGAAAAATCCAAAAGTCTTATTTTCGCACGACAATTGCACAAATGGCCGAAAATGCACCACCGGCACCAAAATTGGACCACAGGGCACCAAAAATGTAACACCCCAAAAATTACAACCCAATACATGAGTAACTTAATTAGAAATTAATGGAAATTTATTTGTTTGTTTTACATAAGAAAAAAAAATGTCTGTTGAGTAATTAAAATATAGTTAGTGATTAATTGAGTAAATAAGAAAAATGATGGAAAATAAACAACATGAGTAAGTCGTTATAATAGTCAAATAGGAAAAATTTATCAAATGATATATATATATATATATATATATATATATATATATATATAATGTTCTCTGTAATCAATTTCTATGTGATAATTTCTTGAAAACTAATTGCTTGTAATAAAAGTTTCTCTGTGAGTAACTCTTTGTAATTAATTCTCTAGAATTAATTCTCTGTAGTTACTTTTCTGTATGAATTGACTGTAAGTTTGTTTATAGAGTTTTATGTAATTATTAAATTTCATGTATGTGTATTTGGATTTAAAATCTTAACGTGTATGTAATTAAATTCCTAAGATTATTATTAGTAATTAAATTACCTACGATCAATTACTACCCTGAAAATTTCAACTTAGTTATATAAGTATATATGTATATATATTTATAAATATGTATATATTTATATATATATTTATAAATATGTATATATTTATATATATTTATAAATATGTATATATTTATATATTTCTCTGTAAGTAACTCTCTGGAATTAATTTCCTACAATTAATTCTCTTAGTTACTTTCTTGTGTTTTTGCCTGTAAGATGCCTGTAGAATTTTGTGTAATTAAATTTTCTGTGTTATTTTATTTCTTTTAGTCATGTGCAGCGTGATGCGTACTTAATATTCAAGTACTCAAAATTTGAATACGAGTGACTATCTAATATGTCTGCTAGTAATTAATTGAGCTGAAATTAATTACTAGTAGTGATTATTTATAATATCTATTGATGTGCACTAATTAATTTATTGTTTGCAAATTGGTTTTAATTATTTTAATTATATTAAATTATAGTAACTTGCACACCAAGTTAACTCTTATAAAATTTATCTATAAATAACTTCTTTACAGAGGAAATTTTAGTTGAGCTACTAGAAAAGTTTTATTACTAGAAGTTTTATAAAATTAATTAGATGTTTGGAATTAAGTTTTAAAATTTTAAAAGCCATCTCTTTACGATTACACAGTGTAAAATTACACTGTGTAAACTAAACTCTCTATCCTCAATTGCATGACAACTAACCTACATGCAAGCCACAAGGGCTTGACACCTAGCCTAAACTCAACACCTAACCACCCCAAAACCCACGGCCACACCCCTAAGCTCACACACTCACTCACTAATCCTCCTAACAAGCAAAATTTACACACACAAAATTCTCTCTTCTCTCACCTCTTTTCCTTTCTTGGCCGAGACACCAACAAAGAGAAGGGGAAGCCATTTTTGGAGCTTGAAGCTTTGCATGTAAGCCAATGACAGCCCTCATCCTCTCTACCTAGTCTCCCCTTTATCTCTTCTTCCTTTCTCTCGGCTGGAACCAAGAACCAAGGTGAGGGAACTCTCTTGTGGACTCTTTGTTCTCTTTTCTTGTTGAGAATATGGTTAAGGTCTGGGGGCCTTAACCATAGCATACATGCATGCCTCCATCGCTGAGAATTGAGATGTGTTTGAATTGTTTGTTGAGTTGAAAGTGGATGGGTGGTGTTGAATTCTCTTTGGCAGTAGTTGTGAGCCTTTGCATGTGAGGAGTAAGTTCATTTTCATCTTGTAATTGGAATGAAAATGGCTCTGGAAACAAGTGAGATCATGTACCTTTTTCTCAAAAATGGTTTTGATCAAGTTTTCTTTGAAAATTGTTAACTAAAAATTCGTTGGCAGTGGCTGTCCTTTCGTTTAGCATGGAATAGCCCTCACCGTTTTGCCATTTTTGAAAGATATAACCGTTGGTTTTTCCTCAAAATTTTTTTGAATGAAAATAGACATAAAATTCAACAACTTTTATGTTGACATCTTTGAAAAATAATTTCATCTTGGGGTTAATCTATGGCTCGAAAGTGGACTGTCCTGTTTTGGGGTTTCACTGGAACACGGCTCGGTTTTTGTTAAAATTCTCCCTGTGTACTTAATGTTTTTGAAAGTTAATTAAACCTTTAAAAACTAGACAAAATAATATTTTTAACCATGCATATTAAAAAAATTGCCAAGCATAATTTATAAATTATTTTTTTCAAAAGAAACAAACCAATGGTTTAGGACCCTGTTTTGATGTCAAAATTGTATGCTGTTAGTTATATTTTTACTGGGAACAATAGAAAATGAATTTGGAAGCAAGAAATACCTTTTTGGAAATATCAAGGGGTTAGGTTTAAACTGTAAAATTTTTCAGTTAATTTAGTTTTGGAAAGTGGGAGAAATTTACATTTCTTTAAGCTATGTTCAGTGGGCACTAAAAATCTAGAGTTGCTGACTTAGAAAATTTTTTATAAAATTTTCTAGATGTTGATTTTATAAGTGAGACACCTTTCTATAAACTAGATTTCAAGAGCTTCCATTTGATACAAAAATATTTAAATTCCGAGGTCATTTGCTTGTTTCAATGAGAGCTCACATTCAGTACCGCCAACGAAAATTTTACTCAATAGTCAAATGTGATTATTAATACGTGTACTTTTGTCATTTTACCATTAACTAATATTTTGATTCTGTGAGATAATGGATATAATATAACCATTATTTTGATTGATTCATTTAAGTCTCAGGGAGGAAAACCTTGAGCGTTTGATATTGAAAGTGTGATTTTCTCTGTTTTTGTGATACGGGTCTCTCGACCGTAGTTTGAATCTGGTGGTAAAATTGTTTGTTGGTGTGATGTGTCTACAAGACTCGACGCGAGTACTTGTAGTAACTAGAATTGATTTCTAGTGTCAATAGCAAAATTGCTATTCAAAGATAAATATAACTTGTATAGTGAGCACATTTAAATGATCTAAGAGATTTATTTATTTATTTATTTTCATTTAGTTTATTAAATATAAATTAATAAATGAACTCTTTCTTTTATGCATTGGACATAGAAAAGGATTTAGGACCTTTGCGTGGAGGAATAATGGTGAGTATAAATATTTTTTTTAAAAATCACAAGACACGTACTTGAGAGGGTAAGGAATATATAAAACGTAATAAAATATATGACACGCTGTGACTTATGTGAGTTGAGAGTCATACTATGAAGATACGAGAGTACGTCGGATCTCTAGAACTTCAAGAATGTAAGAAAGTCGCGTGGGATATTTAGGCTGCGTGTTATCTATGAACCAAGGTCGGATTGTGAATGACGCATCACCTGGGGTGATGAGATCGTTACGATGTAGTGATAAAGGAAAAGTCCTTATTTATATATGCGTATGTGAGCATAGAGGTGGTACCTTTAGCTCGGCGTCAATTCGTCCGCACCTGTACCATGTGCAGCGGGAAACCCACAGGTGACGAAGAAAGAAAATAAACTCGGTGAGGAGAGTGTTGAGGAGTCAGTCCTTAGATCATTAGATGACCACAGTTGGTACCTGGGAGATGATCGTAAGGAGGCAGTCGTTGGGGGATATATGGCGTCGAGTTGTGACGTTAGTCACATAGCCGACTTGGCAATCCCGACAGAAATTATGAGTCATCATCGATTGGTGAGAGCCTTGCCATTGTACCGTGGAGAATGGGTCTACTCCCAATATGTCATCTAGCTTAAATTTATGTAAGACCACTAAGTTCTGGGAGTTCCAGTGGCAGCTGGCTAGTGAAAAATGAGTCAATGGTTTTGTTAATGAAAACGATTAGGTGTCGAGAGTGATCGGTAGATAACCACATCAAAGTGGTTGATCGTAGATGTTTGTGACTTCTAAAGTCGTTTTGTGTGTACTGCTTGACGAAGCAGAGAGTTACCCTCTTGTTTTCTTTTATTTAGGATCAGATGGCAGTCCCGGACCCTCAACATTTCTGGGAAGTTGAGTGCATCTACGGGAGGTGGGAGCCCAATTTGGTTAGGCATGTAGATCATTTTACGGGCTACATCCGTTTGGTTCACACACCGGAGTACGAGCCCAGAGTTTATCCTATTATATACAAGTATTTAGCGTGGTGGACACAACCCACGCTGCCCTATTACCAACAAGTTGAACCTGTGGAGGTCATCTACGTCTCTTCAGTCGCTACGTCATCTAGAGGGCCAGGACCACACCCGACTGACTTAGAGCGCACCCCCACTGCATCTTATTCCTCACAGTTGGGGGAACACAGTGACCCTGAGCGTTGGGAGATGGCTCTTGCAGAGGTGGAAATACCTGTGGACATGGACAAGATTCCTACTAAGGGGAATCAGGTGATGCCAGTAGTAGCCACAACAGCAACAGAGTTGGTCATGGAGGCTCCAGCCGGTGGAGCAGGTTGGTTGGTGGAGTCTGACACAAAGGAGGATCCGGAGGAGGATCCTGAGGAGGACTCAGAGAGAGAGTCTCTTGGGGATTCATTTGAGGTTTCTTCTTGCGAGTCTCACTGTTAGGATGACATTGACTAGCAACCCACCTAGGCTTTTGGGTTGAGTCTTTCACAGGGTATGTGTAGACGATGACTTCTTTGGGAGCTAGGATCTTATTTTGCTTTACCATGTATTTGGTCGGGTAGATCTAAGCATCTCAGATATTTTGTTGTACATATTCAGTCATCATGTGGACCATGTAGTATCTTTCTGTACTTATGCTCCGAGAGTACGTTATGTCTTTTGGTTACATATGTATATACATGTTTACATTTCTAGTCCTACACATCTTCCATTGTTTTATTTCCGCATATACAAAAATTTAATTCGATCTTTTACGATTGAAACTATGCTTGACCTTTTTGTTGAATTAAATAACACGTTATAACGGCTAAAGAAAATTATAACTTTCGCAATTAAAATTGAATTAAAAAGTTTTAAAATTTTCACTAAATTCTGATTATGTTTCTTTCACCTTTCACGTGTTTTCTTAAGTAAATTAATGAAGGCATTTTATAAAATAATTAATTGAATCAAATATTGCATATTCATCATTATAGAACTTAGGGTGTTACAACGAACCTCAAAACTGAAAAGTATTCCGAGTATTATGGTTTTTTATGCATAAGAATGCACCAGGGATCACGGGGCACCAAAACCCCAAAGTCTTATTTTCGCACGTAAATTGCACAATGGGTTGAATATGCACCATTGGCACAAAAATTGGACCACGAGGCACTCAGACCTTAATACTTAAAACTGCTCTGAGCATTATGGTTTTTTATGCATCAGAATGCACCATGGATCATAGGGCACCAAAACCCAAAAGTCTTATCTTCGCACGAAAATTGCACAATGGGTCGAAAATGCACCACCGGCACCAAAATTGGAACACGGGCCACCACGAACCTCAAAAATGAAAACTGTTCCGAGCATTATGGTTTTTTATGCATAAGAATGCACCAGGGATCACGGGGCACCAAAACCTAAAAGTATTATTTTCACATGAAAATTGCACAATGGGTTGAAAATGCACCAGGGGCACCAAAATTGGACCACGGTGCACCTCGGACATCAAAACTGAAAAGTGCTCTGAGCATTATAGTTTTTTATGCATAAGAATGCACCAGGGATCACGGGGCACAAAAACCCAAAAGTCTTATTTTCGCATGAAAATCGCACAATGGGCAAAAATGCACCACTGGCACAAAAATTGGACTACAGTGCACCTCGGACCTCAAAATTGAAAAGTGCTCTGAGCATTATGGACTTTTATGCATAAGAATGAACGAGGGATCACGGGGCACCAAAACCCAAAAGCCTAATTTTGGCGCGAAAATTGCACCAATGGCTGAAAATGCACCACCGGCACCAAAATTGGACCACGAGACACCACGGACCTCAAAACTGAAAAGTGCTCTGAGCATTATGGTTTCTTATGCATAAGAATGCACCAAGGATCATGGGGCACCAAAACCCAAAAGTCTTATTTTCGCACGAAAATTGCACAATGGACCGAAAATGCACCACGGGCAGTAAAATCGGACCACGGGGCACCTCGGACCTTAATACTTGAAAGTTGTCCGAGCATTATAGTTTTTTATGCATAAGAATGCACCAGGGATCACATGGCACCAAAACCGAAAAGTCTTATTTTCGCACGAAAATTGCACAATGGGCCGAAAATGCACCATGGGCACCAAAATTGGACCACGGGGCACGTCGGACCTCAAGATTGAAAAGTGCTCCGAGAGTTATGATTTTTTATGCATAAGAATGCACTAGGGATCACAAGGCACCAAAATCCAAAAGTCTTATTTTCCAATGAAAAGTGCACAAAGGGCCGAAAATGCATTAACGACACCAAAATTGGACTAAGGGGCACCTTGGACCTCAATATTTAAAAGTTTTCCGAGCATTATAGTTTTTTATGCATAAGAATGAACCAGGGATCACGGGGCACCAAAACCCAAAAGTCTTATTTTCGAACGAAAATTGCACAACGTGCCAAAAATGCACCACGGGCACCAAAATCGGACTGCGGGGCACCTCAGACCTCAATACATAAAATTTGTCCGAGCATTATAGTTTGTTATGCATAAGAATGCACTAGGGATCACGGGGCACCAAAACCCAAAAGTGTTATTTTTGCACGAAAATTGCACAAATGGCCGAAAATGCACCACCGACACCAAAATTGGACAACGGGGCACCACGGACCTCAAAACTTAAAAGTTGTCCGAGCATTATGGTTTTTTATGCATAAGAATGCACCAGGGATTACGGGGTACAAAAACCCTAAAGGCTTATTTTCGCACGAACTTTTCACAAATGGCCGAAAATGCACCACCGGCACCAAAATTTGACCACGAGGCACCTCGGACCTGAAAACTGAAAAGTGCTATTAGCATTATGGTTTTTTATGCCTAAGAATGCACCAGGGTTCAAAGGGCACCAAAACCCAAAAGTCTTATTTTCGCACAAAAATTGCACAAATGGCCGAAAATGCAACACGGGCACCAAATTGGACCACGGGGCATGTTGGACCTCAATACTTAAATGTGGTCAGCTTTATGGTTTTTTATGCATAAGAATGCACTAGGGATCTCGAGGCACGAAAACCCAAAAGTCTTAATTTCGCACGAAAATTGCACAATGGACCGAAAATGCACCACGGGCACCAAAATCGGACCACGGGGCACCTCGGACCTCAATACTTAAAAGTTTTCTGAGCATTATAGTTTTTTATGCATAAGAATGCACTAGGGATCACACGGCCCCAAAACTCAAAAGTCTTATTTTCGCACGAAAATTGCACAATGGGCACCAAAATTGGACCACAGGGCACGTCGGACCTCAAGATTGAAAAGTGCTCCGAGAGTTATGATTTTTTATGCATAAGAATGCACTAGGGATCACGGGCACCAAAATCCAAAAGTCTTATTTTCCCATGAAAAGTGCACAAAGGGCCGAAAATGCATTAACGACACAAAAATTGGACTACAGGGCACCTTGGACCTCAATATTTAAAAGTTTTCCCAGCATTATAGTTTTTTATGCATAAGAATGCACCAGGGATCACGGGGCACCAAAACCCAAAAGTCTTATTTTCGCACGAAAATTGCACAATGGGCCGAAAATTGACCACGAGCACCAAAATCGGACCGCGAGGCACCTCAGACCTCAATACATAAAAGTTGTCCGAGCATTATAGTTTTTTATGCATAAGAATGCACCAGGGATCACGGGGCACCAAAACCTAAAAGCGATATTTTCGCACGAAAATTGCATAAATGGCCGAAAATGCACCACCGGCACCAAAATTGGACAACTGGGCACCACAGACCTCAAAACTTTAAAGTTGTCCGAGCATTATGGTTTTTTATGCATAAGAATTCACCAGGGATTACGGGGTACGAAAACCCAAAAGGCTTATTTTCGAACGAAATTTTCAGAAATGGCCTAAAATGCACCACCGGCACCAAAATTGGACCACGAGGCACCTCGGACCTGAAAACTGAAAAGTGCTATTAGCATTATGGTTTTTTATGCCTAAGAATGCACCAGGGTTCAAAGGGCACCAAAACCCAAAAGTCTTATTTTCGCACGTAAATTGCACAAATGGCCGAAAATGCAACACGGGCACCAAAATTGGACCACGGGACATGTCGGACCTCAATACTTAAATGTGGTCCGAGCATTATGGTTTTTTATGCATAAGAATGCACTAGGGATCTCGAGGCACGAAAACCCAAAAGTCTTAATTTCGCGCGAAATTGCACAATGCGCTGAAATTGCACCACGGGCACCAAAATCGGACCACGGGGCACCTCGGACCTCAATACTTAAAAATTGTCTGAGCATTATAATTTTTATGCATAAGAATGCACCAGGGATCATGGGGCACCAAAACTCAAAAGTCTTATTTTTGCACAAAAATTGCACAATGGGCCGAAAATGCACCATGTGCACCAAAATTGGACCAAGGGGTACCTCGGACCAAAAAAATGAAAAGTGCTCTAAGCATGATGGTTTTTAATGCATAAGAATGCACCCGGCATCACGGGGCACCAAAACCCAAAAGTCTTATTCTCGCACCAAAAATGAACAAATGGCAGAAAATGCACCACCGGCACCAAAATTGGATAACGGGGCACGTCGGACCTCAAAACTGAAAAGTGCTCTGTGCATTATGGTCTTTTATTCATAAGAATGTACCAGGGATCACGGGGAACCAAAACCAAAAAGTCTTATTTTCGCACGAAAATTGCACAATGGGCCGAAAATGCCCCACGGGCACCAAAATTGGACCACGGGGCACCTCGGACCTCAATACTTAAAAGTGGTCCGAGCATTATAGTTTTTTATGCATAAGAATGCATCAGGGATCATGGGGCACCAGAACCCAAATGTATTATTTTCGCACGAAAATTGCACAAATGATCGAAAATGCACCACCGGCACCAAAATTGGACCACGGGGCACCTTCGGACCTCAAAACTAAAAGGTGCTCCGAGTATTATGGTTTTTTATGCGTAAGAATGCACCAGGGATCACGGGGAACCAAAACCCAAAAGTCTTATCTTCGCACGAAAATTGCACAATGGGCCGAAAATGCACCACAGGCACCAAAATCGAACCACGGCGCAACTCGGACCTGAAAATTGAAAAGTGCTCCGAGCATTATTATTTTTTATGCATAAGACTGTACCAGGGACCACGGGGCACCAAAACCCGAAAGTCTTATTTTCGCACAAAAATTGCACAAATGGCCGAAAATGCACCACGGGCACCAAAATTGGACCACGGGGCACCATGGACATCAAAATGAAAAATTGTTCCGAGCTTTATGGTTTTTAATGCATAAGAATGCAGCAGGGATCACGGGGTACCAAAACCCAAAAGCCTTATTTTCGCACAAAAATTTCACAATGGGCCGAAAATGCACCACGGGCACCAAAATTGGACAACGGGGCACCTCGAACCTCAAAACTGAAACGTGTTCCTAGCATTATGGTTTTTTAAGCTTAAGAATTCACCAGGGATCATGGGGCACCAAAATCCAAAAAATGTTATTTTCGCACGAAAATTGCATAACGGGCCGAAAATGTACCACGGGCACCAAAATTGGACCACGGGGCAACTCGAACCTCAATAGTTAAAAGTGCTACGAGCATTATGGTTGTTTATGCATAACAACGCACCAAGGATCATGGGGCACCAAAACCCAAAAGTCTTATTCTCTTCAGAAAATTGCACAATGGGCCGAAAATGCACCACGGGCACCAAGGGATAATGGGGCACCAAAACGCAAGAGTCTTAGTTTTGCACGAAAATTGCACAATCTGCCGAAAATGCACCACGGGCACCAAAATTGGACCTCGGGGCACCTCGGACCTCAATACTTAAAAGTGGTCCAAGCATTATAGTTTTTTGTGCATAAGAATGCATCAGGGATCACGGGGCACCAAAACCCAAAAGTCTTATTTTTGCACGAAAATTTTACAAATGGTCGAAAATGCACAACCGGCACCAAAATTGGACCACGGGGCACCCCGGACCTCAAAACCGAAAAGTGTTCCTTGCATTATGGTTTTTTATGCATAAGAATGCACCAGGGATCACGGGGCACCAAAATCCAAAAGTCTTATTTTCGCACGAAAATTGCACAAATGGCCGAAAATGCACCACCGGCACCAAAATTGGACCACGGGGCACCATGGACATCAAAACTGCTAAGTGTTCCGAGCATTATGGTTTTTATTGCATAAGAATGCAGCATGGATCATGGGGCACCAAAACCCAAAAGTCTTATTTTCGCACGAAAACTGCACAATGGGCCGAAAATGCACCACGGGCACCAAAATTGGACCACGGGGCACCCCGGACCTCAAAACTGAAAAGTGCTCCGTGCATTATGGTTTTTTATTCATAAGATTGCACCAGGGATCACGGGGCACCAAAATGAAAAAGTGTTATTTTCGCACGAAAATTGCACAATCTGCCGAAAATGCACCACGGGCACCAAAATTGGACCACGGGGCACCTCGGACCTCAATAATTAAAAGTGGTACGAGCATTATAGTTTTTTTATGCATAAGAATGCACCAGGGATCATGGGGTACCAAAACCCAAAAGTCTTATTTTCACACGAAAATTGCACAATGGGACGAAAATGCACCACGGGTACCAAAATTGGACCACGGGGCACCTGGGACCTTAAACCTTAAAAGTGCTCTGAGCATTATGGATTTAAATGCATAAGAATGCACCAGGGATCGCGGTGCACGAAATCCCAAATTCTTATTTTCACACTAAAATTGAATAATGGGCCGAAAATGCTGCACGAGCACCAAATTGGACCACGGGGCACCTAGGACCTTAAAACTGAAAAATGCTCCGACCATTAAGGTTTTCTATGCATAAGAATGCCCCAGGGATCATAGGGCACCAAAACCCAAAAGTCTTATTTTCGCAGGAAAATTGCACAAATTGCCGAAAATGAACCCCCCGACACCAAAACGGGACCACGGTGCACCACGAACCTCAATACTAAAAGTCTTATTTTCGCACAAAAATTTCACAAATAGCCGAATATGCACCACGAACCTCAAGACTAAAAGGTGTTCTGAGCATTATGGTTTTTTATGCATAAGAATGCCCCAAGCATCATGGAGCACAAAAACCCAAAAGTCTTATTTTCAAACGAAAACGGCACAATGGGCCGAAAATGCACCACGGGTACAAAAATTGGACCACGTGGAACATGGGACCTCAAAACTTAAAATTGCTCGAAGCATTATGGTTTTTTATGCATAAGAATGCAACAGGGATCACGGGGCACCAAAACCCAAAAGTCTTATTTTCGCACGAAAATTATACAAATGGCCGAAAATGCACCACCGGCACCAAAATTGGAACACGGGGCACCATGAACCTGAAAACTGAAAAGTGTTCCAAGCATTATGGTTTTTTATGCATAAGAATGCACCAGGGATCACAGGGCACCAAAACCCAAAAGTCTTATTTTCGAACAAAAATTGCACAATGGGTCGAAAATGTACCATGGGCACCAAAATTGGAACACGAGGCACCTCGGACCTCAATACTTAAAAGTGCGCTGAGCATTACGGTTTTTTATGCATAAGAATGCACAAGGGATCACGGGGCACCAAAACCCAAAAGTCTTATTTTTGCACGAAAATTGCACAAATGGCCGAAAATGCACCACCGGCACCAAAATTGGCCACGGGGCACCACGAACCCCAAAACTGAAAAGTGTTCCGAGTATTATGGTATTTTATGCATAGGAATGCACTAGGGCGCACGGGGCTCCAAAACCCAAAAGTCTTATTTTAGCATGAAAATTGCTCAATGGACGGAAATTGCACGACGGGAACCAAAATTGAACTACGGGGCACCTCGAACCTCAAAACTAAAATGTGCTCCAAGCATTATGGTTTTCTATGCATGCACGCGGGATCACGGGGCACCTAAACCCCAAAGTCTTATTTTCGAACAAAAATTGCACAATGGGTTGAGAATGCATCATGGGCACCAAAATTGGACCACGGGGCACCTCGGACCTCAAAACCTAAAAGTGCTCTGAGCATTAAGATTTTTTATGCATAAGAATGCACCTGGGATCACGGGGCACCGAAACCCAAAAGTCTTATTTTCGCACGAAAATTGCGCAAATGGCCGAAAATGCACTACATGCACCAAACTTGGATCACGGGACACCTCGGACCTCAAAACTGAAAAGTGCTCCGAGCATTATAGGTTTTTATCCATAAGAAGACACCAGGGTTCACAGGGCACCAAAACCCAAAATTCTTATTTTCGCATGAAAATTGCACAAACGGCCGAGAATGCACCCCCGGCACCAAAATTGGACCACCGGGCACCACATACCTCAAGACTGAAAACTGTTCCGAGCATTATGGTTTTTTAAGCATAGGAATGCACCAAGGATCACGGTGCACCAAAACCCAAAAGTCTTATTTTCGCACGAAAATTGCACAAATGACCGAAAAGACTCCACCGACACCAAAATTGGACCACGGGGTACCACAGAGCTCTAAACTGAATAGTGTTCCAAGCATTATGGTTTCTTATGCATAAGAATGCACCAGGGATCACGTGGCACCAAAACCCAAAAGTCTTATTTTCGCACGAAAATTGGACAATGGGACGAAAATGCACCACGGGCACCAAAATTGGACAACGGGGCACCTCGGACCTCAATACTGAAAAGTGCTCTGAGAATTATATTTTTATTGCATAAGAATGCACCATGGATCACAGGGCACCGAAACCCAAAAGTCTTATTTTCGCACGAAAATAGCACAAATGGCCGAAAATGCACCCTCAGCACAAAAATTGGACCACGGGGCACCATGAACTTCAAGACTGAAAACTGTTCTGAGCATTATGGTTTTTTATGCAAACGAATGCACCAAGGATCACGGGGCACCAAAACCATAAAGTCTTATTTTCGCATGAAAATTGCACAATGGGCCGGAAATGCACCACGTGCACCAAAATTGGACCATGGGGCACCTCGGACCTCAAAACTGAAAAGTGATCTGAGCATTATGGTTTTTTATGCATAAGAATGCACCAGGGTTCACAGGGCACCAACACCAAAAAGTCTTATTTTCGCACGAAAATTGTACAAATGGCCGAAAATGCTCCCTCGACACCAAATTTGGACCACGGGGCTCCATGAACCTCAAGACTGAAAACTGTTCTGAGCATTATGGTTTTTGATGCATAAGAATGCATCAAGGATGATGGGGCATCAAAACCAAAAATTCTTATTATTGCACAAAAATTGCAAAATGGGCCGAAAATGCATCACGTGCACCAAAATTGGACAACGGGGCACCTCGGACCTCAAAACTAAAAAGCGATCCGAGCATTATGGTTTTTCATGCATAAGAATGCACCAAGGTTGATAGGGTAACAAAACCCAAAAGTCTTATTTTCGCACGAAAATTGTACAAATGGCCGAGAGTGCACCCCTGGCACCAAAATTGGACCACCGGGCACTACGAATCTCAAGACTGAAAACTGTTCCAAGCGTTATGGTTTTTTATGCATAGGAATGCACCAAGGATCATGGGGCACTAAAACCCAAAAGTTCTCTTTTCGCACGAAAATTGCACAATGGGCCGAAAATGCACCACGGGCACCAAAATTGGACCACGGGGCATCTTGGACCTCAAAACTGAAAAGTGCTCTGAGCATTATGGTTTTTATGCATAAGAATGCACACGGAATCACGGGGAACCAAAACGCAAAAGTCTTATTTTCGCATGAAAATTGCACAATGGGCGGAAAATGCACCACGAGCACCAAAATTGGACCACGAGGCACCACAGACCTCAAAACTGAAAAGGGCTCCAAGCATTATGGTTTTTTATGTATAAGGATGCACCAGGGATCACAGGGCACCAAAACCCAAAAGTCTTATTTTCGCACGAAAATTTCACAAATGACCAAAAACACACCACGGGCACAAAGATTGGACCATGGGGCACCATAGACATCTAAACTGAAAAGTGTTCCAAGCATTATGGTTTTTTATGCATCAGAATGCACCAGGGATGACGGGGCACAAAAACCCAAAAGTCTTATTTTCGCACGAAAATTGTCCAATGGGTCGAAAATGCACCACAGGCACCAAAATTGGACCACGGGGGACCTCAGACTTCAAAACTTAAAAGTTGACCGAGCATTATGGTTTTTCATGCATAGGAATGCACCAGGGATCATGGGGGCACCAAAACCCAAATGTCTTATTTTCGCACGAAAATTTCACAAATGTCCGTAAATACACCACATGCACCAAAATTGGACCATGGGGCACTACGGACCTCAAAACTGAAATGTCCTCCAAGCATTATGGTTTTTTATGTATAAGAATGCACCATGGATCACGGGGCACCAAAATCAAAAAGTGTTATTTTCGCACGAAAATTGCACAAATGGCTGAATATGCACCACGGGCATCAAAATTGGACCACGTGGCACCTCGGACCTCAAAACTGAAAAGTACTCTGAGCTGTGTGGTTTTTTATGCATAAGAATGCACCAGGGATCACGGGGCACCAAAATCCAAAAGTCTTATTTTCGCACGAAAATTGCACAAATGGCCGAATATGCACCACGGGCACCAAGATTGGACCACGGGGCACCTCGAACCTCAAAACATAAAAGTGCTGCGAGCATTATGATTATTTATGCATAGGAATGCACCAGGGATCACGGGGCACCAAAACCCAAAAGTCTTTTTCACATGAAAATTGCACAATGGGCCGAAAATGCACCACGGGCACCAAAATTGGACCACGAGGCAGCACGGACCTCAAAACTAAAAAGGGTTCCACGTATTATGGTTTTTATGGCATAAGAATGAACCAGGGTTCACGGGACACCAAAACCCAAACGTCTTATTTTCGCACGAAAATTGGACAATGGGACGAAAATGCACCACAGGCACCAAAATTGGACCACGGGGCACCTCGGAACTCAAAACTTAAAAGTTCTCAGAGGATTATGGTTTTTTACGCATAAGAATGCACCAGAGATCACGGGGCACCAAAACCCAAAAGTCTTATTTTCGCTCGAAAATAGCACAAATTGACGAAAATGCACCCTCGACACCAAAATTGGACCACGGGGCGCCACGAACTTCAAGACAGAAAAATGTTCTGAGCATTATGGTTTTTTATGCATAAGAATGCACCAAGGATGACGGGGCACCAAAACCAAAAATTCTTATTATCGCACAAAAATTGCAAAATGGGTCGAAAATGCACCACGTGCACCAAAATTGGACAACGGGGCACCTCGGACCTCAATATTGAAAAGTGCTCTGAGCATTATAGTTTTTATTGCATAAGAATGCACCAGGGACTAGGGGACACCGGTACCCAAAAGTCTTATTTTCGCTCGAAAATAGCACAAATGGACGAAAATGCACCCTCGGCACAAAAATTGGACCACGGGGCACCACGAACTTCAAGACTAAAATCTGTTATGAGCATTATGGTTGTTTATGCATAAGAATGCACCAAGGATCACGGGGCACCAAAACCATAAAGTCTTACTTTCGCACGAAAATTGCACAATGGGCCGAAAATGCATCACGTGCACCAAAATTGGACCATGGGGCACCTCGGACCTCAAAACTGAAAAGTGATCTGAGCATTATGGTTTTTTATGCATAAGAATGCACCAGGGTTCACAGGGCACCAAAACCAAAAAGTCTTATTTTTGCACGAAAATTGCACAAATGGCCGAAAATGCACCCTCGGCACCAAAATTGGACCATAGGGAACCATGAACCTCAAGACTGAAAACTGTTCCGAGCATTATGGTTTTTGATGCATAAGAATGCACCAAGGATGACGGGGTACCAAAACCAAAAATTCTTATTATCGCACAAAAATTGCATAATGGGCCGAAAATGCACCACGTGCACCAAATTGGACAACGGGGCACTTCGGACCTCAAAACTGAAAAGTGATCCGAGCATTATGGTTTTTCATGCATAAGAATCCACCAGGGTTGACAGGGCACCAAAACCCAAAAGTCTTATTTTCGCACGAAAATTGTACAAATGGTCGAGAATGCACCCCTGGCACAAAAATTGGACCACTGGGCACCACGAATCTCAAGAGTGAAAACTGTTCCAAGCATTATGATTTTTTATTCATAGAAATGCACTATGGAACATGGGGCACCAAAACCCAAAAGTCTTATTTTAAGACGAAAATTGCACAATGGGACGAAAATGCACCACGAGCACCAAAATTGGACCACGGGCACCACAAACCTCAAAACTGAAAAGTGCTCCAAGCATTATGGTTTTTTATGTATAATGATGCACTAGGGATCACGGGGCACCAAAACCCAAAAGTCTTATTTTCGCACGAAAATTTCACAAATGACCGAAAACGCACCGCAGTCACCAAAATTGGACCACGAGGCACCATACACATCTAAACTGAAAAGTGTTCCAAGCATTATGATTTTTTATGCATCAGAATGCACCAGGCATCACGGGGCACAAAAACCCAAAAGTCTTACTTTCGCACGAAAATTGCACAATGGGTCGAAAGTGCACCACGGGCACCAAAATTGAACCACGGGGCACCTCGGACTTCAAAACTTAAAAGTTGACCGAGCATTATGGTTTTTTATGCATAAGAATGCACCAGGGATCATGGGGCACCAAAATCCAAAAGTCTTATTTTCGAACGAAAATTTCACAAATGTCGATAAGTGCACCACATGCACCAAAAATGGACCATGGGGCACTACGGACCTCAAAACTGAAATGTCCTCGAAGCATTATGGTTTTTTATGTATAAGAATGCACCAGGGATCATGGGGCACCAAAATCCAAAAGTGTTATTTTCGCACAAAAATTGCACAAATGGCCGAATATGCACCACGAGCATCAAAATTGGACCACGGGGCACCTCGGACCTCAAAACTGAAAAGTACTCTGAGCTTTATGGTTTTTTATGCATGAGAATGCACCAGGGATCACGAGGCACCAAAATCCAAATGTCTTATTTTCGCACGAAAATTGCACAATGGGCCAAAAATGCACCACGGGCACCAAAATTGGACCACGAGGCAGCACGGACCTCAAAACTGAAAAGTGTTCGATGCATTATGGTTTTTTATGCATAAGAATGCACCAGGGATCACGGGACACCAAATCCCAAACGTCTTATTTTCGCACGAAAATTGGACAATGGGACAAAAATGCACCACAGGCACCAAAATTGGACCACGGGGCACCTCGGAACTCAAAACTTAAAAGTTCTAGGAGGATTATGGTTTTTTATGCATAAGAATGCACCAGGGATCATGGGGCACAAAAACACAAAAGTGTTATTTTCGCACGGAAATTTCACAAATGGCCGAAAATGCACCACAGGCACCAAAATTGGAACACGGGGCACCATAGGCCTCTAAGCTGAAAAGTGTTCCATGAATTATGGTTTTTTATGCATAAGAATGCACTAGGGATCACAGGGCATGAAAACCCAAAAGTCTTATTTTCGCACGAAAATTGCACAAATCGCCGAAAATGAACCCCCGGCACCAAAATTGGACCACGGGGCACCACGAACCTCAAGATTGAAAAGTGTTCCAAGCATTATGGTTTTTTATGCATAGGAATGCACGAAGTATCAAGGGGCACCAAAACCCAAAAGTATTATTTTCGCACAAAAATTGCACAAATGGCCGAAAATGCATCACGGGTACCAAAATTGGACCATGGGGCACCTCAGACCTCAAAACTGAAAATTGCTATGAGCATTATTTTTTTTTATGCATAAGAAAGCAGCAGGGTTCACAGGGCACCAAAACCCAAAAGTCTTATTTTCGCACGAAAATTGCACAAATGGCCGAAAATGCACCACCGGCACCAAAATTGGACCACGGGGCACCAAGGACCTCAAAACTGAAAAGTGCTCCAAGCATTATGGTTTTTTATGCGTAAGAGTGCACCAGGGATCACGGGGCTCCAAAACCCAAAAGTCTTATTTTCGCATGAAAATTGCACAATGGGCTGAAAAGTGTACCACAGGGGGCAGAAAAGCCTCTCTCTGCAGAAACCGTACAAGTAGTGGAGGCACTGCATGTACTGTTGTCTCCTTCATCTCTCCACCCAAGCTGACACGTAGCAATGGTCATATGATTGTGAGAGAACTGTTATTGGCAAAGGCACAGATCCCACAACAGATATCTTCACCAAGCTGCCTATAAATACAGGAACAAGGTCATGTTTTGAAGAGAGAATTTTTCAAGTTTTTAGAATATCTGTAACTCTGCCAAATCGATTGGACGACCTACACTTGTGTGAAAGAGGAATCTACTTAGCTTTGCTAAGTTATTCTGTGTAATTGAGTTTTTATTGTAATATCCTCTCTGTGAGACCTGTTTATTTAACTTGTACTCAAATAGTTTCTGTTTGGAAAGCCAGGAGTGGCTTAGTGACAAAGAATACTTGGGTGTTCTTTAATCTCAGGGGGAGATTAAAGGTGTGCCAGAAGTGGCCTAGAGAATACTTGTAGCTAGGAGTGGCAGGGTATATAATACTTGTTTGTAATCAGAACTTGATTAGTGGAACCCTTCAAGGTTTTTGAAGGAGAACTGGACGTAGCTCAGGTTGAGTGAACCAGTATAAACCAAGTGTTTTTACTCTATCGCTTTCAAGCTTACTTGCTATTCTCTTCAGTTATTTCTTCACACTTTGCGCACAAGGTTCTTTATATCCTATTTACGAAAATCTCTTATTTACGCCTGGACGATTAACAAGAAAACGCGGTTTCACTAAACTGTCATTTTAACTATTAGATGATACATGTGATCTTGTGTTTTACAAGCCCCTTGTGAAACCTAAGATATTTTATCTCCATCTTTGCGAAAAGTTTTTTTAATAATATAACTTACACACTATTTAATCTCCCTTCTAGTGTGAATCTCTACATTTCACTTGGCATCAGAGCTCGGCCTCTCGGGTTGAGTACTTGGCAGTACAAAGGAAACCAGATTCTAAGAAAGATGGAAAATGAGGGACAAGCTGTGAACAGACCACCACTCTTCAACGGTGTCAAATATGATTATTGGAAGCAAAGAATGATAGCATTCTTTAAATCCTATCATATTGATATGTGGGACGTTGTGGAGATGGGCGACTACATTCCAGTTGATGAGAGTCTCAATGAGATCCCAAAGGCTAGATGGATGGAGGAGCATAAACAAAGATTTCATCTCTACTCCAGAGCCAGAAATATCATCATGTGTGCACTATCTGAACAAGAATACAACAAAGTGCACAGTTTCAAAAGCGCAAAACAAATGTGGGACACTCTTGCGTTAACGTATGAGGGACCCAAGTCAATCTGGGTACCTAAGGATAAAATTGTTTCTGTTACAGACATGCTTAACAGCAGGAAAGAAACTCCAATCATGGTACATGGACAGTGGGTGCTCGCATCACATGACAGGAGAAACATGTATGTTCCAAAGCCTCCGACCCAAGACTGGTGGGACAGTCACTTTCGGAGGTAATCAGAAAGGGATGATAGCTGGCGTGGGTAAGATTGGTATACCACCCTATCCCTGTATTGATAATGTTCTTTATGTTAAAGGTCTCAAGCACAATCTACTTAGCATAAGTCAATTATGTGATAGTGGATATGATGTTGCCTTTAACAAAGGTGAATGTATAGTCAAGAACTCTAATGGATCCCTTCTCTTTACTGCAAAGAGGCACGGTAATCTCTACAAGATTAAACTTGGGGAACTATCAAGTCAAAATGTTTCATGCTTAGTTTCAGTTAAAGAAAATCATTGGCTATGGCATAAAAGACTTGGGCATGCCAGCTTGAGATTAATCTCAAAGCTTAATAGGCATAACCTCGTGAGAGGATTACCAAGTATGTCATATAAAGATGATCTTCTTTGTGAAGCCTGTCAGAAAGGGAAACAAGTAAAAAATTCTTTTCAAAGTAAAAACATTGTTTCCACTTCTAGACTTCTTGAGCTGTTACATATTGACCTGTTTGGACCCACAAGAACAGCCTCTATAGGTGGTAAGAGGTACGGATTAGTTATAGTGGACGACTATACTAGATGGACATGGGTCATGTTCCTATCTCACAAAGATGAGTCTTTTAAGGCCTTCTATAACTTCTGCAAAAGAATTCAAAATGAAAAAGGAGAATGCATTATTTTGATCCGAAGTGATAATGGGGGAGAATTCGAAAATGAAATTTTTTAAAGGTTCTGTGAAGAAAATGGTATCCTTCACAATTTCTCAACACCCAGAACACCACAACAGAATGGTGTTGTTGAGAGGAAGAACAGGTCACTCCAAGAGATGGCCAGAACCATGTTGAATGATAATTCAACCCCAAAACACTTTTGGGTTGAAGCAGTGAATACTGCTTGTTATTTACATAATAGAATCTATATCAGGCCAATCTTTAAAAAGACTCCATATGAATTGTGGAAAGGGAGAAGACCCAACATATCCTACTTCCATCCATTTGGATGTCAATGCTTCATTCTGGACACTAAGGATAACTTGGGAAATTTGATTCTAAGTGTGATGAAGGAATATCGCTTGGATATTCTGAAACTTCAAAGGCATATAGAGTTTATAATTCTAGAACCTTAGTTGTTGAAGAAGCTATCCATGTGAAGTTCAATGACACTAAGCCTAATAAAAAATTATCAGAGCTAGATGAATCATTTGCAGAACTCAGGCTGGACGATGCAAGGAAATCGTCAGACACGTCCAACAGTGATGTCATAGTTGAAAAGTCTAATGTTCCCCTGGACGGTCCAACAAAAGAACAAAGGGAACCAACTGGACGCCACTGGCAAATGGAGAAGCATCATCCAGAAGACCAAATCATTGGTGATCCAAAGGATAGAGTCAGAACCAGATCTTCACTTCAACAACAAGGTCATACAACACTCATATCACAAATAGAACCTAAGACTGTGGACGATGCTCTAGAAGATGAAAGCTGGTCAAAGAAATGCAAGATGAACTTGACCAATTTCAAAAGAACGATATCTAGAAACTTGTAGAACTCCCTAATAACAAAGAAGCCGTAGGAGCTAAATGGGTGTTCAGAAACAAATTGGAGGAAATAGGTAATGTTATGAGAAACAAAGCCAGACTGGTAGCCAAAGGTTACTCACAACAAGAAGGTATAAATTATATTGAAACTTATCCTACTTCCATCCATTTGGATGTCAATGCTTCATTCTGGACACTAAGGATAACTTGGGAAATTTGATTCTAAGTGTGATGAAGGAATATCGCTTGGATATTCTGAAACTTCAAAGGCATATAGAGTTTATAATTCTAGAACCTTAGTTGTTGAAGAAGCTATCCATGTGAAGTTCAATGACACTAAGCCTAATAAAAAATTATCAGAGCTAGATGAATCATTTGCAGAACTCAGGCTGGACGATGCAAGGAAATCGTCAGACACGTCCAACAGTGATGTCATAGTTGAAAAGTCTAATGTTCCCCTGGACGGTCCAACAAAAGAACAAAGGGAACCAACTGGACGCCACTGGCAAATGGAGAAGCATCATCCAGAAGACCAAATCATTGGTGATCCAAAGGATAGAGTCAGAACCAGATCTTCACTTCAACAACAAGGTCATACAACACTCATATCACAAATAGAACCTAAGACTGTGGACGATGCTCTAGAAGATGAAAGCTGGTCAAAGAAATGCAAGATGAACTTGACCAATTTCAAAAGAACGATATCTAGAAACTTGTAGAACTCCCTAATAACAAAGAAGCCGTAGGAGCTAAATGGGTGTTCAGAAACAAATTGGAGGAAATAGGTAATGTTATGAGAAACAAAGCCAGACTGGTAGCCAAAGGTTACTCACAACAAGAAGGTATAAATTATATTGAAACTTATGCACCTGTTGCACGTCTAGAGGCAATTCGCATTTTACTATCATTTGCAGCTCATAGCAATATGAAGCTATATCAAATGGACATAAAAAGTGCATTCCTTGTTAGGTTCTATGACCTTGGACGATGTCCAACCCCTCCTATTTCGGTTTTGATGATAATAACTAAAGGATAAATTTTGAAGTATCTAATGATCTAGTTTGAGTGTTATAGGATTTACATCGTCCAATCCCGCAATGGTATTGTATCTCTCAAACCTGGACTCTATGTTTTAATAAAGTGAGCGTCCAATTGTGTTTTATAAGAAACCTACAGGCAGCGTCCAATGCTCCTGTGAGAGCAAGCGTCCAACACTTGAGTAACACTCACTGTTGTTACTATCCTGAAAATACGTTTTATATAATATAAGGCAACGTTCATTCTCTCATATTTTAACATGCCATTTAGTTTGATCTTTTCGAAAAGTACTGAACAGGAAAAGAAGAAGCTTCTCTCTGTAGAAAAAAGTACAAGTAGGAGAGGCGCTACGAGTACGGCTGTCACTTCCATCACTTCGCCCTAAGTCAAAATGTGACAACGGCCATATGCTACAGAAAGAATCACTCTTGGAAAAGGAACAGATTCCTCAACGGATATCTTTCAACAAGCTTCCTATATATAGAAGAATGAGCTCACATAAAAAGAAGACGATTTATTGAAAAAGAGCGAAATCCCTGTCAAAATGACTGGACGATCATAAGCGAAAAAGAGCATTCATCTTAGCTTTGCTAAGCGAGTCTATATACTCATTCTTATTGTAATATCCTCTCAGTGAGAGTTATATTTTACTTACAATATCAAACAATTCTGTTTGGAAAGCCAGAAGTGGCTTAGTGTTAAAGAATACTTAAGTTTTGTGTTTAATCTCAAGGGGAGATTAAGGGTGTGCCAGAAGTGGCCTAGAGAATACTTGTAGCCAGAAGTGGCAAAGTTAGAATACTTAAGTGTAATCAGATTTTGATTAGTAGAACCCTTCAAAAGTTTTTGAAGGAGAACTGGACGTAGCTCAGTTGAGTGAACCAGTATAAAACTAAGTATTCTATTCTCTCGCCCTATAGCTTACTTGCATTTCTCTTAAACTATCTCTTCAACATACTACAAAAGGTTTCTATACACATTTTATCTAAGTTTATCTATTACGTGTATTTAAACGAAAAAGAAGAAGAGTAGTTTCTTTGGATTGTGTTTTTAATCGGCTGGACGATAGCTTGTTTTTCTGTTTTACTAAGTTTCTGTAAAACGTAAAGATACACTATCTTCACATTAGCTAAAGTTTTCCAAAGTATTTTTAAATACACTATTCAACCCCCCTTCTAGTGTATTTCTCTACATTTCTGTTGGTATCAGAGCTCGACCTCTTGGGTTGAGTTCTTAACAGTACAGAGGAAAGATCCTGAGAAAGATGGAAAACGAAGGACAAGCTGTGAACAGACCACCACTCTTCAAGGGTGTCAAATATGACTACTGGAAACAAAGAATGATAGCATTCTTTGAATCTAGCCATATTGACATGTGGGAAGTTGTGGAGATGGGCGACTATATTCCACTTGATGCAAGCCTCAACGAAATCCCAAAGGCTAGATGGACGGAAGAGCAAAAACAAAGATTTTATCTCAACTCCAGAGCCAGAAACATCATCATGTGTGCACTAAGCGAACAAGAATACAACAAGGTGCACAGTCTCAAAAGCGCAAAACAAATGTGGGACACTCTTGCATTAACATATGAGGGTTCCACTCAGGTAAAACGTAACAAACTCAGTCTCCTTACTCGTCAATATGAGTTGTTTAGTATGGAAGAAAATGAGGACATACAAAGTATGTTTGGACGGTTTCAAACCATACTAAATGAACTTAGAGCACATGGTAAAGATTATAATAACTATGAACATATTGACAAAATTCTAAGAAGTTTGCGTAGGAAATGGAGACCACAGGTTACAGCTTTGAGAACAAAGAAGGAACTGGACGATATGTCCTTAGAATAACTCGTGGGAACTCTCAAGGTGCATGAACTAGAATTGCATCAAGATAGTGATGGTAAGAAAAATAAGTCTCTGGCGCTCAGCGTCCAGAAGCCAAGGAAAGCATCATCGTCCAAAGCCATGCAAGCTGAAACATCATCAGACGAACAATATGAAGATGATGACTCAGACGAGAATGATGAACTATCCTTTATATCCAAAAGGATACATGCTATGTGGAAAAAGAAAGGTGGATCCAGATGGAGAAACCTGAAGAGGAAAGACTTCAAAGAAAAGAAGGAGAAGAGTCCAATCATATGCTACGAATGCAAAAAGCCAGGACACTTCAAATCAGAGTGCCCAGATCTTGACAAAAGCAAGGACAAGAAGAAGAAATTCTTCAGCAAAGGAAAGGGCAAGAAAGTTCTGATGTCCACATGGGAAGACCTGGACGATGACTCATCATCGGACGAGGGAGAAGAGGAGGAAGCACACATATGTCTGATGGCGGACACCTCAACTGATTCCTCTGAGCCAGAAGAAGAAGATGAGGTAGATTTTAATGACTTAGATTCAATTCAAGAAGCTTATCATGAACTACTTTCAAACTCTTCTATCTTGTCAAAGGCCTATAAAACTTTAAAGAAATCATCCAAATCACTTTCAAAAGAAAAAGAAGCTTTAGAAGAAAACGTTAGACAACTAGAAAGTGAAAAGGAGGATTTACAGAAAAAGTTTACAGAGCTCTCAAGGCAAAATGAAACTACAAATATGGAGAGGCGAACTCTCTGGAATGATGCTGCTCAAGCCTATAAATCCTATAAGGATTCAAGGGATAGAGAAAGAAATCTTTCCATAGAGATTCGAAATCTCAACGCAGAAAACAAAAGGCTAGTTGAGAAGCTTCTGAAAGTTGAAGCAGATACTTCCTTAAGAGGTCAACCACATGATGTTGTAAAACTTCATGAGGAAATTGACAGCCTAAGGAAGGATCTGTCAAACTTTGTCAAGGGCTCTGACAACCTCAAAAAACTTTTAAAATATGAAGGTTGTAAGAGACCAAATGACAGGTCAGGACATGGATACAAAGGAAAGAAATATATTCATGATGAAGAAACAGATGTTTGCTACTTCTGTGGGAAACCTGGACATATAATGTCCAAATGCAGACACCTGCCTAAGAGGGGAACATTCAATACCCTTCGAGCTAACAAAAAAGGACCCAAGTCAATCTGGGTACCTAAGGATAAAATTGTTCCTGTTGCAGACATGCTTAACAGCAGGAAAGAAACTCCAATCATGGTACCTGGACAGTGGGTGCTCACATCACATGACGGGAGAAAGGTGTATGTTCCAAAGCCTCCTACCCAAGACTGGTGGGACAGTCACTTTTGGAGGGAATCAGAAAGGGATGATAGCTGGCGTAGGTAAGATTGGTATACCACCCTATCCCTGTATTGATAACGTTCTTTATGTTAAAGGTCTTAAACATAATCTACTTAGCATAAGTCAATTATGTGACAGTGGATATGATGTTGCCTTTAACAAAGGTGAATGTACAGTCAAAAACTCTGATGGGTCCCTTCTCTTTACTGCAAAGAGGCAAGGCAATCTGTATAAGATTAAACTTGGGGAACTATCAAGTCAAAATGTATCATGCCTAGTTTCTGTACAAGAAAATCATTGGTTATGGCATAAAAGACTTGGTCATGCAAGCTTGAGGTTAATCTCAAAGCTGAACAGGCACAACCTCGTAAGAGGATTACCAAGTATGTCATATAAAGATGATCTTCTTTGTGAAGCTTGTCAGAAAGGGAACCAAGTGAAAAGTTCTTTTCAAAGTAAAAACATTGTTTCCACTTCTAGACCTCTAGAGCTGTTACATATTGATCTGTTTGGACCCATAAGAACAGCCTCGGTAAGTGGTAAAAGATATGGATTAGTTATAGTGGACGACTATACTAGATGGACATGGGTCTTATTCCTATCCCACAAAGATGAGTCCTTTAAGGCTTTTTATAATCTCTGCAAAAGAGTTCAAAATGAAAAAGGAGTATGCATTACTTCGATCAGAAGTGATCACGGGGGTGAATTCGAAAACGAAAGTTTTCAAAGGTTCTGTGAGGATAATGGTATCCTTCACAACTTCTCAACACCTAGAACACCATAACAGAATGGTGTAGTTGAGAGGAAAAATAGGTCACTTCAGGAGATGGCCAGAACCATGTTAAATGATAATTCAACCCCTAAACACTTCTGGGCTGAAGCAGTGAATACTGCCTGTTATTTACAAAATAGAATCTATATAAGGCCGATATTGAAAATGACTCCATATGAATTGTGGAAGGGTAGAAGACCCAACATATCCTACTTCCATCCATTTGGATGTCAATGTTTCATTCTGAACACTAAGGATAACCTGGGAAAATTTGATTCTAAGTGTGATGAAGGAACATTGCTTGGATATTCTGAAACTTCAAAGGCATACAGAGTCTATAACTCTAGAACCTTAGTTGTTGAAGAAGCTATCCATGTGAAGTTTAATGACAACAAGCCTGATAAGGAATTATCAGAGCTAGACAAATCATTTGCAGATCTCAGATTGGACGATGCAAGTAAGTCATCAGACTCGTCCAACCATGATGTCTCAGTGGAAGAATCAAATGCACTACTGGACCGTCCAGTCGAAGAACAAAGAGAACCAACTGGACGCAACTGGCAAATGAAGAAACATCATCCACAGGAGCAAATCATTGGGGATCCAAAAGACAGAGTCAAAACCAGATCTTCACTTCAACTACAGCAGGGTCACGCAGTATTCATATCTCAAATAGAACCTAAGACTGTGGACGATGCCTTAGAAGATGAAGGCTGGGTCAAAGCAATGCAAGAAGAACTTGACCAATTTCAAAAGAACAATGTCTGGAAGCTAGTAGAACTCCCCAACGACAAAGAAGCTGTAGGAGCAAAGTGGGTGTTCAGAAACAAGCTGGACGAAGAAGGTAATGTTGTGAGAAACAAAGCAAGGTTGGTAGCAAAAGGTTACTCACAACAAGAAGGTATAGATTATACTGAAACTTATGCTCCCGTTGCACGTCTGGAGGCAATCCGCATTTTATTGTCATTTGCAGCTCATAGCAATATGAAGCTATACCAAATGGACGTAAAAAGTGCATTCCTCAATGGACTCATAAAAGAAGAAGTCTATGTGGAACAACCCCCAGGATTTGAAAGTGATGCTTTTCCAAACCATGTTTTTAAACTCAACAAAGCACTATATGGGTTGAAACAAGCTCCTAGAGCTTGGTATGAAAAACTCAGCACATTTCTGTTAGAAAATGGTTTTTCAAGAGGAAAAGTAGACACTACGTTATTTCGCAAAGACTACTCTTCTGGTTTTATTATTGCACAAGTATATGTTGATGATATCATATTTGGTGCCACTAATGAATCTCTCTGTGAAGATTTTGCCAAATTAATGCAAACAGAGTTCGAGATGAGCATGATGGGTGAGCTGAAATTCTTCCTTGGACTCCAAATCAAACAAACTGAAAAGGGAATATACATACATCAGACTAAGTATGTCAAAGAGCTACTAAAGAAGTACAAGTTGGACGATGCAAAACCAATGAAAACTCCTAAACATCCAACAACAGTTCTTGGACTGGACGACAACTCAAAGAAAGTAGATAATACTCTATACAGAGGTATGATAGGATCACTCCTGTACCTCACTGCGTCCAGACCTGACACCATGTTCAGCGTATGCTTATGTGGCAGATTTCAATCTGACCCAAGGGAAGTTCACTTAACTGCTGTTAAAAGAATCTTTCGATATCTTGCTGGAACCACTAACCTTGGGTTATATTTCAAAAGGGAGAAAGATTTCAGGCTAATAGGATATTGTGATGCTGATTATGCTGGAGATTGCATTGAAAGAAAAAGCACCAGTGGAGGATGTCACTTCATCGGTGGTAACCTAGTCTCCTGGACATGCAAGAAGCAAGGAACTATTGCTCTGTCCACTGCTGAAGCAGAGTATATCTCAGCTGCAAAATGCTGCTCTCAAATCTTGTGGATCAAGCATCAACTTGAGGACTACAACATATATGAGAGTAACATTCCTATCTTCTGTGATAGTAAAGCTGCCATAAATCTTTCTAAAAATCCCATATTGCATTCAAGGGCCAAACATATAGAAATTAAACATCACTTTATAAGAGACCATGTTCAAAAGGGAACTGTGGAATTACACTTTGTAACCATAGATAATCAGCTTGCTGATATATTCACCAAACCCCTTACTGAAGACAAGTTAATCCTTCTGAGGGACAAACTTGGCATGGCCTCTGTAAAGGAATGATTAACATCTACATGATGCGTCCAATAAAACCATAGCGTCCAAAGGACATGTCGTCCAAAGGAACACTGGAGTCATGCATATGTATTACATACATTTCACTTAAAGTCCAATATATGGACGATGTCTTTTTATCTTAGTCTTTTCTTCCGAATCAAATTAACAAAACGGATCGTTTTAAGGATAAGTATGAGCTAATACTCTATGCTGAGTCACCTAAATGGCGGTAACCGTACACATTTACCCACAACCTCTGCACGTCTCATCATGGCGGGTTTTATGGCGTCAGTTACTTTTTTCAAATATTCAAAAATAAAAACAAAACCGCTTCATATTCTCCAAACAAAGCTCAAACACCACCATATCAAACCTCTCTGAAAAATCATCAACCTAAACACTCTCTCTCTCTCTCAGAAACCCCAAAAACCCTCTCAGAAAACCTAAAAATCCAAACTTTACAAGAATGGCAATCTCTACAAACTCAAGCAACTCAGAACTCGACGTCCTCACCTACCCTGAGACTACAGTCGTATGCCAAGGAGCTGCTACAGTGCACATTGAGCACTTCTTTGACATTGAAGTGATTGAAAAGCTGGGACTAAATCGGAACGAGAGCCTACTGAAGTGTGGAATCAGAGGCTACTTCAATGAGAACCAGAAGATATTTCCCGAGTTGATCAGAATGTTCTGGAGGAATGCCAAGTTCCAGAGCAAAAGGGAGCTCGTGGCCAAGATTCTTGGACGAGAAGTGACGCTGTCCATCGAGGCCATAGCAAAGGTAACTGGTTGCATCAGGGAGCAGAACCAGTACAGAACCGACTGGGCCAAGCAGTACGGCGATCACGTTGCGACTGTGCTTTGCAAGTCCAAAACCCCTGAGTCGATGAAGATTGAATACAAGAATCTGTGCGAGGAAGCTAAAATATGGCAGCAGGTGTGCAACAAGAGCATCCTGCACAAAGCTGGGTCTAAGGACTCAGTTACAGACTTACACAAGTTTGTGATATTCCATCTGATGGAAGGCATTCCCTTCAATCTCCCTCACATCATCTACGTCAATATCGTGAGGATGATGAAGTCCGTGGGTGGGAATGATGACATTTTCTACGCTGCTCTGTTGAACAGGATCTTCTGGGATCAGAAGATTTATCAACGCTTCTTTGATGAATTGGATGAAGAAGCCCACGAAGCCATAGTGAAGAAAGGGCCAATAGTGGCAACACAACAGTTGTTTGGTGAGCCCAACATAAGGCCAATGAAGATCAAGCTAACAGCCAAGGTCTTAAGGGACCTGGATGAGGACACCATCAACAAGCAAAGGCACGAACAGAGCAAGATCATCTCTAATGATGAAGAAGAAGAGATTGATCTTCTGGGCATTGGTAGAAAAATCAAAAGGCTGATGGAAGAACAGCAAGGCAGAAAGATCACACGCCAAGCAACTCAGATGCATGAGGAAGACGCTGAGAAGGAAAGAAGAACCAAGAAAAGGCATTCTGAGACATCTGTTGCTCAGTCACCAGCAGGAAAGCGTCCAAGGACTGAAACGTCCAAACCTGTTCAAGAGGAGAGGCGTCCAAAGGTAGCTTCAGTAAAGGTTGTCCCAGAAAAGCAAAAGGTACGAAAGCTTCAATTACTGGACGACTCTGATGATGATGACCAGATTCCAATTGGTCAGATCATGAAGGAGACAGAGGGTCCTCAGCAAAAGAAGCAAAAGGCACAATTTGCTAAAACACTTCCTTTTCTTGCTAATGTGCCACGAAGAGTGAAGACTCAGGCACTAAGGCCAAAAAGGATTGCAGTGCTACCATCCTCCTCTCAAGACACCGACAATGTGTCCACCAGCACCCTTCTACCAGCAACATCAGGTGCTCATTCCACATCAGCAAGCCAACAACCATCTCTTCGCTTGGACCTGTCCAAGTTTGTGCGTCCAAGAGATGCATGGAGGGATGCATGGTCCCCATGGACTATTCCCCCCAAGCAGAAAACCAAAGAAGAGAAAGACAGAGAACGCTTCCCGGTCGCATTCCTCACATGCAATAAGCAGAATTTCTGTAAAGAAGGTGATGTGATCCAGAGGCCTCTGCAAGAGCCTCTGAAGCGGCATTATACAACTGCCTCAGCACCTGAGTGGACGAGGTATGTTTGCACTGAATCTTTGTCAGCTGCTTATTATGCAATGCCCAAAGGAACGATCATCAGCAATCCTCTGCCCAATTGGACGAGAGAAGTGTATCCACACTTAGTACGCATGCCTTATCCTTACATCTGTCCAACTGGAACTCAGCAAAGAGTGCGTCCAGCAGCGGAATATCTGCAGAAGCCAGAGGTGGAAGTTGCCTCTCGTTTCACCAAGACGGTTGCGGAGCAGAAAGGGAAGGCTCCAAGGAAAAAGAAGGCACCGTCCAAGAAGTCTTCTGCTAACAAAGATAGTGAGCTGGATGTAGAATTGCAATTAGCAATTAAAGAAAGTCTGGACCCGTCAGTAACGCAGCAGCGTCCAGACGCAGGGTGGGTCAGGGATGTTCAAATCTGGACTCCAATCACAAAGTTTCTGCCTCTACCAGCTGGAACTCCAGTGCTAAACTTCCAGCCAGGCGACTTTGATGATCTTGGAAAGCTTCTGCAACAGATGTACATTCCAAATCAAGCAATCGCCTACCCACCAAACATGCACATAAGCCGCGCGACGGAAATAAAGTTCGTACCAGACAGAGTATGTCCTAGACTACCTGTCTATGATGCTGGTCGCAAGAAAGGCTTCAAATTCTACGGCATTGAGATGCCCATCAGGGAGGAGAAAGTTGAAACCCTGCAAAAATCTTCTTACACCTGGGGTCATTTATTTGATAAGTCTGGTAAGCTCACGCGTGAACTTGGAACCTCTGATTCCATAACCTTTTGGCGCCAGATACTATGGAACGATTCCCAGCAAGCCTCATCATCAGGCTGTTCCAAGGATGACTTTGTTCATCCCCCTCATGGGATAGAAGTGTTGCGTCCAGTCAAGACTCACCATTTCTCAGACACATTTGCCTGCTTTCTGAAGGATTCAGATGATTATCTGGAGTTAATGAAGACTCTGCCAACAATCAGAAGCAATAAAGTGTTTGACCTCAGAACACTGGATCGCACGGAGTTTGTGGAGGAACTCAAAACTCTACATGAGGCATACCAAGCAGAAGAAGCCGCCGCAGCAGTAGAACAAGCTCGTCTTGAGCAGCTGGCTTTTGAGGAAGCTGAGACCGCAACCATGGAAAAGGAAGATACGGTTGCTAAGTCAAAGGCTACACAGGCAGAACTGGATGAAGCATCTGCCAAGGTGACAAAGGTGCTAGCTCATCTTGACCTGGATCCATCAGTACCAGTGGACGTAGAACACTTTGTAACGTCACATGAAGAACCTACCGTCCAGTCTGATAGGTCCGAGGATGATAGAGAGCTCGGTGTTGAAGCGTCCAAGCCAATGGAAGCCTCTGCAGCACAGCCTATTGCTGAAGAAATCACAAGCCTCCTCATTGTCGATGCATCCACTGAAGCACATTCAGGCACACATCAACTGGTTCCAACTGGATCTTCAAGTCCAAGGGGCATCAATCCCCTGCGATTTGCTGAACCACAAGGAGTCTCAGAAGATCGTGTTCACGAAATAGTGCAACAGGCTCTGAGGCAGCAACAGCTGGAGACTGAGGCCGCGTTTCAAGCTTTTCAGCAAAGACAACAGGCTGAAGCTGATCAACATCGTCTAATGCTGCAAAATGCAATTACTGAGCAGTTCATGAGTCTCTCACAGACGCTTGTGAACCAGATTCAACATACCGCAGCCACCTTACTTGGTCACATTGCTCATGCAGTTCCACAAGTCCAACCTCAACCTCCACAACCAGCACCACCAATTCAAGCACCACCAGAACAACCACCACCACCACCACATGAACCACCTCCACAGCCATAAGGTGACCATGATGGCCACATCATTTTTTTCCTTCTTTCAAACCTTTTTGTTAATGACAAAGGGGGAGTAATTGGAATTTTGATGAGAATAAAAAGCAATCTGTATTCAAATTTTTGTTTGAATATATATATATTGATTCCTTTATCAAAACATGAGGTGTTTATTTTCATATATTCTGCATCCATATCATTGATATGTTTTTACTCTGATATCTGTTATACATGATTTATACTTGCCTTTATATCTATCTGTTATTAGATGCATAAGAAATGTTGAACTCAAGGGGAGTACTTCATTTCACTTCTATACTCTCTGGCATAACATAATCATCTCTGACTTGACTCATTATATTCTTATACGGTTATATGTCTGTTAACATCAAAATTTACCATTATTTGTCATCATCAAAAAGGGGGAGATTGTTAGGTTCTAAGACCTTGGACGATGTCCAACCCCTCCTATTTCGGTTTTGATGATAATAACTAAAGGATAAATTTTGAAGTATCTAATGATCTAGTTTGAGTGTTATAGGATTTACATCGTCCAATCCCGCAATGGTATTGTATCTCTCAAACCTGGACTCTATGTTTTAATAAAGTGAGCGTCCAATTGTGTTTTATAAGAAACCTACAGGCAGCGTCCAATGCTCCTGTGAGAGCAAGCGTCCAACACTTAAGTAACACTCACTGTTGTTACTATCCTGAAAATACGTTTTATATAATATAAGGCAATGTTCATTCTCTCATATTTTAACATGCCATTCAGTTTGATCTTTTCGAAAAGTACTGAACAGGAAAAGAAGAAGCTTCTCTCTGCAGAAAAAAGTACGAGTAGGAGAGGCGCTACGAGTACGGCTGTCACTTCCATCACTTCGCCCTAAGTCAAAATGTGACAACGACCATATGCTACTGAAAGAATCGCTCTTGGAAAAGGAACAGATTCCTCAACGGATATCTTTCAACAAGCTTCCTATATATAGAAGAATGAGCTCACATAAAAAGAAGACGATTTATTGAAAAAGAGCGAAATCCCTGTCAAAAAGTCTGGACGATCATAAGCGAAAAAGAGCATTCATCTTAGCTTTGCTAAGCGAGTCTATATACTCATTCTTATTGTAATATCCTCTCAGTGAGAGTTATATTTTACTTACAATATCAAACAATTCTGTTTGGAAAGCCAGAAGTGGCTTAGTGTTAAAGAATACTTAAGTTTTGTGTTTAATCTCAAGGGGAGATTAAGGGTGTGCCAGAAGTGGCCTAGAGAATACTTGTAGCCAGAAGTGGCAAAGTTAGAATACTTAAGTGTAATCAGATTTTGATTAGTAGAACCCTTCAAAAGTTTTTGAAGGAGAACTGGACGTAGCTCAGTTGAGTGAACCAGTATAAAACTAAGTATTCTATTCTCTCGCCCTATAGCTTACTTGCATTTCTCTTAAACTATCTCTTCAACATACTACAAAAGGTTTCTATACACATTTTATCTAAGTTTATCTATTACGTGTATTTAAACGAAAAAGAAGAAGAGTAGTTTCTTTGGACTGTGTTTTTAATCGGCTGGACGATAGCTTGTTTTTCTGTTTTACTAAGTTTCTGTAAAACGTAAAGATACACTATCTTCACATTAGCTAAAGTTTTCCAAAGTATTTTTAAATACACTATTCAACCCCCCTTCTAGTGTATTTCTCTACATTTCATTCCTCAATGGACTGATAAAAGAAGAAGTCTATGTGGAGCAACCCCCAAGGTTTGAGAGTGATGCTTTTCCTAATCATGTTTTCAAACTTAACAAAGCATTATATGGACTAAAACAAGCACCGAGAGCTTGGTATGAAAAACTCAGCTCATTTCTTTTAGAAAATGGTTTCTCAAGAGGAAAAGTAGACACTACACTATTTCGCAAATATTATTCTTCTAATTTCATTATTGCTCAAGTATATGTTGATGATATCATATTTGGTGCTACTAACGAATCTCTTTGTGAAGAATTTGCTAAGTTAATGCAAACAGAATTCGAGATGAGCATGATGGGAGAACTAAAATTCTTCCTTGGATTGCAAATCAAGCAAACTGATAAAGGCATATACATACATCAGACCAAGTATGTTAAGGAGCTTCTCAAGAAGTTCAAAATGGATTATGCAAAGCCAATGAAAACTCCTATGCACCCAACAACAATACTTGGACTGGACGATGGTTCAAAGAAGGTGGACAACACCCTATACAGAGGAATGATAGGATCACTCCTATACCTCATAGCGTCCAGACCTGACATCATGTTCAGCGTATGCTTATGTGGCAGATTCCAATCTGACCCAAGGGAAGTTCACTTAACTGCTGTTAAAAGAATCTTTCGAGATCTTGATGGAACAACTAATCTTGGTCTACATTTCAAAAGGTAGAAGGATTTTAGATTAGTTGGATACTGTGATGCTGACTATGCTGGAGATAGAATTGAAAGAAAAAGCACTAGTGGAGGATGTCACTTCATTGGTGGAAACTTAGTCTCCTGGATATGCAAGAAGCAAGGAACAATTGCAATATCCAGTGCTGAAGTAGAGTATATTTCAGCTGCAAAGTGCTGCTCTCAAATCCTATGGATCAAGCATCAACTTGAGGACTACAACATATATGAGAGTAACATTCCTATCTTCTGTGATAGCAAAGCTGCAATTAATCTTTCTAAAAACCTAGTATTGCAATCAAGGGCAAAACATATAGAAATCAAACATCACTTTATAAGAGATCATGTTCAGAAGGGTACTGTGGAATTACATTTTGTAACCACAGATAATCAGCTAGCTGATATATTTACAAAACCTAAAGACAAGCTAGTCCTTATGAGGAATAGACTTCGCATGAGTCTTGTAAAAGAATGATTAAAATCCATATGTAGCGTCCAATGTGACAAACAGCGTCCAATGGACATGTTGTTCAAAGGTAACTTTGACATGCACGTGCACTGCATATGCTACAGTTAAGTCCAATGACTGGACGATATTTTTTTTTTCTATTTAACATTGTTTTAATAGCCAAAACAGTTTCATTTTGTGTAATTGCGAATTAATGCCCTATGCTAAGTCACCTAGTTGTTAATAACCGTACACAGTTACCCATATCCTCAACATGTCTCATCATGGCGGGTCTTATGGCATAACCTCCATTTCAAATATTCACAAAAGCCTAAAACCTCGTGTTCGCCAAACAGAGCCTATACTTAAACTGACAAATTCACTCAGAAAATTACTTTACCAAATTTCCCTTCTCCGAAATTATCTTCTACCTCCAGCATTCTCCTTCTTTCTCTCTCAGAAAACCTAAACACTATCTGCAAAACCTAAAAATCAAACCTTTATCATCATGACGAACTCTGCTAACTCAAGCAACAACGAACTTGATGTTCATACCTACCCTGAAACTACTATAGTGTCTCAAGGTGCTGCCACTATTCACCTTGAGCACTTCTTCAACATTGGAAAACTAGAAAAGTTGGGTCTGAATCTCGATGAAAGTTTTCTAAAATGCGGAATCAGAGAATATTTCAACGAAAACCAGAAGATATTTCCAGAACTGATCAGAATGTTCTGGAGGAACGTAAGATTCCAGAACTCAAGGGAACTCGTGTCCACTATGCTTGGACGAGAAGTGATTTTTTCTACTGAATCTATAGCCAAAGTCACTGGCTGTATCAGGGAACAAAATTAGTACAAGTCAAAGTGGGCGAAGCAATACAGAAACAACGTTGGAAAGGTACTGTGTAAGAACAAGTCTACAGATTCATCCAGGATTGAGTATAAGAATCTATGCCCTAAACCCTAAACCCTAAACTAAAAAGTGCTCTGAACATTATGGTATTTTATACATAGGAATGCACCAGGGATCACAGGGCACCAAAACCCAAAAGTCTTATTTTCGCACCAAAATTTCTCACATGGCCAAAAATGACCCACTGGCACTAACATTGGACCACGGGGTACCACGAACCTCAAAACTCAAAAAGAGTTCTGAGCATAATGGTTTTTTATGCATAAGAACGCACCAGGGATCACGGGGCACTAAAACCCAAAAGTCTTACTTTCGCACGAAAATTGTACAATGGGTCGCGGGCACCAAAATTGGACAACGGGGCACCTCGAACCTCAAAACTGAAAAGTGCTTTGAGAATTATGGCTTTTTATGCATAAGAATGCACCAAGTATCACGATGCACCAAAATCCAAAAGTCTTATTTTCGCACAAAAATTGCACAAATGGCCGAAAATGCACCACGGGGCACCTCGGACCTCAATACTTAAAAGTGCTCCAAGTATTATGGTTTTTTATGCATAAGAATGCACCAAGGTTCGCAGGGCACCAAAACCAAAAAGTTTTATTTTCGCACGAAAATTGCACAAATGGCCGAAAATGCACCACCGGCACCAAAATTGGACCACGGGGCACAACGAACCTGAAGACTGAAAACTGTTCCGAGCGTTATGGTTTTTTATGCATAAGAATGCATCAAGGATCACGGGTCACCAAATCCCAAAAGTCTTATTTTTGCACGAAAATTTCCCAAAGGGCCGAAAATGCACCACTTGCACCAAAATTGGACCACGGGGCACTTCGAACCTCAAAACTAAAAAGTGCTCCAAGCATTATGGTTTTTTATGCAAAAGAATGCACTAGGGTTGGTAGGGCACCAAAACCCAAAAGTCTTATTTTCGGACGAAAATTGCACAAATGATCGAAAATGTACCACCAGCACCAAAATTGGACCACGGGGCACAACGAACCTCAAGAATGAAAATTGTTCCGGGAATTATGGTTTTTTATGCATAAGAATGCACCAAGGATCACAGGTCACCAAAACCCAAAAGTCTTATTTTCGCACGAATATTTACCAAAGGGCCGAAAATGCACCAGGTGCACCAAACTTGGACCACGAGGCACCTCAAACCTTAGAACTAAAAAGTGCTGCGAGCATTATGGTTTTTTATGCATAAGAATGCACCAGGGTTCACATGGCACCAAAACCCAAAAGTCTTATTTTCGCACGAAAATTGCACAATGACCTAAAATGCTACTCGACACCAAAATTGGACCACCGGGATCCACGAATCTCAAGACTGAAAACTGTTATGAGCATTATGTTGGTTATGCATAAGAATGCACCAGGGATGACTGGGCACCAAAATCCAAAAGTCTTATTTTTGCACGAAAATTGTACAATGGGCCGAAATGCACCACGGGCACAAAAATTGGACCACGGGTCACCTCTGACCTCGAAACTTAAAAGTTCCCGAGCTTTATGGTTTTTTATGCATAACAATGCACCAAGGATCACGGGGCACCAAAACCCAAAAGCCTTATTTTCGCAAGAAAATTTCACAAATGGAGGAAAATGCATCACAGGCACCAAAATTGGACCATGAGGCACCTCGGACCTCGAAACTTAAAGGTTCTTCGAGCATTGTGGTTTTTTATGCATAAGAATGCACCAAGGATCATGGGGCACCAAAACCCAAAAGCCTTATTTTCGCATGAAATTTCACAATAGGCGGGAAAATGCACCACAAGCACCAAAATTGGACCACGGGCCACCACATACCTCAAAACTGAAAAGTGCCCCAAGCATTATGGTTTTTTATGTATAAGAATGCACTAGGGATCATGGGGCACCAAAACCCAAAAGTTTTATTTTAGCATGAAAATTGCACAATTGGCTCAAAATGCACCACGGGCACCAAGATTGGACCACGGGGCACCTCGAACCTCAAAACTTAAAAGTGCTCCGAGCATTATGGTATTTTATGCATAAGAATGCACCAGGGTTCACATGGCACCAAAACCAAAAAGTCTTTATTTTCGCATGAAAATTGCGCAAGTGGCCGAAAATTCCCCACCGGCACCAACATTGGAAGACGGGGCTCCACGGACCTCAAAATTGAAAAGAGTTCTGGGCCCTATTGTCTTTTATGCATAAAATTGCACTTGGGATCACGGGGCACCATAACCCAAAAGTCTTATTTTCGCATGAAAATTTCACAAATGGCCGGAAATGCACCACCAGGACCAAAATTGGACCCCGGGGCTCCACGGACCTTAAAAATGAAAAGTGCTCCAAGCATTATCGTGTTTTATGCATAAGAATGCACCATGGATTACGGGGCACCAAAACCCAAAAGTGTTTTTTTCGCACGAAAATTGCACAATGGGCCGAAAATGCATCACTTGCAGTAAAATTGGACCCCGGGGCACCTCGAAACTCAAAACTAAAAAGTGCTCTGAGCATTATGGTTTTTTATGCATAAGAATGCACCAGGGATCACGGGTCACCAAAACCCAAAATTCTTATTTTCGCACGAAAATTGCACAATGGGCCGAAAATTCACCACGAGCACCAAAATTGGACCACGGGGCACCTCGGACCTGAAAAATGAAAAGTGCTATGAGTATTATGGTTTTTTATGCATAAGAATGCACCAGCGATCATAGGCCACCAAGACCCAAAACTCTTATTTTCGCACAAAAATTGCACAAATGGCCGACAATGGACAATCGGCACCAAAATTGGACCACGAGGTACCACGGACATCAAAACTGAAAAGTGTTCCGAGCATTTTGGTTTTTTATGCATATGAATGCCTAGGGATCATGGGGCACCAAAACTGAAAAGTGCTCCACGAAAGCTGAAAAGTGTAATAGTCTTATTTTCGCACGAAAACTGAATATTAGGCCGGAAATGCACCACGGGCACCAAAATTGGACCATGGGGCACCACGGACCTCAAAACTGAAAAGTGCTCCAAGCAATATGGTTTTTTATGCATAAGAATGCACCAGGGATCACAGGGTACAGAAACCCAAAAGTCTTTCGCACGAAAATTGCATAAATGGCCGGAAATGCACCGCCGGCGCCAAAATTAGACCACGGGGCACCACGGACCTCAAAACTGAAAAGTGATCCAAGCATTATGGTTTTTTATGCATAAGAATGCACCAGCGATCATGGGGTACCGAAACCCAAAAGTCTTATTTTTGCACGAAAACTGCAAAAAGGGTCGAAAATGCACCACTGCACCAAAATTGGACCACGGGACACGTTGGACCTCAAAACTGAAAAGTGCTATGAAAATTATGGTTATTTATGCATAAGAATGAACCAGGGATCCCGAGGCACCGAAATCCAACAGTCTTATTTTCGGACGAAAATTGCACAATGGGCCGAAAATGCACCACTTGCACCAAAATTGGACCACGGGGCACCTCGGACCTCAAAACTGAAAAGTGCTATGGGCGTTACGATTTTTATGCATAAGAATGCACCAGGGATCACAGGGCACCAAAACCCAAAAGTCTTATTTTCGCACGAAAATTGCACAATGGGCTGAAAATGCGCCACTTGCACCAAAATTGGACCATAGGGAACCTCGAACCTCAAAACTGAAAAGTGCCATGCGCATTATGGTTTTTTATGCTTAAGAATGCACCAAGGATCACAGGGCACCAAAACCCAAAAGTCTTATTTTTGCATGAAAATTGCACAATGGGCTGAAAATTCACCACGGACACCAAAATTGGACCCGAGGGCACCTCGAACCTTAATACTTAAAACTGGTACGAGCATTATGGTTTTCTATGCATAAGAATGCACTAGGGATCACAAGGCAACAAAACCCAAAAGTCTTATTTTCGCACGAAAATTGCACAAATGGCCGAAAATGCTCCACCGGCACCAGAATTGGACCACGGGGAACCAAGGACCTCAAAACTGAAAAGCGCTCCGAGCATTATGCATATTTATGCATAAGAATGCACCACGGACCTCAAAACTACAAATTGCTCCAAGCATTATGGGTTTTTATGCATAAGAATGCCCCAAGGATCACTGGGCACCAAAACCTAATAGTCTTATTTTTCGCTCGAAAATTGCAGAACGGGCTGAAAATGCACCACGGGCACCAAAATTGGACCACGGGGCACCTCGGACCTGAAAACATAAAAGTCCTCCGAGAATTTTGGTTTTTTATGCATAAGAATGCACCAGGGATCACGGGGCACGAAAATCCAAAAGTCTTATTTTCGCACGAAAATTTCACAAATGGCCGAAAATGCACCACCTGCACCAAAATTGGACCACGGTGCACCACGGACCTCAAAACTGAAAAGTGCTCCAAGAATTATGGTCTTTTATGCATAAGAATGCACCAGGGATCACGGGGCACCAAAACCCAAAATCCTTATTTTCCCACAAAAATTGCACAAATGGCCGAATATGGACCACCGGCACCAAAATTGGACCACGAGGCACCACAGACCTCAAAATTGAAAAGTGTTCCGAGCATTATAGTTTTTTATGCATAAGAATGCACTAGGGATCATGGGGCACCAAAACCCACAAGTCTTATTTTCGCACGAAAATTTCACAAATGGCAGAATATTCACGACCGGCACCAAAATTTGACCACAAGGCACCACGGACCTCAAAACTAAAAAGTGTTCCGAGCAGTATGGTTTTTTATGCAGAAGAATGCACCAAGGATAATGGGGGTACCAAAACCCAAAACTCTTATTTTCCCACGGAAATTTCACAAATGGCCGAAAATGCACCACAGGCACCAAAATTTGAGCACGGGATACCCCGGAGCTTAAAACTGAAAAGTGCTCCAAGCAATATGGTTTTTTATGCACAAGAAGGCACTAGGGATCAGGGGCACCAAAACCCAAAAGTCTTATTTTCGCACGAAAATTGTACAATGTGCCAAAAATGCACAAGGTGCACCGAAATTGGACCACGGGGCACCTCGAACATCAAAACTGAAAAGTGCTCCAAGCATTATGGTTTTATGCATAAGAATACACCTGGGATCACGATGCACCAAAATCGAAAAGTCTAATTTTCGCATGAAAATTGGACAATGGGCCGAAAAGACACCACGAGCACCAAAATTGGACCATGGGGCACCTCAGACCTCAAAACTAAAAAGTGCTCCAAGCATTATGATTTTATGCATAAGAATGCACTAGGGATCACGGGGCACGAAAACCCAAAAGTCTTATTTTCGCACGAAAATTTCACAAATGGCCAAAAATGCACCACATGCAACAAAATTGGACCACGGTGCACCACGAACCTCAAAACTGAAAAGTGTTCCAAGAATTATGGTCTTTTATGCATAAGAATGCACCAGGGATCACGGGGCACCAAAACCCAAAATCCTTATTTTCCCACGAAAATTGCACAAATGGCCGAATATGCACCATCGGCACCAAAATTGGACCACGAGGCACCACTGACCTCAAAATCGAAAAGTGTTCCGACCATTATAGTTTTTTATGCATAAGAATGCACCAAGGATCATGGGGCACCAAAACCCACAAGTTTTATTTTCGCACGAAATTTTCACAAATGGCCGAAAATGCACGACTGGCACCAAAATTTGACCACGAGGCACCACGGACCTCAAAACTGAAAAGTGTTCCATGCAGTATGGTTTTTTATGCAGAAGAATGCACCAAGGATAACGGGGCACCAAAACCCAAAAGTCTTATTTTCGTACGAAAGTTTCACAATGGGCCGAAAATGCACCACGTTCACCAAAATTGGACCACGGGGCACCACAGACCTCAAAACAGAAGAGTGTTCCTAGTATTATTGTTTTTTATGCATAAGAAAGCACCAGGGATTAGGGGCACCAAAACCTAAAAGTCTTACTTTCGCACGAAAATTGCACAATGGGCCGAAAATGCACCACGTGCATCGAAATTGGACCACGGGGCACCTCGAACCTCAAAACTGAAAAGTGCTCCAAGCATTATGGTTTTATGCATAAGAATGCACCAGTGATCATGGGCACCAAAACCCAAAAGTCTTATTTTCGCATGAAAATTGTACAATGGGACGAAAAGGCACCACGAACACCAAAATTGGACCACGGGGCACCTCGGACCTCAAAACTGAAAAGTGCTATGAGTATAATGGTTTTTTATGCATAAGAATGCACCAGGGATCACGGGGCACCAAAACTCAATAGTCTAATTTTCGCATGAAAATTGCTCAAATGGCCGAAAATACACCACCGGCTCCAAAATTGGACCACGGGGCACCACAGACCTCAAAATTGAAAAGTATTCCAAGCGTTATAGTTTTTTATGCATAAGAATCCACCAGGGATCAAGGGGCACTAAAACCCAAAAGTCTTATTTTCGCACGAAAATTGCACAGTGGGCCGTAAATGCCCCACGGGCACCGAAATTGGACCACGGGGCACCTCGGACCTCAAAAATGAAAAGTACTTCGAGCATTATGATTTTTTATGCATAAGAATAAACCAGGGATCATAGGGCCCCAAAAACCAAAAGGCTTATTTTTGCACGAAAATTGAACAATGGGCCGAAAATGCACCACATGCACCAAAATTGGACCATGGGGCACCTCAGACCTCAAAACTGAAAAGTGCTCCAAGCATTATGGTTTTTGATGCATAAGAATGCACAAGGGATCACGGGGTACCAAAATCAAAAAGTCTTATTTTAGCACGAAAATTGCCCAAATGGCCGAAAATGCACCCACGACACCAAAATTAGACCATGGGGCACCACGAACCTCAAGACTGAAAACTGTTCTGAGCATAATGGTTTTTTATGCATTAGAATGCCCCAAGGATCACTGGGCACCAAAACCCAAAAGTCTTATTTTCGCACGAAAGTTGCACATTGGGCCGAAAATGCACCACCTGCACCAAAATTGGACCATGGGGCACCTCGGACCTCAAAACTGAGAAGTGCTCTAAGCATTAATGTTTTTATGCATAAGAATGCACTAGGGTTCACAAGACACCAAAACCCAAAAGTCTTATTTTCGTACGAAAATTGCACAAGTCGCCCAAAATGCACCACGGGCACCACAGGGCACCTCGGACTTCAAAACTGAAAAGTGCTCCGAGCATTATGGTTTTTTATGCATAAGAATGCACCAGGGATCATGGGGCACCAAAACCCAAAATGTTATTTTCACACGAAAATTGCACAATGGGGAGAAAATCCTCCACGTGCACCAAAATTGGACCACGAGGCACCTCGGACCTCAAAACTATAAAGTACTCCAAGCTTTATGGTTTTTTATGCATAAGAAAGCACTAGGGTTCACAGGGTACCAAAACCCAAAAGTCTTATTTTCGCACGAAAACTGCACAAATCGCCGAAAATGCACCACAGGCACCAAAATTGGACCACGGGGCACCTCGGACCTCAAAACTGAAAAATGCTCTAAGCTTTATGGTTTTTTATGCATAAGAATGCCCCAAGGTTCAAGGGGCACCAAAACCCAAAAGTCTTATTTTCGCCCGAAAATTGCACAATGGGACGAAAACGCACCACGTGCACCAAAATTGGACCATGGGGCACCTCGGACCTCAAAACTGAAAGTCCTCAAAGCATTATGGTTTTATGCATAAGAATACACCAGGGATCACACTGCACCAAAACCCAAAAGTCTTATTTTCGCATGAAAATTGCCCAATGGGCCGAAAAGGCACCACGAGCACCAAAATTGGACCACGGGGCACCTCGGACCTCAAAATTGAAAAGTTCTTTGACAATTATGGTTTTTTATGCATAAGAATGCACCAGGGATCACGGGGCACCAAAACCCAAAAGTGTTATTTTCACACGAAAATTGCACAATGGGGAGAAAATCCTCCACGTGCACTAAAATTGGACCACGGGGCACCTCGGACCTCAAAATTATAAAGTACTCCAAGCATTATGGTTATTTATGCATAAGAAAGTACTAGGGTTCACAGGGTACCAAAACCCAAAAGTCTTATTTTCGCACGAAAACTGCACAAATCGCCGAAAATGCACCACGGGCACCAAAATTGGACCACGGGGCACCTCGGACCTCAAAACTAAAAAATGCTCTAAGCTTTATGGTTTTTTATGCATAAGAATGCACCAGGGATCAAGGGGCACCAAAACCCAAAAGTCTTATTTTCGCCCGAAAATTGCACAATGGGACGAAAATGCACCACATTTACCAAAATTGGACCACGGGGCACCTCGGACCTCAAAACTGAAAAGTGCTCCAAGCATTATGGTTTCATGCATAAGAATGCACCAGGCATCACAGGGCACCAAAACCCTAAAGTCTTATTTTCGAATGAAAATTGCACAATGGGCCGAAAAGGCACCATGAGCACCAAAATTGGACCACGGGGCACCTCGGACCTCAAAACTGAAAAGTGCTTAGAGCATTATTATTTTTTATGCATAACAATGCACCAGGGATCACGGGGCAACAAAACCCAATAGTCTAATTTTCGCATGAAATTGGCTCAAATGGGAGAAAATGCACCACCGGCTCCAAAATTGGACCACGGCGCACCACAAACCTCAAAATTGAAAAGTGTTCCAAGCATTATAGTTTTTTAGGCATAAGAATCCACCAGGGATCAAGGTGCACCAAAACCCATGAGTCTTATTTTCGCATGAAAATTGCACAATGGGCCGAAAATGCACCACGGGGCACCTCAGACCTCAAAACTAAAAAGTTCTTCGAGCATTATGGTTTTTTATGCATAAGAATGCACCAGGGATCACGGGGCACCAAAACCCAAAAGTCTTATTTTCACACGAAAATTGCACAATGGGGAGAAAATCCTCCACGTGCACTAAAATTGGACCACGGGGCACCTCGGACCTCAAAATTATAAAGTACTCCAAGCATTATGGTTATTTATGCATAAGAAAGTACTAGGGTTCACAGGGTACCAAAACCCAAAAGTCTTATTTTCGCACGAAAACTGCACAAATCGCCGAAAATGCACCACGGGCACCAAAATTGGACCACGGGGCACCTCGGACCTCAAAACTAAAAAATGCTCTAAGCTTTATGGTTTTTTATGCATAAGAATGCACCAGGGATCAAGGGGCACCAAAACCCAAAAGTCTTATTTTCGCCCGAAAATTGCACAATGGGACGAAAATGCACCACATTTACCAAAATTGGACCACGGGGCACCTCGGACCTCAAAACTGAAAAGTGCTCCAAGCATTATGGTTTCATGCATAAGAATGCACCAGGCATCACAGGGCACCAAAACCCTAAAGTCTTATTTTCGGATGAAAATTGCACAATGGGCCGAAAAGGCACCATGAGCACCAAAATTGGACCACGGGGCACCTCGGACCTCAAAACTGAAAAGTGCTTAGAGCATTATTATTTTTTATGCATAACAATGCACCAGGGATCACGGGGCAACAAAACCCAATAGTCTAATTTTCGCATGAAATTGGCTCAAATGGGAGAAAATGCACCACCGGCTCCAAAATTGGACCACGGCGCACCACAAACCTCAAAATTGAAAAGTGTTCCAAGCATTATAGTTTTTTAGGCATAAGAATCCACCAGGGATCAAGGTGCACCAAAACCCATGAGTCTTATTTTCGCATGAAAATTGCACAATGGGCCGAAAATGCACCACGGGGCACCTCGGACCTCAAAACTAAAAAGTTCTTCGAGCATTATGGTTTTTTATGCATAAGAATGCACCAGGGATCACGGGGCACCAAAACCCAAAAGTCTTATTTTCGTACGAAAATTTCACAAATGGCCGAAAATGCACCCACGGCACCAAAATTAGACCATGGGACACCACAAACCTTAAGACTAAAAACTGTTCTGAGCATTATCGTTTTCTATGCATTAGAATGCAACAAGGATCACGGGGCACCAAAACCCAAAAGTCTTATTTTCGCACGAAAGTTGCACAATGGGCTGAAAATGCACCACGGGCACAAAAATTGGACCACGGGGCACCTCGGACCTCAAAATTTAAAAATGTTCACAACATTATTGTTTTATATGCATAAGAATGCACCAGGGATCAAGGGCACCAAAACCCAAAAGTCTTATTTTCCGACGAATATTGCACAATGGGCTGAAAATGCACCATGGGCACCAAAATTGGACCATAGGGCACCTTGGAACTCAAAACTAAAAAGTGCTCCGAGCATTATGGTTTTTTATGCTTAATAATGCACTAGGGACCACGGGGCACCAAAACCCAAAAGTCTTATTTTCGCACGAAAATTGCACAATGGGCCGTAAATGCACCACGTGGACCAAAATTGGACCAGGGGGCACCTTGGACCTCAAAACTGAAAAGTGCTCCAACGATTATGGTTTTTTATGCATAAGTATGCACTAGGGTTCGCAGCGTACCGAAACGCAAAAGTCTTATTTTCGCACGAAAATTGCTCAAATGGCCGAAAATGCACCACAGGCATAAAAATTGGACCACGGGGCACCACGGACCTTAAAAGTGAAAAATGTTCACAACATTATGGTTTTTTATGCATAAGAATGTACCAGGGATCAAGGGGAACCAAAACCCAAAAGTTTTATGTTCGCACGAAAATTGCACAATGGGCCGAAAATGCACCACGGGCACCGAAATTGGACCACGGAGCACCTCGGACTCCAAATTGAAAAGTGCTTCGAGCATTATGATTTTTTATGCAAAAGAATGCACCAGGGATCAAGGGGCACCAAAACCCAAAAGTCTTATTTTCACTCAAAAATTGCACAACGAGCCGAAAATGCACCATGGGCAGCAAAATTAGCCCACGGGGCACCTCGAACCTCAAAACCATAAAGTAATCCAAGCATTATGGTTTTTTCTGCATAAGAAAGCACTAGGGTTCACAGGGTACCAAAACCCAAAAGTCTTATTTCGCACGAAAACTGCACAAATCGCCGAAAATGCACCACAGGCACCAAAATTGGACCACGGGGCACCTCGGACCTCAAAACTGAAAAATGCTCTAAGCTTTATGGTTTTCTATGCATAAGAATGCACCAGGGATCAAGGGGCACCAAAACCCAAAAGTCTTATTTTCGCCCGAAATTGCACAATGGGACGAAAATGCACCACATTTACCAAAATTGGACCGCGGGGCACCTCGGACCTCAAAACTGAAAAGTGCTCCAAGCATTATGGTTTTATGCATAAGAATGCACCAGGCATCACAGGGCACCAAAACCCTAAAGTCTTATTTTCGCATGAAAATTGCACAATGGGCCGAAAAGGCACCACGAGCACCAAAATTGGACCACGGGGCACCTCGGACCTCAAAATTGAAAAGTTCTTTGACCATTATGGTTTTTTATGCATAAGAATGCACCAGGGATCACGGGGCACCAAAACCCAAAAGTGTTATTTTCACACAAAAATTGCACAATGGGAAGAAAATCCTCCACGTGCACCAAAATTGGACCACGGGGCACCTCGGATCTCAAAAATATAAAGTACTACAAGCATTATGGTTTTTTATGCATAAGAAAGCACTAGGGTTCACAGGGTACCAAAACCCAAAAGTCTTATTTTCGCACGAAAACTGCATTAATCGCCGAAAATGCACCACGGGCACCTAAATTGGACCACGGGGCACCTCGGACCTCAAAACTGAAAAAATGCTCTAAGCTTTATGGTTTTTTATGCATAAGAATGCACCAGGGATCAAGGGGCACCAAAACCCAAAAGTCTTATTTTCGCCCGAAAATTGCATAATGGGACAAAAATGCACCACATGCACCAAAATTGGACCACGAGGCACCTCGGACCTCCAAACTGAAAAGTGCTCCAAGCATTATGGTTTTATGCATAAGAATGGACCAGGCATCACAGGGCACCAAAACCCTAAAGTCTTATTTTCGCATGAAAATTGCACAATGGGCCGAAAAGGCACCATGAGCACAAAAATTGGACCACGGGGCACCTCGAACCTCAAAATTTAAAAGTGTTCACAACATTATGGTTTTATATGCATAAGAATGCACCAGGGATCAAGGGCACCAAAACCCAAAAGTCTTATTTTCGGACGAATATTGTACAATGGGCTGAAAATGCATCATGGGCACCAAAATTGGACCACAGGGTACCTTGGAACTCAAAACTTAAAATTGCTTCGAGCATTATGGGTTTTTATGCTTAAGAATGCACCAGGGACCACGGGGCACCATAACCCAAAAGTCTTATTTTCGCACGAAAATTGCACAAGGGGTCGAAAATGCACCATGGGCAAATTGGACCACGGGGCACCTCGAACCTCAAAACTGAAAAGTGCTCCAAACATTATGGTTTTTTATGCATAAGAATGCACCAGGGATCACGGGGTACCAAAACCCAAAAGTCTTATTTTCTCACAAAAATTGCACAATTGGCCGAAAATGCACCCACGACACCAAAATTAGAGCACGAGGCACCATGAACCTCAATACTGAAATCTTTTCCGAGCATTATGGTTTTTTATGCTTTAGAATGCACCAAGGATCATGGGGCACCGAATCCCAAAAGTCTTATTTTCGCACAAAAATTGCACAAATCGCCAAAAATGCACCACGGGCACCAAAATTGGACCACGGGGCACCTCGGACCTCAAAACTAAAAAGTACTCCGAGCATTATGGTTTTTTATGCATGAGAATGCACCAGGGATCACGGGGCACTAAAACCCAATAGTGTAAATTTCACATGAAAATTGCTCAAATGGCCGAAAATGCACCACGGGCTCCAAAATTGGACCACGGGGCACCACAGACCACAAAATTGAAAAGTGTTCCGAGCATTATAGTTTTTTATGCATAAGAATCCACCAGGGATGAAGGGCACCAAAACACAAAAGTCTTATTTTTGCACGAAAATTGTACAATGGGCTAAAAATGCACCACAAGCACCTAAATTGGACCACGGGGCATCTCGGACCTCAAAACTGAAAAGTCCTTCGAGCATTATGGGTTTTTATGCATTAAAATGCACCAGGGATCACGAGGCACCAAAATCCAAACTTCTTATTTTCGCACGATAACTGCACAATGGGCTGAAAATGCACCACAGGCACAAAAAATTGGACCACGGGGCATCTCGGACCTTAAAACTGGAAAGTTCTTTGAGCAGTATGATTTTTTATGCATAAGAATGCACCAAGGGTAACGGGGCACCAAAACCCAAAAGTCTTATTTTCGCACGAAAGTTGCACAATGGGCCGAAAATGCACCACGTGCACTAAAATTGGACCACGGGGCACAACGGACCTAAAAACAGAAGAGTGTTCCTAGTATTATCGTTTTTTATGCATAAGAAAGCACCAGGGATCAGGGGCACCAAAACCCAAAAGTCTTATATTCGCACAAAATTGCACAATGGGCCGAAAATACACCACGTGCACCAAAATTGGACCACGGGGCACCTCGAACCTCAAAACTGAAAAGTGCTCCAAGCATTATGGTTTTATGCATAAGAATGCACCAGGGATCATGGGGCACCAAAACCCAAAAAAGTCTTATTTTCGCATGAAAATTGTACAATGGGACGAAAAGGCACTACGTGCACCAACATTGGACCACGGGGCACCTCGGACCTTAAAACTGAAAAGTGCTCGGAGCATTATGGTTTTTTATGCATAAGAATGCACCAGGGTTCACAGGGCACCAAAATCCAAAAGTCTTATTTTCGCACGAAAGTTGCACAATGGGCCGAAAATGCACCACCTGCACCAAAATTGGACCACGGGGCACCACGGACCTCAAAATTTAAAAGTGTTCAGAGCATTATGCTTTTTTATGCATAAGAATGCACCAAGGATCAAGGGGCACCAAAACCCAAAAGTCTTATTCTCGCACGAAAATTGCACAATGGGCCGAAAAGGCACCACGAGCACCAAAATTGCACCACGGGGCACCTCGGACCTCAAAATTGAAAAGTATTCCAAGCGTTATAGTTTTTTATGCATAAGAATCCACAAGGGATCACAGGGCACCAAAACACAATAGTCTAATTTTCGCATTAAAATTGCTCAAATGGCCAAAAATACACCACCGGCTCCAAAATTGGACCACGGGGTACCATAGACCTCAAAATTGAAAAGTATTCCAAGTGTTATAGTTTTTTATGCATAAGAATCCACTAGGGATCAAGGGGCACCAAAACCCAAAAGTCTTATTTTTGCACGAAAATTGCACAACGGGCCGTAAATGCCCCACGAGCACCAAAATTGGACCACAGGGCACCTCGGACCTCAAAACTGAAAAGTGCTTCGAGCATTATGATTTTTTATGCATAAGAATGCAACAGGGATCACAGGGCCCCAAAAATCAAAAGTCTTATTTTTGCACGAAAATTGAACAACAGGCCGAAAATGCACCACATGCACCAAAATTGGACCACGGGGCACCTCGGACCTCAAAACTGAAATGTGTTCCAAGCATTATGGTTTTGGATGCATAAGAATGCACTAGGGATCACGGGGCACCAAAATCCAAAAGTCTTATTTTCGCACGACAATTGCACAAATGGTCGAAAATGCACCCACGACACCAAAATTAGACCACGGGGCACCACGAACCTCAAGACTGAAAATTGTTCTGAGCATTATGGTTTTTTATGCATTAGAATGCACCAAGGATCACAGGGCACCAAAATCCAAAAGTCTTATTTTCGCACGAAAGTTGCATATTGGGCCGAAAATGCACCACCTACACCAAAATTGGACCATGGGGCACCTCGGACCTCAAAAATGAGAAGTGCTCCAAGCATTAATGTTTTTTATGCATAAGAATGCACCAGGGTTCACAAGAGACCAAAATCCAAAAGTCTTATTTTAGCACGAAAATTTCACAAATGGCCGAAAATGCACCCACGGTACCAAAATTATACCATGGGGCACCACAAACCTCAAGACTGATAACAGTTCTGAGCATTATGGTTTTTTATGCGTTAGAATGCACCAAGGATCACGGGGCACCAAAACCCAAAAGTCTTATTTTCGCACGAAAGTTCCACAATGGGCTGAAAATGCACCATGGGCACAAAAATTGGACCACGGGGCACCTCGGACCTCAAAATTTAAAAGTGTTCACAACATTATGGTTTTATATGCATAAGAATGCACCAGGGATCAAGGGCACCAAAACCCAAAGGTCTTATTTTCGCACGAATAATTCACAATGGGTCGAAAATGCACCATGGACACCAAAATTGGACCACGGGGTACCTTGGAACTCAAAACTAAAAAGTGCTTTGAGCATGATGGTTTTTTATGCATAAGAATGCACCAGGGACCACGGGGCACCAAAACCCAAAAGTCTTATTTTCGCACGAAAATTGCACAATGGGCCGAAAATGCACCATGTGCACCAAAATTGGACCAGGGGCACCTCGGACCTCAAAATTGAAAAGTGCTCCAACGATTATGGTTTTTTATGCATAAGTATGCACTAGGGTTCACAGCGCACCAAAACCCAAAAGTCTTATTTTCGCACGAAAATTCCTCAATGGCCGAAAATGTACCACAGGCACAAAAATTGGACCATGGGGCACCACGGACCTTAAAATTGAAAAGTGTTCATAGCATTATGGTTTTTTATGCATAAGAATGTACCAGGGATCAAGGGGCACCAAAACCCAAAAGTTTTATTTTCGCACGAAAATTGCACAATCGGCCGAAAATGCACCACGGGCACCGAAATTGGACCACGGAGCACCTCGGACATCCAAATTGAAAAGTGCTTCGAGCATTATGGTTTTTTATGCATAAGAATGCACCAGGGATCAAGGGGCACCAAAACCCAAAAGTCTTATTTTCACTCGAAAATTTTCACAACGGGCCGAAAATGCACCATGGGGACCAAAATTGGACCACGGGGCACCTCGAACCTCAAAACTGAAAAGTGCTCTAAACATTATGGTTTTTTATGATTAAGAATGCACCAGGGATCATGGGGAACCAAGACCCAAAAGTCTTATTTTCGCACGAAAATTGCACAATTGGCCGAAAATGCAACCACGACACCAAAATTAGAGCACGAGGCACCATGAACCTCAATACTGAAAAATTTTCTGAGCATTATGGTTTTTTATGCATTAGAATGCACCAAGGATCATGGCGCACCAAATCCCAAAAGTCTTATTTCGCACAAAAATTGCACAAATCGCCAAAAATGCACCACGGGCACCAAATTTGGACCACAGGGCACCTCGGACCTCAAAACTGAAAAGTACTCCGAGCATTATGGTTTTTTATGCATAAGAATGCACCAGGGATCACGGGGCACTAAAACCCAATAGTGTAAATTTCACATGAAAATTGCTCAAATGGCCGAAAATGCACCACGGGCTCCAAAATTGGACCACGGGGCACCACAGACCTCAAAATTGAAAAGTGTTCTGAGCATTATAATTTTTTATACATAAGAATCCACCAGGGATGAAGGGCACCAAAATACATAAGTCTTATTTTCGCACGAAAATTGCACAATGGGCTAAAAATGCACCACAAGCACCTAAATTGGACCACGGGGCATCTCGGACCTCAAAACTGAAAAGTGCTTCGAGCATTATGGATTTTTATGCATTAAAATGCACCAGGGATCACGGGGCACCAAAAGCCAAACGTCTTATTTTCGCACGGAAACTGCACAATGGGTAGAAAATGCACCACAGGCATCAAAATTGGACCACGGGGCATCTCCGACCTCAAAACTGGAAAGTTCTTCGAGTAGTATGGTTTTTTATGCATAAGAACGCACAGGGATCACGTGGCACCAAAACACAAAAGTCTTATTTTCGTACGAAAATTGCACAAATGGTCGAAAATGCACCCTCGGTGCAAAAATTAGACCACGGGGCACCACGAACCTCAAGATTGAAAACTATTCCAAGCATATTGTTTTTTTATGCATAAGAATACACCAAGCATCACGGGGCACCAAAACCCAAAAGTCTTATTTTCGCTCGAAAATTGCTCAAATGGCTAAAAATGCATCACCGGCACCAAATTTGGACCACAGTGCACCTCGGACCTCAAAACTGAAAAGTGCTTCGAGCATCATGATTTTCTATGCATAAGAATGCACTAGGGATCAAGGGGCACCAAAACCCAAAAGCCTTATTTTCGCACGAAAGTTGCACAATGGGCCGAAAATGCACCACGTGCACCAAAATTGGACCACGGGGCACTACGGACCTTAAAATGGAAAAGTGTTCCGAGCATTATGCTTTTTTATGCATAAGAAAGCACCAGGGATCACGGGGCACTAAAATCCAAATGTCTTATTGTCGCACGAAAATTGCACAATGGGCCGAGAATGCACCACGGGCACCAAAATTGGACCACGGGGCACCTCGGACCTCAAAACTGAAAAGTTCTTCGAGCATTGTGATTTTTTATGCTTAAGAAAGCACCAAGGATCATGGGGCACCAAAACCTAAAAGTCTTATTTTCGCAAGAAAATTGCACAATGGGCAGAAATGCACCACCGGCACCAAAATTGGACCACGGGGCACCACGAATTTCAACACTAAAAACTGTTCTGAGCATTATCATTTTTTATGCATAAGAATGCCCCAGGGATCACGGGGTACCAAAACCCAAAAGTCTTATTTTCGCACGAACATTGCTCAAATGGCCGAAAATGCACCACGGGCACCAAAATTGGACCACGGGGCACCATGGACTTCAAAATTGAAAAGTGCGCCGAGCATTATGGTTTTTTATGCATAATAATGCACCAAGGATCAAGGGGCACCAAAACCCAAAAGCCTTATTTTCGCACGAAAGTTGCACAATGGGCCGAAAATGCACCACGGGCACCAAAATTGGACCACGGGGCACTACGGACCTCAAAATTCAAAAGTGTTCCGAGCATTATGGTTTTTTATGCATAAGAAACCACCTGGGATCACGGGGCACCAAAATCCAAATGTCTTATTGTCGCACGAAAATTGCTCAATGGGCCGAAAATGCACCACGGGCACCAAAATTGGACCATGGGGCACCTCGGACCTCAAAACTAAAAAGTTCTTCGAGCATTATGATTTTTTATGCATAAGAATGCACCAATGATCACGCGGCACCAAAACCTAAAAGTCTTATTTTCGCAAGAAAATTGCACAATGGGCCGCAAATGCACCACCGGCACGAAAATTGCTCAAATGGCCGCAAATGCACCACCGGCACCAAAATTGGACCACGGGGCAACACGGACCTCAAAATTGAAAAGTGTTCCGAGCATTATGTTTTTTTATGCATAAGAATGCTCCAGCGATCAAAGGGCACCGAAACCCAAAAGTCTTATTTTCGCACGAAAATTGCACAATGGGCCAAAACTGCACCACAGGGCACCTCGGACCTCATAACTGAAAAGTGCTTCGAGCATTATGATTGTTTATGCATAAGAATGCACCGGTTATCACGGGGCACCAAAATCCAAAAGTCTTATTTTTGCACGAAAATTACTAAAATGGCCGAAAATGCACCAAACGGCACCAAAATTGGACCACGGGGCACCACGGACCTCAAAACTGAACAGTGTTCCGAGCATTATAGTTTTCTAAGCATAGGAATGCACCATCGATTATCGGGCACCAAAACCCAAAAGACTTATTTTCGCACGAAAATTGCACAAATAGCCGAAGACTTTTGGTGCCTCGTGATCCCTGGTCCATTCTTATGCATAAAAAACTATAATGCTCAGACCACTTTTAAGTATTGAGGTCCGAGGTGCCCGGTGGTACATTTTCGGCACATTTGTGCAATTTTCATGCGAAAATAAAACTTTTGGGTTTTGGTGCCACGTGATCCCTGGTGCATTCTTATGCATAAAAAACCATAATGCTCAGAACACCTTTCAGTTTTGAGATCCATGGTGCCCCGTGGTCCAATTTTGGTGCCAGTGGTGCATTTTCGACCATTTGTACAATTTTCGTGCGAAAATAAGACTTTTTTCATTTTGGCGCGCCGTGATCCCTGGCACAATCTTATGCATAAAAAACCATAATTCTCAGAGCACTTTTCAATTTTGAGGTCCGAGGTGCCCCGTGGTTCAACTTTGGTGCCCATGGTGCATTTTCGGCCCATTATGCAATTTTCGTGCGGAAATAAGACTTTTGGGTTTCGGTGCCCCATGATCCCTGGTGCATTCTTATGCTTAAAAAACGATAATGCTCGAAATACTTTTCAGTTTTGAGGTCTAGGGTGCCCCGTGGTCTAATTTTGGTGCCGGTGGTGCATTTTTGGGCATGTGTGAAATTTTCGTGCGAAAATAACACTTTTGGGTTTTGGTGCCCCGTGATCCCTAGTGCATTCTTATGCATAAAAAACCATAATGCTCGGAGAACTTTTAAGTATTGAGGTCCGAGGTGCCCCGTGGTCCAATTTTGGAGCCCGTGGTGCATTTTTTGCCCACTGTGAACTTTTCGTGCGAAAATAAGACTTTTGGGTTTTGGTTCCCCATGATCCCCGATGCATTCTTATGCATAAAAAACCATAATGCTCGAAGAACTTTTCAATTTTGAGGTCCGAGGTGCCTCGTGGTGCAATTTTGGTTCCCATGGTGCATTTTCGGCCCATTGTGCACTTTTCGGGCGAAAATAAGACTTTTGGGTTTTCGGCCCATGGTGCATTCTTATGCATAAAAAACCATAATGCTCGGAACACCTTTCAGTTTTGTGGTCCGTGTTTCCCCGTGTTCCAATTTTGGTGCCGGTGGTGCATTTTCGGCCATTTGTGAAATTTTCGTGCGAAAATAAGATTTTTGGGTTTTGGTGCCCCGTGATCCCTGGTGCATTCTTTTGCATAAAACACCATAATGCTCACAACACTTTTCAATTTTGATGTTCGTGGTGCCCCGTGGTCTAATTTTGGTGCCGGTGGTGCATTTTCGGACATTTGTGCAATTTTCGTGCGAAAATAAGACTTTTGGGTTTTTGTTCCCCGTGCTCCCTGGTACATTCTTATGCATAAAAAACCATAATGGTCGGAGAAATTTTACATTTTGATGTCCGAGGTGCCCCGTGGTCCAATTTTGGTGCCCGTGGTGCATTTTCGGCCCATTGTGCAATTTTCGTGCGAAAATAAGACTTTTTGGATTTTGTGCCCTATGATCCTTGGTGCATCATAAAAAACCATAATGCTCATAGCACTTTTAAGTTTTGAGGTCTGAAATGCCCTATGGTCCAATTTTGGTGATCGTGGTGCATTTTCGGCCCATTGTGCAATTTTCTTGCGAAAATAAGACTTTTGGGTTTTGGTACCCCGTGATCATTGGTGCATTTTTATGCTTAAAAAACCATAATTCTCGAAACACTTTTCAGTTTTGAGGACCGGGGTGGCCCGTGGTCCAATTTTGGTGCCGGTGATACATTTTCAGCCATTTGTGTAACTTTCGTGCGAAAATAAGACTTTTGGGTTTTTGTGCCCCATGATCCTTGGTGCATTCTTATGAATAAAAAACCATCATGCTTGGAGCACTTTTCAGTTTTGAGGTCCGTGGTGCCCCGAGGTCCAATTTTAGTGCCGGTGGTGCATTGTCTGCCATTTGTGCAATTTTTGTACGAAAATAAGACTTTTGGATTTTGGTGCCTTGTGGACCTTGGTGCATTCTTATGCATAAAAAACCACAATGCTCGGAAAACATTTCAGTTTTGAGGTCCGAGGTGCTCCGTAGTCCAATTTTTGTGCACGTGGTGCATTTTCTGCCATTTGAGAAATTTTCGAGCGAAAATAAGACTTTTGGGTTTTCGTGCCATGTGATCCCTAGTGCATTCTTATGCAAAAAAATCATAATGCTCGAAGCAATTTGAAGTATTGTAGTTCGACGTGCCCCATGGTCCAACTTTGGTACCCGTGGTGCATTTTCGGCTCATTGTGCAATTTTCGTGCGAAAATATAACTTTTGGGTTTTGGTGCCCCGTGATCCCTGGTGCATTCTTATGCATTAAAAACCATAATTCTCGGAACACTTTTAAGTTTTGAGGTCCGTGGTGTCCCGTGGTCCAATTTTGGTGCCGGTGGTGCATTTTCGGTCATTTGTGCAACTTTCGTTCGAAAATAAGACTTTTGGGTTTTGGTGCCCCATGATCCTTAGTGCATTCTCATGCATAAAAAACCATAATGCTCGGAGCACTTTTCAGTTTTGAGGTCCGTGGTGCCCCGTGATCCAATTTTGGTGCCGGTGGTGCATTTTCGGCCATTTTTGCAATTTTCGTGCGATAATGAGACTTTTGGGTTTTGGTGCCCCGTCATCCTTGGTGCATTCCTAGGCATAAAAAACCATAATGCATTGTCGGCCATTTGTGCAATTTTCGTACAAAAATAAGACTTGTGGGTTTTGGGGCCTTGTGGACCTTGGTGCATTCTTATGCATAAAAACCATAATGCTAGGAGCACTTTTCAGTTTTGAGGTCCGAGGTGCCCTGTGGTCCAATTTTGGTGCCCGTGGTGCATTTTCAGCCAATTGTGCAATTTTTGTACGAAAATAAGACTTTTGGGTGTTGGTGCCCCATGATCCCTAGTGCATTCCTATGCATAAAAAACAATAATGCTCGAAGCACTTTTAATTATTGTGGTCTGAGGTGCCCTATGGTCCAATTTTGGTGCCCATGGTGTATTTTCGGCTTATTGTGAAATTTTCGTGCGAAAATTAGACTTCTGGGTTTTGGTGTCCCGTGATCCCTGGTGCATTCTTATGCATAAAAAACCATAATGCTCGGAACACTTTTAAGTTTTGAGGTCCGTCGTGCCCCATGGTCCAGTTTTGGTGCCAGTGCTGCATTTTTGGCCATTTGTGAAATTTTCATCCGAAAATAAGACTTTTGCGATTTGGCAACCCCTGATCCTTGGTGCATTCTTATGCATAAAAAATCATAATGCTCGGAACACTTTTCAGTTTTTAGGTCCGTGGTGCCACGTGGTCCAATTTTGGTGCAGGTGGTGCATTTTCGGCCCATTGTGCAATTTTCGTGCGAAAATAAGACTTTTTGGTTTTGGTGCCCCGTGATCCTGGGTGCATTCCTATGCATAAAAGCCATAATGCTCAGAACAGTTTTCAGTCTTGAGATTCGTGGTGCCAAGTTGTCAAATTTTTGTGCCGGGGGTGCATTCTCGGCCATTTGTGCAATTTTCGTGCGAAAATAAGACTTTTGGGTTTTCGTGCCCTATGAACCCTGGTGCATTCTTATGCATAAAAAAGCATAATGCTTGGAGTACTTTTCAGTTTCGAGGTCCGAGATGTCCCGTGTTCCAATTTTGGTGGACTTGGTTCATTTTCAGCCCATTATGCAATTTTCGTGCGAAAATAAGACTTTTTGTTTTTGGTGCCCCGTGATCCTTGGTGCATTCTTATGCATAAAAAACCATAATGCTCAGAAAAATTTTACGTGTTAAGGTTCGTGGTGCCCCGTGGTCCAATTTTGGTGCCGGTGGTGCATTTTCGGCCCATTGTGCAATTTTCGTGCGAAAATAAGACTTTTGGATTTTGGTACCCCGTGATCCCTAGTACATTCTTATGCATAAAAAACCATAATTCTCAGAGCACTTTTAAGTTTTGAGGTCCGAAGTGCCCCATGGTGCAGTTTTGGTGCCTGTGGTGCATTTTCGACCCATTGTGCAATTTTCGTGCGAAAATAAGACTTTTGGATTTTGGTACCCCGCGATCTCTGGTGCATTCTCATGCACAAAAACCATAATGCTCGGAACACTTTTAAGTTTTGAGGTCCGAGGTGCCCCGTGGCCCAATTTTGGTGCCCGTGGTGCATTTCCGGCCATTTGTGTAATTTTCATACGAAAATAAGACTTTTAGGTTTTGGTGCCGTGTGATCCTTGGTGCATTCGTATATATAAAAAACCATAATGCTCGGAGAACTTTTATGTTTTGAGGTCCGAGGTGCCCCGTGGTCCAATTTTGGTGCTGGTGGTGCATTTTCAGCCATTTGTGTAATTTTTGTGCGAAAATAAGTCTTTTAGGTTTTCGTGCCGCGTTATCCTTGATGCATTCTTATACATAAAAAACCATAATGCTCAGAGCACTTTTAAGTTTTGAGGTCCGAGGTGTCCTGTGGTCCAATTTTGGTGCACGTGTTGCATTTTCGGCCCGTCGTGCAATTTTCGTGCGAAAATAACAGTTTTTGGTTTTCGTGCCCATGATCCTTGGTGCATTCTTATGCATAAAAAATCATAATGATCGGAACAGTTTTCAATCTTGAGGTTCGTTGTGCCCCGTGTTCCAAATTTGGTGCCGGGGGTGCATTTTTTACCATTTGTGCAATTTTTGAGCGAAAATAAGACTTTTGGGTTTTGTTGCCCCGTGATCCCCGGTGCATTCCTATGCATAAAAAACCATAATGCTCAAAGCATTTTTAATTATTGAGGTCAGAGGTGCCCCGTAGTTCAGTTTTGGTGCTCGTGGTGCATTTTTGGCCCATTGTGCAATTTTTGTGCGAAAATAAGGCTTTTGGGTTTTGGTACCCCGCGATCTCTGGTGCATTCTTATGCATAAAATCCATAATGCTCTGAACAAGTTTCAGTTTTGAGGTCCGAGGTGCCCCGTGGTCCAATTTTGGTGCCCGTGGAGCATTTTCGGCCATTTGTGTAATTTTCGTGTGAAAATAAGAATTTTAGGTTTACGTGCCGTGTGATCCTTGGTGCATTCGTATACATAAAAAATCATAATGCTCGAAGAACTTTTATATTTTGAGGTCCGAGGTGCCCTGTGGTCCAATTTTGGTGCCGGTGGTGCATTTTCGGCCATTTGTGCAATTTTCGTGTGAAAATAAGACTTTTGGGTTTTGGTTCCCCATGATCCTTGTGCATTCTTATGCATAAAAAATCATAATTCTCATAGCACTTTTAAGTTTTGAGGTCCGATGTGTCCAATGGTCCAATTTTGGTGCCCGTGGTGCATTTTCGGCTCATGCAATTTTCGTGCGAAAATAAGACATTTGGGTTTTGGTAGCCTGTGATCTCTGGTGCACTCTTATGCTTAAAAACCCATAATTCTCGGAACACTTTTCATTTTTGAGGTCCCAGGTGCCCTGTGGTCCAATATTGGTGCAGGTGGTGCATTTTCGGCTATTTGTGTAATTTTCGTGCGAAAATAAGACTTTTAGGTTTTGGTGCCACGTGATCCTTCATGCATTCTTATATATAAAAAACCATAACGCTCGGAGAACTTTTAAGTTTTGAGGTCCGAGGTGTCCTGTGGTCCAATTTTGGGACAGGTGTTGCATTTTCGGCACGTTGTGCAATTTTTCTGTGAAAATAACACTTTTTGGTTTCCGTGCCCCGTGATCCCTAGTCCTTTCTTATGCATAAAAAACCATAATTATCGGAACAGTTTTCAGTCTTAAGGTTTGTGGTGCCCCATGGTCCAAATTTGGTGCCGGGGTTGAATTTTCGGCCATTTGTGCAATTTTTGAGCGAAAATAAGACTTTTGGGTTTTGGTACCCCGTGATCCCTGGTGCATTCTTATGGATAAAAAACCATAATGTTCTAAGCACTTTTAAGTATTGAGGTCGGAGGTGCCCCGTGGTCCAATTTTGGTGCCCGTGGTGCATTTCCGGCCCATTGTGCAATTTTTGTGCGAAAATAAAACTTTTGGGTTTTTGTACCCCGTGATCCCTGGCGCATTCTTATGCATAAAAAACCATAATGCTCGGAACAATTTTCTGTTTTGAGGTCCGTGGTGCCCCGTGGTCCAATTTTGGTGCCAGGGGTGCATTTTTGGCCATTTGTGCAATTTTCGTGCGAAAATAAGACTTTTGGGTTTTGGTGCCCTGTGAACCCTGGTGGATTCTTATGCAAAAAAAACCATAATGTTTGGAGCACTTGTCAGTTTGGAGATTCGAGGTGTCCCATGGGCCAATTTTGGTGCAAGTGGTGCATTTTTGGCCCATTGTGCAATTTTCGTGCGAAAATAATACTTTTGGGTTTTGTTGCCATGTGATCCTTGGTGCATTCTTACGCATAAAAACCATAATGTATGGAACAATTTTCAGTCTTGAAGTTTATGGTGCTCCGTGGTCCAATTTTGGTGCCGGTGGTACATTTTCGACCATTTGAGCAATTTTTGTGCGAAAATAAGACTTTTGGATTTTGGTGCCCCGTGACCCCTAGTGCATTTTAACGCATAAAAAATCATAATGCTCAGAGCACTTTTATGGATTGAGGTCTGAGGTGCCCCGTGGTCCAATTTTGGTGCCCGTGGTGCATTTTCGGCCCATTGTGCAATTTCTATGTGAAAACAAGACTTTTGGGTTTTGGTAACCCGTGATCCTTGGGGCATTCTTATGCATAAAAAACCATAATTCTCATAATAGTTTTGAGATTCGTGGTGCCCGGTGGTCTAATTTTAGTGCCAGGGGTGCATTTTCAGCCATTTGTGCAATTTTTGTGCGAAAATAAGACTTTTGGGTTTTGGTGCCATGTGAACCCTAGTGCATTCTTATGCAAAAAAAACCATAATGCCACGAGCACTTTTCAATTTTGAGGTCTGAGGTGCCCCGTGGTCCAATTTTGGTGAGAGGGGTGCATTTTCGGCTATTTGTCCAATTTTCGTGCGAAAATAAGACTTTTGGGTTTTGATGCCCCGTGATCCCTGTGCATTCTTATGCATAAAAAGGCATAATGTTTGGAGCACTTTTCAGTTTTAAGGTCCAAGGTGCACTGTGGTCCAATTTTGGTGCCTGTGGTGCATTTTCTGCCCATTGTGCAATTTTCGTGCGAAAATAAGACTTTTCGGTTTTGGTGCCCCTGATCCCTGATGCATTCTTATGCAAAAAAAAACCATTGTGCTCGGAACTCTTTTCAGTTTTGAGGTCCGTGGTGCCCCGTGGTCCAGTGTTGGCGCCGGTGGGGAATTTTTGGCCCATTGTGCAATTTTCGTGCGAAAATAAGACTATTATGTTTTGGTGCCCCATGATCCCTAGAGCATTCTGATGCATACAAAATCATAATGCTTGGAGCACCTTTCAGTTTTGGGGTTCGAGGTGCCCCGTGGTCCAATTTCGGTGCCCGTGGTGCATTTTCGGCCCATTGTGCAATTTTCGTGCGAAAATAAGACTTTTGGGATTTGGTGACCTGTGATCCCTGGAGCATTCTGATGCATAAAAACCCATAATGCTCGAAGCACTTTTCAGTTTTGAGGTCCGAGGTGTCCCGTGGTCCAATTTTGGTGCATGTGGTGCATTTTCAGCCTATTGTCCAATTTTTGTGCGAAAATAAGACTATTGGGTTTTGGTACCCTGTGATCCGTGGTGCATTCTTATGGTCCAATTTTGGTTCATGGTGTCTTGTGGTGCAAAGGGTGCATTTTCGGTCATTTGTGCAATTTTCGTGCGAAAATAAGACTTTTGGGTTTTGGTGCACAGTGATCCCTGGTGCATTCTTATGCATAAAAAATCATAGTGCTCGAAGTACTTTTCAGTTTTGAGATCCGAGGTGCCCCGTGGTCCAATTTTGGTGCCCATGGTGCAATTTCGGCCCATTGTGCTGTTTTCATGTGAAAATAAGACTTTTGGGTTTTGTTACCGCGTGATCTGTGGTGCATTGTTATGCATCAAAAATCATAATGCCCGGAATAGTTTTAAGTCTTGAGGTTCGTGGTGCCCCATGGTCCAATCTTGGCGCTGAGGGTGCATTTTCAGCCATTTGTGCAATTTCCGTGCGAAAATAAGACTTTTGGGTTTTGGTGCCCCATGACCCCTAGTGCATTCTTATGCATAGAAAACCATAACGCTCGGATCTCTTTTCAGTTTTGAGGTCTGTGGTGCCCCGTGGTCCAATGTTGGTGTCGGTGGGCCATTTTCGGCCATTTGTGCAATTTTCATGCGAAAATAATACTTTTGGGTTTTGGAACCCCATGATCCCTAGTGCATTCTTATGCATATAAAACCACAATACTTGGAGCATTTTTCAGTTTTGAGGTCATAGGTGCCCCGTGGTCCAGTTTTGGTGCCCGTGGTGCATTTTCGGCCCATTCTGCAATTTTCGTGCGAAATAACTTTTTGATTTTTGTACCCTGTGATCCCTGGAGCATTCTTATGCATAAAAAACCATAATGCTCGGAGCACTTTTCAGTTTTGAGGTTCGAGGTGCCCCGTGGTCCAAATTTCGTGCACGTGGTGCATTTTTGGCCACTATGCAATTTTCGTGCGAAACTAAGACTATTGGGTTTTGGTGCCTTGTGATCTATGGTGCATTCTTATGCATGAAAAACCATAATGCCCAGAACAGTTTTCAGTCTTGAGGTTCATGGTGCCCCATGGTCCAATTTTGGTGCCGGGGGTGCATTTTCGACCACTTGTGCAATTTTCGTGCGAAAATAAGAATTTTGGGTTTTGGTGCATCGTGATCCATGGTGCATTCTTTTGCATAAAAAACCATAATGCTTGAAGCACTTTTCAGTTTCGAGGTCCGAGGTGCCCCGTGGTCCAATTTTGGTGTTCGTGGTGCATTTTCGGTTCATTGTGCAATTTCGTGCGAACATTAGACTTTTGGTTTTTGGTGCCCCGTGATGCCTGGTGCATTCTTATGCATAAAAAACTGTAATGCTTGGAACACTTTTCAGTTTTGAGGTCTGTGGTGCCCTGTGCTCCAATTTTAGTGCCAATGGTTCATTTTCGTCCATTTGAGCAATTTTCGTGCGAAAATAAGACTTTTGGGTTTTGGTGCCCCGTGATCCCTGGTGCATTCTTATACAAAAAAATACATAATGCTTGGAGAACTTTTAAGTTTTGAGGTTAGAGATGCCCCGTGTTCCAATTTTTGTGCCCATGGTGCATTTTCAGCCCATTGTGCAATTTTCGTACGAAAATAAGACTTTTGGGTTTTCGTACCCCTTGAGCATTCTTATGCATAAAAAAACATAATGCTTGAACCACTTTTCAGTTTTGAGGTCCGAGGTGCCCTGTGGTTCAATTTTGGTGCACGTGCTGCATTTTCGGCCCATTGTGTAGTTTTCATGCGAAAATAAGACTTTTGGGTTTTGTTGCCGCGTGATCTGTGGTGCATTGTTGTGCATAAAAAACCATAATGCTCGGAACACTTTTCAGTTTTGAGGTTCGTAGTGCCCCGTGGTCCAACTTTGGTGCCCGAGGTGCATTTTCGGCCCGTTGTGCAATTTTCGTGTGAAAATAAGACTTCTGGGTTTTGGTACCCCATGATCCTTGGGGTATTCTTATGCATAAAAAACCATAATGTCGGACCACTTTTAGGTTTGGGGTTTGAGGTGCCACGTGGCCCCACTTTTGTGCTCGTGATGCATTTTCGTCCAATTGTGCAATTTTCGTCCGAAAATAAGACTTTTGGGTTTTGGTGCCCCGTGATCCCTGTTGGATTGTTATCCATAAAAACCATAATGCTTCGAGCACTTTTCCGTTTTTTGGTCCGTGGTGCCCCGTGCTCCAATTTTGGTGCTGGTGGTGCATTTTCAGCCACATGTACAATTTTCGTGCGGAAATATGACTTTTTAGTTTTGGTGCCCTGTGAACCCTGGTGCTTTCTTATGCATAAAAAATTGTAATGCTTGGAACACTTTTCAATTTTGAGGTCCGTGGTGCCCCGTGCTCCAATTTTAGTGCCAATGGTGCATTTTCGTCCATTTGAGCAATTTTCGTGCGAAAATAAAACTTTTGGGTTTTGGTGCCCCGCGATCGTTAGTGCATTCTTATGAATAAAAAACCATAATCCTTGGAACACTTTTCAGTTTTGAGGTCTGTGGTGCCCCGTGGTCCAACTTTGGTGCCCGTGGTGCATTTTCGATTCATTGTGCAATTGTCATGCAAAATTAAGACTTTTGGTACCCCGTGATCCCTGGTGCATTCTTATGCATAGAAAACCATAATGCTCATAGCACTTTTCAGTTTTGAGGTCCGAGGTGCCCCGTGTTCCAATTTTGGTGTCTGTGGTGCATTTTCGGCCCTTTGTGCAATTTTCGTGCGAAAATAAGACTTTTGGGTTTTGGTGCCCTGTGATCCCTGGTGAATTCTTATGTATAAAAAACCATAATGCTTGGAACACTTTTTAGTCTTGAGGTTCGTGGTGCCTCATGGTCAATTTTTTGTGCCGGGGGTGCATTTTTCGCCATTTGTGCAATTTTCGTGCGAAAATAAGACTTTTGGGTTGGTACCCCCGTGATCCCTGGTGCATTCTTATGCATAGAATACCATAATGCTCAGAGAACTTTTAAGTTTTGAGGTCCGAGTTGCTCCGTGGTCCAATTTTGGTGCCCGTGGTGCATTTTCGGCCCATTGTGCAATTTTCGTGCGTAAATAAGACTTTTGGGTTGTGGTGCCCCATGATCCGTGGTGCATTCTTATGCATAAAAAACCCTAATGCTCGGAACACTTTTTCAGTTTTGAGGTCCGTGGTGCCCTGTGGTGCAATTTTGGTGCCGGGGTGCATTTTTCGCCATTTGTGCAATTTTCGTGCGAAAGTAAGACTTTTTGGTTTTGGCGCCCCGTGATCCCTGGTGAATTATTGTGCATAAAAAACCATAAAGCTTAGAGGACTTTTAAGTTTTGAGGTTCGAGGTGCCCCGTGGTCCAATTTAGGTGCTCGTGATGCATTTTCGGCCCATTGTGCAATTTTCGTGTGAAAATAAGACTTTTGGATTTTGGTTCCTCGTGATCCCTGGTGCATTCTTATGCATAAAAAACCATAATTCTTGGAGCAGTTTTCAGTTTTGAGGTCCGTGGTGGCTCGTGGTCCAACTTTGGTGCCCGTGCTGCATTTTCGACCCATTGTGCAATTTTCGTGCGAAAATAAGACTTTTGGATTTTGGTAACCCATCATCCCTGGTGCATTCTTATGCATAAAAAACCATAATGCTTGGAACAATTTTCAGTTTTGAGGTCCGTGGTGCCCCGTGGTCCAATTTTGGTGCCGGTGGTGCATTTTCGGCCATTTGTGAAATTTTCAAGCGAAAATAAGACTTTTGGTGCCCCGTGATCCCTGGTGCATTCTTATGCATAAAAAACATTAATGCTTGAAGTACTTTTTGAAATGTAGAGATTCACACTAGAAGGGGGGTTGAATAGTGTGTAAGTTATATTATTAAAAAAAAAAAACTTTTCGCAAAGATGGAGATAAAATATCTTAGGTTTCACAAGAGACTTGTAAAACACAAGATCACAGGTATCGTCCAATAGTTAAAATGATGGTTTAGTGAAACTGCGTTTTCTTGTTAATCGTCCAGGCCTAAATAAGAGATTTTCGTAAATAGGATATAAAGAACCTTGTGCGCAAAGTGTGAATAAATAACTTAAGAGAATAGCAAGTAAGCTTGAAAGCGATAGAGTAAAAACACTTGGTTTATACTGGTTCACTCAACCTGAACCACGTCCAGTTCTCCTTCAAAAACTTTGAAGGGTTCCACTAATCAAGTTTTGATTACAAACAAGTATTATATACCCTGCCACTCCTGGCTACAAGTATTCTCTAGGCCACTTCTGGCACACCTTTAATCTCCCCCTGAGATTAAAGAACACCCAAGTATTCTTTGTCACTAAGCCACTCCTGGCTTTCAAAATAGAAACTGTTTGAGTACAAGTTAAATAAACAGCTCTCACAGAGAGGGTATTACAATAAAAACTCAATTACACAGAATAACTTAGCAAAGCTAAGTAGATTGCTCTTTTCGCACAAGTGTAGGTCATCCAATCGATTTGGCAGAGTTACAGCTCTTCTAAAAACTTGAAAAATTCTCTCTTCAAAACGCGAGCTTGTTCCTCTATTCATAGACAGCTTGGTGAAGATATCCGTTGTGGGATCTGTGCCTTGCCAATAATTGTTCTCTCACAATCATATGATCGTTGCTACATGTCAGCTTAGGGTGGAGAGATGGAGGAGACAACAGTACATGCAGTGCCTCCACTACTTTAACGATTTCTACAGAGAGAGGCTTTTCTGCCCCCTGTGGTACACTTTTCGAATATTCAAATGAAATGTCACATTAGAAAAAAGAGGGAATAATAGAACATTTCAGAGAATCATCATCGAAAAGTATAAGTGTACTTCTACTCAATTATGGACGCATTATATAACTATTTGCTAGAGAGGGATGATGTAAGTTATATATGCATTGAACGCTTCCTTGAATGGACGCAGTGTTTACACACTGGTTTTCTCAATGCATTTGGACGCATGTTTTATAATCAGTGTATTGGACGCTGAATTTTACACTTAACAAAAATAGTTGCTCACTGGACGTATTGTACACATAGAAACATAATGATTGAGTTTGAGAAATACAATACCATTGAGGCATTGGACAGCGTAGAACCTATAAAACTTAAACATAAGATCATTAAATACTTCAAAATTTAACTTTATTTGTTCTCATCAAAACTGACGTTTGAGGGGTTGGACATCTTCAAAAGTCTAAGATTCTAAAACTTTTAAGTTTTGAGTTCTGAGGTGCCCCGTGGTCCAATTTTGGTGCCTGTGATGCATTTTCAGCCCATTGTGCAATTTTCATGCTAAAATAACGCTTTTGGATTTTGGAGCCCCATGATCCCTGGTGCATTCTTATGCATAAAAAACCATAATGCTTGGAGCACTTTACAGTTTTGAGGTATGTAGTGCCCCATGGTCCAATTTTGGTGCCGGTGGTGCATTTTCGGCCATTTGTGCAATTTTCATGTGAAAATAAGACTTTTGAGTTTTGGTGCCTGTGAACCCTACTGCTTTCTTATGCATAAAAAACAATAATGCTCATAGCAATTTTCAATTTTGAGGCCTGAGTTGCCCGTGGTCCAATTTTGGTGCCCGTGGTGCATTTTCGGCCCATTGTTCAATTTTCATGCGAAAATAAGAATTTTTGGTTTTGGTGCCACGTGATCTGTGGTGCATTCTAATGCATAAGAAATCATAATGCTCAGAGCACTTTTAAGTTTTGAGGTCCTAGGTGCCCCGTGGTCCAATTTTGGTACCCGTGGTGCATTTTCGTCCCATTGTGCAATTTTCGTGCGAAAATAAGACTTTTGGGTTTTGGTGCCCCGTGATCCCTGGTTCATTCTTATGCATAAAAAACCATAGTGCTCAGAGCACTTTTTTGTTTTGAGGTCCGAGGTGCCCCGTAGTCCAATTTTGGTGCCCGTGATGCTTTTTCGGCCCATTGTTCAAATTTCTTCCGTAAATAAGACTTCTAGGTTTTGGTGCCCCGTGATCCTTGGTTCATTCTTGTAACATCCTCATTTTATTATTTGTACGCATTTATATATGTATATTATGAACATTTATACACTGTATTTTATAGAAACCTTATGTACATATTCTCTTAATGAAATTAATACAGTTCTACTCAGAAGAATTTTTTGAATTTCCAAATGTCTTTATTTTTGCCGAAATTAATTGTTGACTGGACTGCTATGTCAGACAGCTGTCCAGGATAAATTTTCAAGTGTAGGATTTTGAACTCATTTATAACTTAAAAGAAAGGTAATAGAATATAGATTAAAAATATATACAGATAAAGAATTAAAATGCTTATTCAGAATTGTTAGGATTTTCTGAAAGTTAGAACTTTGAGGAATTATTACGGTAAAATTCTAAGACAGAAAATTAAGCAAAAATTTGTAGGGCATCTATAGAATTATCTAATAATTGTAATATACTTAGAATAATTATTAAAAATGTTTAACCAAGAAAAATTTAATTTAGAACCTTAACCAATCAAAAAGTGACAACTTAGGTTTTTCTAATGTCACTAAATTAAGCTAATTAGGCTTGGATTAAGAGATAAGTAAGATACTACCCCAAGGTTTTTGATAGTGAGGAATCCAATGGTGATGTTATTTTATTCAAATTCTAATTACATTGTAAGATGATCAACAGCCCTAAAAATATTCTAGAATTTTCTACAAACTTCTTGAAACTTTGACTTTTGGGGAAGGCAAGTGGCAAGTCACCAAGGCAAGCCTCCTTGGCTGTCCAAGTGGCTTGGTGACTGATCTCCCTTGGCCAATAAGGGTGACTGGACGTGCAGGGGCTGCTGGAACTGAAGGGAGAATTCAATTTAATTAATTACTTGATTTAAGAAGCATTAAACTTAAGAAAAAGGAAAAAGTCACAAAAGCTAGCATTGTCTCCAAAACAGAACCGTGAGTTCTCTTTTGCAACAGCTGCAGTTCCATTTTTCATTTCATCTTAACTTCATCATCTCATCTCAAATTAAGAAACCAAACCATCCAAATTTCCTAAACCCTAAGCTATTTTGGCTAAAAGAAAAAGAAATTGGAGGAAATCTCAAAAATCCCAACAAGACCAAGGAGTGAGGGAGAAAGGAATTCAAAGCTTTTTCTTCAATTAAAGAGCTTAAGGTAAGGATCTAGGCATTTAATTTCAATTAGAACCCTTGGAATTAGAAGAAAACATGTTGTAGGGTTAGATTCAATTTGTGACCTAGAATCATGAAAACTTGAAATTGATTTAGGGGTTTTGTGTTTTTGATGCATTGTGATTGTAATTCATGGATTGGAATGATGTGTGATTGAATTTTTAATGTGTTGTGATGGTTGAAATTTGAGTTGCTTGATTTTAATTGAATTGAAATTTGGTTGAATTTTGGTTAGAATTGGAGTTTGTTGCTTTGGAAAATATGTTGGGAATGGTAGTGAGACCATTCGGCCAGCCCTAAATGCAAGGGATATTATGTGGAAATTTTGGTAAAACCAAGGGCAAAATGGTCATTTTACATGTAGGGACACATTGGGTATTTTGGAAAAGATTGAGGACATTTTCGGAATTACTAGAAAGTTTAGGGATACACTTGGAATTTTTGAAAAAGAGCAATGGTAATGTGGTCATTTCAAAAATCTAGGACATAGATGGAATTTTAGAAAAGATTAAGGGTAATTTGGTAATTTTACATTTTTAGGACATAATTGGAATTTTAGAAAAAGATCAAGGGTAATTAGGTAATTTCACATTTAGAGGATACAATTGGAATTTTATAAAAAGATTGAGGGTAATTAGGTAATTTGATAGATTCTAGAACAATTAGGGACATATTCGGAATTTCATAAAAAGATCAAGGGCAAAATGGGAAATTTTAGAAAATAGTAAAAGTTTAGTAATTTTTCCTAGTAAAGGACTAATTAGTATTTTATTAAGGTATTGATGTTATAATGCAAAATAGTGAATTTTTATAATTTTTATGTGATTGCTTAATATTAATTATTTGTTTATTAGCATCATTGTCATATTGCATAAGCTTGAGTTTTTGGAAAATACAAAGATTTCAAATGAGAAATGAGTATTTTTGGGGGAATTGATTTCCAGGACTGTGTTGACTGACCGGACTACGGTAGTCATGTATTTGAAAATATGATTGAGATTATGAACAGAGAACTGTGTTGACTGACCGGACTGCGGTAGTCATGTATTTGAAAAGATGATTGAGATTATGAACAGAGAATATGATAGTCCTGAGAAATGGGTGAGCAGAGTAAGTTAGACAGGACCGTATAGTCTGTGATTATATAGTCTGTGGGGTGAAGGATATTGGCAATTCCACAGAGTACCGTAATCTGGAGTGCAGATACTCTCGTGGTGGCCTTCCGGGTTTCCTGACCTCCTAATTCTGTTTAGTTTATTCGCGTTTAGTAGGGGCTGATAGCTGAATTACATGAGGTAATGGTAGGCCAGTTACTTACTAAACACTCAAAGGGGAAGTCTCCATGGAGCAGGGTCAAAAATGATTTTGAGTCAAAACTGCATTTGCATAAATCATATTGCATTTAATTATGTGTGAGAACGGTTAATTTGTATCGGATATGTATATGTTTGAAATTGTTTTAATTGTATGAGAAATTAAATGCCTGATCCGGTAATGCTGTCCCTAGATTCTAGGGAAGTTTGATTTGCAGGTGTTTAAAGAATAGTTAGATGGAAAAGATGCAGCAACTTCCAGAGCTATAGGATGGGGACTTTTTGGGGTATTTTAATGCTTGTAATAACTAGAATTATTTTGTAGTAGTATTTCTGTAAATTTTTATGATGTAAATTATAACGATAAAATTTAAATTTAATGGAGTGTATTTATTTTAATTTTAAATTATCTTTATGGATTTTAGATGTAGATTAATTAATTTGAAAGGGGGGTTACAATTCTTATGCATAAAAAACCATAATGCTAACAACACTTTTAAGTTTTGAGGTCCCAGGTGCCCTGTGGTCCAATTTTAGTACTCATGATGCATTTTCATCCCATTGTTCAATTTTCTTGCGAAAATAAGACTTCTAGGTTTTGGTGCCCCGTGGTCCTTGGTGCTTTCTTATGCATAAAATACCATAATGCTCGGAACACTTTTTAGTCTTGAGGTTCGTGGTGCCCCGTGGTCCCATTTTGGTGCTGGGGGTACATTATCGACCTTTTGTGCAATTTTCATGCGAAAATAAGACATTTGGGTTTTGGTGCCCTGTGATCCCTGGAGCATTCTTATGCATAAAAAACCATAATTCTTGGAGCACTTTTCAGTTTTGAGGTCCGTGGTGCCCCGTGGTCCAATTTTTGTGCCCGTGGTGCATTTTTGGCCAATTGTTCAAATTTCGTGTGAAAATAAGAATTTTTGGTTTTGGTTCCCCGTGATCCTTAGTGCATTCTTATGCATAAAAAATTGTAATGCTCAGAGCACTTTTAAGTTTTGAGGTCCTTGGTTCCTCGTGGTCCAATTTTGGTGCCGGTGGTGCATTTTCGGCCATTTGAGGAATTTTCGTGCGAAAATAAGACTTTTGGGTGTTGGTGCCCCATGATCCTTGGTGCATTCTTATGCATAAAAAACAATAATGCTTGGAGCACTTTTCAGTTTTGAGGATTGTGGTGCCCCGTGGTTCAATTTTGGTGCCAACAATGCATTTTCGTCCCTTTGTGCAATTTTCGTGCGAAAATAAGACTTTTCGGTTTTGGTGCCCCGTGATCCCTAGTGCATGCTTATGCATAAAAAACCCATAATTCTTGGAGCACTTTTCAGTTTTGAGGTCTGTGGCACCCTGTGGTCCAATTTTGGTGTCAGTGGTGCATTTTCGGCCCATTGTTCAATTTTCGTGCGAAAATAAGAATTCTTGGTTTTGGTGCCCCGTGATCCCTAGTGCATTCTTATGCATAAAAAACCATAATGCTCAGAGCACTTTTAATTTTTTAGGTCTGTGGTTCCTCACGGTCCAATTATGGTGCAGGTGGTGCATTTTCGGCCATTTGTACAATTTTCGTGTGAAAATAAGACTTTTGGGTGTTGGTGCCCAGTGATCATTGATGCAATCTTATGCATAAAAAATAATAATGCTTGGAGCACTTTTCAATTTTGAGATTTGTGATGCCCCGGGTCCAATTTTGGTGCCGGTAATGCATTTTCAGCCCTTTGTGCAATTTTCGTGCGAAAATAAGGCTTTTGGGTTTTGGTGTCCTGTGATCCCTAGTGCATTCGTATGCATAAAAAACCATAATGCTCATAACACTTTTCAATTTTGAGATTCATGGTGCCCAGTGGTACAATTTTGGTGCCAGTGGTGCATTGTCGGCCATTTATGCAATTTTCGTGCGAAAATAAGACTTTTGGGTTTTGGTTCCCCGTGATCCCTGGTGCATTCTTATGCATAAAAACCATAATGCTCCTATCACTTTTAAATTTTGAGGTCTGTGGTGCGCCGTGGTCCAATTTTGGTGCCAGTAATGCATTTTCGACCATTTGTGCAATTTTGGTGCGAAAGTAAGACTTTTGGGTTTTGATGCCCCGTGATCCCTAGTGCATTCATATGCATAAAAAATCATAATGCTCGGAACACATCTCAGTTTTGAGGTCCATGGTGCCCCGTGGTCCAATTTTGGTGCCCGTGGTGCATTTTCGGCTCATTGTGCAATATTCGTGCAAAAATAAGACTTTTGGATTTTGGTGCCCCGAGATCCTTGGTGCATTCTTATGCAGAAAAAATCATAATGCTCGAAACACTTTTGAGTTTTGAGGTTCGTGGTGCCCCGTTGTCCAATTTTGGTGTCGGTGGTGCATTTTCGGCCATTTGTGGTTTTTTATGTGTAAGAATGCACCAAGGATCATGAGACACCAAAACCCAAAAGTCTTATTTTCGAACAAAAATTGCACAAATGGCTAAAAATGGACCACGGGCACCAAAATTGGACCAAGGGGCACCTCGGACCTCCAAATAGAAAAGTGCAATGAACATTTTGTATTTTTATGCATAAGAATGCACCAGGGTTCACAGGGCACCAAAATCCAAAAGCCTTATTTTCGCACAAAAATTGCATAAATGGCCGAAAATGTACCATAGCCACCAAATTTGGATCATGGGGCACCACGGACCTCAAAACTGAAAAGTGCTCCAAGCATTATGGTTTTTTATACATAAGAATGCACCAGGGATCACCGGGAACCAAAACCCAAAAGTCTTATTTTCGCACAAAAATTGCACAATGGGCCGAAAATGCATGACACGCACCAAAATTGGACCATAGGGCACCTGGGAACTCAAAACTTAAAAGTGCTCCGAGCATTATGGTTTTTTATGCATAAGAATGCACCAAGGATCACAAGGCACCAAAACCCAAAAGTGACATTTTTGGACGAAAATTTCACAAATGGCCGAAAATGCACCACCGGCACCAAAATTGGACCACGAGGCACCACGAACCTCAAAACTACAAAGTGTTCCAAGCATTATGGTTTTTTATGCATATGAATGCACTAGGGATCACGGGGAACCAAAACCTAAAAGTCTTATTTTCGCACCAAAATTGCACAAATGGTCGAAAATGCTTTACCGGCACCAAAATTGGACCACGGCGCACCACAGACCTCAAAAATTGAAAAGTGATAGGAGCATTATGGTTTTTTATACATAAGAATGCACAAGGGATCACGGGGCACCAAAACCCAAAAGTCTTATTTTCGCACGAAAATTGCTTAAATGGTCGACAATGCACCACCGGCACCAAAATTGTACCACGGGGCACCATGAACCTCAAAATTGAAAGGTGTTCTGAGCATTATGGTTTTTTATGCATAATAATGCACCAGGAATCATGAGGCACCAAAAACAAAAAGGCTAATTTTTGCAGAAAAATTGCACAATATGCCGAAAATGCACCGAAGCACCAAAATTGGACAATGGGGCACCTCGGACCTAAAAACTGATAACTGCTCCGAGCATTATGGTTTTTTTTTTTTGCATAAGAATGCACCAGGGACCACGGGGCACCAAAACCCAAAAGTCTTATTTTCGCACGAAAATTGCACAATGGGTGGAAAATGCACGACGGGCATCCAAATTGGACCACGGGGCGCCTCGAACCTCAAAACTGAAAAGTGCTCCGTGCATTATGGTTTTTTATGCATAAGAATGGACCAGGGTTCATGTGGCACCCAAACCAAATAGTCTTAAAAGTGTTCTGATCATTATGGTATTTTATGCATAAGAATGCACCAGGGATCACGAGGAACCAAAACCCAAAAGTCATATTTTCGCACGAAAATTGCATAATAGGCTGAAAGTGCATCATGGGCACCAAAATTTGACCACGGGGCACCTCGAACCTAAAAACGGATAAGTGCTTCGAGAATTATGGTTTTTTTTTTGCATAAGAATGCACCAGGGATCATGGGGCACCAAAAACCCAAAAGTCTTATTTTTGCACGAAAATTGGACAATGGACCGAAAATGCAGCACGGGCACCAAAATTGGACCCCGGGGCACCATGAAACTCAAAACTCAAAAGTGTTCCGAGCATTATGGTTTTTTATGCATAAGAATGCACTAGGGATCACGGGGCACCAAAACACAAAATTCATATTTTCGCACGAAACTTCACAATTGGCCTAAAATGCACCACAGGCATAAAAATTGGACAACGGGGCACCACGGACCTCAAAACTGAAAAGTGTTTCGATTATTATTGTTTTTTTATGCATAGGAATGCACCAGGGATCACGGTTCACCAAAACCCCAAAGTCTTATTTTCGCACGAAAATTGCACAAATGGCGGATAATGCACCACAGGCACCAAAATTGGACCACGGGGCACCTTGAACCTCAAAACTGAAAAGTGTTCTGACCATTACGGTCTTTTATGCATAAGAATGCACCAAGGATCATGGGGCACCAAAACCCAAAAGTCTTATTTTCGCATGAAAATTGCACAATGGGCCGAAAGTGCATCACGGGCACCAAAATTGGACCACGGGGCACCTCGGATCTAAAAACTGATAAGTGCTCCGAGCATTATGGTTTTTTTTGCGTAAGAATGCAACAGGGATCACGGGGCACCAAAACCCAAAAGTCTTATTATCGGACGAAAATTTCGCAATGGGCTGAAAATGCACCACGGGCACCAAAATTGGACCACGGGGCACCTCATACCTCAATACTTAAAAGTGCTCCGAGCTTTATGATTTTTTATGCATAATAATGCATTAGGGATCACGGGGCACCAACACACAAATTCTTATTTTCGCACAAAAATTGCTCAATGGACCGAAAATGTACCACGAGCACCAAAATTGGACCACGGGGCACCAAAAGTGCTCCGAGCATTATGGGTTTTTATGCATAAGAATGCACCAGGGATCACGGGGCACGAAAATCCAAAAGTCTTATTTTCGCACGACAATTGCACAAATGGCCGAAAATGCACCTCTGGCACCAAAATTGGACCACGGGGCACATCGAATCTCAAGACTGAAAAGTGTTCTGACCATTATTGTTTTTTATGCATAAGAATGCACCTTGGATCACGGGGCACCAAAACCCAAATGTCTTATTTTCGCACAAAAATTGCACAAAAGATCGAAAATGTCCCACGAGCACCAAAATTGGACCACGGGGCACCACGGACCTCAAAACTGAAAATTGCTCCGAGCATTATGGTTATTTATGCATAAGAATCCACCAGGCATCACGAGGCACCAAAACCCAGAAGTCTTATTTTGGCACGAAAATTGCACCATGTGCCGAAAATGCACCACGGGCACCAAAATTGGACCACGGGGCACCTCGGACCTCAAAACTGAAAAGTGCTATGAGCATTATGGTTTTTTATGCAAAAGAATGCACCAGAGTTCACAGGGCATCAAAACCAAAATGTCTTATTTTCGCACGAAAATTTCACACATGGTCGAAAATTCACCACCGGCACCAAAATTGGACCACGGCGCACAACGGACCTCAAAACTAAAAACTGTTCTGAGCATTATGGATTTTTATGCATAAGAATGCACAAGGATCATGGGGCACCAAAACCCAAAAGTCTTATTTTCGCACGAAAATTGCACAAAGGGCCGAAAATGAACCACAGACACCAAAATTGGAACACGGGGCACCTCGGACCTCAAAACTGAAAAGTGCTATGAGCATTATGGTTTTCTATGCATAAGAATGCACCAGGGATCACGGGGTACCAAAAGTCTTAATTTTGCATGACAATTGCACAATGAATCGAAAATGCACCACGGGCACCAAAGTTGGACCACGGGGCACCACAGACCTCAAAACTGAAAAGTGTTCCAAGGATTATGGTTTTTTATTCATAAGAATGCACTAACGATCGCGGGGCACCAAACCCCAAAAGTTTTATTTTCGCACGAAAATTGCTCAAATGGACGAAAATGCACCATTGGCACTAAAATTGGAGCACGGGGCACCTCGGACCTCAAAACTGAAAAGTGCTATGAGCATTATGGTTTTTTATGCAAAAGAATGCACCAGAGTTCACAGGGCACCAAAACCAAAATGTCTTATTTTCGCACGAAAATTTCACACATGGTCGAAAATTCACCACCGGCACCAAAATTGGACCACGGCGCACAACGGACCTCAAAACTAAAAACTGTTCTGAGCATTATGGATTTTTATGCATAAGAATGCACAAGGATCATGGGGCACCAAAACCCAAAAGTCTTATTTTCGCACGAAAATTGCACAAATGGCAAAAATTGCACCACCGGCACCAACATTGGACCACGGGGCACCTCGGACTTCAAAACTAAAAAGTCCTCGAGCATTATGGTTTTTTATGCATAAGAATGCTCCAGGTATCACGGGCACTATAACCCAAAAGTCTTATTTTCGTGCGAAAATTGCACAAATGGCCGAAAATGCACCTCCAACACCAAAATTGAACCACAGGGCACCACGAACCTCAAGACTGAAAAGTGTTACGAGCATTATGGTAGTTTTTATGCATAAGAATGCACCAAGGATCATGGGGCACCCCAACCCAAAAGTCTTCTTTTCGCACGAAAATTGCGCAAAGTATCGAAAATGCACCTCAGGAAGCAAAATTGGACCACGGCGCACCTTGGAAATCAAAACTAAAAAGTGCTATGAGCATGATGGTTTGTTATGCATAAGAATGCACCAGGGATCATAGGGTACGAAAACCCAAAAGTCTTATTTTCGAACGAAAATTACACAATGGGTCGAAAATGCACCACGGGCTCCAATGTTGGACCACGGGGAACCACGATCCTCAAAACTGAAAAGTGTTACGAGCATTATGGATGTTTTTATGCATAAGAATGCACCAAGGATCACGGGGCACCAAATCCCAAAAGTCTTATTTTCAAACGACAATTGCACAAAGTATCAAAAGTGCACCACAGGCAGCAAAATTGGACCACAGGGCACCTCGGACATCAAAACTGAAAAGTGCTATGAGCATTATGGTTTTCTATGCATAAGAATGCACAGGGATCACGGGGCACCAAAACCCAAAAGTCATATTTCCGCACGAAAATTGCACAAATGGCCGAAAATGCACCACCGACACCAAAATTGGACCACGGGGCACCTCGGACCTCAAAACTGAAAAGTGCTCAAAGCATTATGGTTTTTTGTGCATAAGATTGCACCAGGGATCACGGGGAACCAAAACCCAAAAGTCTTATTTTCGCACGAAAATTGCACAATGGGCCGAAAATGCACCACTGGCATCAAAATTGGACCACGGGGCACCACGGACCTCAAAACTGAAAAGTGCTCGAAGCATTATGGTTTTTTATGCATAAGATTGCACCAGGGATCACGAGGCACCAAAACCCAAAATTCTTATTTTAGCACGAAAATTGCATAATGGGCCGAAAATGCACCACGGACACCAAAATTGGACAACAGAGCAACTCGAACTTCAAAAATGAAAAGTTCTCTATCCATTATGGTTTTCTATGCATAAGAATGCACCAGGGATCATGGGGCACAAAAACCCAAAAGTCTTATTTTCGGACGAAAATTGCACAAATGGCAGAAAATGCACCCTCGGCACCAAAATTGGACCTCGGGGCACCTCGGGCCTCAAAACTAAAAAGTGCTATGAGCATTATGGTTTGTTATGCATAAGAATGCACCAGTGATCATAGGGTACGAAAACCCAAAAGTCTTATTTTCGAACGAAAATTGCACAATGGGTCGAAAATCCACCACAGGCTCCAAAGTTGGACCACGGGGAACCACGAACCTCAAAACTGAAAAGTATTCCAAGCATTATAGTTTTTTGTACATAAGAATGCACCAGGGATTAGGGGGCACCAAAACTAAGAAGTCATATTTCCGCACGAAAATTGCACAACTGGCCGAAAATGCACCACTGGCACCAAAATTGGACCATGGGGCACCACGGACCTCAAAACTAAAAAGTGTTCAAAGCATTATTGGTTTTTATACATAAGAATGCACCAGGGATCACGGGGCACCAAAACCAAAAAGTCATATTTCTGCATGAAAATTGCACAAATGGCCGACAATGCACCACCGGCACCAAAATTGGACCATTGGGCACCACAGACCTTAAAACTAAAAAGTGTTGAAAGCATTATGGGAAGAAAATTGCACTATGGGAAGAAAATGCAGCATGGGCACCAAAATTGCACCCTGGGGAACCTCGGACCTCAAAACTGAAAAGTTCTCTGAGCATTATAGTTTTTTATGCATAAGAATGCACCAGGGATCACAAGGTACCAAAACCCAAAAGTCTTATTTTTGCACTAAAATTTCACAAATGGCTGAAAATGCACCACTGGCACCAAAATTGGACCACGGGGCACCACGGACCTTAAAACTGAAAAGTGCTCCAAGCATTATGGATTTTTATGCATAAGAATGCTCCAGGGTTCACAGGGCACCAAAACTCAAAAGTATTTTTTTCGTATCAAAATTGCACAATAGGCCGAAAATGCACCACGGGCACCACAATTGGACCACATGGCACCTCTGACATCAAAACTGAAAAGTGCTCCGAGCATTATGATTTTTTATGCATAAGAATGCACCAGGGATCACGGGGCACCAAAACCCAGAAGTCTTATTTTCGCACGAAAATTGCACAAATGGTCGAAAATGCATTACCGGCACGAAAATTGGACCACGAGGCACCTCGGACCTCAAAACTGAAAAGTGCTCCAGGCATTATGGTTTTTTATGCATTAGAATGCAGCAGGGATCACAGGCACCAAAACCCAAAAGTCTTATTTTCGCACGAAAATTGCACAAATGGCCGAAAATGCATTACCAACACCAAAATTGGAGCACGGTGCACCTCAGACCTCAAAACTGAAAAGTGCACCAGGCATTATGGTTTTGTATGCATAAGAGTGCAGCAGGGATCACGGGGCACCAAAACCCAAAACTCTTATTTTCGCACGAAAATTGCACAAAGGGCCGAAAATGCACCCCGGCACCAAAAATGGACCACAGGGCACCGCAAACCTTAAGACTTACAATTACTCCAAGCAGTATGGTTTTTTATGCATAAGAATGTGCCAAGCATCACGGGGCACCAAAACCCAAAAGTCTTATTTTCTCACGAAAATTGCACAAAGGGCCGAAAATACACGATGGTCACCAAAATTGGACCACGAGGCACCACGAACCTCAAGACTGAAAAGTGTTATGAGCATTATGGTAGTTTTTATGCACAAGAATGCACAAAGGATCACGGGGCACCAAAACCCAAAAGTCTTATTTTCGCACGAAAATTTCATAAAGGGCCGAAAATACACCACATGCACCAAAATTTGACCACGTGGCATCTCAGACATCAAAACTGAAAAGTGCTCCGAGCATTATGGTTTTTTATACATAAGAATGCACCGGGGATCACGGGGTACCAAAACCCAAAAGTCTTATTTTCGCACGAAAATTGCACAAATGGCCGAAAACGCATCAACGACACCAAAATTGGACCACGGGGTACCACGGACCTCAAAACTGAAAAGTGCTCTAAGCATTACGGTTTTTTATGCATAAGAATGCACCAAGGATCACGGGGCACCGAAACCCAAAAGTCTTATTTTCGGACGAAAATTGCACAAATGGCCGAAACTGCACCCCCAGCACCAAAATTGGACCACGGGGCACTGCGAACCTCAAGACTTACAAGTGTTCCAAGCATTATGGTTTTCTATGCAAAAGAATGCACCAAGGATCATGGGGAACCAAAACCCAACGGTCTTATTTTCGCACGAAAATTGCATAAAGGGCTGGAAATGCACGAAGGTCACAAAAATTGGACCACGGAGCACCTCGGACCTCAAAACTGAAAAGTGCTATGAGCATTATGGTTTTTTATGCATAAGAATGCACTAGGGTTCACAGAGCACTGAAACCCAAAAGTCTTATTTTCGCACAAAAATTGCACAAATGGCTGAAAATGCAACACCGGCACCAAAATTGGACAGCGGGGAACCACGAACCTCAAAACTGAAAAGCATTATGGTTTTTTAGGCATAAGAATGCACCAGGGATCATGGGGCACTTAAACCCAAAAGTCTTATTTTTGCACGAAAATTGCACAATGGGCCGAAAATCCACCACGGGGCACCTTGGACCTCAAAATTGAAAAGTTCTTCGAGCATTATGGTTTTTTATGCATAAGAATGCACCAGGGATCAAGGGGCACCAAAAACCAAAAGTCTTATTTTTGGACGAAAATTGCACAAATGGCCGAAAATGCACCACCGGCACCAAAATTGGACCACGAGGCACCACGGACCTTAAAACTGAAAAGTGATCCGAGCATTATGGTTTTTTATGCACAGAAATGCAACAGGGATCACACGGCACCAAAACCCAAAAGTCTTATTTTCAAACTAAAATTGCACAAATGGCCGAAAATGCACCACCGGCACCAAAATTAGACCAAGAGACACCTCCGACCTGAAAACTTAAAAGAGCTCCAAGCATTTTTGTTTTTTATGTATAAGAATGCTCCAGGGTTCACAGGGCACCAAAATCCAAAAGTATTATTTTCGCATCAAAATTGCACAATGGGCCGAAAACGCACCACGGGCACCAAAATTTGACCACGTGGCACCTCGGACATCAAAACTGAAAAGTGCTCCGAGCATTATGGTTTTTTATACTTAAGAATGCACCGGGGATCACGGGGCACCAAAACCCAAAAGTCTTATTTTCGCACGAAAATTGTACAAATGGCCGAAAATGCATCAATGACACCAAAATTGGACCATGGGGTACCATGGACCTCAAAACTGAAAAGTGCTCCAAGCATTACGGTTTTTTATGCATAAGAATGCACCAAGGATCACGGGGCACCGAAACCCAAAAGTCTTATTTTCGGACGAAAATTGCACAAATGGCCGAAAATGCATCCCCGACACCAAAATTGGACCACGGGGCACCGCGAACCTCAAGAATTACAAGTGTTCCAAGCATTATGGTTTTCTATGCATAAGAATGCACCAAGGATCATAGGGTACCAAAACCCAACGGTCTTATTTTCGGACGAAAATTGCATAAAGGGCTGGAAATGCACGATGGTCACGAAAATTGGACCACGGAGCACCTCGAACCTCAAAACTGAAAAGTGCTATGAGCATTATGGTTTTTTATGCATTAGAATGCACTAGCGTTCACAGGGCACTGAAACCCAAAAGTCTTATTTTCGCACGAATATTGCACAAATGGCCGAAAATGCAGCACCGGCACCAAAATTGGACAGCGGGGCACCACAAACCTCAAAACTAAAAAGCATTATGGTTTTTTAGGCATAAGAATGCACCAAGGATCATGGGGCACTTAAACCCAAAAGTCTTATTTTTGCACAAAAATTGCACAATGGGCCGAAAATGCACCACGGGCACCAAAATTTGACCACGGGGCACCTTGGACCTCAAAACTGAAAAGTTCTTCGAGCATTATGATTTTTTATGCATAAGAATGCACCAGGGATCATGGGGCACCAAAACCCAAAAGTCTTATTTTTGGACGAAATTTGCACAAATGGCCGAAAATGCACCACTAGCACAAAAATTCGACCACGAGGCACCACGGACCTTAAATCTAAAAAGTGATCCGAGCATTATGGTTTTTTATGCACATAAATGCAACAAGGATCATGCGGCACCAAAACCCAAAAGTCTTAATTTCGAACTAAAATTGCACAAATGGCTGAAAATGCACCACCGGCACCAAAATTGGACCACGAGACACCTCCGACCTCAAAACTTAAAAGAGCTCTGAGCATTTTTGTTTTTTATGTATAAGAATGCTCCAGGGTTCATAGGGCACCAAAACCCAAAAGTATTATTTTCGCATGAAAATTGCTCAATGGGCCGAAAATTCACCATGGGGCACCACAGACCTCAATACTAAAAAGTGTTGAAAGCATTACGATTTTTTATGCATAAGAATGCACCAGGGATCACGGGGGACTAAAACCCAAAAGTCTTATTTTCGCACAAAAATTGCACAAATGGCCGAAAATGCACCACCGACACCAAAATTGGACCACGGGGCACTGCGGACCTCAAAACTGTAAAGTGTTCCAAGCATTATGGGTTTTAGTGCATAAGAATGCACCAGGGATCACAGGGTACCAAAACCCAAAAGTCTTATTTTCACATGAAAATTTCATAAATGGCCGAAAATGCATTACCGGCACCAAAATTGGATCACGGGGCATCATGGACCTAAAAATAGAAAAGTATTCTAAGCATTATAGCTTTTTATGCATAAGAATGCACCAAGGATCACGGGACACCAAAACCCAAAGGTCTTATTTTTGCACGAAAATTGCACAATGGGCCAAAAATGCACCACGCGCACGAAAATTGGACCACTGGGCACCTCGGACCTCAAAACTTAAAATCGCTCTGAGAATTTTCCTTTTTTATGCATAAGAATGCACCAGGGATCACGGGGCACAAAAACCTAAAACTCTTATTGTCGCACGACAATTGTACAAATGGTCGAAATTGGACCACGAGGCACCACAGACTTCAAAACTGAAAAGTGTTCTGAGCATTATGGTGTTTTATGCATAACAATGCACTAGGGATCATGGGGCACGAAAACCTAAAAGTCTTATTTTCGCACAAAAATTGCACAAATAGCCGAAAATGCTCCCTCGGCACCAAAATTGGACCACGGGTTACCACGAACCTGAAGGCTGAAAAGTGTTCCAAGCATTATAGTTTTTTATGCATAAGAATGCACCAAGGATCACGGGGCACCAAATCCCAAAAGTCTTATTTTCGCACAAAAATTGCACAATGGGCCGAAATGCATCACGAGCACCAAAATTGGACCACGGGGCACCTCGGACCTCAAAACTTAAAAGTGCTCCAAGAATTATCATTTTTTATGGATAAGAACGCACCAGGGATAACGTGGCACGAAAAACCGAAACGTCTTATTTTCGCAGGAAAATTTCACAAATGGTCGAAAATGCACAATCGACACCAAAATTGGACCACGGGGCACAACGGACCTAAAAACTGAAAAGTGTTCATAGGATTATGGTTTTTTATGCATAAGAATACAGCATGGATCACGGGGCCCCAAAATCCAAAATTCTTATTTCCGCATTAAAATTTGACAAATGGCCGAAAATGCAGCACCGACACCAAAATTGGCCCACAGGGCACCACCGGACCTCAAAACTGAAAAGTGCTCCAAGCATTATGGTTTTTTATGCATAAGAATGCACCAGGTATCACGGGGCACTAAAACCCAAAAGTCTTATTTTTGCACGAAAATTGCACAATAGGTTAAAAATGCACCACGCGCCCCAAAATTGGACCGCGGGACACCTCGGACCTCAAAACTTAAAAGTGCTTTGAGAATTATCATTTTTTATGCATAAGAATGCACCAGGGATCACGGGGCACCAAAACCCAAAACTCTTATTTTCGCACAAAAATTGCACAAATGGCAGAAAATGCACCCTTGGCACCAAAATTCGACCACGGGGCAGCATGAACTTCAAGACTAAAAAGTGTTCTGAGCATTATGGTTTTTATGCATAAGAATGCACCAAGGATCACGAGGCACCAAAATCCAAAACTCTTATTTTCGCACGAAAATTTCACAATGGGCCGAAATGCATGACAAGCACCAACATTGGACCCCGGGGCACCGCAGACCTAAAAACTGATAAGTGTTCCGAGCATTATGCTTTTTTATGGATAAGAATGCACCAAGGATCACGGGGCACCAAAACTGAAAAGTCTTATTTTCGCACGAAAATTTCACTAATGGCCGAAAATGCACCACCGGCACCAAAATTGGCCCACAGGGCACCACGAACCTCAAAATTAAAAAGTGCTCCAAGCATTATGGTTTTTTATGCATAAGAATGCACCAGGGATCACGGGGCACCAAAACCCAAATGTCTTATTGTCGCACGAAAATTGAACAATGGGTCAAAAATGCACCACGGGCACCAAAATTGGACCACTGGGCACCTCGGACCTCAATACTTAAAAGTTCTCTAAGCATTATGATTTTTTATGCATAAGAATGAACTAGGGATCACGGGGCACTAAAATCCAAAAGTCTTATTTTCGCACGAAAATTGCAAAAATGGCCGAAAATGCACCACGGGCACCAAAATTGGACGACGGGGCACCTCGGACCTCAAAACTCAAAAGTGCTCTGAGCATTATGGTTTTTTATCAATAAGAATGCACCAAGCATCACGGGGCAGCCAAACCCAAAAGTCTAATTTTCGAACGAAAATTGTACAAATGGCCGAAAATGCACCACCGGCACCAAAATTGGATCACGGGGTACCACGAACCTCAAAACTGAAAAGTGTTCCGAGCATTATGGTTTTTTACGCATTTGAATGCACCAGGTATCATGGGGCACCAAATCCCAAAAGTCTTATTTTCGCACGAAAATTGCACAAATTGACGAAAATGCACCACTGGCCCCAAAATTGGACCACAGAGCACCACGGACCACAAAAATGAAAAGTTTTCCGAGCATTATGGTTTTTTATGCATAAGAATTCACCATCGATCACGGGACACCAAAACCCAAAAGTCTTATTTTCGCACGTAAATTGCACAATGGGCCGAAAATGCACCATGGGCACCAAAATTGGACCACGGGGCACCTCGGACCTCAAAACTGAAAAGTGCTCTGAGCATTATGGTTTTTTATGCATAAGAATGCACCAGGGATGATGGGGCACCAAAATCCAAAATTCTTATTTTCGCACGAAAATTACACATTGGGCCGAAAATGCTCCACGGGCACCAAAATTGGACCACGGTGCACCTCGGACCTCAATACTTAAAAGTGGTCCAAGCATTATAGTTTTTTATGCATAAGAATGAACCAAGAATCATGGGGCACCAAAACCCAAAAGTCTTATTTTCGCACGAAAATTGCACAAATGGCCAAAAATGCACCACCAGCACCAAAATTGGACCACGGGGCACCACGGAGCTCAAAATTGAAAGGTGCTCAGTGCCCTATGATTTTTTATACATAAAAATGCACCAAGGTTTACGGGGCACCAAAACCCAGTAGTCTTATTTTTGCAAGAAATTTGCAAAATGGGCCGAAAATGCACCACTGGCACCAAAATTGGACCACGGGGCACCACGAACCTCAAAACTGAAAAGTGCTCTTAGCATTATGGTTTTTTATGGATAAGAATGTGCCTGGGATCACGGGTCACCAACACCCAAAAGTATTATTTTTGCATGAAAATTGCACCATGGGCCAAAAATGCACCATGGGGCACCAAAATTGATCACGGGGCACCGAAATCCAAAAGTCTTACTTTGGAACGAAAATTGCATAATGGGTCGAAAATTCACCACGGGGCACCACTGACCTCAAAAGTGAAAACTGCTCTGACCATTATAGATTTTTATGCATAACAATGCCCCAGGGATCACAGTGCACCAAAACCCAAAAGTCTTAATTTGGCACAAAAATTGCACCATGGGCCAAAAATGCACCACGGGGCATCAAAATTGGAACACTAGACACCACAGACCTAAAAACTGAAAAGTGCTCTGAGCAGTAGGGTTTTTTATGCATAAGACTGCCCCAGGGATCATGGTGCACCAAATCCCAAAAGTCTTATTTTGGCACGAAAATTGCACCTTGGGCCAAAAATGCACCACGGGGCACCAAAATTGGATAACTAGACACCACAGGCCTCAAAACTGAAAAGTACTCCGAGCATTTTGGTTTTTTATGCATAACAAGGCACCAGTGATCACGGAGGACCAAAATCCAAAAGTCTTATTTTCGCACGAAAATTTCACAATGGGCCAAAAATGCACCACGGGCACCAAAATTGGACCACAGGGCACCACGGACCTCAAAACTAAAAATTGCTCCAAGCATTATGATTATTTATGCATAAGAATGCACCAGGGATTGCGGGTCACAAATTCCCAAAAGTCTTATTTTCGCACGAATATTCCACAATGGGTCAAAAATGCACCATGGGAACCAAAATTGGACAACTGTTCACCACGGACCTGAAAACTAAAAAGTGCTCAGAGCGTTATGGTTTTTTATGCATAAGAGTGCACCGTGGATTACAGGGCACCAAAACCCAAAAGTCTTATTTTCGCACGAAAATTGCACAGTGGGACGAAAACGCACCACATGCACCAAAATTGGACAACAGAGCACCACGGACCTTAAAACTGAAAAGTGCTTTAAACATTAAGGTTTTCTAATGCATAAGAATGCCCCAGGGATCACGGTGCACCAAAACCCAAAAGTCTTATTTTCGCACGAAAATTGCACAAATGGCCTAAAATGCACCACCGGAACCAAAATTGGACCACGGGACACCACGGACCTCAAAAGTGTTCCAAGAATTATCGATTTTTAGGCATAAAAATGCACCATGGATCACGGGGCACCAAAACCCAAAAGCCTTATTTTCACACAAATAGTGCACAATGGGGCGAAAATGAACCATGGGCACCAAAATTGCACCACGAGGGACCTCGGACCTAAAAACCGAAAAGTGCTCCGTGCATTATGGTTTTTTTTGCATAAGAATGCACCTGGGATCACAGGGCACCAAAATGCAAATGTCTTATTTTCGCACGAAAATTGCACAATGGGCCGAAAATGCACCACGGGCACCAAAAATGGACCACGGGGCACCTCGGACCTCAATACTTAAAAGTGCTCCGAGCATTATGGTTTTTTATACATAAGAATGCACCAGGGATCACGGGGCACCAAAACCCAAAAATCTTATTTTTTTACGAAAATTGCACATTGGGCAGTAAATGCACCACAGGCACCAAAATTGGACCACGAGGCACCTCGGATCTCAATACTTAAAAGTTCTCTGAGCATTATGGTTTTTTATGAATAAGAATGCACTAGGGATCACGGGGCACCAAAACCCAAAAGTGTTATTTTTGCAAAAAATTTTCACAAATGCCCAAAAATGCACCACCGGCACCAAAATTGGACCGCGGGGCACCCTGGACCTCAAAACTCAAATTTGTTTCGAGCATTATGGTTTTTTATGCATAAGAATGCACCAGGGATCACGGGGCACCAAAACCCAAAAGTCTTATTTTCGCACGAAAATTGCATAATGGGCCGAAAATGCACCACGGGCACCAAAATTGGGTCACGGGGCACCTCGGACTTCATAACTTAAAAGTTGTCTGACCATTATGGTTTTTTATGAATAAGAATGCACTAGGGATCACGGGGCACCAAAACCCAAAAGTGTTATTTTCGCATGAAAATTTCACAAATGCCCAAAAATTCACCACCGGCACCCAAATTGGACCACGGGGCACCATGGACCTCAAAACTGAAAGGTGTTCCGAGCATTATGGTTTTTTTTTTTGCATAAGAATGCACCAGGGATCACGGGGTACCAAAGCCCAAAAGTCTTATTTTTGCACAAAAATTGCGCAATGGGCAGAAAATGCACCATGTGCACCAACATTGGACCACGGGAAACCTTGGACCTCAATTCTTAAAAGTGGTCTGTGCATTATAGTTTTTTAGGCATAAGCATGCACCATGGATCACGGGGCACACAAACCGAAAAGCCTTATTTTCGCACAAAAATTGCACAATGGCCCGAAAATGCACCATTTGCACCAAAATTGGACCACGGTGCACCTCGGACCTCAAAATTGAAAAGTGCTCTGAGTACTATGGTTTTTTTATACATAAGAATGCACCATGAATCATGGGGCACCAAAACCCAAAAGTCTTATTTTTGCACGAAAAATGCACAATGGGCAGAAATGCACCATGGGCAGCAAAATTGCACCACGAGGCACCTCGAACCTCAATACTTAAAAGTGCTCCAAGCATTATGGTTTTTTATGCATAAGAATGCACCAGGGATCACGGGGCACCAAAACCCAAAAGTCTTATTTTTGTACGAAAATTGCACAATGGGCCGAAAATGCACCACTGGCACCAAAATTGGACCACGGGGCACCTCGGATCTCAATTCTTAAAAGTGCTCCGAGCATTATGGTTTTTTATGCATAAGAATGCACCAAGGATCATGGGGCACCAAAACCCAAAAGTCTTATTTGCGCACGAAAATTGCACAAATGGCCGAAAATGCACCCTCGGCACCAAAATTGGACCACGGGGCATTGCGAACCTCAAGACTGAAAAGTGTTCTGACCATTACGGTCTTTTATGCATAAGAATGCACCAAGGATCATGGGGCACCAAAACCCAAAAGTCTTATTTTCGCACGAAAATTGCACAATGGGCCGAAAATGCACCACGGGCACCAAAATTTGACCACGGGGCACAACGGACCTCAAAACTGAGATGTGTTACGAGCATTATGGTTTTTTTTGCATAAGAATGCACTAGGGATCACGAGGCACCACAGAACTCAAAACTGAAAAGTGTTCCAAACATTATGGTTTTTTTGCACAGGAATGCAACAGGGATCACGGGGCATCAAATCCCAAAACTCTTATTTTCGTATGAAAATTGCACAATGTGCCAAAAATGCACCACGGACACCAAAATTGGACCATAGGGAACCTCGAACCTCAAAACTTAAAAGTGCTATCAGCATTATGCTTTTTTTTTTTGCATAAGAATGCACCAGGGATAACGGGGCACCAAAACCCAAAAGTCTTATTTTCGTACGAAAATTTCATAAATGGCCGAAAATGCACCACCGGCACCAAAATTGGACCACGGGGCACCATGAACCTCAAAACTGAAAAGTGTTCCGAGCATTCTAGTTTTTTATGCGTAAGAATGCACTAGGAGTCATGGGGCGCCGAAACCCAAAAGTCTTATTTTCGCACAAAAATTGCATAGTGGGCTTAAAATGCACCACGGGCACCAAAATTGGACAATGGGGCACCTCGGACCTAAAAACTGAAAAGTGCTATGAGCATTATGGTATTTTTTCCCTTAAGAATACACCAGGGACCACGGGCACCAAAACCGAAAAGTCTTATTTTCACACGAAAATTGCACAATGGGCCGAAAATGCACCACCGGCACCAAAATTGGACCACGGGGCACCTCGGGCCTCAAAATTTAAAAGTACTATGAGAATTTTTGTCTTTTATGCATAAGAATCCACCTGGGATCACGGGTCACCAAAACCCAAAAGTCTTAATTTTGCACGAAAATTGCATAACGAGTCGAACATGCACGATGGGCACCAAAATTGTTCCACAAGGCACCTCGGACCTCAAAACATAAAAGTTCTTCAAGCATTATGGTTTTTTATCCCCAAGAATGCACCAGGGATCATAGGGCAAAAAAATCCAAAAGTCTTATTTTCGCACGAAAATTGCATAATGTGCCGAAAATCCACCATGGGCACCAAAATTGGACCACGAGTAACCACAGACCTCAAAACTGAAAAGTGTTCCAAGCATTATGGTTTTTTATGCATATGAATGCACCAGGGATCGTGGGGTACGAAAACCCAAAAGTCTTATTTATGCATGAAAATTGCACAAATGGTCGAAAATGCACCCTCAGCACCAAAATTGGACCACGGGGCACTACAAACCTCAAGACTGAAAAGTGTTCTGACCATTATGATCTTTTATGCATAAGAATGCACCAAGGATCATGGGGCACCAAAACCCAAAAGTCTTATTTTTGCACGAAAATTGCACAATGGGCCGAAAATGCACCACGGGCACCAAAATTGGACCACGGGGCACCACGGACCTCAAAACTGAGATGTGTTCTGAGCATTATGGTTTTTTATGCATATAAATGGACCAGGAGTCAGGGGGCGCCGAAACCCAAAAGTCTTATTTTCGCACAAAAATTGCATAATGGGCTTAAAATGCACCACGGGCACCAAAATTGGACCATGGGGCACCTCGGACCTAAAAACTGAAAAGTGCTCTGAGCATTATGGTATTTTTTCCATAAGAATACACTAGGGACCATGGGGCACTAAAACCCAAAAGTCTTATTTTCACACGAAAAATGCACAATGGGCCGAAAGTGCACCATGGGCACCAAAATTGGACCACGGGGCACCTTGGACCTCAAAACTTAAAAGTGCTATGAGAATTATGGTTTTTTATGTATAAGAATGCACTAGGGATCACGGGGCACCAAAACCCAAAAGTCTTAATTTTTCACAAAAATTGTATAACGGGCCGAACATGCTCGGTGGGCACCAAAATTGGACCACGAGGCACCTCGGACCTCAAAACATAAAAGTTCTTCGAGCATTATAGTTTTTTATGCACAAGAATGCACTAGGGATCATAGGGCAAAAAAACCCAAAAGTCTTATTTTCGCACGAAAATTGCATAATGTGCCGAAAATCCACCACGGGCACAAAAATTGGACCACGAGTAGCCACAGACCTCAAAACTGAAAAGTCTTTCGAGCATTATGGTTTTTTATGCGTATGAATGCACCAGGGATCACGGGGTACGAAAACCTAAAAGTCTTATTTACGAACGAAAATTGCACAAATGGTCGAAAATGCACCCTCGGCACCAAAATTGGACCATGGGGGACCACAAATCTCAAGACTGAAAAGTGTTCCGACCATTATGGTCTTTTATGCATAAGAATGCACCAAGGATGATGGGGCACCGAAACCCAAAAGTCTTATTTTTGCACGAAAATTGCACAATGGGCCGAAAATGCACCACGGGCACTAAAATTAGACCACGGGCCATCACGGACCTCAAAACTGAGATGTGTTTTGAGCATTATGGTTTTTTATGCATACGAATGGACCAGGAGTCATGGAGCGCCGAAATCCAAAAGTCTTATTTTCGCACAAAAATTGCATATTGGGCTTAAAATGCACCACAGGCACCAAATTGGACCATGGGGCACATCGGACCTAAAAACTGAAAAGTGCTCTGAGCATTATGGTATTTTCTACCATAAGAATACACCAGGGACCACGGGGCACCAAAACCCAAAAGTCTTATTTTCGTACGAAAATTGCACAATGGGCCGAAAATGCAGCACGGGCTTAAAAATTGGACCACGGGGCACCACGGACCTCAAAACTAAAAAGTGGTCCAAGCATTTGGTTTTTTAAGCATAAGAATGCACCAGGGATCACTGGGCACCAAAACCCAAAAGTCTTATTTTTGCACGAAAATTGCACAATGTGCCGAAAATCCACCACGGGTACCAAAATTGGACCACGAGTAACCACAGACCTCAAAACTGAAAAGTGTTCCGAGCATTATGGTTTTTTATGCGTATGAATGCACCAGGTATCACGGGGTACCAAAACCCAAAAGTCTTGTTTACGCACGAAAATTGCACAAATGGCCGAAGATGCACCCTCGGCACCAAAATTGGACCACGGGGCACCACGAACCTCAAGACTGAAAAGTGTTCTGACTATTATGGTCTTTTATGCATAAGAATGCACCAAATATCATGGGGCACCAAAACCCAAAAGTCTTATTTTCGTACGAAAATTGCACAATGGGCGGAAAATGCACCACGGGCACAAAAATTGGACCACAGGACACCACGGACCTCAAAACTGAGATGTGTTCCAAGCATCATGGTTTTTAATGCATAAACATGCACCAGGGATCACAAGGCACCAAAACCCAAAAGTCTTATTTTCGCACGAATATTGCACAATGTGCCAAAAATCCACCACGGACACCAAAATTGGACCACGAGTAACCACAGAGCTTAAAACTGAAAAGTGTTCCGAGCATTATGGTTTCATGCGTATGAATGCACCAGGGATCACGGGGAACCAAAACTCAAAAGTCTTATTTTTGAACGAAATGTCACAAATGGCCGAAAATGCACCACCAGCACAAAGATTGGGCCACAGGGCACCAAGGACCTGAACACTGAAAAGTGGTCTAAGCATTATGGTTATTTATACATAAGAATGCACCAGGGATCATGGGGCAACACAACCCAAAAGTCTTATTTTCGCACGAAAATTGCATAATGGGCTAAAAATGCACCACAGGCACCAAAATTTGACTACGGGCACCTCGGACCTCAAAACTTAAAAGTTCTCCGAGCATTATGGTTTTTTATGCATAAAAATGCACCAGGGATCACAAGGCACCAAAATTGGACCACGGGGCACCTCGAACCTAAAAACGGATAAGTGCTCCGAGAATTATGGTTTTTTTTTTTGCATAAGAATGCACCAGGGATCATGGGGCACCAAACCAAAAGTCTTATTTTTGCACGAAAATTGGACAATGGGCCGAAAATGCAGCACGGGCACCAAAATTGGACCACGGGGAACCATGAAACTCAAATCTCAAAAGTGTTCCGAGCAATATGGTTTTTTAAGCATAAGAATGCACCAAGGATCATGCGGCACCAAAACGCAAAATTCATATTTTCGCACGAAACTTCATAATGGGCCTAAAATGCACCACAGGCACAAAAATTGGACAACGGGGCACCACGGACCTCAAAACTGAAAAGTGTTTCAATTATTATTGTTTTTTATGCATAGGAATGCACCAGGGATCACGGTGCACCAAAACCCAAAAGTCTTATTTTCGCACGAAAATTGTATAAATGGCGGAAAATGCACCACCAGCACCAAAATTGGATCACGGGGCACCTCGAACCTCAAAACTGAAAAGTGCTCCGAGCATTATGGTTTTTTATGCTAAAGAATGCACCATGGATCATGCGGGTACCAAAACCCAAAATTCTTATTTATGCACGAAAATTGCACAAATGGCAGAAAATGCACCCTCGGCACCAAAATTGGACCACGGGGAACCACGAACCTCAAGACTGAAAAGTGTTCTGACCATTACGGTCTTCTATGCATAAGAATGCACCAAGGATCATGGGGCACCAAAACCCAAAAGTCTTATTTTCGCACGAAAATTGTACAATGGGCCGAAAGTGCATCACGGGCACCAAAATTGGACCACGGGGCACCTCGGACCTAAAAACTGATAAGTGCTCTGAGCATTATGGTTTTTTTTGCATAAGAATGCACCAGGGATCACGGGACACCAAAACCCAAAAGTCTTATTATCGGACGAAAATTTCGTAATTGGCTGAAAATGCACCACGGGCACTAAAATTGGACCATGGGGCACCTCACACCTCAATACTTAAAAGTGCTCCGAGCTGTAGGATTTTTTATGCATAATAATGCATTAGGGATCACAGGGCACCAAAACCAAAAGTCTTATTTTCGCACGAAAATTGCTCAATGGACCGAAAATGTACCACAAGCACCAAAATTGGACCACGGGGCACTTCGAAACTCAAAATTGAAAAGTGCTCCAAGAATTATGGGTTTTTATGCATAAGAATGCACCAGGGATCACGGGGCACCAAAATCCAAAAGTCTTATTTTCGCACGACAATTGCACAAATGGCCGAAAATGCACCTCTGGCACCAAAATTGGACCACGGGGCACATCGAATCTCAAGACTGAAAAGTGTTCCGACCATTATGGTTTTTTATGCATAAGAATGCACCTTGGATCACGGGGCACCAAAACCCAAAAGTCTTATTTTTGCACGAAAATTGCACAAAAGGTCGAAAATGTCCCACGAGCACCAAAATTGGACCACGGGGCGCCACGGACCGCAAAACTGAAAAGTGTTCCGAGCATTATGGTTATTTATGCATAAGAATCCACCAAGCATCACGAGGCACCAAAACCCAGAAGTCTTATTTTGGCACGAAAATTGCACCATGTTCCGAAAATGCACCACGGGCACCAAAATTGGACCACGGGGCACCTCGGACCTCAAAACTGAAACGTGCTATGAGCATTATCATTTTTTATGCAAAAGAATGCACCAGAGTTCACAGGGCACCAAAACCAAAATGTCTTATTTTCGCACGAAAATTTCACAAATGGTCGAAAATGCACCACCGGCACCAAAATTGGACCACGGCGCACAACGGACCTCAAAACTGAAAAGTGTTCTGAGCATTATGGATTTTTATGCATAAGAATGCACAAGGATCATGGGGTACCAAAACCCAAAAGTCTTATTTTCGCACGAAAATTGCACAATGGGCCGAAAATGCACCACGGGCACCAAAATTGGACCATGGGCACCTCGGACCTCAAAACTAAAAAGTTCTCCGAGCATTGTGGTTTTTTATGCATAAGAATGCACCAGGGATCACGAGGCACGAAAACCCAAAAGGCTTATTTTCGCATGAAAATTGCACAAATGGCAAAAAATGCACCACCGGCTCCGACATTGGACCACGGGGCACCTCGGACCTCAAAACTGAAAAGTCCTTCGAGCATTATGGTTTTTTATGAATAAGAATGCTCCAGGGATCACGGGGCACTATGACCCAAAAGTCTTATTTTCGAACGAAAATTGCACAAATGGCCGAAAATGCAGTTCCGGCACCAAAATTGAACCACAGGGCACCACGAACCTCAAGATTGAAAAGTGTTACAAGCATTATGGTAGTTTTTATGCATAAGAATGCACCAACGATCACAGGGCACCCAAACCTAAAAGTCTTCTTTTCGCACGAAAATTGCACAAAGTATCGAAAATGCACCTCAGGCAGCAAAATTGGACCACGGGGCACCTCAAATATCAAAACTGAAAAGTGCTATGAGCATGATGGTTTGTTATGCATAAGAATGCACCAGGGATCATAGGTACGAAAACCCAAAAGTCTTATTTTTAACAAAAATTGCACAATGGGTCGAAAATACACCACGGGCTCCAAAGTTGGACCACGGGGAACCACGATCCTCAAAACTGAAAAGTGTTCCAAGCATTGTAGTTTTTTATACATAAGAATGCACCAGGGATCACGGGGCACCAAAACCAAAAAGTCATATTTTCGCACGAAAATTCCACAAATGGCAGAAAATGCACCACCGGCACCAAAATTGGACCACAGGGCACCACGGACCTCAAAACTAAAAAGTGCTTGATGCATTATGGTTTTTTATGCATAAGAATGCACCAGGGATCATGGGGCACCAAAACCCAAAAGTCTTATTTTCGCACGAAAATTGCACAATGGGCCGAAAATGCATCACGAGCACCAAAATTGGACCCCGGGGCACCTCGGACCTCAAAACCTAAAAGTGGTTGAACATTATGGTTTTTTATGCATAAGAATCCACCAGGGATCACGGAGCACCAAAACCCAAAAGTCTTATTTTAGCACGAAAATTTCACAAATGGCCGAAAATGCACCACCAGGACCTTAATTGGACCACGGCGCACGACGAACCTCAAAACAGAAAAGTGTTCCGAGCATTATGGATTTTTATGCATAAGAATACACAAGGATCATGGGGCACCAAAATCCAAGAGTCTTATTTTGGCATGAAAATTGCACAATGGGCTGAAAATGCACGACGAGCACCAAAATTGGACCACGGGGCACCTTGGACCTTAAAACTGAAAAGTGCTCTAAGGATTATGGTTTTTTATGCATAAGAATGCACCAGGGATCACGGGGCACAAAAACACAAAAGTCTTATTTTTGCACGAAAATTGCACAAATACCTAAAATGCACCACCGGCACCAACATTGGGCCACGGGGCACCTCGGACCTCAAATCTGAAAAGTGCTTTGTCCATTATGGTTTTTTATGCATAAGAATGCACCAGGGATCACGGGGAACCAAAACCCAAAAATCTTATTTTCACACGAAAATTGCACAATGGGCAGAAAATGCACCACGGGCACCAAAATTGGACCACGAGGCACCTCGGACCTCAATACTTAAAAGTTCTCTGAGCATTTATGGTTTTTTATGCATAAGAATGCACTAGGGATCACAGGGCACCAAAACCCTAAAGTGTTATTTTCACACGAAAATTTCACAAATGCCCAAAAATGCACCACTGACACCAAAATTACACCGCGGGGCACCCTGGGCCTCAAAACTCAAATGTGTTTCGAGCATTATGGTTTTTGATGCATAAGAATGCACTAGGGATCATGGGGCACCAAAACCCGAAAGTCTTATTTTCGCACGAAAATTGCACAATGGGCCGAAAATGCACCCTGGGCACTAAAGTTGGACCACGGGGCACCTCGGACCTGAAAACTGAAAAGTGCTATGAGCATTATGGTTTTTTATGCATAAGAATGCACCAGGTATCACAGTGTACCAAAATGGAAGAGTCTTATTTTGGCACGAAAATTGCACAAATGGTCGAAAATGCAACATCGGCACCAAAATTGGACCACGGAGCACCTCAGACCTCAAAACTTAAAAGTACTCCAAGCATTATGATTTTTTATGAATAAGAAGGCACAAGGGATCACGGGGCACTAAAACCCAAAAGTCTTATTTTCGCACGAAAATTGCACAAATGGCCGAAAATGCACCACCGGAACCAAAATTGGACCACGGAGCACCACGGACCTCAAAACTCAAAAGTGTTCTGAGCATTATCGATTTTTATGCATAAGAACACACCATGGATCACGGGGCACAAAAACCCAAAAGTCTTATTTTCGCATGAAAAGTGCACAATGGGCCGAAAATGCACCATGGGCACCAAAATTGCACCGCGACGCACCTCAGACATCAAAATTGAAAATTGCTCTGAGCATTATGGTGTTTTATGCATAACAATGCACCAGGGATCACGGGGCACCAAAACCCAAAAGTCTTATTTTCGCACGAAAATTGCACAAATGGCCGAATATGCACCACCGACACCAAAATTCGACCACGGGGCACCACGTACCTGAAAACTGAAAAGTGTTGCAAGCATTATGGTTTTTTATGCATAAGAATGCACCAGGGATCACGAGGCAACAAATCCAAAAGTCTTATTTTCGCACGAAAATTGCACAATGTGCCGAAAATGCTCGACGTGCACCAAAACTGGACCACGGGGCACGTCGGACCTCAAAACTGAAAAGTGCTCTGAGCATTATGATTTTTTATGCATAAGATTGCACCAGGGATGACGGGGTACCAAAACCCAAAAGTGTTATTTTCGCACGAAAATTGCACAAATGATCAAAAATGCATTATCGGCACCAAAGTTTGATCACAGGGCACCGCGATCCTAAAAACTAAAAAGTGTTCTGAGCATTATAGTTTTTTATGCTTAAGAATGCACCAGGGATCACGGGACACCTAAACCCAAAGGTCATATTTTCGCACAAAAATTGCACAATGGGCCGATAATGCACGACGGGCACCAAAATTGGATCACAGGGCACCTCAGACCTCAAAACTTAAAATTTCTCTGAGCATTATGGTTTTTATGCATAAGAATGCACAAAGGATCACGAACCACAAAAACCCAAAAGTCTTATTTTCGCACAAAAATTTCACAAATGGCCGAAAATGCACTACCGACACATAAATTGGACCCTGGGGCACCACAAACCTCAAAACTGAAAAGTGCTCAAAGTATTATGGTTTTTTATGCATAAGAATGCACCAAGGATCATGGGGCAAAATCCCAAAAGTCTTATTTTCGCACGAAAATTGCACAATGGACCAAATATGCACCACAGGCACCAAAATTAGACCCCGGGGCACCTTGGACCTCAAAACTGAAAAGTGCTCTGAGCATTATAGTTTTTTATGCATAAGAATGCACCAAGAATCATGGGGCACCAAAACCTAAAAGTCTTATTTTCGCACGAAAATTGCAAAATGGGCCGAAAATGCACCACGGGCACCAAAGTTGGACCACGGGGCTCCTCGGACCTCAATACTTAAAAGTGCTTCGAGCATTATTGTTTTTTATTCATAAGAATGCACCAAGGATCACGGGGCACCAAAACCCAAAATTCTTATTTTTGCACGAAAAGTGCACAAATGGCCAATAATGCAGCACCGACACCAAAATGTTCTGAGCAACATGGTTTTTATGCATAGGAATGCACCAGGAAGCGTGGGGCACCAATACCCAATAGTCTTATTTTCGCACGAAAATTGCACAATGGGCCGAAAATGCACCACGGGCACCAAAATTACACAACGTGCGAAAATAAGACATATGGGTTTTGGTGCCCCATGATCCTTGGTGCATTCTGATGCATAAAAAGCCATCATGCTCGGAGTACTTTTCAGTTTTGAGGTCTGAGGTGCCTCGTGGTGCAATTTTGGTGCCCATCGTGCATTTTCGGCCCATTGTGCACTTTTCGTGCGAAAATAAGACTTTTGGGTTTTGGTGCCCCGTGATCCATGGTGCATTCTTATGCATAAAAATCAATAATGCTCAAAACACTTTTGAGTTTTGAGGTCCGTGGTGTGCCGTGGTCCAATTTTGGTTATGGTGGTGCATTTTCAGCCCATTGTGCAATTGTCGTGCGAAAATAATACTTTTGGCTATTGGTGCCCCATGATCCCTGCTACATTCCTATGCATAAAAACCATAATGCTTCGAACACCTTTCAGTTTTGAGGTTCGTGGTGCCCCGTGGTCCAATTTTGGTGCAGTTGGTGCATTTTCGGCCATTTGTGCAATTTTCATGGGAAAATAAGACTTTTGGGTTTTTGTGCCCCGTGATCCCTAGTGCAATCTTATGCATAAAAAACCATAAATCTCGGATCCCTTTTCAATCTTGAGGTCCGATGTGCCCCGTGCTCCAATTTTGGTGCCTGTGGTGCATTTTCGGTCCATTGTGCAATTTTCGTGCGAAAATAAGACTATTGGGTTTTGGTGACCCATGATCCCTGGTGCATTCTTATGCATAAAAAACCATAATGCTCGGAGCACTTTTCAGTTTTGAGGTCCGTGGAGCCTCGTGGTCCAATTTTGGTGCCCATGGTGCATTTTCGGCGTATTGTGCAATTTTCGTGTGAAAATAAGACTTTTGGGTTTTTGTGCCCCGTGATCCATGGTGCATTCTTATGCATAAAAAACCATAATTCTCGGAACACTTTTCAGGTTTATGGTCCGTGGTGCCCCGTCGTCCAATTTTGGTGCCGGTGGTGCATTTTAGGCCATTTATGCAATTTTCATGGGAAAATAAAACTTTTGGATTTTCGTGCCCCATGATCCCTAGTGCATTCTTATTCATAAAAAACCATAATGCTCATAGCACTTTTCAATTTTGAGGTCCGAGGTTCCCCGTGGTCCAATTTTGGTGTCCATGGTGCATTTTCGGCCCAGTATGCAATTTTCGTGCGAAAATAAGAACTTTGGGTTATGGTGCCCTAGGATCCATGGTGCATTCTTATGCAAAAAAAAACCAAAATGCTTGGAACACTTTCCAGTTTTGAGGTTCGTGGTGCCCGTGGTCCAACTTTGGTGCCGGTGGTGCATTTTCGGCCATTTGTGCAATTTTCATGGGAAAATAAGACTTTTGGGTTTTGGTTGTCTCGTGATCCCTAGTGCATTCTTATGCATAAAAAACCATAATGCTCATAGCACTTTTCAGTTTTGAGGTCCGTGGTCTCCCGTGGTCCAATTTTGGTGCCGGTGGTGCATTTTCGGCCATTTGTGCAATTTTCTTGCGAAAATAAGACTTTTGGGTTTTGGTGCCCCGCGATCCCTGGTGCATTCTTATGCATAAAAAACCATAATCCTTGGAGCACTTTTAAGTATTGAGGTCTGAGGTGCCCCGTGGTCCAATTTTGGTGCCCGTGGTGCATTGTGCAATTTTCGTGCGAAAATAAGACTATTGGGTTTTGGGGCCCCATGATCCCTGGTGCATTATTATGCATAAAAAACCATAATACTTGGAGAACTTTTGAGTTTTGAGGTCCGTGGAGCCCCGTGGTCCAATTTTGGTACCCACGGTGCATTTTCGGCCTATTATGCAATTTTCGTGCAAAAATAAGACTTTTCCATTTTGGTGCCCCGTGATCCATGGTGGATTCTTATGCATAAAAAACCATAATGCTCAGAACGTTTTTCAATTTTGTGGTCCGTGGTGCTCCGTCGTCCAATTTTGGTGCCCATGGTGCATTTTCGGCCCATTGTGCCATTTTTATGCGAAAAAAAGACTTTTGGGTTTTGGTACCCTGTGATCCATGGTGCATTCTTATGCATAAAAAACCATAATGCTCGGAACACTTTACAGTTTTGCAGTTCGGGGTGCACGGTGGTCCAATTTTGGTGCCGGTGGTGCATTTTCGACCATTTGTACAATTTTCGTGCAAAAATAAGACTTTTGGGTTTTGGTGCCCCGTGATACCTTATGCATTCTTATGCATAAACAACCATAATGCTCGAAGCACTTTTTAGTTTTGAGGTCCAAGGTGCGTCGTTGTCTAATTTTGGTGCCCATGGTGCATTTTCGGCCCATTGTTCAATTTTCGGGCAAAAATAAGACTTTTGGGTTTTGGTGCCCCGTGATCTGTGGTGCATTCTTATGCATTAAAAACCATAATACTTGGAGCACTTTTTAGTTTTGAGGTTCGAGGTGCACCGTGGTCCAATTTTGGTGCCCGTGGTGCATTTTCGGCCCGTTGTGCAATTTTGGTGCGAAAATAAGACTTTTGGGTTTTGGTGCGCCGTGATCCCTGGTGCATTCTTATGCATACAAAACCATAATGCTTGGAACACTTTTCAGTTTTCAGGTCCGTGGTGCCCCGTGGTCCAATTTTGGTGTCGGTGGTGCATATTAGGCCATTTGCACAATTTTCGTGCGAAAATAAGACTTTTGGGTTTCGGTGCCCCCATGATCCCTGGTACATTCCTATGAATAAAAAACTATAATGCTCGGACAACTTTTAAGTATTGAGGTCCGAGGTGCCCCGTCATCTAATCTTGGTGCTCGTGGTGCATTTTCACCCCATTGTGCAATTTTCGTACGAAAATAAGACGTTTGGGTTTCGTTGCCCCGTGTTCCCTGGTGCATTCTTATGCATAAAAAACCATAATGCTTAGAGCACTTTTTAGTTTTGAGGTCTGAGGTGCACCGTGGTCCAATTTTGGTGCCCATGGTGCATTTTCGGCCCATTGTGTAATTTTCGTGTGAAAATAAGACTTTTGGGTTTTGGTGCCCTGTGATCCCTGGTGCATTCTTATGAATGAAAAACCATAATGCTTGGAACACTTTTAAGTTTTCAGGTCCGTGGTGCCCCATGGTCCAATTTTGGTGTCGGTGGTGCATATTCGGCCATTTGTGTAATTTTCGTGCGAAAATAAGACTTTTGGGTTTTGGTGCCCCATGATCCCTGGTGCATTCCTATGCATAAAAAACCACAATGCTCGGAACACTTTTAAGTTTTGAGGTTCGTGGTGCCCCGTGGTCCAATTTTGGTGCCGGTGGTGCATTTTCATCCATTTGTGCAATTTTCGTGCGAAAATAAGACTTTTGGGATTTGGTGCCCCGTGATCCCTAATGCCTTCTTATGCGTAAAAAATCATAACGCTCGGAGCACTTTTAAGTATTGAGTTCTGAGGTGCCCCGTGGTCCAATTTTGGTGCCCGTGGTGCATTTTCGGCCCATTGTGCAATTTTCGTACGAAAATAAGACTATTGGATTTTGGTGCCGCATGATCCCTAGTGCATTCTTATGCATAAAAAACCAAAATGCTTAGAACACTTTTCAGTTTTGAGGTCCGTGGTGCCCCGTGTAACGCCCTAGTTCTAACTAGGAAAATATGCTGTATTTAATTCAATTAATTATTTTCTAAAGCTCTTTAATAAATTTGTACTTGTGAAAACAAGTGAAGTTAAAACGTGGTAGGTGGAATTTTTGTGAATTTTTTTAAAAATTTTTAATTGAACTATGCACTTCAAATTTTTTTAAACTTTGAATTCGAAAGTCCTCATTTGTTTTAGCATTTATCAACGCGTCATTTTAATGGGAGAAGATCTTAACGTATTTATCATTGCAAAAGACCACTTTGAATTCTCAATTATGCGGAATAAATAAATAAGGTAATAATTAAAGACATAAATGAATAACAGAAAGATACACTGCATATATATATATATATATATATATATATATATATATATATATATATATATATATATATATATATATATAAGAGTCTAATGAGCATCACGAGGTTCCCAGTAACTGTGTGTAGCAAATACCTAATGTGGTACGCAAGATGACTGAAACATATATAACAAAACATCTGAATGCCTAGATCTACCCAACAGAATACATGGTAAAGATAAAAGAAGATCCTAACATTCAGAGTAGTCATCTACCATCTACCCCAAGAAACTCCGCCCACACCTACGGGAACTGTCGACCAACGGAGGACTAAGTGTGCGACTCACGAGAAGAGACCTCGAAGGAATCCTCAGAAAGATCCTCCTTTGGATCCTCCTTGGGGTCCTCCTCGGGATCCTCCTCGAGGTCCTCCTCGGGGTCCTCCTCGTCCTCTGCTGGTAACCAGCCAGCTCCCTCGGCAGGAGCCTCTGCCACCTCCTCTACAGCAGCTGCTGCTGGCTCCTCCCCATCAACCTCCATCGCCGCTGGAGCGGCCTCGTCATCCTCCCCTACTGCCTCATACTCCGGCTGGGGTACGTAGTTAGGCACTGTAGAGGTACTCCCCTCAGTAGGAGTTTCCTCTGTGTCGGAGTCATCTAACTCCTCTAACTGCACTCCTAAAGAATGAGAAGCAGTCTCTGTGCACTCGGACAAAAGAAGGGATGAGGAGATCATCACTACGTCGACGGGCTCCGCATGACGGTAGTATGGCAGCGTCGGCTGCGTCCACCATGCAAAGTATTATGCTACTACCGGGTGCGCTCCTATAGGCTCGTCAATGGGCGTCCGTGTAAACTGTATGTAGCCGGTAAAGTGGTCTACGCTCGCAACCACGTCGGCTATCCATCTTCCAAAATAGCAATCAACCTCCCAATGGAGGGCTGGTTCCTCGTCCGCCATCTGGACCTAAAGAAAATAAACACACAGAAAGGGTAAACTCTTTGCTTCATCAAGCCAATCACACAGAAACAACTGTAGAAGTCACACACAATCCTACCAACCACTACGGGGTGGTTCTCTAATGTTCACTCTCAGAACCTACTCGCTTTCATGACTAAAATCTGTAAACTATAACATACTGGCCAGCTGCCACTTGGAACTCCCAGAACTCAGTGGTCTTACATATATTGAGTGGAATGACTGCTGGGAGTACACCATCACCCTGGTATAAGGTGGGCTCTCACCAACTGAGATTTTCTCGTGGTTATTGTCAGGGTCGCCAAGTCGGTTTGTGTGAACGAAGTCACAACTCGACGCCTACCCTCCAAGGTCGTAATGCCTCACAATCATCTCCCAGGTACCAATCTGTGGTCATTCATACTCCGGGGACTTATTCCTCGCACACTCTCTCACGGAGATTTTCTTTGCCCGTCGCCGTGGGTTTCCGCTACAGGGGGTATTAGACGGATTGAAATTGACGCCAAACTCAAGACCTTGTCTTGGCTCCACAAAATTATACCATATGAGAATATGCTCTCCATCACCTATTGGTGAACACGTCCTTCGATCTCTATTAACATCGTAGCAACTTTCGCTCATCCGGAATCATCCCACGCGACTTCCTTCATGAGTCCGCCATACACGCGTTTTTCCTCGTTGCACGACTCTCAAGGCGCATATCGCCCTCACGTATCGAAGTCCTTTATTACATTTTATTTGTGCCTTACCCTCTCAATTTTTTTAAAGTTTTTAATAATTCATACTTACCGACGATTCCTCCACGCAAGGGTCCTAGTATATTTATCTAAGTCCAAAGCACAAATCAAAGAGTTAATTTATTAAGCCTAGAAAAATAAATAAATTCTTCAGTCTAAATTAGTTGTTCTCACTGTTGGAATTTATATTATTATTACCGGTACAATTTTCCCGGATCACTAGGACAATGTCCTAGTCCACATAAGCACTCACGATCGAGTCTTATGCTCACAGATCACAGACATCACAGAGAAATTTAAATCACACTACAGTCCACATGACTGTATCATAGAGCATTTCAAAATGCACAATCACACAAACACAGGTGCCCTAGGTTCACATTCCAAGGGTCTTACAATCACATGAGGCAAGAGTAAATTTTTACCCACTGCCTTGCACATACATATTTAAAATTAATTCACACACTCAAACATATCATAGTTCAAATATCATATATCAAGGCAATTTTAAGAACAGAATTCCTCTCTGGAAGCACCCAATATCTGTCCAAAATTAATTTAGTAAACAATTTTTTTTTGGCGAAAATCTTATATCAAATTAAAGATCTTAAAACCTATTTTTCAGAAAGGTAATCCACACTCTCAGATTAAATCTACAAAAATTTATGAAAATTTCTAAATGTTCGCAGGTCAGCATACTCCTCACAGTGAGCATACCTTAAAGATGTGAAATTTTCTCAACCTTTCCAAAGGATATATTCTCTCAAATTTTTATGGTAAAAATATAAAATTTATACCTTTCAGAAAAAGTAAAACTTGATTGCTAATTCCTCCTACATTTTTCCCAGTAATTTGTTTTCTAAGACCTATGTCTCAGGTTCGAAATTTGAGATCCATGTATGAGATCTGTCTAAACCAAATTAATTAACTTAGCTATTGTGGGTGAAAATTTTCAAAACTTACATCATTTTAAATATCTGTTTGTCTAGTTTTATGATCAAAAATTATATTTTAAAAAAAGTCATTATTTTGTTTTAAAAAGGTCAAAAACCGAACCTTGCCCGAACCAGTTTTCACAAGCAGAATAGTCCCATTGAATGTCACGGATGAACCTTCATTTGAGGTTATCTCACAATGGTCTCAAAATAAAAGTTGGTGTATTTTGAGTCTACTTTAACGAGGGACAAGTTTCATTAAAATCCAACGGTTAGATTAAAATTTATGTTCAAAAACGTAAACGTTATCCAGGGCTTCTACGTGAAACAGCCACTGCCCAACCAGTTTCCGAAAGTAGAACGGTCCCAATACAGGTCATGGATGAACCTTCTTGATGTCATCTCACAATGGTCTCAAAAGAAAAGTTAGTTAATTTTTAGTCTACTTCAACTGGGGACAAGTTTCATCAAAATCCAACGGTTAGATAAAAAGTTATGGTCGAAAACATAGCCACTGTCCAGGGCTTCTACCATGAGACAGCCACTGCCAGCATAACTTTTTTTCGAATTTCTTGAAAGTGCATGAGTTTCTAACAAATTTTGGGCATGGTCTCCTTTGTATTGGAGCCATCCCATGATTTTTAGGCAAGAAAAAGATGAGGAGAAAAGTTTTGACATAGACACAGCCACTGCCAAAGAGAAATAAAAGAAAACAAAACCAGTCACACACATACAACTACACAATTCATGCAACCAGTTCGCATGGGAGGCATTTAGGGTGAGAGTGGCTGGATCCTCCACCTCTAGCCACTTGAATCCATCAAAGAGTCCCCTTACAGTGATGAAGATCTTGCTGGACAGAGGAGAAGAAGCTGGTTAGCTTCCTTCAAAGGAGTATTGGCTGCAGGGCACTCCAACTAGAGGATGCAAGAGGAAGAAGAAGCTGAAAAAAAATGGTGTTTGTGAGGGAGAGAGAGGGCTGCGACCAGAGGAGGGAACAGAGAGGGCTGAGCAGTTTCAGTCTTCTCCTTGGACAGAGGTTTGGCTGAAGTTAAGTGAGTGAGTGGTTGAGTGAGTGTAGGTGAGTGTTAGCCTTAAGTGTGATTTGAGTGATGCTTAGCTAGGGAGGCTGAAAAGTGTGATAGGGCTGGCTGTTGGCTGCTGGCAGCAGTGAGGCTGTCTCTACACGAGGTGCAAGTGGCCAATGGTCACTTGATTGGATGGTTGAGGGTCATGTCAATTTACACAGTGTAGAAATACACTGTGTAATTTAACCCAGAACGCAGTTTTTACAACGAAAACTAATCGATAACTATCTATTTTAAATTTTAGAAATTCTTTACAATTGAAAAACTTTTTTTTTTTAACAACATAGAGACACAAACTACAAATAAACACAGACAATTTTTTTTTTCTACTGGCAGATGAATTCACATCTGTTTCATTAGATACTTCAAACAGAGAAATTATCTATTTTTCACTGATGAATTTAAACACTAAAAATTAAATTTTTCATTACACCACACATCATCAACCTAAATAAAATAATACAGGTTATTTTATTTTCATCGAAACTAAAAATCAAACTAACAGTCAATTATACAAAAAACCAACTATAGAGAATTTATTCTAGCGAATTACTTTCTATCACTTACTTGCAGAGATTTATATATAGATAAATATAATTATGCATATTTATATATCTAATCGAGTTGATATTTTCAAGGTGTTACACCCCGTGTTCAAATTTTGGTGCCAGTGGTGCATTTTTGGTCATTTGTGCAATTTTCATGGGAAAATAAGACTTTTGGGATTTCGTTCCTCATGATCCCTAGTGCATTCTTATGCATAGAAAACCATAATGCTCGAAGAACTTTTCAATTTTGAGGTCCGAGGTTCCCAGTGGTCCAATTTTGGTGCCCATGGTCCATTTTCGGCCCATTGTGCCATTTTCGTGCGAAACAAAGACTTTCGGGTTTTGGTACCCCGTGATCCCTGATGCATTTTTATGCATAAAAAACCATAATGCTCGGAACACTTTACAGTTTTGCGGTCCAGGGTGCACCGTGGTCCAATTTTGGTGCCGGTGGTGCATTTTCGACCATTTGGGCAATTTTCGTGCAAAAATAAGACTTTTGGGTTTTGGTGCCCCGTGTTCCCTGGTGCATTCTTATGCATAAAAAACCATAATTCTCATAGCACTTTTCATTTTTGAGGTCCGTGGTGCCTCGTGGTCGAATTTTGGTGCTGGTGGTGCATAGTCGGCCATTTATGCAATTTTCCTGCGAAAATAAGACTTTTGGGTTTTGGTGCCCCGTGATCCATGGTGCATTCTTATGCATAAAAAACCATAATACTTGGAGCACTTTTGAGTTTTGAGGTCCGTGGAGCCCCGTGGTCCAATTTTGGTGCCCACGGTGCATTTTCGGCCTATTATGCAATTTTCGTGCAAAAATAAGTCTTTTGGGTTTTGGTGCCCCATGATCCATGGTGGATTCTTTTGCATAAAAAACCATAATGCTCAGAACGCTTTTCATTTTTGTGGTCCGTGGAGCCCCGTGGTCCAATTTTGGCGCCTACGGTGCATTTTCGGCCTATTATGCAATTTTCGTGCGAAAATAAGACTTTTGGGTTTTGGTGCCCCGTGATCCATGGTGGATTCTTATGCATAAAAAACCATAATGCTCAAAACGCTTTTAAATTTTGTGGTCCGTGGTGCTCCGTCGTCCAATTTTGGTGCCCATGGTGCATTTTCGGCCCATTGTGCCATTTTTGTGCGAAAAAAGACTTTTGGGTTTTGGTACCCCCGTGATTCCTGGTGCATTCTTATGCATAAAAAACCATAATGCTCGGAACACTTTACAGTTTTGCAGTCCAGGGTGCACCGTGGTCCAATTTTGGTGCCGGTGGTGCATTTTCGGCCATTTGTGCAATTTTCGTGCAAAAATAAGACTTTTGGGTTTTGGTGCCCCGTGTTCCCTGGTGCATTCTTATGGATAAAAAACCATAATTCTCATAGCACTTTTCAGTTTTGAGGTCCGTGGTGCCTCGTGGTCGAATTTTGGTGCTGGTGGTGCATAGTCGGCCATTTATGCAATTTTCGTGCGAAAATAAGACTTTTGGGTTTTGGTGCCCCGTGATCCCTGGTGCATTCTTATGCATAAAAAAACCATAATACTTGGAGAAGTTTTGAGTTTTGAGGTCCGTGGAGCCCCATGGTCCAATTTTGGTGCCCACGGTGCATTTTCGGCCTATTATGCAATTTTAGTGCGAAAATAAGACTTTTGGGTTTTGCTGCCCCGTGATCCATGGTGGATTCTTTTGCATAAAAAATCATAATGCTCATAACGCTTTTCAGTTTTGTGGTTCGTGGAGCCCCGTGGTCCAATTTTGGTGCCCGTGGTGCATTTTCGGCCTATTACGCAATTTTCGTGCGAATATAAGACTTTTGGGTTTTGGTGCCCCGTGATCCATGGTGGATTCCTATGCATAAAAAACCATAATGCTCAAAACGCTTTTCAATTTTGTGGTCCGTGGTGCTCCGTCGTCCAATTTTGGTGCCCATGGTGCATTTTCGGCCCATTGTGCCATTTTTGTGCGAAAAAAGACTTTTGGGTTTTGGTACCCCGTGATCCCTGGTGCATTCTTATGCATAAAAAACCATAATGCTCGGAACACTTTACAGTTTTGCAGTCCAGGGTGCACCGTGGTCCAATTTTGGTGCCGGTGGTGCATTTTCGGCCATTTGTGCAATTTTCGTGCAAAAATAAGACTTTTGGGTTTTGGTGCCCCGTGTTCCCTGGTGCATTCATATGCATAAAAAACCATAATTCTCATAGCACTTTTCAGTTTTGAGGTCCGTGGTGCCTCGTGGTCGAATTTTGGTGCTGGTGGTGCATAGTCGGCCATTTATGCAATTTTCGTGCGAAAATAAGACTTTTGGGTTTTGGTGCCCCGTGATTCCTGGTGCATTCTTATGCATAAAAAAACCATAATACTTGGAGAAGTTTTGAGTTTTGAGGTCCGTGGAGCCCCATGGTCCAATTTTGGTGCCCACGGTGCATTTTCGGCCTATTATGCAATTTTAGTGCGAAAATAAGACTTTTGGGTTTTGCTGCCCCGTGATCCATGGTGAATTCTTTTGCATAAAAAACCATAATGCTCATAACGCTTTTCAGTTTTGTGGTTCGTGGAGCCCCGTGGTCCAATTTTGGTGCCCGTGGTGCATTTTCGGCCTATTATGCAATTTTCGTGCGAAAATAAGACTTTTGGGTTTTGGTGCCCCGTGATCCATGGTGGATTCTTATGCATAAAAAATCATAATGCTCAGAATGCTTTTCAGTTTTGTGGTCCGTGGTGCTCCGTCGTCCAATTCTGGTGCCCATGGTGCATTTTCGGCCCATTGTGCCATTTTTGTGCAAAAAAAGACTTTTGGGTTTTGGTACCCCCGTGATCCCTTGTGCATTCTTATGCATAAAAAACCATAATGCTCAGAACACTTTACAGTTTTGCAGTTCAGGGTGCACTGTGGTCCAATTTTGGTGCCGGTGGTGCATTTTCGGCCATTTGTACAATTTTCGCATGAAAATTGCACAAATGGCCGAAAATGCACCACCATCACCAAAATTGGACCACTGGGCACCCCGAACCTCAAAATTGAAAAGCGTTCCGAGCATTATGGCTTTTTATGCATAAGAATGCACCAGGGATCATGGGGCACCAAAACCCAAAAGTCTTATTTTCGTACGAAAATTGCACAATGGGCTGAAAATGCAACACGGGCACCAAAATTGGACCACGGGGTACCTCGGACCTCAAAACTGAAAAGTGCTATCAGCATTACAGTTGTTAATGCATAAGAATGCACCAGGGTTCATAGGGCACCATAACCCAAAAGTCTTATTTTCACACGAAAATTGCACAAATGGCCGAAAAAGAACCACCGGCACCAAAATTGGACCACGGGACACCACGAACCTCAAGACTGAAAATTGCTCCAAGCATTATTGTTTTTTATGCTTAAGAACGAATATGGGATCGTGGGGCACCAAAACCCAAAAGTCTTATTTTCACAAGAAAATTGCATAATAGGCCGAAAATGCATCACGGGCACCAAAATTTGACCAACGGGCACCTCGGACCTGAAAACTTAAAAGTGTTCCGAGCATTATGGATTTTTAAGCATAAGAGAACACCAGGGATCACGGGGCATAAAAACCTAGAGAATACTTGTAGCCAAGAGTGGCAGGGTATATAATACTTGTTTGTAATCAGAACTTGATTAGTGGAACCCTTCAAAGTTTTTGAAGGAGAACTGGACGTAGTTCAGGTTGAGTGAACCAGTATAAACCAAGTGTTTTTACTCTATCACTTTCAAGCTTACTTGCTATTCTTTGAAGTTATTTCTTCACACTTTGCGCACAAGGTTCTTTATATCCTATTTACGAAAGTCTCTTATTTACGCCTAGACGATTAACAAGAAAACGCAGTTTCACTAAACTATCATTTTAACTATTGGACGATACCTGTGATCTTGGGTTTGACAAGTCCCTTGTGAAATATCTAATTCATAAGAATGCACCAAGGATCATGGGGCACCAAAACCCAAAAGTCTTATTTTCGTACGAAAATTGCACAAATGGGCGAAAACGCATTACCGGCACCAAAATTGGACCACGTGGCACCTCAAAACTTAAAAGTGCTCTGAGCATTAAGGTTTTTTATGCATAAGAATGCACCAGGTATCACGGGGCACCAAAACCCAAAAGTCTTATTTTCGCACGCAAATTGCACAAATGGCCAAAAATGCACCCCCGGCACCAAAATGGGACCACGGGGCACCACGAACCTCAAGACTGAAAAGTGTTCTGTGCGTTATGGTATATTATGCATAAGAATGCACCAAGCATCACGGGGCCCCAAAACCCAAAAGTGCTATTTTCGAATGAAAATTTCACAAATGGCCGAAAATGCCCCCACTGGCACCAACATTGGACCACGGGGCACCACAGACCTCAAAACTAAAAAGAGTTCCGAGCATTATGGTTTTTTATGCATAAGAATGCACCAGAGAACACGGGGCACCAAAACCCAAAAGTCTTATTTTCGCACAAAAATTGCACATATGGCCGAAAATGCACCCCCGGCACCAAAATTGGACCACGAGGCACCACGAACCTCAATACTTAAAACTGTTCCGGGCATTATGGTTTTTTATGCATAAGAATGCACCACAGATCACGGGGCAACAAAACCCAAAAGTCTTATTTTCGCATGAAAATTGCACGATTGGCCGAAAATGCACCACCTGCACCAAAATTGGACCACAGGGCACCTCGGACCTCAAAATTGAAAAGTTCTTCGAGCATTATGATTTTTTATGCATAAGAATGCTCAAGGGATCATGGGGTACCAAAACCCAAAAGTCTTATTTTAGCACGAAAATTGCATAATGGGCTAAAAATGCACCACGAGCACCAAAGTTCGACCACGGGGCACCTCAGACCTCAAAACTGAAAACTGCTATGAGCATTATGGTTTCTTATGCATAAGACTGCACCAGGCATCACGAGGCACCAAAACCCAAAAGTCTTATTTTCGCATGAAAATTGCACAATGGGCCGAAAATGCCCCACCGGCACCAACATTGGACCACGAGGCACCACAGACCTCAAAATTGAAAAGAGTTCCAAGCATTATGGTTTTTTATGCATAAGAATGGACCACGGATCACGGGGCGCCAAAACCCAATATTCTTATTTTCGCACGAAAATTGCACAATGGGGCGAAAATGCATCACGGGCACCAAAATTGGACCACGGGGCACCTTAGACCTCAAAACTGAAAAGTGCTTCGAGCATTATGGTTTTCTATGCATAAGAATGCACCAGGTATCACGATGCACCAAAACCCAAAAGTCTTATTTTCGCACGAAAATTGCACAAAAGGACGAAAATGCACCCCCGACACCAAAATTGGACCACGGGGCACCCCAAACCTCAAGACTTAAAATTGTTCCAGGCATTATGGTTTTTTATGCATAAGAATGCACCAGGGATCACGGGGCACCAAAACCCAAAAGTCTTATATTCGGACGAAATTGGACAATGGGCCGAAAATGGACCACAGGCACCAAAATTGGACCACGGGGCACCTCGGACCTGAAAACTTAAAAGTGCTCTGAGCATTATGGTTTTTTATGCATAAGAATGCACCTGGGATCACGGGGCGCCAAAATCCAAAAGTCTTTTTTTCGCACCAAAATTGCACAAATGGCTAAAAATGTACCCCCAGCACCAAAATTGGACCACAGGGCACCACGAACCTCAAGACTGAAAACTGTTCCCTGCATTATGGTTTTTTATGCGTAAGAATGCACCGAGGATCACGTGGCAACAAAACCCAAAAGTATTATTTTCGTACTAAAATTGCACAATGGGCCGAAAAGGGACCACGTGCACCAAAATTGGACCACGGGACACCTCGGACCTCAAAACTGAAAAGTGCTCCATGCATTATGGTTATTTTTTTAGCAAGAATGCACCAGGGTTCACAGGGCACCAAAACTCCAATATCTTATTTTCGCACAAAATTAGCACGGATGGCCGAAAATGCACCCCTGGCACCAAAATTAGACCACCATGCACCACGAATCTCAAGACTGAAAGCTGTTCCGAGAATTATTGTTTTTTATGCATAAGAATGTCCCAAGGATCACGGGGCACAAAAACTCAAAAGTCTTATTTTCGCACGAAAATTGCATAATGGGCCGAAAATGCACCACAGGCACCAAAATTGGATCACGGGGCACCTCGGACCTCAATACTTAAAAGTGCTATGAGCATTATTGTTTTTTATGCATAAGAAAGCAGCAGGGTTCACAGGGCACCAAAACCCAAAAGTCTTATTTTCGCATGAAAATTGCCCAAATAGCCGAAAATGCACCACCGGCACCAAAATTGGACCACGGGGCACCACGGACCTCAAAACTGGAAAGTGCTTTAAGCATTATGGTTTTTTATGCATAAGAATGCACCAGTGATCACAGAGCTCCAAAATCCAAAAGTCTTATTTCCGCACGAAAATTGCACAGTGGGCCTGGAATGCATCACGGGCACCAAAATTGGGCCACATGGCTCCTCAGACCACAAAAGTTAAAAGTACTCCAAGCATTATGGTGTTTTATGCATAAGAATGGACCAGCGATCACGGGGCACAAAAAGTCTTATTTTCGCATGAAAATTTCATAAATGGCCGAAAATGCACCACCGGCACCAAAATTGGACCACGGGGCACCACATACCTCAAAATTGAAAAGTGTTACGAGCATTATGGTTTTTTATGCATAAGAATACACCAGGAATCACGGGGCACCAATACCCAAAAGTCTTATTTTCGTACGAAAATTAATACTGGGCCGAAAATGCACCACGCTCACCAAAATTGGACCACGGGACGCCTCGTACCTCAAAACATAAAAGTGCTCTGAGCATTAAGGTTTTTTATGCATAAGAATGCACTAGGGATCACGGGGCACCAAAACCAAAAGTATTATTTTCGCACGAAAATTGCACAAATGGCCGAAAATGCACCCCCGGCGCCAAAATGGGACCACGAGGCACCATGAACCTCAAGACTGAAAAGTGTTCCGAGCATTATGGTATTTTATGCTCAAGAAAGCAGCAGGGTTCACAGGGCACCATAACCCAAAAGTCTTATTTTCACATGAAAATTGCACAAATGGCCGAAAATGCATCACCGGCACCAAAATTGGACCACGGGGCACCACGGACCTCAAAACTGGAAAGTGCTTTAAGCATTATGGTTTTTTATGCATAAGAATGCACCAGTGATCGCAGGGCTCCAAAACCCAAAAGTCTTATTTCTGCACGAAAATTGCACAGTGGGCCTGAAATGCATCACGGGCACCAAAATTGGGCCACATGGCTCCTCAGACCTCAAAAGTTAAAAGTGCTCCAAGCATTATGGTGTTTTATGCATATGAATGGACCAGCGATCACGGGGCACAAAAAGTCTTATTTTCGCATGAAAATTTCATAAATGGCCGAAAATGCACCATCGGCACCAAAATTGGACCACGGGGCACCACAGACCTCAAAATTGAAAAGTGTTATGAGCATTATGGTTTTTTATGCATAAGAATACACCAGGGATCATGGGGCACCAATACCCAAAAGTCTTATTTTCGTACAAAAATTAAATACTGGGCCGAAAATGCACCACGCTCACCAAAATTGGACCACGGGATGCCTCGTACCTCAAAACATAAAAGTTCGCTGAGCATTAAGGTTTTTTAAGCATAAGAATGCACTAGGGATCACGGGGCACCAAAACCAAAAGTATTATTTTCGCACGAAAATTGCACAAATGGTCGAAAATGCACCCCCGGCACCAAAATGGGACCACGAGGCACCACGAACCTCAAGACTAAAAAGTGTTCTGAGCATTATGGTATTTTATGCTTAAGAAAGCAGCAGGGTTCACAGGGCACCGTAACCCAAAAGTCTTATTTTCACATGAAAATTGCACAAATGGCCGAAAATGCATCATCGGCACCAAAGTTGGACCACGGGGCACCACGGACCTCAAAACTGGAAAGTGCTTTAAGCATTATGGTTTTTTATGCGTAAGAATGCACCAGTGATCACAGGGCTCCAAAACCCAAAAGTCTTATTTCCGCACGAAAATTGCACAGTGGGCCTGAAATGCATCACGGGCACCAAAATTGGGCCACATGGCTCCTCAAACCTCAAAAGTTAAAAGTGCTCCAAGCATTATGGTGTTTTATGCATAAGAATGGACCAGCGATCACGGGGCACAAAAAGTCTTATTTTCGCGCGAAAATTGCACAATGGGCCGAAAATGCACCACGGGCAACAAAATTGGACCACGGGGCACCACGAACCTCAAAACTGAAAAGTGCTCCAACCATTATGGTTTTTTATGCATAAGAATGCACCAGGGATCATGGGGCACCAATACCCAAAAGTCTTAATTTTGCAGAAAATTAAATACTGGGCCGAAAATGCATCACGGGCACCAAAATTGGACCACGGGACGCCTCGTACCTCAAAACATAAAAGTGTTCTGAGCATTAAGGTTTTTTATGCATAAGAATGCACTAGGGATCATGGGGCACCAAAACCAAAAGTATTATTTTCGCACGAAAATTGCACAAATGGCCGAAAATGCACCCACCCCCGGCACCAAAATGGGACCACGAGGCACCACGAACCTCAAGACTGAAAAGTGTTCCGAGCATTATGGTATTTTATGCTTAAGAAAACAGCAGGGTTCACAGGGCACCATAACCCAAAAGTCTTATTTTCACATGAAAATTGCACAAATGGCCGAAAATGCATCACCGGCACCAAAATTGGACCACGGGGCACCACGGACCTCAAAACTGGAAAGTGCTTTAAGCATTATGGTTTTTTATGCGTAAGAATGCACCAGTGATCACAGTGCTCCAAAACCCAAAAGTGTTATTTTCGCACGAATATTGCACAGTGGGCCTGAAATGCATCACGGGCACCAAAATTGGGCCACATGGCTCCTCAAACCTCAAAAGTTAAAAGTGCTCCAAGCATTATGGTGTTTTATGCATAAGAATGGACCAGCGATCACGGGGCACAAAAAGTCTTATTTTCGCACGAAAATTGCACAATGGGCCGAAAATGCACCACGAGCAACAAAATTGGACCACGGGGCACCACGAACCTCAAAACTGAAAAGTGCTCCAACCATTATGGTTTTTTATGCATAAGAATGCAGCAGGGATCACGGGGCACCACAACCCAAAAGTCTTAATTTTGCAGAAAATTGCATAACGGGCCGAAAATTCACCATGGGCACCAAAATTGGACCATGGGGCACCTTGGACCTCAAAATTGAAAGTGCTCTGAACATTATTGTTTTTTATACATAAGAATGCACCAGGGTTCACAGGGCACCAAAACCCAAAAGTTTTATTTTCGCACGAAAATTGCACAAATTGCTTAAAATGCACCACCGGCTCCAAAATAGGACGACGGTGCACCACGGACCTCAAAAATTAAAAGTGTTTCAAGCATTATGGTTTTTTATGCATAAGAATACACTAGGGATCACAAGGGACCCAATCCAAAAAGTCTTATTTTCGCACGAAAATTGCATAATGGGCCGAAAATGCACCACGGGCAACATAATAGGACCACGGGGCACCTCGAACCTCAAAACTGAAAAGTTCTCCGACCATTATCGTTTATTATGCATAAGAATGCACCAGGGATCACGGGGCACCAAAGTCCAAAAGTCTTATTTTTGCTTGAAAATTGCACAAATCGCCGAAAATCCACCCCAGGCACCAAAATTGGACCACGGGGCAACACGAACCTCAAGAATGAAAAGTGTTCTGAGCATTATGGTGTTTTATGCATAAGAATGCACATGGGATCACGTGGCACAAAAACCCAAAAGTATTAATTTTGCACGGATATTACGTAACTGGCACCACAGGCACCAAAATTGGACCACGGGGAACCTTGGACCTCAAAACCTAAAAGTGCTATGAGCATTATGGTTTTTTATGCATAAGAATGTACCAAGGATCACGGGCCACCAAAACCCAAAAGTCTTATTTTCGCCTGAAAATTGCACAAAGGGCAAAAAATGCACCACCGGCACCAAAATTGGACCACGAGGCACCATGGACCTCAAAACTTAAAAATGTTTCAAGCATTATGGTTTTTTATGCATAAGAATACACCAGGGATGACGAGGCACCCAATCCCAATAGTCTTATTTTTGCATGTAAAATTGCACAATGCGCCGAAAATGCACCACAGGCACAAAAGTTGGACCACGGGGCACCTCGGACCTCAAAATTGAAAAGTGCTCCGAGCATTATGGTTTTTTATGCATAAGAATGCACCAGGGATCACGGGGCACCAAAGCCCAAAAGTCTTATTTTCGCACAAAAATTGCATAAATCACCGAAAATGCACCCCCAGCACCAAAATTGGACCACGGGGCTCCACGAACCTCAAGACTGAAAAGTGTTTCGAGCATTATGGTTTTTTATGCATAAGAATGCACCTGGGATCACGGAGCACCAAAATCCAAAATTGTTAATTTTGCACGAAAATTGCACAATGGGCCGAAAATGCACCACAGGCACCAAAATTGGACCACTGGGCACCTCGGACCACAAGACTGAAAAGTGCTCCAAGCATTGTCATTTTTTATGCATAAGTCTTCACCAGGGTTCACAGGGCACCAAAACCCAGAAGTCTTATTTTCGCACGAAAATTGCACAAATGGTCGAAAATGCACCACCGGCACCAAAATTGGACCACGGGGCACCACGAACCATTATGGTTTCGCGCATTATGGTTTTTTATGCATAAGAATGCATCAAGGATCACGGGTCACCAAAACCCAAAAGTCTTATTTTCGCACGAAAATTTCCCAAAGGGTCGAAAATGCGCCATGTATACCAAAATTGGACCATGGGGAACCTCGAACCTCAAAACTAAAAAGTGCTCCGAGCATTATGGTCTTTTACGCATACGAATGCACCAGGGTTCACAGGGCACCAAAACCCAAAAGTCTTATTTTCGCACGAAAATTGCACAAATAGCCTTAAATGCTACCCCGACACGAAAATTAGACCACCGGGATCCACGAATCTCATGATTGGAAACTGTTCTGAGCATTGTGGTTGGTTATGCATAAGAATGCACTAGGGATCATGGGACACCAAAACCCAAAATTCTTATTTTTTCACGAAAATTGCACAATGGGCCGAAATGCACCACGGGCACAAAAATTGGACCGCCAGGCACCTCGGATATCGAAACTTAAATATTCTTCGGGCAATATGGTTTTTTATGCATAAGAAAGCACCAAAGATCACGGGGCACCAAAACCCAAAAGCCTTATTTTCGGACGAAAATTTCAGAAATGGCCGAAAATGCACCACAAGCACCAAAATTGGACCACGGGGCACCACGGACCTCAAAACTGAAAAGCGCTCCAAGCATTATGGTTTTTTATGTATAAGAATGCACCAGGGATCACGGGGCACCAAAACCCAAAGGTCTTATTTTCGCACAAAAATTGCACAAATTGCCGAGTATGCACCACCGGCACCATTATTGGACCACGAGGCACCACAGACCTCAAAACTGAAAAGTACTCTGAGCATTATGGTTTTTTATGCATAAGAATACACCAGGCATCATGGGGCACAAAAACCCAAAAGCCTTATTTTCGCATGAAAATTGCACAGTGGGCCGAGGGCACCAAAATTGGACCCCGGGGCACCTCGGACCTCAAAACTGAAAAGTGTTTTGAGCATTATGGTTTTTTATGCATAAGAATATACCAGGGATCACGATGCACCAAAACCCAAAAGTCTTATTTTCGCACGAAAATTACACAAAATGGCCGAAAATGCACCCGCGGCAACCAAATTGGACCATGAGGCACCACGAACCTCAAGACTGAAAACTGTTCCATGCATTATGGTTTTTTATGCGTAAGAATGCACCAGGGATCATGGGGCACCAAAACCCAAAAGTCTTATTTTTGCACGAAAATTCCACAATGGGCCAAAAATGCACCATGGGCACCAAAATTGGACCACGGTGCCCCTCGGACCTTGAAACTGAAAAGTGCTCCAAGCATTGTGGTATTTTATGTATAAGAATGCACCAGGAATCATGGGGCACCAAAACCCAAAGTTCTTATTTTCGCACAAAAATTGCACAAATGGCCGAATACTCACCACCACTGGCACCAAAATTGGATCACGAGGCACCACGGACCTCAAAACTGAAAAGTACTCCAAGCATTATGGTTTTTTATGCATAAGAATGCACCAGGGATCACGGGACACCAAAACCCAAAAGTCTTATTTTAGAATGAAAATTGCACAATGGGCAGAACATGCTCCACGGGCACCAACATTGGACCACGGGGCACCTCGGACCTTGAAGCTGAAAAGTGCTCCAAGCATTATGGTTTTTTATGTATAAGAATGCACCAGGGATCATGGGGCACCAAAACCCTAAGTTCTTATTTTCGTACGAAAATTGCACAAATGGCCGAGTACTCACCACCACCGGCACCAAAATTGGATCACGAGGCACCACGGACCTCAAAACTGAAAAGTACTCCAAGCATTATGGTTTTTTTATGCATAAGAATGCACCAGGGATCACGGGACACCAAAACCCAAAAGTCTTATTTTAGAATGAAAACTGCACAATGGGCCGAACATGCACCACGGGCACCAACATTGGACCACGGGGCACCTCGAACCTAAAAACTTCAAAGTGCTGTGAGCATTAGGATTTTTTATGCATAAGAATATACCAGGGATCACGGGGCACCAAAATCCAAAAGTCTTATTTTTGCACGAAAATTGCACAATGGGCCGAAAATGCACCACGGGCCTCAAAAATGAAAAGTGCTCCGAGCATTATGGTTTTTTATGCATAAGAATGCACCAGGGTTCACAAGGCACCAAAATCCAAAAGTCTTATTTTCGCTCGAAAATTTCACAAATGGCCGAAAATGCACCCCCAACACCAAAATTGGACCACAGGGCACCACGGACATCAAAACTGAAAAGTGTTCCAAGCATTATGGTTTTTTATGCATAAGAATGTACCAGGGATCACGGGGCACCAAAATCCAAAAGTCTTATTTTTGCACGAAAATTGCACATTGAGCCGAAAATGCACCACAGGCACCAAAATTGGACCACGGGGCACCTCGGACCTCAATACTTAAAAGTTCTTTGAGCATTATGGTTTTTTATGCATAAGAATGCACCATGGATCACGGGGCACCAAAATCCAAAAGTATTATTTTCGCTCCAAAATTGCACAAATGGCCGAAAATGCACCCCCGGCACCAAAATTGGACCACGGGGCAACACGAACCTCAAGACTGAAAACTGTTCCAAGCATTATAGTTTTTTATGCATAAGATTGGACCAAGGATCACGGGGCACCAAAACTAAAAAGTCTTATATTCACACATAAATTGCACAATGGGCCGCAAATGCACCACGTGCACCAAAATTGGACCACGGGACACCTTGGACCTCAAAAATAAAAAGTGCTCCAAGCATTATGATTTTTTATGCATAAGAATGCACTAGGGTTCACAGGGCACCAAAACCCAAAAGTTTTATTTTCGCACGAAAATTGCACAAATGGCCAAGAATGCACCCCTGGCACCAAAATTGGACCACCGGACACCACGAATCTCAAGACTGAAAAATGTTCCGAGCATTATCGTTTTTTATGCATAGGAATGCACCAAGGATCACCGGGCAGCAAAACCCAAAAGTCTTATTTTCGCACGAAAATTGCACAAATGGCCAGAAATGCACCACCGACACCAAAATTGGACCACGGGGCACCACGATCCTCAAAAATGAAAAGTGCTCCAAGCATTATGGTTTTTTATGCATAAGAATGCACCAAGGATCATGGGGTACCAAAACCCAAAAGTCTTATTTTCGCACGAAAATTGCACAAATGGACGAAAATGCACCACCGACACCAAAATTGGACCATGGATCACCACGGACTTCAAAACTAAGAAGTGTTCCAAGCATTATGGTTTTTTATGCATAAGAATGCACTAGGAATCACGGGGTATCAAAAACCAAAAGTCTTATTTTCGCACGAAAATTGCGCAATGGGCCGAAAATGCGCCACGGGCACCAAAATTGGACCACGGGGCACCCCGGACCTCAAAACTGAAAAGTGTTACGAGCATTATGGTTTTTTATGCGTAAGAATGCACCAGGGATCATGGCTACCAAACCCTAATGTCTTATTTTCGCACAAAAATTGCACAATGGGCCGAAAATGCACCACGGGCACAAAAATTGGCCATAGGGCACCTCGAACCTCAAAACTGAAAAGTGCTATGAGCATTATGGTTTTTTATGCATAAGAATGCACCAGGGATCACGGTGCACCAAAACCCAAAAGTCTTATTTTCACACGAAAATTGCACAATGGACCGAAAATGCAGCACGGGCACCAAAATTGGACCACGGAGCACCTTGGACCACAATACTTAAAAGTGCTCCCTGTAACACCCTAATTTCTATTATGGAAATATGCGAGGTTTAATTCAATTAATTGTTTCATAACACATTTTTATTAATTTACTTACGAAAATCTAGTGAAATTAAGAAAACTTAATTGGGATTTTATGGATTTTTTTTTAAAACAAACTTTTTCCTCAATTTTAATTTCGAAAGTTGCTCTTCGTTTTAATACTTATAATGCGTTAATATAATTTTGCAGAAAAGGTTGTGGTGTTATTTTTATTGTAAAGGAACAGTTTCTAGTTTTCGAAGGAGTAGAAATATGTAAATACAATTGATAATTTTGACTGAAATATAACATATGCATATCTGAAAGTGTTTAACATAATGTACCCCCGGAGCATAATAGTAAACACGTAGAAAGGAAAAGTACGAGAAAACTAGAAAATAGTCATATGACACGATGACTGACATATACACAACAAAAGAAATATGAGTGCCTATGTCTACCCCGACTAGATACATGACAAAGAAAAGAAAGTCCTAGGACTTAGAGTAGTCATCTTCTAATTCCCACCCTATGCAGAGATCCTAAGCCCCAAGGGTCATACGTGGGCATTCGTGCAACCGGATGTAGCCCAAGATGTGATCTACGCCCTGGACCATAACTGTTATCCATCTCCCAAATATGCTCTCATTCCTCCAATGGAGGGTTGAGTCCTCCACTGCCATCTGCCCCTAAAAGAAAATAAACATAAGGGTGAACTCTCTGCTTCATCAAGCAGCACACAAACAACGACTTTACAAGTCACAAACAAAATCCTGTCCACCATTGCCATGTGGTTGTCTAACGTTCACACTCGTAATCCTAATCGTTTCCTTTCACTAATTCTGTAAATCCTTTCTTACTGGCCAGCTACCACTGGAACTCCCATAACTCAGTGGTCTTACACAATTGAGTTGGATGATTGTTGGGAGTACACCTCTAACCATGGTACTATGGTGGGCTCTCACCAACCGATGATGTCTTGTATTTTTGTCAGGGTGGCCAAGTCAGCTATGTGATCTATCGTCACAACTCAGTGCCTTACCCTCCAAGGTCAATTTGCCTTACGATAATCTCCCAGGTACCAATTGTGATCATCCAATACTCGGAGGACTGACTCCTCCACAACTCTCCTCACAAGGATTATTCTTCCTCGTCATAGTGGCGTTCCACTGCACATGGTACTGGACGGTCGAATAGATGCCGAGCCTGAGACCCCGTCTCTGCTAAAAAATTATATCTATGTGGACATTTGCCTCCATCACCTTTCTATGGGTGACCGTCACATTACGTCGTGATACGTCTTTTGAACTCCCCCCTCTCTTTGTTATTCTCACAACTGGAACACTCCACTTGACTCTCTTTTCATCTTGCAGTTCCCATGAATCACTGCGCACACGCAGTTCCATTGCACGACTCTCAGAAATCAACATGATTCACAACACGTAACAAAATCTTGTTAAGTTTTATTTGTGCCTCACCCTCTCATTAATTTCTATAATTTTTAATAATTAATAACTTACCATTGATTCATCCATGCCAAGGTCCTAAATTCTTTCTATGTCCAATGTATAAAATAAAGAGTTTGTTAATTAATTTCTATTTAATAAAAATAAAATAAATCTTTTAGTCTAATTAATTGTGCTCACTGTTCAAGTTTCATTTATCTGTTACATGGCAGTCTAGCCAAAAACACTAGAACATAGTTCTAGTCCTCACAAGTACACGCGCCCGAGTCTTGTGAACACATCACACAGACAAACAATTTTATCACAAAGTTCAACCTACAGTCCTGTATCATAAAAGCACACAAAACCACACTTTCAAAGATTAAGTACCCAAGATTCACATTTTTGGGACTTAAACCCAAAACAGAATAGGTCAATGGATATTACATATCCACTGCCTTACAAAATTACAATTAATAATTATAATTGCCACAATTCAAAATAACACACATATGGTAACACAATTGACTAAAAAGGCAGATTTCTCTTTGGCAATACTGAATGTGAGCTCTCACTGATTGTAGCAAATGACCTCGGAATTGAAATTTTTTTATATGAAATTGAGGATCTTGAAATCTAGTTTACAGAAAGGTATCCTAGTTATAAAATAAACATCTATAAAATTTTATAAAAAAATTTCTAAGTCAGCAGCCCTGGATTTTGAGTGCTCACTGAACATAGCTCAAATAAATGTAAATTTCTCCCACTTCCCAAAGCTAAATTAAATGAAATTTTTTACAGTTTAAAGCTAACTTCTTGATCTTTCCAAAAAGGTATTTCTTGCTTCCAAATTCATTTTCTATTGTTCCCAGTAAAAATATTCCTAACAGCCAAGAATTTTTGACTCAAAACAGGGTCCTAAACCCTTGCTTTGTTTCTTTTTGAAAAATTCATTTCTAAATTCTGCTTGGTAATTTTTGTAATATACATGGTTAAAAATTTTATTGTGTCTAGTTTTTAAAGGTTTAATTATATTTCAAAAACATTAAGTACACAGGGATAATTTTAACAAAAACCGAGCCCTGTTCCAGTGAAGCCCCAAAACAGGACAGTCCAATTTCGAGCCATGGATGAACCCCAAGATGAAATTATTTTTCAAAGGTATCAACACAAAAGTTGTTTTATTTTGTGTCTATTTTGATTCAAAAGAAATTTCAAAAAAAAATAACGGTTAGATCTTTCAAAAATGGCAAAACAGTGAGGGCTGTTCCACGCTAAACGAAAATACAGCCACTGCCGACGAATTTTAGTTCACATTTTTAAAGAAAAATTGATGAAACCATTTTGAGAAAATGGTACATGACCTCACTTGTTTCCAGGGCCATTTTCATTCCAATTACAAGGTGAAAAATGAATTTACTCCCCACATGCAAAGGCTCACAACTACTGCCAAAGAGAATTCAACACTACCCATCCAATTTCAATTCAACAAACAATTCAAACACATCACAATTCTTATCAATGGAGGCATGCATGGATGCTATAGTTAAGGCCCCCAGCCCTTAACCATATTCTCAACAGAAAAAGAAAACAAATAATCCACAAGAGAGTTCCCCTTACCTAGTGTTGAAATTCAACCGAAAAGGAGAAGAGGTGAAAGTGGAAATGAGAACTAGAGGATGTGTTGGTGATGATCCAAGCTTTGCATGCAACCACCAAGCTCTTCAATGGCCTCCCTTGCCTTCCTCTAGCTCTCGGCCAAGAGAAGAAAAGAGAGAGATGAGAGGATTTTTTTTTCTTGTTCAAAACTTGGAGATTAAGTTTGGTGTTTAGGTGAGTGAGAGAAAGTGAGATTAGTGTTGTGTTGTTGGGTTTGGCCGTGGGATTTTGGGTAGCTAGGTGTCAAGCTTAGGTTAAGTGCATGGGATTAGGTGTTGTCTTAGTGATGCTTAGGTGTTGATCATAGATGACATGCATGTATGCATTAGCTTAGGTGTCATTAGTTTAGGCTTTGCATGTAATGTTGTGTCATTAGCTTAGGATTAGGGACTTTGGTTACTCAATTTAATTTACACAGTGTAATTTTATACTGTGTAATCGTAAAGAGGTGTGTTTTAAAATTTTAAAACTTAATTTCAAACATCTAATTAATTTTATAAAACTTCTAGCAATAAAAACTTTTCTAGTAGCTCAAATAAAATTTTCTCTGTAAAGAAATTATTTACCGATAAACTTTATAAGAGGTAACTTGGTGTGCGAGTTACTAGAATTTAATATAATTAAAATACTTAAAATCAATCTGCAAACAATAGATTAATTAGTGCATAACAATAGATATTATAAATATTTTACTACTAGTAATTAATCTCAGCTCAATTAATTACTAGCAGGTATAACAGATAAGCATACACAGACAATATACGTACTTGATAAGTACATATTACACTGCACAATTAAATAAATAAATACACAACATAAACAATTCAATCACACAGAATTTTATAGCAACTTACAAACAAAAACACAGGAAAGTAACTATAGAGAATTAATTCCTGAGAGTTACTTACAGAGAATTATATAAATATATACATATTTATAAATATATATACGTATATACTTATATAACTGAGTTGAAATTTTCAGGGTGTTACAACTCTCCCACTCTTTTAGAAATTTCGTCCTCGAAATTTACTAACCTTGGATTAGGTCATCAGATGCAGTGACCTCAGAGCCACTCATAGCAAATACCTTCGCAGCTACCCTTGGTCTCCCTTGATTGTCCTTCACAACATTTTTGGCACCTCTGGTGATCCTCAGAGCAGCCCAACAGTTCTTGGTTGCGTGCCCCATTTTCCCGCAGTTGTTATAGATAACAACTTGTGACTGGTTGCAGTTCCTTGCTAGATGTGGTCCTCCACACCTATAGCACTCTAAGTTGTTGTTGTTGTTGTTCGGGTTGGGATTCTGGTATCCCCCAAAAGTCTTATTTTCGCATGAAAATTGCACAAATGGTCGAGAATGCACCCCCGGCACAAAAATTGGACCACCGGGCACCACAAATCTCAAGATTGAAAACTGTTCCGAGCATTATGCTTTTTTATGCATAGGAATGCACCAAGGATCGTGGGGCACCAAAACCCAAAAGTCTTATTTTCGCATGAAAATTGCACAAATGCCCGAAAATGCACCACCGGCACCAAAATTGGACCCCGGGGCATCACGGACCTCTAAACTGAAAAGTGTTCCAAGCATTATGGTTTTTTATGCATAAGAATGCACCAGGGATCATGAGGCACCAAAACACAAAAGTCCTATTTTCGCACGAAAATTGCAAAATGGGTCGAAAATGCACCACGGGCACCAAAATTTGACCACGGGGCACCTCAGACCTCGAAACTTAAAAGTTCACCAAGCATTATGGTTTTTTATGCACAACAATGCACCATGGATCACGGGGCACCAAAACCCAAAAGTCTTATTTTTGCACGAAAATTTCACAAATGGCCGAAAATGCACCACAGGCACCAAAATTGGACCACGGGGCACCACAGACCTCAAAACTGAAAAGTCCTCCAAGCATTATGGTTTTTTATGTATTAGAATGCACCAGGGATCACGGGGCACCAAAACCTAAAAGTCATATTTTTGCAAGAAAATTGCACAAATGGCCGAATATGCACCACCGGCTCCAAAATTGGACCACGAGGCACCACGGACCTCTAAATTGAAAAGCGTTCCAAGCTTTATGGTTTTTTATGCATAAGAATGCACCAGGGATTATGGGGACCAAAACCCAAAAGTCTTATTTTCGCACGAAAATTGCACAATGGGCCGAAAATGCACCACGGACACCAAAAATGGACCACGGGACACCCCGGACCTCAAAACTGAAAAGAGTTCCGAGCATTATGGTTTTTTATGCATAATAATGCACCAAGGATCACGGGGCACCAAAATCGAAAAGTCTTATTTTCGCACGAAAATTTCACAAATGGTCAAAAAAGCAGCACCGGCACCAAAATTGGACCACGGGACAGGACAAACCTCAAAATAGAAAAGTGCTCTAAGCAGTATGATTATTTATGTATAAAAACGCACCAGGGATCATGGAACACCAAAACCCAAAAGACTTGTCTTCGCACGACAAATGGCCGAAAATGCAGCACTGGCACCAAAATTGGACCGCGGGGCAACCTGAACCTCAAAACGGAAAAGTGTTCCAAGCATTATGATTTTTTATGCATAAGAATGCACAAGGGATCACAAGGCACCAAAACCCAAAAGTCTTATTTTCGCACGAAAATTGCACAATGGGCCAAAAATGCACCACGGGCACCAAAATTGGACCACGGGCACCTCGGACCTCAAAACGGAAAAGTGCTCTGAGCATTATGGTTTTTTATGCATAAGAATGCACTAGGGATCATGGGGTACGAAAACCCAAAAGTTTTATTTTCGCACGAAAATTGCACAAATGGCCGAAAATGCACCACCAGCACAAAAATTTGACCACAGGGCACCATGGACCTCAAAACTGAAAAGTGCTCCAAGCATTATGGTTTTTTATGAATAAGATTGCACCAGGGATCGTGGGACACCAAAACCTAAAAGTCTTATTGTCGCTCGAAAATTGCACAATGGGCCGAAAATGCACCACGGGCACCAAAGTTGGTCCATGGGGCACCTCGTAGCTCAATACTTAAAAGTGCTTCGAGCATTATGGTTTTTTATGCATAAGAATGCACCAGGGATCACGAGGCACCAAAACCCAAAACTCTTATTTTCACACAAAATTGCACAAAGGGCCGAAAATCTAGAGTTGCTGACTTAGATAATTTAGTTTTGGGAAGTGGGAGAAATTTACATTTCTTTGAGATATGCTCAGTGGGCACTAAAAATCTAGAGTTGCTGACTTAGAAATTTTTTAATAAAATTTTCTAGATGTTGATTTTATAAGTGAGACACCTTTCTATAAAATAAATTTCAAGAGCTTCGATTTGATACAAAAAATCTTTAAATTCCGAAGTCATTTGCTTGTTTCAGTGAGAGCTTACATTCAGTACCGCCAATGAAAATTTGACTCAATAGTCAAATGTGATTATTAATAAGTGTACTTTTATCATTTTACCATTAACTAGTATTTTGATTATGTGAGATAATGGATATAATATAACCATTATTTTGATTGATTCATTTAAGTCTTAGGGAGGAAAACCTTGAGCATTTGATATTGAAAGTGTGGTTTTCTTTGTTTTGGTGATACGGGTCTCTTGACCATAGTTTGAATCTGGTGGTAAAATTGTTTGTTGGTGTGATGTGTCTACAAGACTCGACGCAAGTACTTGTAGTAACTAGAAATGATTTCTAGTGTCAATAGCAAAATTGCTATTCAAAGATAAATATAACTTGTATAGTGAGCACATTTAAATTATCTAAGAGATTTATTTATTTATTTATTTTGTTTTCATTTAGTTTATTAAATATAAATTAATAAATGAACTCTTTCTTTTATGCATTCATTGGACATAGAAAAGGTTTTAGGACCTTTGCGTGGAGGAATAATGGTGAGTATAAATATTTTTTTTAAAAATCATAAGACAATTGAGAGGGTAAGGAATACATAAAACATAACAAAATATATGACACGCTGTGACTTATGTGAGTTGAGAGTCGTACTATGAAGATACGAGAGTACGTCGAATCTCTAGAACTTCAAGAATGTAAGAAAGTCGCATGGGATATTTCGGCTGTGAGTTATCTGTGAACCAGTTGGATTACGAATGACGCATCACCTGGGGTGATGAGATCATTACGATGTAGCGATAAAGGGAAAGTCCTTATTTATATATGCATATGTGAGCATAGAGGTGGTACCCTTAGCTCGGCGTCAATTTGTCCGCACCTGTACCATGTGCAGCGGGAAACCCATAGGCGACGAAGAAAGAAAATAAACTTGATGAGGAGAGTGTTGAGGAGTCAGTCCTCAGAGCATTAGAAGACCACAGTTGGTACCTGGGAGATGATCGTAAGGAGGCAATCCTTGGGGGATATATGGCGTCGAGTTGTGACGCTAGTCACATTGCCGACTTGGCAATCCCAACAGAAATTACGAGTCGTCATCGATTGGTGAGAGCCCTGCCATTGTACCGTGGAGAATGGGTGTACTCCCAATATGTCATCTAGCTTAAATTTATGTAAGACCACTAAGTTCTGGGAGTTCCAGTGGCAGCTGGCCAGTGAAAAATGAGTCAATGGTTTTGGTAATGAAAACGATTAGGTGTCGAGAGTGATCGGTAGATAACAACATCGAAGTGGTTGATCGTAGATGTTTGTGACTTCTAAAGTTGTTTTGTGTGTACTGCTTGATGAAGCAGAGAGTTATCCTCTTGTTGTTTTGTTTTTTTTAGGATCAGATGGCGGTCACGGACCAAAACCCAAAAGTCTTATTTTCGCACGAAAATTGCACAATGGGCCGAAAATGCACCATGGGCACCGAAATTGGACCACGGGGCACCACGGACCTCAAAACTGAAAAGTGCTACAAGCATTATGGTTTTTTAAGCATGAGAAAGCACCAGGGATCACGGGGCACCAAAACACAAAGGTCTTATTTTCGCACGAAAATCGCCCAAATGGTCGAAAATTCACCACAGGCACCAAAATTGGACCACGGGGAACCTCGGACCTCAAAACTGAAAAGTTGTCCGAGCATTATGGTTTTTTAGGCATAAGAATGCACCAGGATTCACGGGGCACCAAAACCCAAAAGTCTTATTTTCGCAAGAAAATTGCACAATGGGCCGAAACTGCACCACGGGCACCAAAATTGGACCACGGCACACTTCGGACCTCAAAACTTAAAAGTGGTATGTTCATTATGGTTTTTTATGCATGAGAATGCACCAGGGATCACTGGGTACCAAAACTCAGAAGTCTTACTTTCGCACGATAAATGGCCGAAAATGCACCGCCGTCACCAAAATTGGACCACAGGGCACCACGGACCTCAAAAATGAAAAGTGTTCCAAGCATTATGGTTTTTTATGCATAAGAATGCTCCAGGGATCATGGGGCACCAAAACCCAAAAGGCTTATTTTCGCACGAAAATTGAACAAATGGATGAAAATGCACCACCGGCTCCAAAACTGGACCACGGGGCAGCACGGACCTCAAAACTGAAAAGTGTTCCAAGCATTATGATTTTTTCTACATAAGATTGCACCAAGAATCACGGGGCATCCAAACCCAAAAGTCTTATTTTCGAAAGAAAATTGTACAATGGACCGAAAATGCACCACGGGCACCAAAATTGGACCAGGGGGCACCTCGGATCTCAAAACTGAAAAGTGCTTCAAGCATTATGGTTTTTTATGCATAAGAATGCACTAGGAGTCACGGGGCACCAAAACCCAAAAGTCTTATTTTCAACCAAAAATTGCACAAATGGCCTAAAATTCACCCCCGGCACCAAAATTGGACCACGGGGCACCTCGAACCTCAAAACTGAAAAGTGTTCCCATAATTATGGTTTTTTATGCATAAGAATGAATTAGGGATCACGGGGCACCAAAACCCAAAAGTGTTATTTTCGCACGAAAATTGCATAATGGGCCGAAAATGCACCACGGGCACCAAAATTGGACCACGGGGAACATCGGACCTCAAAACTGAAAAGTGCTTCCAGCATTATGCTTTTTCATGCATAAGAATGCACCAAGGATCGTGGGGCACCAAAACCCAAAAGCCTTATTTTCGCACGAAAATTGCACAATGGGGCGAAATGCATCGCGAGCACCAAAATTGGACCACGGGGCACCTCGGACCTCAAAACTTAAAAGTATTCCAAGAATTATGGTTTTTTATGGATAAGAATGCACTAGGGATCATGGGCACCAAAACCGAAAAGTCTTATTTTCGCACGAATATTTCACAAATGGCCGAAAATGCACCACCAACAAAAAAATTGGCCCACAGGGCACCACGGACCTCAAAACTGAAAAGTGCTCCAAGCATTATGAATTTTTATGCATAAGAATGCACCAGGGATCACGGGGAACCAAAACCTAAAAGTCTTATTTTCGAACGAAAATTTCACAAATGGCCGAAAATGCACCACCGACACCAAAATTGGCCCACAGGGCACCACGGACCTCAAAACTGAAAAGTGATCCAATTATTATGATTTTTTATGCATAAGAATGCACTAGGGATCATGGGGCACCAAATCCCAACAGTCTTATTTTCGCACAAAAATTGCATAATTGGCCGAAAATGCACCACGGGCACCAAAATTGGACCACGTGGCACCTCGGACCTCAAAAATTAAAAGTTCCCTGAGCATATAGTTTTTTATGTATAAGAATGAACCAGGGATCACGGGGCACCAAAACCCAAAAGTCTTATTTTTGCACGAAAATTGCACAAATGGTCGAAAATGCACCACCGGCACCAAAATTGGACCACGGGGCACCGTAGACCTCAAAACTGAAAAGTCTTTTGAGCATTATGGTTTTTTATGCATAAGAGTGCACCAGGGATCACGAGGCACCAAAACCCAAAAGTCTTATTTACGCACGAAAATTGCACAAATGGGCCAAAAATGCACCACGGGCACCAAAATTGAACGACGGGACACCTCGGACCTCAATACTTAAAGGTGGTCTGAGCATTATAGTTTTTTATGCATAAGAATGCACCAGGGATCACGGGGCACCAAAACCCCAAAGTCTTATTTTCGCACGAAAATTTCACAAATGGCCGAAAATGCACCACCGGCACCAAAATTGGACCACGGGGCACCACGGGCCTCAAAACTGAAAAGTTTTTTGAGCATTATCATTTGTTAAGCATAAGAATGCACCAGGGATCACGGGGCACCAAAACCCAAAAGTCTTATTTTCACAAGAAAATTGCACAATTGGCCGAAAATGCAACACAGGCACCAAAATTAGACAACGGGGCACCTCAGACCTCAAAACTGGAAAGTGGACCATGCATTATGGTTTCTTATGCAAAAGAATGCACCAAGGATCACGGGGCACCAAAACCCAAAAGTCTTATTTTCGCACGAAAATTGCACAAATGGACTGAAAATGCACCACGGGCACCAAAATTGGACCACGGGGCACCTCGAACCTCAATACATAAAAGTGGTTTGAGCATTATAGTTTTTTATTCATAAGAATACACCATGAATCCCTGGTGCATTCTTATACATAAAAAACCATAATGCTTTGGGTTCCGTGGTGCCTAGTGGTCCAATTTTAGTGCCGGTGGTGCACTTTCGGCCTATTGTGCAATTTTCGTACAAAAATAAGACTTTTGGGTTTTGGTGCCTCGTGATTCTTGTTGCATTCTTTTGCTTAAGAAACCATAATGTAGGGAGCACTTTCCAGTTTTGAGGTCCGAGGTGCCCCGTTGTCTAATTTTGGTGCCTGTGTTGCATTTTCGGCCAATTGTGCAATTTTCGTGTGAAAATAAGACTTTTGGGTTTTGGTTCCCCGTGATCCCTGGTGCATTCTTATGCTTAAAAAATGATAATGCTCGAAGTACTTTTCGGTTTTGAGGTCCGAGGTTCCCCATGGTCCAATTTTGGTGCCCGTGGTGCATTTTCGGCCATTTGAGCAATTTTCGTGCGAAAATAACACTTTTGGGTTTTGGTGCCCCATGATCCCTGGCGCATTCTTATGCATAAACAACCATAATTCTTGGAACACTTTTCGGTTTTGAGGTCCGAGGTGCCCCGTAGTTCGATTTTGGTGCCCGTGGTGCATTTTCGGCCTATTGTGCAATTTTCGTACAAAAATAAGACTTTTGAGTTTTGGTGTCCCGTGTTCCCTGGTGCATTATTATGCATAAAAAACCATAATTCTCGGAACACATTTCAGTTTTGAGGTCTATGGTGCGCCGTGGTCCAATTTTGGTGCCAATGGTGCATTTTCGAGCATTTGAGGAATTTTCATGCGAAAATAACACTTTTCGGTTTTCGTGCCCTATGATCCCTAGTGCATTCTTATGAATAACAAACCATAATGCTCAAAACACTTTTCAGTTTTGAGGTCCGTGGTGCCTCGTGGTCCAATTTTGGTGCTGGTGGTGCATATTCAGCCATTTATGCAATTTTCGTGCGAAAATAAGACTTTTGGGTTTTGGTGCCCCATGATCCCTGGTGCATTCTTATGCATAAAATACCATAATTCTTGGAACACTTTTCACTTTTGAAGTCCGAGGTTCCCCGTGGTCCAATTTTGGTGCCCGTGGTGCATTTTCGGCCCATTGTGCAATTTTCGTGCGCAAATAAGACTTCTGGGTTTTGGTGCCCCGTGATCCTTGGTGCATTATTATGCACAAATAACCATAATGATCAGTGAACTTTTAAGTTTTGAAGTCCGAGGTGCCCCGTGGTGCATTTTCGGCCCATTGTGCAATTTTCGTACAAAAATAAGACTTTTGGGTTTTGGTGCACCATGATCCCTGGTGCATTCTTATGCATAAAAAACCATAATGCTTGGAACACTTTTCAGTTTTGAGGACCGAGGTGCCCCGTGGTTCAATTTTGGTGTCGGTGGTGCATTTTCGGCCATTTGTGCAATTTTCGTGCTAAAATAAGACTTTTGGGTTTTCGTACCCCATGATCTTTGGTTCATTCTTATGATAAAAAATCATAATGCTCGGAGCACTTTTAAGTACTGAGGTCTGAGGTGCCCCGTGGTCAAATTTGGTGCCGGTGGTGCATTTTGGGCCCATTGTGAAATTTTCATGCAATAATAAGACTTTTGGGTTTTGGTGCCCCGTGTTCCCTGGTGCATTCTTATGCATAAAAAACCATAATGCTCGGAACACATTTCAGTTTTGAGGTCTGTGGTGCCCCGTGGTCCGATATTGGTGCGAATGGTGCATTTTCGACCATTTGAGCAATTTTCATGCGAAAATAACACTTTTGGATTTTCGTGCCCCATGATCCCTAGTGGATTCTTATGAATAATAATCCACAATGCTCAGAAAACTTTTCAGTTTTGAGGTCCGTGGTGCCTCGGGGTCCAATTTTGGTGCTGGTGGTGCATATTCGACCATTTATGCAATTTTCGTGCGAAAATAAGACTTTTGGGTTTTGGTGCCCCGTGATCCCTGGTGCATTCTTATGCATAAAAAACCATAATGCTTGGAACACTTTTCACTTTTGAGGTCCAAGGTTCCCTGTGGTCCAATCTTTGTGCCTGTGGTGCATTTTCGGCCCATTATACAATTTTCGTGCAAAAATAAGACTACTGGATTTTCGTGCCCCGTGATCCCTAGTGCATTATTATGCATAAAAAACCATAATGGTTAGAGAACTTTTAAGTTTTGAAGTCTGAGGTGCCCCATGGTCCAATTTTGGTGCCCGTGGTGCATTTTTGGCCCATTGTGCAATTTTCGTGCGAAAATAAGACTTTTGCGTTTTGGTGCACCGTGATCCCTGGTGCATTCTTATGCATCAAAATCCATAATGCTTGGAACACTTTTTATTTTTCAGGTTCGAGGTTCCCCGTGGTCCAATTTTGGTGCTCTTGGTGCATTTTCGGCCCACTGAGCAAGTTTCGTGCGAAAATAAGACTACTAGATTTTGGTGTCCCGTGATCCCTGGTGCATTCTTATGCATAAAAAACCATAATGCTCAGAGAACTTATAAGTTTTGAAGTTCGAGGTGCCACGTGGTCCAATTTTGGTGCCGATGGTGCATTTTCGGCCATTTGAGCAATTTTCGTGCGAAAATAACACTTTTGGGTTTTCGTGCCTCGTGATCCCTAGTGCATTCTTGAGCATAATAAACCATAATGCTTGGAACACTTTTCAGTTTTGAGGTCCGTATTGCCTCGTGGTCAAATTTTGGTGCCCGTGGTGCATTTTTGGCCGATTGTGCAATTTTCGTGCGAAAATAAGACTTTTGCGTTTTGGTGCACCGTGACCCCTGGTGCATTCTTCTGCATAAAAATCCATAATTCTTGGAACACTTTTTATTTTTCAGGTTCGAGGTTCCCCGTGGTCCAATTTTGGTGCCCGTGGTGCATTTTCGGCCCACTAAGCAATTTTCGTGCGAAAATAAGACTACTAGGTTTTGGTGTCCCGTGATCCCTGGTGCATTCTTATGCATAAAAATCCATAATGCTCAGAAAACTTATAAGTTTTGAAGTCTGAGGCGCCACGTGGTCCAATTTTTGTGCCGATGGTGCATTTCCGGCCATTTGAGCAATTTTCGTGCGAAAATAACACTTTTGGGTTTTCGTGCCCTGTGATCCCTAGTTCATTCTTATGCATAATAAACCATCATGCTCGGATCACTTTTCAGTTTGGAGGTCCGTATTGCCTCGTACTCCAATTTTGGTGCTGGTGGTATAGTCGGCCATTTATGCAATTTTCGTGCGAAAATAAGACTTTTGCGTTTTGGTGCACCGTGATCCCTGGTGCATTCTTATGCATAAAAATCAATAATGCTTGGAACACTTTTTATTTTTCAGGTTCGAGTTCCCCGCGGTCCAATTTTGGTGCCGGTGGTGCATTTTCAGCCCACTGAGCAATTTTCGTGCGAAAATAAGACTACTAGGTTTTGGTGTCCCGTGATCCCTGGTGCATTCTTATGCATAAAAAACCATAATGCTCAGAGAACTTATAAGTTTTAAAGTCCGAGGTGCCACGTGGTCCAATTTTGGTGCCGATGGTGCATTTTCGGCCATTTGAGCATTTTTCGTGCGAAAATAACACTTTTGGGTTTTCGTGCCCCGTGATCCCTAGTGCATTCTTATGCATAATAAACCATAATGCTCAGAACACTTTTCAGTTTTGAGGTCCGTATAGCCTTGTGCTCAAATTTTGGTGCTGGTGGTGCACATTCGGCCATTTATGCAATTTTCGTGCGAAAATAAGACTTTTGCGTTTTGGTGCACCGTGATCCCTGGTGCATTCTTATGCATAAAACTCCATAATGCTTGGAACACTTTTTATTTTTCAGGTTCGAGGTTCCCCGCGGTCGAATTTTGGTGCCCGTGGTGCATTTTCGGCCCACTGAGCAATTTTCGGGCGAAAATAAGACTACTAGGGTTTGGTGTCCCATGATCCCTGGTGCATTCTTAAGCATAAAAGACCATAATGCTCAGAGAACTTATAAGTTTTGATGTCCGAGGTGCCACGTGGTCCAATTTTGGTGCCGATGGTGCATTTTCGGCCATTTGAGCAATTTTCGGGCGACAATAACACTTTTGGGTTTCCGTGCCCCGTGATCCCTAGTGCATTCTCATGCATAATAAACCATCATGCTCGGAACACTTTTCAGTTTTGAGGTCGGCATTGCCTCGTGCTCCAATTTTGGTGCTGGTGGTGCATAGTCGGCCATTTATGCAATTTTCGTGCGAAAATAAGACTTTTGCGTTTTGGTGCACCGTGATCCCTGGTGCATTCTTATGCATAAAAATCCATAATGCTTGGAACACTTTTTATTTTTCAGGTTCGAGGTTCCCCGCGGTCCAATTTTGGTGCCCATGGTGCGTTTTCGGCCAACTGAGCAATTTTCGTGCGAAAATAAGACTACTAGGTTTTGGTGTCCCGTGATCCCTGGTGCATTCTTATGCATAAAAAACCATAATGCTAAGAGAACTTATAAATTTTGAAGTCCGAGGTGTCACGTGGTCCAATTTTGGTGCCGATGGTGCATTTTCGGCCATTTGAGCAATTTTCGTGCGAAAATAACACTTTTGGGTTTTCGTTCCCCGTGATCCCTAGTGTATTCTTATGCATAATTAACCATAATGCTCGGAACACTTTTCAGTTTTGAGGTCCGTATTGCCTCGTGCTACAATTTTGGTGCTAGTGGTGCATAGTCGGCCATTTATGCAATTCTCGTGCGAAAATAAGACTTTTGCGTTTTGGTGCATCGTGATCCCTGGTGCATTCTTATGCATCAAAATCCATAATGCTGGGAACACTTTTTATTTTTCAGGTTCGAGGTTCCCCGCGGTCCAATTTTGGAGCCCGTGGTGCATTTTCGTCCCATTGAGCAATTTTCGTGCGAAAATAAGACTACTAGGTTTTAGTGTCCCGTGATCCCTGGTGCATTCTTATACATAAAAAACCATAATGCTCAGAGAACTTATAAGTTTTGAAGTCCGAGGTGCCACGTGGTTCAATTTTGGTTCCGATGGTTCATTTTCGGCCATTTGAGCAATTTTCGTACGAAAATAACACTTTTGGGTTTTCGTGCCCCGTGATCCCTAGTGTATTCTTATGCATAATAAACCATAATGCTCGGAACACTTTTCAGTTTTGAGGTCCGTATTGCCTCGTGCTCCAATTTTGGTGCTGGTGGTGCATAGTCGGCCATTTATGCAATTCTCGTGCGAAAATAAGACTTTTGCGTTTTGGTGCACCATGATCCCTGGTGCAATCTTATGCATAAAAGTCCATTATGCTTGGAACACTTTTTATTTTTCAGGTTCGAGGTTCCCCGCGGTCCAATTTTGGTGCCCGTGGTGCATTTTCGGCCCACTAAGCAATTCTCGTGCTAAAACAAGACTACTAGGTTTTGGTGTCCCGTGATCCCTGGTGCATTCTTATGCATAAAAAACCATAATGCTCAGAGAACTTATAAGTTTTGAAGTCCGAGGTGCCACGTGGTCCAATTTTGGTGTCGATGGTGCATTTTCGGCCATTTGAGCAATTTTCGTGCGAAAATCACATTTTTTGGTTTTCGTGCCCCGTGATCCCTAGTGCATTCTTATGCATAATAAACCATAATGCTCGGAACACTTTTCAGATTTGAGTCCGTATTGCCTCGTGCTCCAATTTTGGTGCTGGTGGTGCATAGTCGGCCATTTATGCAATTCTCGTGCGAAAATAAGACTTTTGGGTTTTGGTGCACCATGATCCCTGGTGCAATCTTATGCATAAAAGTCCATAATGCTTGGAACACTTTTTATTTTTCAGGTTCGAGGTTCCCCGCGGTCCAATTTTGGTGCCCGTGGTGCATTTCCGGCCTACTGAGCAATTCTCGTGCGAAAATAAGACTACTAGGTTTTGGTGTCCCGTGATCCCTGGTGCATTCTTATGCATAAAAAACCATAATGCTCAGAGAACTTATAAGTTTTGAAGTCCGACGTGCCACGTGGTCCAATTTTGGTGCCGATGGTGCATTTTCGGCCATTTGAGCAATTTTCGTGCGAAAATCACATTTTTTGGTTTTCGTGCCCCGTGATCCCTAGTGCATTCTTATGCATAATAAACCATAATGCTCGGAACACTTTTCAGATTTGAGTCCGTATTGCCTCGTGCTCCAATTTTGGTGCTGGTGGTGCATAGTCGGCCATTTATGCAATTCTCGTGCGAAAATAAGACTTTTGGGTTTTGGTGCACCATGATCCCTGGTGCAATCTTATGCATAAAAGTCCATAATGCTTGGAACACTTTTTATTTTTCAGGTTCGAGGTTCCCCGCGGTCCAATTTTGGTGCCCGTGGTGCATTTCCGGCCCACTGAGCAATTTTCGTGCGAAAATAAGACTACCAGGTTTTGGTGTCTCGTGATCCCTGGTGCATTCTTATGCATAAAAAACCATAATTCTCAAAGAACTTATAAGTTTTGAAGTCCGAGGTGCCACGTGGTCGAATTTTGGTGCCGATGGTGCATTTCCGGCCATTTGAGCAATTTTCGTGCGAAAATAACACTTTTGGGTTTTCGTGCCCTGTGACCCCTAGTGCATTCTTATGCATAATAAACCATAATGCTCGGAACACTTTTCAGATTTGAGTTTGTATTGCCTCGTGCTCCAATTTTGGTGCTGGTGGTGCATAGTCGGCCATTTATGCAATTCTCGTGCGAAAATAAGACTTTTGCGTTTTGGTGCACCGTGATCCCTGGTGCATTCTTATGCATAAAAATCCATTATGCTTGGAACACTTTTTATTTTTCAGGTTCGAGGTTCCCCGCGGTCCAATTTTGGTGCCCGTGGTGCATTTTCGGCCCACTGAGCAATTTTCGTGCGAAAATAAGACTACTAGGTTTTGGTGTCCCGTGATCCCTGGTGCATTCTTATGCATAAAAAACCATAATGCTCAGAGAACTTATAAGTTTTGAAGTCCGAGGTGCCACGTGGTCCAATTTTGGTGCCGATGGTGCATTTTCGGCCATTTGAGCAATTTTCGTGCGAAAATAACACTTTTGGGTTTTCGTGCCCCGTGATCCCTAGTGCATTCTTATGCATAATAAACCATAATGCTCGGAACACTTTTCAGTTTCGAGGTCCGTATTGCCTAGAGCTCCAATTTTGGTGCTGGTGGTGCATAGTCGGCAATTTATGCAATTTTCGTGCGAAAATAAGACTTTTGCGTCTTGGTGCACCGTGATCCCTGGTGCATTCTTATGCGTAAAAATCCATAATGCTCGGAACACTTTTTATTTTTCAGGTTTGAGGTTCCCCGTGGTCCAATTTTGGTGCCCGTGGTGCATTTTCGGCCCACTGAGCAATTTTCGTGCGAAAATAAGACTACTAGGTTTTGGTGTCCCGTGATCCCTGGTACATTCTTATGCATAAAAAACCATAATGCTCAGAGAACATATAAGTTTGGAAGTCCGAGGTGCCACGTGGTCCACTTTTGGTGCCGCTGGTGCAGTTTCGGCCATTTGAGCAATTTTCGTGCGAAAATAACACTTTTGGGTTTTCGTGCCCCATGATCCCTGGTGCATTCTTATGCATAATAAACCATAATGCTCGGAACACTTTTCAGATTCGAGGTTGGTATTGCCTCGTGCTCCAATTTTGGTGCTGGTGGTGCATAGTCGGCCATTTATGCAATTTTCGTGCGAAAATAAGACTTTTACGTTTTGGTGCACCGTGATCCCTGGTGCACTCTTATGCATAAAAATCCATAATGCTTGGAACACTTTTTATTTTTCAGGTTCGAGGTTCCCCACGGGCCAATTTTGGTGCCCGTGGTGCATTTTCGGCCCACTGAGCAACTTTCGTGCGAAAATAAGACTACTAGGTTTTGGTGTCCCGTATCCCTGGTGCATTCTTATGCATAAAAAACCGTAATGCTCAGAGAACTTATAAGTTTTGAAGTCCGAGGTGCCACGTGGTCCAATTTTGGTGCCCCTGGTGCAGTTTCGGCGATTTGAGCAATTTTCGTGCGAAAATAACACTTTTGGGTTTTCGTGCCCCGTGATCCCTAGTGCATTCTTATGCATAATAAACCATAATTCTCGGAACACTTTTCAGTTTTGAGGTCCGTATTGCCTCGTGCTCCAATTTTGGTGCTGGTGGTGCATAGTCGGCCATTTATGCAATTTTCGTGCGAAAATAAGACTTTTGCGTCTTGGTGCACCGTGATCCCTGGTGCATTCTTATGCATAAAAATCCATAATGCTTGGAACACTTTTTATTTTTCAGGTTCGAGGTTCCCCGCGGTCCAATTTTGGTGCCCGTGGTGCATTTTCGGCCCACTGAGCAATTTTCGTGCGAAAATAAGACTACTCGGTTTTGGTGTCCCGTAATCCCTGGTGCATTCTTATGCATAAAAAACCATAATGCTCAGAGAACTCATAAGTTTTGAAGTCCGAGGTGCCACGTGGTCCAATTTTGGTGCCGATGGTGCAGTTTCGGCCATTTGAGCAATTTTCGTGCGAAAATAACACTTTTGGGTTTTCGTGCCCCATGATCCCTAGTGCATTCTTATGTATAATAAACCATAATGCTCAGAACACTTTTCAGTTTCAAGGTCCATATTTCCTCGTGCTCCAATTTTGGTGCTGGTGGTGCATGTCGGCCATTTATTCAATTTTCGTGCGAAAATAAGACTTTTACGTTTTGGTGCACCGTGATCCCTGGTGCATTCTTATGCATAAAAATCCATAATGCTCGGAACACTTTTTATTTTTCAGGTTCGAGGTTCCCCGTGGTCCAATTTTGGTGCCCGTGGTGCATTTTCGGCCCACTGAGCAATTTTCGTGCGAAAATAAGACTACTAGGTTTTGGTGTCCCGTGATCCCTGGTGCATTCTTATGCATAAAAAACCATAATGCTCAGAGAACTTATAAGTTTTGAAGTCCGAGGTGCCACGTGGTCCAATTTTGGTGCCGATGGTGCATTTTCGGCCATTTGAGCAATTTTCGTGCGGAAATAACACTTTTGGGTTTTCGTGCCCCGTGATGCCTAGTGCATTCTTATGCATTATAAGCCATCATGCTCGGAACACTTTACAGTTTTGAGGTCCGTATTGCCTCGTGCTCCAATTTTGGTGCTGGTGGTGCATAGTCGGCCATTTATGCAATTTTGATGCGAAAATAAGACTTTTGCGTTTTGGTGCACCGTGATCCCTGGTGCACTCTTATGCGTAAAAATCCATAATGCTTGGAACACTTTTTATTTTTCAGGTTCGAGGTTCCCCGCGGTCCAATTTTGGTGCCCGTGGTGCATTTTCGGCCCACTGAGCAATTTTCGTGCGAAAATAAGACTACTAGGTTTTGGTGTCCCTTGATCCCTGGTGCATTCTTATGCATAAAAAACCATAATGCTCAGAGAACTTATAAGTTTTGAAGTCCGAGGTGCCACGTGGTCCAATTTTGGTGCCGATGGTGCATTTTCGGCCATTTGAGCAATTTTCGTGCGAAAATAACAGGTTTGGGTTTTCGTGCCCCGTGATCCCTAGTGCATTCTTAGGCATAAAAGACCATAATGCTCGGAACACTTTTCAGTTTTGAGGTCCGTATTGCCTCGTGCTCCAATTTTGGTGCTGGTGGTGCATAGTCGGCCATTTATGCAATTTTCGTGCGAAAATAAGACTTTTGCATTTTGGTGCACCGTGATCCCTGGTGCATTCTTGTGCATAAAAATCCATAATGCTTGGAACACTTTTTATTTTTCAGTTTCGAGGTTCCCCGTGGTCCAATTTTGGTGCCCGTGGTGCATTTTCGGCCCACTGAGCAATTTTCGTGCGAAAATAAGACAACTAGGTTTTGGTGTCCCGTGATCCCTGGTGCATTCTTATGCATAAAAAACCATAATGCTCAGAGAACTCATAAGTTTTGAAGTCCGAGGTGCCACGTGGTCCAATTTTGGTGCCGATGGTGCATTTTCGGCCATTTGAGCAATTTTGTGCGAAAAAAACACTTTTGGGTTTTCGTGCCCCGTGATTCCCATTGCATTCTTATGCATAATAAGCCATCATGCTCAGAACACTTTTCAATTTTGAGGTCCGTATTGCCTCGTGCTTCAATTTTGGTGCTGGTGGTGCATAGTCGGCCATTTATGCAATTTTCGTGCGGAAATAAGACTTGTGCGTTTTGGTGCACCGTGATCCCTGGTGCATTCTTATGCATAAAAATCCATAATGCTCGGAACACTTTTTATTTTTCAGGTTCGAGGTTCCCCGTGGTCCAGTTGTGGTGCCAGTGGTGCATTTTCGGCCCACTGAGCAATTTTCGTGCGAAAATAAGACTACTAGGTTTTGGTGTCCCGTGATCCCTGGTGCATTCTTAAGCATAAAAAATCATAATGCTCAGAGAACTTATAAGTTTTGAAGTCCGAGGTGCCTCGTGGTCCAATTTTGGTGCCGATGGTGCATTTTCGGCCATTTGAGCAATTTTCGTGCGAAAATAACACTTTTAGGTTTTCGTGCCCCGTGATCCCCATTGTATTCTTATGCATAATAAGCCATCATGCTCGGAACACTTTTCAATTTTGAGGTCCGTATTGCCTCGTGCTTCAATTTTGGTGCTGGTGGTGCATAGTCGGCCATTTATGCAATTTTCGTGCGGAAATAAGACTTTTGCGTTTTGGTGCACCGTGATCCCTGGTGCATTCTTATGCATAAAAATCCATAATGCTCAGAACACTTTTTATTTTTCAGGTTCGAGGTTCCCCGTGGTCCAATTTTGGTGCCCGTGGTGCATTTTCGGCCCACTGAGCAATTTTCGTGCGAAAATAAGACTACTAGGTTTTGGTGTCCCGTGATCCCTGGTGCATTCTTATGCATAAAAAACCATAATGCTCAGAGAACTTATAAGTTCTGAGTCCGAGGTGCAACGTGGTCCAATTTTGGTGCCGATGGTGCATTTTCGGCCATTTGAGCAATTTTCGTGCGAAAATAACACTTTTAGGTTTTCGTGCCCCGTGATCCCCATTGTATTCTTATGCATAATAAGCCATCATGCTCGGAACACTTTTCAATTTTGAGGTACGTATTGCCTCGTGCTTCAATTTTGGTGCTGGTGGTGCATAGTCGGCCATTTATGCAATTTTCGTGCGGAAATAAGACTTTTGCGTTTTGGTGCACCGTGATCCCTGGTGCATTCTTATGCATAAAAATCCATAATGCTCGGAACACTTTTTATTTTTCAGGTTCGAGGTTCCCCGTGGTCCAATTTTGGTGCCCGTGGTGCATTTTCGGCCCACTGAGCAATTTTCGTGCGAAAATAAGACTACTAGGTTTTGGTGTCCCGTGATCCCTGGTGCATTCTTATGCATAAAAAACCATAATGCTCAGAGAATTTATAAGTTTTGAAGTCCGAGGTGCCACGTGGTCCAATTTTGGTGCCGATGGTGCATTTTCGGCCATTTGAGCAATTTTCGTGCGAAAATAACAGGTCTGGGTTTTCGTGCCCCGTGATCCCCATTGCATTCTTATGCATAATAAGCCATCATGCTCGGAACACTTTTCAGTTTTGATGTCAGTATTGCCTCGTGCTTCAATTTTGGTGCTGGTGGTGCATAGTCGGCCATTTATGCAATTTTCGTGCGGAAATAAGACTTGTGCGTTTTGGGGCACCGTGATCCCTGGTGCATTCTTATGCATAAAAATCCATAATGCTCAGAACACTTTTTATTTTTCAGGTTTGAGGTTCCCCGTGGTCCAATTTTGATGCCCGTGGTGCATTTTCGGCCCACTGAGCAATTTTCGTGCGAAAATAAGACTACTAGGTTTTGGTGTCCCGTGATCCCTGGTGCATTCTTATGCATAAAAAACCATAATGCTCAGAGAACTCATAAGTTTTGAAGTCCGAGGTGCCACGTGGTCCAATTTTGGTGCCGATGGTGCATTTTCGGCCATTTGAGCAATTTTGTGCGAAAAAAACACTTTTGGGTTTTCGTGCCCCGTGATTCCCATTGTATTCTTATGCATAATAAGCCATCATGCTCGGAACACTTTTCAATTTTGAGGTCCGTATTGCCTCGTGCTTCAATTTTGGTGCTGGTGGTGCATAGTCGGCCATTTATGCAATTTTCGTGCGGAAATAAGACTTTTGCGTTTTGGTGCACCGTGATCCCTGGTGCATTCTTATGCATAAAAATCCATAATGCTCAGAACACTTTTTATTTTTCAGGTTCGAGGTTCCCCGTGGTCCAATTTTGGTGCCCGTGGTGCATTTTCGGCCCACTTAGCAATTTTCGTGCGAAAATAAGACTACTAGGTTTTGGTGTCCCGCGATCCCTGGTGCATTCTTATGCATAAAAAACCATAATGCTCAGAGAACTTATAAGTTTTGAAGTCCGAGGTGCCACGTGGTCCAATTTTGGTGCCGATGGTGCATTTTCGGCCATTTGAGCAATTTTCGTGCGAAAATAACAGGTCTGGGTTTTCGTGCCCCGTGATCCCCATTGCATTCTTATGCATAATAAGCCATCATGCTCGGAACACTTTTCAGTTTTGATGTCAGTATTGCCTCGTGCTTCAATTTTGGTGCTGGTGGTGCATAGTCGGCCATTTATGCAATTTTCGTGCGGAAATAAGACTTGTGCGTTTTGGGGCACCGTGATCCCTGGTGCATTCTTATGCATAAAAATCCATAATGCTCAGAACACTTTTTATTTTTCAGGTTTGAGGTTCCCCGTGGTCCAATTTTGATGCCCGTGGTGCATTTTCGGCCCACTGAGCAATTTTCGTGCGAAAATAAGACTACTAGGTTTTGGTGTCCCGTGATCCCTGGTGCATTCTTATGCATAAAAAACCATAATGCTCAGAGAACTTATAAGTTCTGAAGTCCGAGGTGCCACATGGTCCAATTTTGGTGCCGATGGTGCATTTTCGACTATTTGAGCAATTTTCGTGTGAAAATAATACTTTTGGGTTTTCGTTCCCCGTGATCCCTAGTGCATTCTTATGCATAATAAGCCATCATGCTTGGAACACTTTTCAGTTTTGAGCTCCGCATTGCCTCTTGCTCCAATTTTGGTGCTGGTGGTGCATAGTCGGCCATTTATGCAATTTTCATGTGTAAATAAGACTTTTGCGTTTTGGTACACCGTGATCCCTGGTGCATTCTTATGCATAAAAATCCATAATGCTCGGAACACTTTTTATTTTTCAGGTTCGAGGTTCCCCGTGGTCCAATTGTGGTGCCCGTGGTGCATTTTCGGCCCACTGAGCAATTTTCGTGCGAAAATAAGACTACTAGGTTTTGGTGTCCCGTGATCCCTGGTGCATTCTTATGCATAAAAAACCATAATGCTCAGAGAACTTATAAGTTTTGAAGTCCGAGGTGTCACGTGGTCCAATTTTGGTGCCGATGGTGCATTTTCGGCCATTTGAGCAATTTTCGTGCGAAAATAACACTTTTGGGTTTTCGTGCCCCGTGATCCCTAGTGCATTCTTATGCATAATAAGCCATCATGCTCGGAACACTTTTCAGTTTTGAGGTCCGTATTGCCTCGTGCTCCAATTTTGGTGCTGGTGGTCCATAGTCGGCCATTTATGCAATTTTCGTGCGGAAATAAGACTTTTGCGTTTTGGTGCACCGTGATCCCTGGTGCATTCTGATGCATAAAAATCCATAATGCTCAGAACACTTTTTATTTTTCAGGTTCGAGGTTCCCCGTGGTCCAATTTTGGTGCCCGTGGTGCATTTTCGGCCCACTGAGCAATTTTCGTGCGAAAATAAGACTACTAGGTTTTGGTGTCCCGTGATCCCTGGTGCATTCTTATGCATAAAAAACCATAATGCTCAGAGAACTTATAAGTTCTGAGTCCGAGGTGCAACGTGGTCCAATTTTGGTGCCGATGGTGCATTTTCGGCCATTTGAGCAATTTTCGTGCGAAAATAACACTTTTAGGTTTTCGTGCCCCGTGATCCCCATTGTATTCTTATGCATAATAAGCCATCATGCTCGGAACACTTTTCAATTTTGAGGTACGTATTGCCTCGTGCTTCAATTTTGGTGCTGGTGGTGCATAGTCGGCCATTTATGCAATTTTCGTGCGGAAATAAGACTTTTGCGTTTTGGTGCACCGTGATCCCTGGTGCATTCTTATGCATAAAAATCCATAATGCTCGGAACACTTTTTATTTTTCAGGTTCGAGGTTCCCCGTGGTCCAATTTTGGTGCCCGTGGTGCATTTTCGGCCCACTGAGCAATTTTCGTGCGAAAATAAGACTACTAGGTTTTGGTGTCCCGTGATCCCTGGTGCATTCTTATGCATAAAAAACCATAATGCTCAGAGAATTTATAAGTTTTGAAGTCCGAGGTGCCACGTGGTCCAATTTTGGTGCCGATGGTGCATTTTCGGCCATTTGAGCAATTTTCGTGCGAAAATAACACTTTTGGGTTTTTGTGCCCCGTGATCCCCATTGCATTCTTATGCATAATAAGCCATCATGCTCGGAACACTTTTCAGTTTTGATGTCAGTATTGCCTCGTGCTTCAATTTTGGTGCTGGTGGTGCATAGTCGGCCATTTATGCAATTTTCGTGCGTAAATAAGACTTGTGCGTTTTGGGGCACCGTGATCCCTGGTGCATTCTTATGCATAAAAATCCATAATGCTCGGAACACTTTTTATTTTTCAGGTTCGAGGTTCCCCGTGGTCCAATTTTGATGCCCGTGCTGCATTTTCGGCCCACTGAGCAATTTTCGTGCGAAAATAAGACTACTAGGTTTTGGTGTCCCGTGATCCCTGGTGCATTCTTATGCATAAAAAACCATAATGCTCAGAGAACTTATAAGTTTTGAAATCCGAGGTGCCACGTGGTCCAATTTTGGTGCCGATGGTGCATTTTCGGCCATTTGAGCAATTTTCGTGCGAAAATAACACTTTTGGGTTTCGTGCCCCGTGATCCCCATTGCATTCTTATGCATAATAAGCCATCATGCTCGGAACACTTTTCAGTTTTGAGGTCCGTATTGCCTCGTGCTTCAATTTTGGTGCTGGTGGTGCATAGTCGGCCATTAATGCAATTTTCGTGCGGAAATAAGACTTTTGCGTTTTGGTGCACCGTGATCCCTGGTGCATTCTTATACATAAAAATCCATAATGCTCGGAACACTTTTTATTTTTCAGGTTTGAGGTTCCCCGTGGTCCGATTTTGGTGCCCGTGGTGCATTTTCGGCCCACTGAGCAATTTTCGTGCGAAAATAAGACTACTAGGATTTGGTGTCCCGTGATCCCTGGTGCATTCTTATGCATAAAAAACCATAATGATCAGAGAACTTATAAGTTCTGAAGTCCGAGGTGCCACGTGGTCCAATTTTGGTGCCGATGGTGCATTTTCGGCCATTTGAGCAATTTTCGTGCGAAAATAACACTTTTGGGTTTTCGTGCCCCGTGATCCCTAGTGCATTCTTATGCACAATAAGCCATCATGCTCGGAACACTTTTCAGTTTTGAGGTCCGCAATGCCTCTTGCTCCAATTTTGGTGCTGGTGGTCCATAGTCGGCCATTTATGCAATTTTCGTGTGGAAATAAGACTTTTGCGTTTTGGTACACCGTGATCCCTGGTGCATTCTTATGCATAAAAATCCATAATGCTCGGAACACTTTTTATTTTTCAGGTTCGAGGTTCCCCGTGGTCCAATTTTGGTGCCCGTGGTGCATTTTCGGCCCACTGAGCAATTTTAGTGCGAAAATAAGACTACTAGGTTTTGGTGTCCCGTGATCCCTGGTGCATTCTTATGCATAAAAAACCATAATGCTCAGAGAACTTATAAGTTCTGAAGTCCGAGGTGCCACGTGGTCCAACTTTGGTGCCGATGGTGCATTTTCGGCCATTTGAGCAATTTTCGTGCGAAAATAACACTTTTGGGTTTTCGTGCCCCGTGATCCCTAGTGCATTCTTATGCATAACAAACCATCTTGCTCGGAACACTTTTCAGTTTTGAGGTCCGCATTGCCTCTTGCTCCAATTTTGGTGCTGGTGGTGCATAGTCGGCCATTTATGCAATTTTCGTGCGGAAATAAGACTTTTGCGTTTTGGTACACCGTGATCCCTGGTGCATTCTTATGCATAAAAATCCATAATGCTCGGAACACTTTTTGTTTTTCAGGTTCGAGGTTCCCCGTGGTCCAATTTTGGTGCCCGTGGTGCATTTTCGGCCCACTGAGCAATTTTCGTGCGAAAATAAGACTACTAGGTTTTGGTGTCCCGTGATCCCAGATGCATTCTTATGCATAAAAAACCATAATGCTCAGAGAACTTATAAGTTCTGAAGTCCGAGGTGCCACGTGGTCCAATTTTGGTGCCGATGGTGCATTTTCGGCCATTTGAGCAATTTTCGTGTGAAAATAACACTTTTGGGTTTTCGTGCCCCGTGATCCCTAGTGCATTCTTATGCAAAATAAGCCATCATGCTCGGAACACTTTTCAGTTTTGAGGTCCGTATTGCCTCGTGCTCCAATTTTGGTGCTGGTGGTCCATAGTCGGCCATTTATGCAATTTTCGTGCGGAAATAAGACTTTTGCGTTTTGGTGCACCGTGATTCCTGGTGCATTCTTATGCATAAAAATCCATAATGCTCGGAACACTTTTTATTTTTCAGGTTTGAGGTTCCCCGTGGTCCAATTTTGGTGCCCGTGGTGCATTTTCGGCCCACTGAGCAATTTTCGTGCGAAAATAAGACTACTAGGTTTTGGTGTCCCGTGATCGCTGGCGCATTCTTATGCATAAAAAACCATAATGCTCAGAGAACTTATAAGTTTTGAAGTCCGAGGTGCCACGTGGTCCAATTTTGGTGCCGATGGTGCATTTTCGGCCATTTGAGCAATTTTCGTGTGAAAATAACACTTTTGGGTTTTCGTGCCCCGTGATCCCTAGTGCATTCTTATGCAAAATAAGCCATCATGCTCGGAACACTTTTCAGTTTTGAGGTCCGTATTGCCTCGTGCTCCAATTTTGGTGCTGGTGGTCCATAGTCGGCCATTTATGCAATTTTCGTGCGGAAATAAGACTTTTGCGTTTTGGTGCACCGTGATTCCTGGTGCATTCTTATGCATAAAAATCCATAATGCTCGGAACACTTTTTATTTTTCAGGTTCGAGGTTCCCCGTGGTCCAATTTTGGTGCCCGTGGTGCATTTTCGGCCCACTGAGCAATTTTAGTGCGAAAATAAGACTACTAGGTTTTGGTGTCCCGTGATCCCTGGCGCATTCTTATGCATAAAAAACCATAATGCTCAGAGAACTTATAAGTTCTGAAGTCCGAGGTGCCACGTGGTCCAATTTTGGTGCCGATGGTGAATTTTCGGCCATTTGAGCAATTTTCGTGCGAAAATAACACTTTTAGGTTTTCGTGCCCCGTGATCCCCATTGTATTCTTATGCATAATAAGCCATCATGCTCGAAACACTTTTCAATTTTGAGGTCCGCATTGCCTCTTGCTCCAATTTTGGTGCTGGTGGTGCATAGTCGGCCATTTATGCAATTTTCGTGCGGAAATAAGACTTTTGCGTTTTGGTGCACCGTGATCCCTGGTGCATTCTTATGCATAAAAATCCATAATGCTCGGAACACTTTTTATTTTTCAGGTTCGAGGTTCCCCGTGGTCCAATTTTGGTGCCCGTGGTGCATTTCGGCCCACTGAGCAATTTTCGTGCGAAAATAAGACTACTAGGTTGTGGTGTCCCGTGATCCCTGGTGCATTCTTATGCATAAAAAACCATAATGCTCAGAGAACTTATAAGTTCTAAAGTCCGAGGTGACTCGTGGTCCAATTTTGGTGCCGATGGTGCATTTTCGGCCATTTGAGCAATTTTCGTGCGAAAATAACACTTTTAGGTTTTCGTGCCCCGTGATCCCCATTGCATTCTCATGCATAATAAGCCATCATGCTCGAAACACTTTTCAATTTTGAGGTCCGTATTGCCTCGTGCTTCATTTTTGGTGCTGGTGGTGCATAGTCGGCCATTTATGCAATTTTCATGTGTAAATAAGACTTTTGCGTTTTGGTACACCGTGATCCCTGGTGCATTCTTATGCATAAAAATCCATAATGCTTGGAACACTTTTTATTTTTCAGGTTCGAGGTTCCCCGTGGTCCAATTTTGGTGCCCGTGGTGCATTTTCGGCCCACTGAGCAATTTTCGTGCGAAAATAAGACTACTAGGTTTCAGTGTCCCGTGATCCCTGGTGCATTCTTATGCATAAAAAACCATAATGCTCAGAGAACTTATAAGTTTTGAAGTCCGAGGTGCCACGTGGTCCAATTTTGGTGCCGATGGTGCATTTTCGGCCATTTGAGCAATTTTCGTGCGAAAATAACACTTTTGGGTTTTCGTGTCCCGTGATGCCTAGTGCATTCTTATGCGTAATAAAGCGTCATGCTCGGAACACTTTTCAGTTTTGAGGTCCGTATTGCCTCGTGCTCCAATTTTGGTGCTGGTGGTGCATAGTCGGCCATTTATGCAATTTTCGTGCGAAAATAAGACTTTTGCGTTTTGGTGCACCGTGATCCCCGGGGCATTCTTATGCACAAAAATCCATAATGCTTGGAACACTTTTTATTTTTCAGGTTCGAGGTTCCCCGTGGTCCAATTTTGGTGCCCGTGGTGCATTTTCGGCCCACTGAGCAATTTTCGTGCGAAAATAAGACTACTAGGTTTCGGTGTCCCGTGATCCCTGGTGCATTCTTATGCATAAAAAACCATAATGCTCAGAGAACTTATAAGTTTTGAAGTCCGAGGTGCCACGTGGTCCAATTTTGGTGCCGATGGTGCATTTTCGGCCATTTGAGCAATTTTCGTGCGAAAATAACACTTTTGGGTTTTCGTGCCCCGTGATCCCTAGTGCATTCTTATGCGTAATAAACCGTCATGCTCGCAACACTATTCAGTGTTGAGGTCCTTATTGCCTCGTGCTCCAATTTTGGTGCTGGTGGTGCATAGTAGGCCATTTATGCAATTTTCGTGCGAACATAAGACTTTTGCGTATTGGTGCACCGTGATCCCTGGGGCATTCTTATGCACAAAAATCCATAATGCTTGGAACACTTTTTATTTTTCAGGTTTGAGGTTCCCCGTGGTCCAATTTTGGTGCCCGTGGTGCATTTTCGGCCCACTGAGCAATTTTCGTGCAAAAATAAGACTACTAGGTTTCGGTGTCCCGTGATCCCTGGTGCATTCTTATGCATAAAAATCCATAATGCTTGGAACACTTTTTATTTTTCAGGTTCGAGGTTCCCCGTGGTCCAATTTTGGTGCCCCGGTGCATTTTCGGCCCACTGAGCAATTTTCGTGCGAAAATAAGACTACTAGGTTTTGGTGTCCCGTGATCCCCGGTGCATTCTTATGCATAAAAAACCATAATGCTCAGAGAACTTATAAGTTTTCAAGTCCGAGGTGCCACGTGGTCCAATTTTGGTGCCGATGGTGCATTTTCGGCCATTTGAGCAATTTTCGTGCGAAAATAACACTTTTGGGTTTTCGTGCCCCGTGATCCCTAGTGCATTCTTATGCGTAACAAACCATCATGCTCGGAACACTTTTCAGTTTTGAGGTCCGTATTGCCTCGTGCTCCAATTTTGGTGCTGGTGGTGCATAGTCGGCCATTTATGCAATTTTCGTGCGAAAATAAGACTTTTGCGTTTTGGTGCACCGTGATCCCTGGTGCATTCTTATGCATAAAAATCCATAATGCTTGGAACACTTTTTATTTTTCAGGTTCGAGGTTCCCCGTGGTCCAATTTTGGTGCCCCGGTGCATTTTCGGCCCACTGAGCAATTTTCGTGCGAAAATAAGACTACTAGGTTTTGGTGTCCCGTGATCCCCGGTGCATTCTTATGCATAAAAAACCATAATGCTCAGAGAACTTATAAGTTTTCAAGTCCGAGGTGCCACGTGGTCCAATTTTGGTGCCGATGGTGCATTTTCGGCCATTTGAGCAATTTTCGTGCGAAAATAACACTTTTGGGTTTTCGTGCCCCGTGATACCTAGTGCATTCTTATGCGTAACAAACCATCATGCTCGGAACACTTTTCAGTTTTGAGGTCCGTATTGCCTCGTGCTCCAATTTTGGTGCTGGTGGTGCATAGTCGGCCATTTATGCAATTTTCGTGCGAAAATAAGACTTTTGCGTTTTGGTGCACCGTGATCCCTGGTGCATTCTTATGCATAAAAATCCATAATGCTAGGAACACTTTTTGTTTTTCAGGTTCGAGGTTCCCCGTGGTCCAATTTTGGTTCCCGTGGTGCATTTTCGGCCCACTGAGCAATTTTCGTGCGAAAATAAGACTACTAGGTTTTGGTGTCCCGTGATCCCCAGTGCATTCTTATGCATAAAAAACCATAATGCTCAGAGAACTTATAAGTTTTGAAGTCCGAGGTGCCACGTGGTCCAATTTTGGTGCCGATGGTGCATTTTCGGCCATTTGAGCAATTTTCGTGCGAAAATAACACTTTTGGGATTTCGTGCCCCGTGATCCCTAGTGCATTCTTATGCGTAATAAACCGTCATGCTCGGAACACTTTTCAGTGTTGAGGTCCGTATTGCCTCGTGCTCCAATTTTGGTGCTGGTGGTGCATAGTCGGCCATTTATGCAATTTTCGTGCGAAAATAAGACTTTTACGTTTTGGTGCACCGTGATCCCTGGGGCATTCTCATGCACAAAAATCCATAATGCTTGGAACACTTTTTATTTTTCAGGTTCGAGGTTCCCCGTGGCCCAATTTTGGTGCCCGTGGTGCATTTTCGGCCCACTGAGCAATTTTCGTGCGAAAATAAGACTACTAGGTTTCGGTGTCCCGTGATCCCTGGTGCATTCTTATGCATAAAAAACCATAATGCTCAGAGAACTTATAAGTTTTGAAGTCCGAGTTGCCACGTGGTCCAATTTTGGTGCCGATGGTGCATTTTCGGCCATTTGAGCAATTTTCGTGCGAAAATAACACTTTTGGGTTTTCGTGCCCCGTGATCCCTAGTGCATTCTTATGCGTAATAAACTGTCATGCTCGCAACACTTTTCAGTTTTGAGGTCCGTATTGCCTCGAAATCCAATTTTGGTGCTGGTGGTGCATAGTCGGCCATTTATGCAATTTTCGTGCGAAAATAAGACTTTTGCGTTTTGGTGCACCGTGATCCCTGGGGCATTCTCATGCACAAAAATCCATAATGCTTGGAACACTTTTTTTTTTCAGGTTCGAGGTTCCCCGTGGTCCAATTTTGGTGCCCGTGGTGCATTTTCGGCCCACTGAGCAATTTTCGTGCGAAAATAAGACTACTAGGTTTCGGTGTCCCGTGATCCCTGGTGCATTTTTATGAATAAAAAACCATAATGCTCAGAGAACTTATAAGTTTTGAAGTCCGAGGTGCCACGTGGTCCAATTTTGGTGCCGATGGTGCATTTTCGGCCATTTGAGCAATTTTCGTGCGAAAATAACACTTTTGGGATTTCGTGCCCCGCGATCCCTAGTGCATTCTTATGCGTAATAAACCGTCATGCTCGGAACACTTTTCAGTTTTGAGGTCCGTATTGCCTCGAAATCCAATTTTGGTGCTGGTGGTGCATAGTCGGCCATTTATGCAATTTTCGTGCGAAAATAAGACTTTTGCGTTTTGGTGCACCGTGATCCCTGGTGCATTCTTATGCATAAAAATCCATAATGCTTGGAACACTTTTTATTTTTCAGGTTAGAGGTTCCCCGTGGTCCAATTTTGGTGCCCCTGGTGCATTTTCGGCCGACTGAGCAATTTTCGTGCGAAAATAAGACTACTAGGTTTTGGTGTCCCGTGATCCCTGGTGCATTCTTATGCATAAAAAACCATAATGCTAAGAGAACTTATAAGTTCTGAAGTCCGAGGTGCCACGTGGTCCAATTTTGGTGCCGATGGTGCATTTTCGGCCATTTGAGCAATTTTCGTGCGAAAATAACACTTTTGGGTTTTCGTGCCCCGTGATCCCTAGTGCATTCTTATGCGTAATAAACTGTCATGCTCGCAACACTTTTCAGTTTTGAGGTCCGTATTGCCTCGAAATCCAATTTTGGTGCTGGTGGTGCATAGTCGGCCATTTATGCAATTTTCATGCGAAAATAAGACTTTTGCGTTTTGGTGCACCGTGATCCCTGGGGCATTCTCATGCACAAAAATCCATAATGCTTGGAACACTTTTTTTTTTCAGGTTCGAGGTTCCCCATGGTCCAATTTTGGTGCCCGTGGTGCATTTTCGGCCCACTGAGCAATTTTCGTGCGAAAATAAGACTACTAGGTTTCGGTGTCCCGTGATCCCTGGTGCATTTTTATGAATAAAAAACCATAATGCTCAGAGAACTTATAAGTTTTGAAGTCCGAGGTGCCACGTGGTCCAATTTTGGTGCCGATGGTGCATTTTCGGCCATTTGAGCAATTTTCGTGCGAAAATAACACTTTTGGGATTTCGTGCCCCGCGATCCCTAGTGCATTCTTATGCGTAATAAACCGTCATGCTCGGAACAATTTTCAGTGTTGAGGTCCGTATTGCCTCGTGCTCCAATTTTGGTGCTGGTGGTGCATAGTCGGCCATTTATGCAATTTTCGTGCGAAAATAAGACTTTTGTGTTTTGGTGCACCGTGATCCCTAGGGCATTCTTATGCATTAAAATCCATAATGCTTGGAACACTTTTTATTTTTCAGGTTCGAGGTTCCCCGTGTTCCAATTTTGGTCCCCGTGGTGCATTTTCGGCCCACTGAGCAATTTTCGTGCGAAAATAAGACTACTAGGTTTCGGTGTCCCGTGATCCCTGGTACATTCTTATGCATAAAAAACCATAATGCTCAGAGAACTTATAAGTTTTGAAGTCCGAGGTGCCACGTGGTCCAATTTTGGTGCCGATGGTGCATTTTCGGCCATTTGAGCAATTTTCGTGCGAAAATAACACTTTTGGGTTTTCGTGCCCCGTGATCCCTAATGCATTCTTATGCGTAATAAACCGTCATGCTCGGAACACTTTTCAGTTTTGAGGTCCGTATTGCCTCGAAATCCAATTTTGGTGCTGGTGGTGCATAGTCGGCCATTTATGCAATTTTCGTGCGAAAATAAGACTTTTGCGTTTTGGTGCACCGTGATCCCTGGTGCATTCTTATGCATAAAAATCCATAATGCTTGGAACACTTTTTATTTTTCAGGTTCGAGGTTCCCCGTGGTCCAATTTTGGTGCCCCTGGTGCATTTTCGGCCCACTGAGCAATTTTCGTGCGAAAATAAGACTACTAGGTTTTGGTGTCCCGTGATCCCTGGTGCATTCTTATGCATAAAAAACCATAATGCTAAGAGAACTTATAAGTTCTGAAGTCTGAGGTGCCACGTGGTCCAATTTTGGTGCCGATGGTGCATTTTCGGCCATTTGAGCAATTTTCGTGCGAAAATAACACTTTTGGGTTTTCGTGCCCCGTGATCCCTAGTGCATTCTTATGCGTAATAAACCGTCATGCGCGGAACACTCTTCAGTTTTGAGGTCCGTATTGCCTCGTGCTCCAATTTTGGTGCTGGTGGTGCATAGTCGGCCATTTATGCAATTTTCGTGCGAAAATAAGACTTTTGCGTTTTGGTGCACCGTGATCCCTGCTGCATTCTTATGCATAAAAATCCATAATGCTTGGAACACTTTTTATTTTTCAGGTTCGAGGTTCCCCGTGGTCCAATTTTGGTGCCTGTGGTGCATTTTCGGCCCACTGAGCAATTTTCGTGCGAAAATAAGACTACAAGGTTTTGGTGTCCCGTGATCCCTGGTGCATTCTTATGCATAAAAAACCATAATGCTCAGAGAACTTATAAGTTCTGAAGTCCGAGGTGCCACGTGGTCCAATTTTGGTGCCGATGGTGCATTTTCGGCCATTTGAGCAATATTCGTGTGAAAATAACACTTTTGGGTTTTCGTGCCCCGTGATCCCTAGTGCATTCTTATGCGTAATAAACCGTCATGCTCGGAACACTCTTCAGTTTTGAGGTCCGTATTGCCTCGTGCTCCAATTTTGGTGCTGGTGGTGCATAGTCGGCCATTTATGCAATTTTCGTGCGAAAATAAGACTTTTGCGTTTTGGTGCACCGTGATCCCTGGTGCATTCTTATGCATAAAAATCCATAATGCTTGGAACACTTTTTATTTTTCAGGTTCGAGGTTCCCCGTGGTCCAATTTTGGTGCCCCTGGTGCATTTTCGGCCCACTGAGCAATTTTCGTGCGAAAATAAGACTACTAGGTTTTGGTGTCCCGTGATCCCTGGTGCATTCTTATGCATAAAAAACCATAATGCTCAGAGAACTTATAAGTTTTGAAGTCCGAGGTGCCACGTGGTCCAATTTTGGTGCCGATGGTGCATTTTCGGCCATTTGAGCAATATTCGTGCGAAAATAACACTTTTGGGTTTTCGTGCCCCGTGATCCCTAGTGCATTCTTATGCGTAATAAACCGTCATGCTCGGAACACTCTTCAGTTTTGAGGTCCGTATTGCCTCGTGCTCCAATTTTGGTGCTGGTGGTGCATAGTCGGCCATTTATGCAATTTTCGTGCGAAAATAAGACTTTTGCGTTTTGGTGCACCGTGATCCCTGCTGCATTCTTATGCATAAAAATCCATAATGCTTGGAACACTTTTTATTTTTCAGGTTCGAGGTTCCCCGTGGTCCAATTTTGGTGCCCCTGGTGCATTTTCGGCCCACTGAGCAATTTTCGTGCGAAAATAAGACTACTAGGTTTTGGTGTCCCGTGATCCCTGGTGCATTCTTATGCATAAAAAACCATAATGCTCAGAGAACTTATAAGTTCTGAAGTCCGAGGTGCCACGTGGTCCAATTTTGGTGCCGATGGTGCATTTTCGGCCATTTGAGCAATTTTCGTGCGAAAATAACACTTTTGGGTTTTCGTGCCCCGTGATCCCTAGTGCATTCTTATGCGTAATAAACCGTCATGCGCGGAACACTCTTCAGTTTTGAGGTCCGTATTGCCTCGTGCTCCAATTTTGGTGCTGGTGGTGCATAGTCGGCCATTTATGCAATTTTCGTGCGAAAATAAGACTTTTGCGTTTTGGTGCACCGTGATCCCTGCTGCATTCTTATGCATAAAAATCCATAATGCTTGGAACACTTTTTATTTTTCAGGTTCGAGGTTCCCCGTGGTCCAATTTTGGTGCCCGTGGTGCATTTTCGGCCCACTGAGCAATTTTCGTGCGAAAATAAGACTACTAGGTTTTGGTGTCCCGTGATCCCTGGTGCATTCTTATGCATAAAAAACCATAATGCTCAGAGAACTTATAAGTTTTGAAGTCCGAGGTGCCACGTGGTCCAATTTTGGTGCCGATGGTGCATTTTCGGCCATTTGAGCAATATTCGTGTGAAAATAACACTTTTGGGTTTTCGTGCCCCGTGATCCCTAGTGCATTCTTATCCGTAATAAACCGTCATGCTCGGAACACTCTTCAGTTTTGAGGTCCGTATTGCCTCGTGCTCCAATTTTGGTGCTGGTGGTGCATAGTCGGCCATTTATGCAATTTTCGTGCGAAAATAAGACTTTTGCGTTTTGGTGCACCGTGATCCCTGCTGCATTCTTATGCATAAAAATCCATAATGCTTGGAACACATTTTAGTTTTCAGGTTCGAGGTTCCCCGTGGTCCAATTTTGGTGCCCGTGGTGCATTTTCGGCCCACTGAGCAATTTTCGTGCGAAAATAAGACTACTAGGTTTTGGTGTCCCGTGATCCCTGGTGCATTCTTATGCATAAAAAACCATAATGCTCAGAGAACTTATAAGTTTTGTAGTCCGAGGTGCCACGTGGTCCAATTTTGGTGCCGATGGTGCATTTTCGGCCATTTGAGCAATATTCGTGCGAAAATAACACTTTTGGGTTTTCGTGCCCCGTGATCCCTAGTGCATTCTTATGCGTAATAAACCGTCATGCTCGGAACACTCTTCAGTTTTGAGGTCCGTATTGCCTCGTGCTCCAATTTTGGTGCTGGTGGTGCATAGTCGGCCATTTATGCAATTTTCGTGCGAAAATAAGACTTTTGCATTTTGGTGCACCATGATCCCTGCTGCATTCTTATGCATAAAAATCCATAATGCTTGGAACACTTTTTATTTTTCAGGTTCGAGGTTCCCCGTGGTCCAATGTTGGTGCCCCTGGTGCATTTTCGGCCCACTGAGCAATTTTCGTGCGAAAATAAGACTACTAGGTTTTGGTGTCCCGTGATCCCTGGTGCATTCTTATGCATAAAAAACCATAATGCTCAGAGAACTTATAAGTTCTGAAGTCCGAGGTGCCACGTGGTCCAATTTTGGTGCCGATGGTGCATTTTCGGCCATTTGAGCAATTTTCGTGCGAAAATAACACTTTTGGGTTTTCGTGCCCCGTGATCCCTAGTGCATTCTTATGCGTAATAAACCGTCATGCGCGGAACACTCTTCAGTTTTGAGGTCCGTATTGCCTCGTGCTCCAATTTTGGTGCTGGTGGTGCATAGTCGGCCATTTATGCAATTTTCGTGCGAAAATAAGACTTTTGCGTTTTGGTGCACCGTGATCCCTGCTGCATTCTTATGCATAAAAATCCGTAATGCTTGGAACACTTTTTATTTTTCAGGTTCGAGGTTCCCCGTGGTCCAATTTTGGTGCCCGTGGTGCATTTTCGGCCCACTGAGCAATTTTCGTGCGAAAATAAGACTACTAGGTTTTGGTGTCCCGTGATCCCTGGTGCATTCTTATGCATAAAAAACCATAATGCTCAGAGAACTTATAAGTTTTGAAGTCCGAGGTGCCACGTGGTCCAATTTTGGTGCCGATGGTGCATTTTCGGCCATTTGAGCAATATTCGTGTGAAAATAACACTTTTGGGTTTTCGTGCCCCGTGATCCCTAGTGCATTCTTATGCGTAATAAACCGTCATGCTCGGAACACTCTTCAGTTTTGAGGTCCGTATTGCCTCGTGCTCCAATTTTGGTGCTGGTGGTGCATAGTCGGCCATTTATGCAATTTTCGTGCGAAAATAAGACTTTTGCGTTTTGGTGCACCGTGATCCCTGCTGCATTCTTATGCATAAAAATCCATAATGCTAGGAACACTTTTTATTTTTCAGGTTCGAGGTTCCCCGTGGTCCAATTTTGGTGCCCGTAGTGCATTTTCGGCCCACTGAGCAATTTTCGTGCAAAAATAAGACTACTAGGTTTTGGTGTCCCGTGATCCCTGGTGCATTCTTATGCATAAAAAACCATAATGCTCAGAGAACTTATAAGTTTTGTAGTCCGAGGTGCCACGTGGTCCAATTTTGGTGCCGATGGTGCATTTTCGGCCATTTGAGCAATATTCGTGCGAAAATAACACTTTTGGGTTTTCGTGCCCCGTGATCCCTAGTGCATTCTTATGCGTAATAAACCGTCATGCTCGGAACACTCTTCAGTTTTGAGGTCCGTATTGCCTCGTGCTCCAATTTTGGTGCTGGTGGTGCATAGTCGGCCATTTATGCAATTTTCGTGCGAAAATAAGACTTTTGCGTTTTGGTGCACCGTGATCCCTGCTGCATTCTTATGCATAAAAATCCATAATGCTTGGAACACTTTTTATTTTTCAGGTTCGAGGTTCCCCGTGGTCCAATGTTGGTGCCCCTGGTGCATTTTCGGCCCACTGAGCAATTTTCGTGCGAAAATAAGACTACTAGATTTTGGTGTCCCGTGATCCCTGGTGCATTCTTATGCATAAAAAACCATAATGCTCAGAGAACTTATAAGTTCTGAAGTCCGAGGTGCCACGTGGTCCAATTTTGGTGCCGATGGTGCATTTTCGGCCATTTGAGCAATATTCGTGTGAAAATAACACTTTTGGGTTTTCGTGCCCCGTGATCCCTAGTGCATTCTTATCCGTAATAAACCGTCATGCTCGGAACACTCTTCAGTTTTGAGGTCCGTATTGCCTCGTGCTCCAATTTTGGTGCTGGTGGTGCATAGTCGGCCATTTATGCAATTTTCGTGCGAAAATAAGACTTTTGCGTTTTGGTGCACCGTGATCCCTGCTGCATTCTTATGCATAAAAATCCATAATGCTTGGAACACATTTTAGTTTTCAGGTTCGAGGTTCCCCGTGGTCCAATTTTGGTGCCCGTGGTGCATTTTCGGCCCACTGAGCAATTTTCGTGCGAAAATAAGACTACTAGGTTTTGGTGTCCCGTGATCCCTGGTGCATTCTTATGCATAAAAAACCATAATGCTCAGAGAACTTATAAGTTTTGTAGTCCGAGGTGCCACGTGGTCCAATTTTGGTGCCGATGGTGCATTTTCGGCCATTTGAGCAATATTCGTGCGAAAATAACACTTTTGGGTTTTCGTGCCCCGTGATCCCTAGTGCATTCTTATGCGTAATAAACCGTCATGCTCGGAACACTCTTCAGTTTTGAGGTCCGTATTGCCTCGTGCTCCAATTTTGGTGCTGGTGGTGCATAGTCGGCCATTTATGCAATTTTCGTGCGAAAATAAGACTTTTGCATTTTGGTGCACCGTGATCCCTGCTGCATTCTTATGCATAAAAATCCATAATGCTTGGAACACTTTTTATTTTTCAGGTTCGAGGTTCCCCGTGGTCCAATGTTGGTGCCCCTGGTGCATTTTCGGCCCACTGAGCAATTTTCGTGCGAAAATAAGACTACTAGGTTTTGGTGTCCCGTGATCCCTGGTGCATTCTTATGCATAAAAAACCATAATGCTCAGAGAACTTATAAGTTCTGAAGTCCGAGGTGCCACGTGGTCCAATTTTGGTGCCGATGGTGCATTTTCGGCCATTTGAGCAATTTTCGTGCGAAAATAACACTTTTGGGTTTTCGTGCCCCGTGATCCCTAGTGCATTCTTATGCGTAATAAACCGTCATGCGCGGAACACTCTTCAGTTTTGAGGTCCGTATTGCCTCGTGCTCCAATTTTGGTGCTGGTGGTGCATAGTCGGCCATTTATGCAATTTTCGTGCGAAAATAAGACTTTTGCGTTTTGGTGCACCGTGATCCCTGCTGCATTCTTATGCATAAAAATCCGTAATGCTTGGAACACTTTTTATTTTTCAGGTTCGAGGTTCCCCGTGGTCCAATTTTGGTGCCCGTGGTGCATTTTCGGCCCACTGAGCAATTTTCGTGCGAAAATAAGACTACTAGGTTTTGGTGTCCCGTGATCCCTGGTGCATTCTTATGCATAAAAAACCATAATGCTCAGAGAACTTATAAGTTTTGAAGTCCGAGGTGCCACGTGGTCCAATTTTGGTGCCGATGGTGCATTTTCGGCCATTTGAGCAATATTCGTGTGAAAATAACACTTTTGGGTTTTCGTGCCCCGTGATCCCTAGTGCATTCTTATGCGTAATAAACCGTCATGCTCGGAACACTCTTCAGTTTTGAGGTCCGTATTGCCTCGTGCTCCAATTTTGGTGCTGGTGGTGCATAGTCGGCCATTTATGCAATTTTCGTGCGAAAATAAGACTTTTGCGTTTTGGTGCACCGTGATCCCTGCTGCATTCTTATGCATAAAAATCCATAATGCTAGGAACACTTTTTATTTTTCAGGTTCGAGGTTCCCCGTGGTCCAATTTTGGTGCCCGTAGTGCATTTTCGGCCCACTGAGCAATTTTCGTGCAAAAATAAGACTACTAGGTTTTGGTGTCCCGTGATCCCTGGTGCATTCTTATGCATAAAAAACCATAATGCTCAGAGAACTTATAAGTTTTGTAGTCCGAGGTGCCACGTGGTCCAATTTTGGTGCCGATGGTGCATTTTCGGCCATTTGAGCAATATTCGTGCGAAAATAACACTTTTGGGTTTTCGTGCCCCGTGATCCCTAGTGCATTCTTATGCGTAATAAACCGTCATGCTCGGAACACTCTTCAGTTTTGAGGTCCGTATTGCCTCGTGCTCCAATTTTGGTGCTGGTGGTGCATAGTCGGCCATTTATGCAATTTTCGTGCGAAAATAAGACTTTTGCGTTTTGGTGCACCGTGATCCCTGCTGCATTCTTATGCATAAAAATCCATAATGCTTGGAACACTTTTTATTTTTCAGGTTCGAGGTTCCCCGTGGTCCAATGTTGGTGCCCCTGGTGCATTTTCGGCCCACTGAGCAATTTTCGTGCGAAAATAAGACTACTAGATTTTGGTGTCCCGTGATCCCTGGTGCATTCTTATGCATAAAAAACCATAATGCTCAGAGAACTTATAAGTTCTGAAGTCCGAGGTGCCACGTGGTCCAATTTTGGTGCCGATGGTGCATTTTCGGCCATTTGAGCAATTTTCGTGCGAAAATAACACTTTTGGGTTTTCGTGCCCCGTGATCCCTAGTGCATTCTTATGCGTAATAAACCGTCATGCGCGGAACACTCTTCAGTTTTGAGGTCCGTATTGCCTCGTGCTCCAATTTTGGTGCTGGTGGTGCATAGTCGGCCATTTATGCAATTTTCGTGCGAAAATAAGACTTTTGCGTTTTGGTGCACCGTGATCCCTGCTGCATTCTTATGCATAAAAATCCATAATGCTTGGAACACTTTTTATTTTTCAGGTTCGAGGTTCCCCGTGGTCCAATTTTGGTGCCCGTGGTGCATTTTCGGCCCACTGAGCAATTTTCGTGCGAAAATAAGACTACTAGGTTTTGGTGTCCCGTGATCCCTGGTGCATTCTTATGCATAAAAAACCATAATCCTCAGAGAACTTATAAGTTCTGAAGTCCGAGGTGCCACGTGGTCCAATTTTGGTGCCGATGGTGCATTTTCGGACATTTGAGCAATTTTCGTGCGAAAATAACACTTTTGGGTTTTCGTGCCCCGTGATACCTAGTGCATTCTTACGCGTAATAAACCGTCATGCTCGGAACACTTTTCAGTTTTGAGGTCCGTATTGCCTCGTGCTCCAATTTTGGTGCTGGTGGTGCATAGTCGGCCATTTATGCAATTTTCGTGCGAAAATAAGACTTTTGCGTTTTGGTGCACCGTGATCCCTGCTGCATTCTTATGCATAAAAATCCATAATGCTTGGAACACTTTTTATTTTTCAGGTTCGAGGTTCCCCGTGGTCCAATTTTGGTGCCCCTGGTGCATTTTCGGCCCACTGAGCAATTTTCGTGCGAAAATAAGACTACTAGGTTTTGGTGTCCCGTGATCCCTGGTGCATTCTTATGCATAAAAAACCATAATGCTCAGAGAACTTATAAGTTCTGAAGTCCGAGGTGCCACGTGGTCCAATTTTGGTGCCGATGGTGCATTTTCGGCCATTTGAGCAATATTCGTGCGAAAATAACACTTTTGGGTTTTCGTGCCCCGTGATCCCTAGTGCATTCTTATGCGTAATAAACCGTCATGCTCGGAACACTCTTCAGTTTTGAGGTCCGTATTGCCTCGTGCTCCAATTTTGGTGCTGGTGGTGCATAGTCGGCCATTTATGCAATTTTCGTGCGAAAATAAGACTTTTGCATTTTGGTGCACCGTGATCCCTGCTGCATTCTTATGCATAAAAATCCATAATGCTTGGAACACTTTTTATTTTTCAGGTTCGAGGTTCCCCGTGGTCCAATGTTGGTGCCCCTGGTGCATTTTCGGCCCACTGAGCAATATTCGTGCGAAAATAAGACTACTAGGTTTTGGTGTCCCGTGATCCCTGGTGCATTCTTATGCATAAAAAACCATAATGCTCAGAGAACTTATAAGTTCTGAAGTCCGAGGTGCCACGTGGTCCAATTTTGGTGCCGATGGTGCATTTTCGGCCATTTGAGCAATTTTCGTGCGAAAATAACACTTTTGGGTTTTCGTGCCCCGTGATCCCTAGTGCATTCTTATGCGTAATAAACCGTCATGCGCGGAACACTCTTCAGTTTTGAGGTCCGTATTGCCTCGTGCTCCAATTTTGGTGCTGGTGGTGCATAGTCGGCCATTTATGCAATTTTCGTGCGAAAATAAGACTTTTGCGTTTTGGTGCACCGTGATCCCTGCTGCATTCTTATGCATAAAAATCCGTAATGCTTGGAACACTTTTTATTTTTCAGGTTCGAGGTTCCCCGTGGTCCAATTTTGGTGCCCGTGGTGCATTTTCGGCCCACTGAGCAATTTTCGTGCGAAAATAAGACTACTAGGTTTTGGTGTCCCGTGATCCCTGGTGCATTCTTATGCATAAAAAACCATAATGCTCAGAGAACTTATAAGTTTTGAAGTCCGAGGTGCCACGTGGTCCAATTTTGGTGCCGATGGTGCATTTTCGGCCATTTGAGCAATATTCGTGTGAAAATAACACTTTTGGGTTTTCGTGCCCCGTGATCCCTAGTGCATTCTTATGCGTAATAAACCGTCATGCTCGGAACACTCTTCAGTTTTGAGGTCCGTATTGCCTCGTGCTCCAATTTTGGTGCTGGTGGTGCATAGTCGGCCATTTATGCAATTTTCGTGCGAAAATAAGACTTTTGCGTTTTGGTGCACCGTGATCCCTGCTGCATTCTTATGCATAAAAATCCATAATGCTTGGAACACTTTTTATTTTTCAGGTTCGAGGTTCCCCGTGGTCCAATTTTGGTGCCAGTAGTGCATTTTCGGCCCACTGAGCAATTTTCGTGCGAAAATAAGACTACTAGGTTTTGGTGTCCCGTGATCCCTGGTGCATTCTTATGCATAAAAAACCATAATGCTCAGAGAACTTATAAGTTTTGTAGTCCGAGGTGCCACGTGGTCCAATTTTGGTGCCGATGGTGCATTTTCGGCCATTTGAGCAATATTCGTGCGAAAATAACACTTTTGGGTTTTCGTGCCCCGTGATCCCTAGTGCATTCTTATGCGTAATAAACCGTCATGCTCGGAACACTCTTCAGTTTTGAGGTCCGTATTGCCTCGTGCTCCAATTTTGGTGCTGGTGGTGCATAGTCGGCCATTTATGCAATTTTCGTGCGAAAATAAGACTTTTGCGTTTTGGTGCACCGTGATCCCTGCTGCATTCTTATGCATAAAAATCCATAATGCTTGGAACACTTTTTATTTTTCAGGTTCGAGGTTCCCCGTGGTCCAATTTTGGTGCCCGTGGTGCATTTTCGGCCCACTGAGCAATTTTCGTGCGAAAATAAGACTACTAGGTTTTGGTGTCCCGTGATCCCTGGTGCATTCTTATGCATAAAAAACCATAATCCTCAGAGAACTTATAAGTTCTGAAGTCCGAGGTGCCACGTGGTCCAATTTTGGTGCCGATGGTGCATTTTCGGACATTTGAGCAATTTTCGTGCGAAAATAACACTTTTGGGTTTTCGTGCCCCGTGATACCTAGTGCATTCTTACGCGTAATAAACCGTCATGCTCGGAACACTTTTCAGTTTTGAGGTCCGTATTGCCTCGTGCTCCAATTTTGGTGCTGGTGGTGCATAGTCGGCCATTTATGCAATTTTCGTGCGAAAATAAGACTTTTGCGTTTTGGTGCACCGTGATCCCTACTGCATTCTTATGCATAAAAATCCATAATGCTTGGAACACTTTTTATTTTTCAGGTTCGAGGTTCCCCGTGGTCCAATTTTGGTGCCCCTGGTGCATTTTCGGCCCACTGAGCAATTTTCGTGCGAAAATAAGACTACTAGGTTTTGGTGTCCCGTGATCCCTGGTGCATTCTTATGCATAAAAAACCATAATGCTCAGAGAACTTATAAGTTCTGAAGTCCGAGGTTCCACGTGGTCCAATTTTGGTGCCGATGGTGCATTTTCGGCCATTTGAGCAATTTTCGTGCGAAAATAACACTTTTGGGTTTTCGTGCCCCGTGATCCCTAGTGCATTCTTATGCATAATAAACCGTCATGCGCGGAACACTCTTCAGTTTTGAGGTCCGTATTGCCTCGTGCTCCAATTTTGGTGCTGGTGGTGCATAGTCGGTCATTTATGCAATTTTCGTGCGAAAATAAGACTTTTGCGTTTTGGTGCACCGTGATCCCTGCTGCATTCTTATGCATAAAAATCCATAATGCTTGGAACACTTTTTATTTTTCAGGTTCGAGGTTCCCCGTGGTCCAATTTTGGTGCCCGTGGTGCATTTTCGGCCCACTGAGCAATTTTCGTGCGAAAATAAGACTACTATGTTTTGGTGTCCCGTGATCCCTGGTGCATTCTTATGCATAAAAAACCATATTGCTCAGAGAACTTATAAGTTTTGAAGTCCGAGGTGCCACGTGGTCCAATTTTGGTGCCGATGGTGCATTTTCGGCCATTTGAGCAATATTCGTGTGAAAATAACACTTTTGGGTTTTCGTGCCCCGTGATCCCTAGTGCATTCTTATGCGTAATAAACCGTCATGCTCGGAACACTCTTCAGTTTTGAGGTCCGTATTGCCTCGTGCTCCAATTTTGGTGCTGGTGGTGCATAGTCGGCCATTTATGCAATTTTCGTGCGAAAATAAGACTTTTGCGTTTTGGTGCACCGGGATCCCTGGTGCATTCTTATGCATAAAAATCCATAATGCTTGGAAAACTTTTTATTTTTCAGGTTCGAGGTTTCCCGTGGTCCAATTTTGGTGCCCCTGGTGCATTTTCGGCCCACTGAGCAATTTTCGTGCGAAAATAAGACTACTAGGTTTTCGTGTCCCGTGATCCCTGGTGCATTCTTATGCATAAAAAACCATAATGCTCAGAGAAATTATAAGTTCTGAATTCCGAGGTGCCACGTGGTCCAATTTTGGTGCCGATGGTGCATTTTCGGCCATTTGAGCAATTTTCGTTCGAAAATAACACTTTTGGGTTTTCGTGCCCCGTGATCCCTAGTGCATTCTTATGCGTAATAAACCGCCATGCTCGGAACACTCTTCAGTTTTGAGGTCCGTATTGCATCGTGCTCCAATTTTGGTGCTGGTGGTGCATAGTCGGCCATTTATGCAATTTTCGTGCGAAAATAAGACTTTTGCGTTTTGGTGCACCATGATCCCTGGTGCATTCTTATGCATAAAAATCCATAATGCTTGGAACACTTTTTATTTTTCAGGTTCGAGGTTCCCCGTGGTCCAATTTTGGTGCCCCTGGTGCATTTTCGGCCCACTGAGCAATTTTCGTGCGAAAATAAGACTACTAGGTTTTGGTGTCCCGTGATCCCTGGTTCATTCTTATGCATAAAAAACCATAATGCTCAGAGAACTTATAAGTTTTGAAGTCCGAGGTGCCACGTGGTCCAATTTTGGTGCCGATGGTGCATTTTCGGCCATTTGAGCAATTTTCGTGCGAAAATAACACTTTTGGGTTTTCGTGCCCCGTGATACCTAGTGCGTTCTTATGCGTAATAAACCGTCATGCTTGGAACACTTTTCAGTTTTGAGGTCCGTATTGCCTCGTGCTCCAATTTTGGTGCTGGTGGTGCATAGTCGGCCATTTATGCAATTTTCGTGCGAAAATAAGACTTTCGCGTTTTGGTGCACCGTGATCCCTGGTGCATTCTTATGCATAAAAATCCATAATGCTTGGAACACTTTTTATTTTTCAAGTTCGAGGTTCCCCGTGGTCCAATTTTGGTGCCCGTGGTGCATTTTCGGCCCACTGAGCAATTTTCGTGCGAAAATAAGACTACTAGGTTTTGGTGTCCCGTGATCCCTGGTGCATTCTTATGCATAAAAAACCATAATGCTCAGAGAACTTATAAGTTCTGAAGTCCGAGGTGCCACGTGGTCCAATTTTGGTGCCGATGGTGCATTTTCGGCCATTTGAGCAATTTTCGTGCGAAAATAACACTTTTGGGTTTTCGTGCCCCGTGATCCCTAGTGCATTCTTATGCGTAATAAACCGTCATGCGCGGAACACTCTTCAGTTTTGAGGTCCGTATTGCCTCGTGCTCCAATTTTGGTGCTGGTGGTGCATAGTCGGCCATTTATGCGATTTTCGTGCGAAAATAAGACTTTTGCGTTTTGGTGCACCGTGATCCCTGGTGCATTCTTATGCATAAAAATCCATAATGCTTGGAACACTTTTTATTTTTCAGGTTCGAGGTTCCCCGTGGTCCAATTTTGGTGCCCGTGGTGCATTTTCGGCCCACTGAGCAATTTTCGTGCGAAAATAAGACTACTAGGTTTTAGTGTCCCGTGATCCCTGGTGCATTCTTATGCATAAAAAACCATAATGCTCAGAGAACTTATAAGTTTTGAAGTCCGAGGTGCCACGTGGTCCAATTTTGGTGCCGATGGTGCATTTTCGGCCATTTGAGCAATTTTCGTGCGAAAATAACACTTTTGGGTTTTCGTGCCCCGTGATCCCTAGTGCATTCTTATGCGTAATAAACCATCATGCTCGGAACACTTTTCGGTTTTGAGGTCCGTATTGCCTCGTGCTCCAATTTTGGTGCTGGTGGTGCATAGTCGGCCATTTATGCAATTTTCGTGCGAAAATAAGACTTTTGCGTTTTGGTGCACCGTGATCCCTACTGCATTCTTATGCATAAAAATCCATAATGCTTGGAACACTTTTTATTTTTCAGGTTCGAGGTTCCCCGTGGTCCAATTTTGGTGCCCGTGGTGCATTTTCGGCCCACTGAGCAATTTTCGTGCGAAAATAAGACTACTAGGTTTTGGTGTCCCGTGATCCCTGGTGCATTCTTATGCATAAAAAACCATAATGCTCAGAGAACTTATAAGTTCTGAAGTCCGAGGTGCCACGTGGTCCAATTTTGGTGCCGATGGTGCATTTTCGGCCATTTGAGCAATTTTCGTGCGAATATAACACTTTTGGGTTTTCGTGCCCCGTGATACCTAGTGCATTCTTACGCGTAATAAACCGTCATGCTCGGAACACTTTTCAGTTTTGAGGTCCGTATTGCCTCGTGCTCCAATTTTGGTGCTGGTGGTGCATAGTCGGCCATTTATGCAATTTTCGTGCGAAAATAAGACTTTTGCGTTTTGGTGCACCGTGATCCCTGCTGCATTCTTATGCATAAAAATCCATAACGCTTGGAACACTTTTTATTTTTCAGGTTCGAGGTTCCCCGTGGTCCAATTTTGGTGCCCGTAGTGCATTTTCGGCCCACTGAGCAATTTTCGTGCGAAAATAAGACTACTAGGTTTTGGTGTCCCGTGATCCCTGGTGCATTCTTATGCATAAAAAACCATAATGCTCAGAGAACTTATAAGTTTTGAAGTCCGAGGTGCCACGTGGTCCAATTTTGGTGCCGATGGTGCATTTTCGGCCATTTGAGCAATATTCGTGCGAAAATAACACTTTTGGGTTTTCGTGCCCCGTGATCCCTAGTGCATTCTTATGCGTAATAAACCATCATGCTCGGAACACTCTTCAGTTTTGAGGTCCGTATTGCCTCGTGCTCCAATTTTGGTGCTGGTGGTGCATAGTCAGCCATTTATGCGATTTTCGTGCGAAAATAAGACTTTTGCGTTTTGGTGCACCGTGATCCCTGGTGGATTCTTATGCATAAAAATACATAATGCTTGGAACAATTTTTATTTTTCAGGTTCGAGGTTCCCCGTGGTCCAATTTTGGTGCCCGTAGTGCATTTTCGGCCCACTGAGCAATTTTCGTGCGAAAATAAGACTACTAGGTTTTGGTGTCCCGTGATCCCTGGTGCATTCTTATGCATAAAAAACCATAATGCTCAGAGAACTTATAAGTTCTGAAGTCCGAGGTGCCACGTGGTCCAATTTTGGTGCCGATGGTGCATTTTCGGCCATTTGAGCAATTTTCGTGCGAAAATAACACTTTTGGGTTTTCGTGCCCCGTGATCCCTAGTGCATTCTTATGCGTAATAAACCGTCATGCTCGGAACACTTTTCGGTTTTGAGGTCCGTATTGCCTCGTGCTCCAATTTTGGTGCTGGTGGTGCATAGTCGGCCATTTATGCAATTTTCGTGCGAAAATAAGACTTTCGCGTTTTGGTGCACCGTGATCCCTGGTGCATTCTTATGCATAAAAATCCATAATGCTGGGAACACTTTTTATTTTTCAGGTTCGAGGTTCCCCGTGGTCCAATTTTGGTGCCCGTGGTGCATTTTCGGCCCACTGAGCAATTTTCGTGCGAAAATAAGACTACTAGGTTTTGGTGTCCCGTGATCCCTGGTGCATTCTTATGCATAAAAAACCATAATGCTCAGAGAACTTATAAGTTCTGAAGTCCGAGGTGCCACGTGGTCCAATTTTGGTGCCGATGGTGCATTTTCGGCCATTTGAGCAATTTTCGTGCGAAAATAACACTTTTGGGTTTTCGTGCCCCGTGATCCCTAGTGCATTCTTATGCGTAATAAACCGTCATGCTCGGAACACTTTTCGGTTTTGAGGTCCGTATTGCCTCGTGCTCCAATTTTGGTGCTGGTGGTGCATAGTCGGCCATTTATGCAATTTTCGTGCGAAAATAAGACTTTTGCGTTTTGGTGCACCGTGATCCCTGGTGCATTCTTATGCATAAAAATCCATAATGCTGGGAACACTTTTTATTTTTCAGGTTCGAGGTTCCCCGTGGTCCAATTTTGGTGCCCGTGGTGCATTTTCGGCCCACTGAGCAATTTTCGTGCGAAAATAAGACTACTAGGTTTTGGTGTCCCGTGATCCCTGGTGCATTCTTATGCATAAAAAACCATAATGCTCAGAGAACTTATAAGTTCTGAAGTCCGAGGTGCCACGTGGTCCAATTTTGGTGCCGATGGTGCATTTTCGGCCATTTGAGCAATTTTCGTGCGAAAATAACACTTTTGGGTTTTCGTGCCCCGTGATCCCTAGTGCATTCTTATGCGTAATAAACCGTCATGCGCGGAACACTCTTCAGTTTTGAGGTCCGTATTGCCTCGTGCTCCAATTTTGGTGCTGGTGGTGCATAGTCGGCCATTTATGCAATTTTCGTGCGAAAATAAGACTTTTGCGTTTTGGTGCACCGTGATCCCTGCTGCATTCTTATGCATAAAAATCCATAATGCTTGGAACACTTTTTGTTTTTCAGGTTCGAGGTTCCCCGTGGTCCAATTTTGGTGCCCGTGGTGCATTTTCGGCCCACTGAGCAATTTTCGTGCGAAAATAAGACTACTAGGTTTTGGTGTCCCGTGATCCCTGGTGCATTCTTATGCATAAAAAACCATAATGCTCAGAGAACTTATAAGTTTTGAAGTCCGAGGTGCCACGTGGTCCAATTTTGGTGCCGATGGTGCATTTTCGGCCATTTGAGCAATTTTCGTGCGAAAATAACACTTTTGGGTTTTCGTGCCCCGTGATCCCTAGTGCATTCTTATGCGTAATAAACCATCATGCTCGGAACACTTTTCGGTTTTGAGGTCCGTATTGCCTCGTGCTCCAATTTTGGTGCTGGTGGTGCATAGTCGGCCATTTATGCAATTTTCGTGCGAAAATAAGACTTTTGCGTTTTGGTGCACCGTGATCCCTGGTGCATTCTTATGCATAAAAATCCATAATGCTTGGAACACTTTTTATTTTTCAGGTTCGAGGTTCGCCGTGGTCCAATTTTGGTGCCCCTGGTGCATTTTCGGCCCACTGAGCAATTTTCGTGCGAAAATAAGACTACTAGGTTTTGGTGTCCCGTGATCCCTGGTGCATTCTTATGCATAAAAAACCATAATGCTCAGAGAACTTATAAGTTTTGAAGTCCGAGGTGCCACGTGGTCCAATTTTGGTGCCGATGGTGCATTTTCGGCCATTTGAGCAATTTTCGTGCGAAAATAACACTTTTGGGTTTTCGTGCCCCGTGATACCTAGTGCATTCTTACGCGTAATAAACCGTCATGCTCGGAACACTTTTCAGTTTTGAGGTCCGTATTGCCTCGTGCTCCAATTTTGGTGCTGGTGGTGCATAGTCGGCCATTTATGCAATTTTCGTGCGAAAATAAGACTTTCGCGTTTTGGTGCACCGTGATCCCTGGTGCATGCTTATGCATAAAAATCCATAACGCTTGGAACACTTTTTATTTTTCAGGTTCGAGGTTCCCCGTAGTGCATTTTCAGCCCACTGAGCAATTTTCGTGCGAAAATAAGACTACTAGGTTTTGGTGTCCCGTGATCCCTGGTGCATTCTTATGCATAAAAAACCATAATGCTCAGAGAACTTATAAGTTCTGAAGTCCGAGGTGCCACGTGGTCCAATTTTGGTGCCGATGGTGCATTTTCGGCCATTTGAGCAATTTTCGTGCGAAAATAACACTTTTGGGTTTTCGTGCCCCGTGATCCCTAGTGCATTCTTATGCGTAATAAACCGTCATGCTCGGAACACTTTTCGGTTTTGAGGTCCTTATTGCCTCGTGCTCCAATTTTGGTGCTGGTGGTGCATAGTCGGCCATTTATGCAATTTTCGTGCGAAAATAAGACTTTTGCGTTTTGGTGCACCGTGATCCCTGGTGCATTCTTATGCATAAAAATCCATAATGCTTGGAACACTTTTTATTTTTCAGGTTCGAGGTTCCCCGTGGTCCAATTTTGGTGCCCGTGGTGCATTTTCGGCCCACTGAGCAATTTTCGTGCGAAAATAAGACTACTAGGTTTTGGTGTCCCGTGATCCCTGGTGCATTCTTATGCATAAAAAACCATAATGCTCAGAGAACTTATAAGTTCTGAAGTCCGAGGTGCCACGTGGTCCAATTTTGGTGCCGATGGCGCATTTTCGGCCATTTGAGCAATTTTCGTGCGAAAATAACACTTTTGGGTTTTCGTGCCCCGTGATACCTAGTGCATTCTTACGCGTAATAAACCGTCATGCTCGGAACACTTTTCAGTTTTGAGGTCCGTATTGCCTCGTGCTCCAATTTTGGTGCTGGTGGTGCATAGTCGGCCATTTATGCAATTTTCGTGCGAAAATAAGACTTTTGCGTTGTTGTGCACCGTGATCCCTGCTGCATTCTTATGCATAAAAATCCATAACGCTTGGAACACTTTTTACTTTTCAGGTTCGAGGTTCCCCGTGGTCCAATTTTGGTGCCCGTAGTGCATTTTCGGCCCACTGAGCAATTTTCGTGCGAAAATAAGACTACTAGGTTTTGGTGTCCCGTGATCCCTGGTGCATTCTTATGCATAAAAAACCATAATGCTCAGAGAACTTATAAGTTTTGAAGTCTGAGGTGCCACGTGGTCCAATTTTGGTGCCGATGGTGCATTTTCGGCCATTTGAGCAATATTCGTGCGAAAATAACACTTTTGGGTTTTCGTGCCCCATGATCCCTAGTGCATTCTTATGCGTAATAAACCGTCATGCTCGGAACACTTTTCAGTTTTGAGGTCCGTATTGCCTCGTGCTCCAATTTTGGTGCTGGTGGTGCATAGTCGGCCATTTATGCAATTTTCGTGCGAAAATAAGACTTTTGCGTTTTGGTGCACCGTGATCCCTGCTGCATTCTTATGCATAAAAATCCATAACGCTTGGAACACTTTTTATTTTTCAGGTTCGAGGTTTCCCGTGGTCCAATTTTGGTGCCCGTAGTGCATTTTCGGCCCACAGAGCAATTTTCGTGCGAAAATAAGACTACTAGGTTTTGGTGTCCCGTGATCCCTGGTGCATTCTTATGCATAAAAAACCATAATGCTCAGAGAACTTATAAGTTTTGAAGTCCGAGGTGCCACGTGGTCCAATTTTGGTGCCGATGGTGCATTTTCGGCCATTTGAGCAATATTCGTGCGAAAATAACACTTTTGGGTTTTCGTGCCCCGTGATCCCTAGTGCATTCTTATGCGTAATAAACCGTCATGCTCGGAACACTCTTCAGTTTTGAGGTCCGTATTGCCTCGTGCTCCAATTTTGGTGCTGGTGGTGCATAGTCGGCCATTTATGCGATTTTCGTGCGAAAATAAGACTTTTGCGTTTTGGTGCACCGTGATCCCTGGTGGATTCTTATGCATAAAAATCCATAATGCTTGGAACACTTTTTATTTTTCAGGTTCGAGGTTCCCCGTGGTCCAATTTTGGTGCCCGTGGTGCATTTTCGGCCCACAGAGCAATTTTCGTGCGAAAATAAGACTACTAGGTTTTGGTGTCCCGTGATCCCTGGTGCATTCTTATGCATAAAAAACCATAATTCTCAGAGAACTTATAAGTTTTGAAGTCCGAGGTGCCACGTGGTCCAATTTTGGTGCCGATGGTGCATTTTCGGCCATTTGAGCAATATTCGTGCGAAAATAACACTTTTGGGTTTTCGTGCCCCGTGATCCCTAGTGCATTCTTATGCGTAATAAACCGTCATGCTCGGAACACTCTTCAGTTTTGAGGTCCGTATTGCCTCGTCCTCCAATTTTGGTGCTGGTGGTGCATAGTCGGCCATTTATGCGATTTTCGTGCGAAAATAAGACTTTTGCGTTTTGGTGCACCGTGATCCCTGCTGCATTCTTATGCATAAAAATCCATAACGCTTGGAACACTTTTTATTTTTCAGGTTCGAGGTTTCCCGTGGTCCAATTTTGGTGCCCGTAGTGCATTTTCGGCCCACTGAGCAATTTTCGTGCGAAAATAAGACTACTAGGTTTTGGTGTCCCGTGATCCCTGGTGCATTCTTATGCATAAAAAACCATAATGCTCAGAGAACTTATAAGTTTTGAAGTCTGAGGTGCCACGTGGTCCAATTTTGGTGCCGATGGTGCATTTTCGGCCATTTGAGCAATATTCGTGCGAAAATAACACTTTTGGGTTTTCGTGCCCCATGATCCCTAGTGCATTCTTATGCGTAATAAATCGTCATGCTCGGAACACTTTTCAGTTTTGAGGTCCGTATTGCCTCGTGCTCCAATTTTGGTGCTGGTGGTGCATAGTCGGCCATTTATGCAATTTTCGTGCGAAAATAAGACTTTTGCGTTTTGGTGCACCGTGATCCCTGCTGCATTCTTATGCATAAAAATCCATAACGCTTGGAACACTTTTTATTTTTCAGGTTCGAGGTTTCCCGTGGTCCAATTTTGGTGCCCGTAGTGCATTTTCGGCCCACAGAGCAATTTTCGTGCGAAAATAAGACTACTAGGTTTTGGTGTCCCGTGATCCCTGGTGCATTCTTATGCATAAAAAACCATAATGCTCAGAGAACTTATAAGTTTTGAAGTCCGAGGTGCCACGTGGTCCAATTTTGGTGCCGATGGTGCATTTTCGGCCATTTGAGCAATATTCGTGCGAAAATAACACTTTTGGGTTTTCGTGCCCCGTGATCCCTAGTGCATTCTTATGCGTAATAAACCGTCATGCTCGGAACACTCTTCAGTTTTGAGGTCCGTATTGCCTCGTGCTCCAATTTTGGTGCTGGTGGTGCATAGTCGGCCATTTATGCAATTTTCGTGCGAAAATAAGACTTTTGCGTTTTGGTGCACCGTGATCCCTGCTGCATTCTTATGCATAAAAATCCATAATGCTTGGAACACTTTTTATTTTTCAGGTTCGAGGTTCCCCGTGGTCCAATTTTGGTGCCCCTGGTGCATTTTCGGCCCACTGAGCAATTTTCGTGCGAAAATAAGACTACTAGGTTTTCGTGTCCCGTGATCCCTGGTGCATTCTTATGCATAAAAAACCATAATGCTCAGAGAACTTATAAGTTCTGAAGTCCGAGGTGCCACGTGGTCCAATTTGGGTGCCGAGGGTGCATTTTCGGACATTTGAGCAATTTTCGTGCGAAAATAACACTTTTGGGTTTTCGTGCCCCGTGATCCCTAGTGCATTCTTATGCGTAATAAACCGTCATGCTCGGAACACTTTTCAGTTTTGAGGTCCGTATTGCCTCGTGCTCCAATTTTGGTGCTGGTGGTGCATAGTCGGCCATTTATGCAATTTTCGTGGGAAAATAAGACTTTTGCGTTTTGGGGCACCGTGATCCCTGCTGCATTCTTATGCATAAAAATCCATAATGCTTGGAACACTTTTTATTTTTCAGGTTCGAGGTTTCCCGTGGTCCAATTTTGGTGCCCGTGGTGCATTTTCGGCCCACTGAGCAATATTCGTGCGAAAATAAGACTACTAGGTTTTGGTGTCCCGTGATCCCTGGTGCATTCTTATGCATAAAAAACCATAATGCTCAGAGAACTTATAAGTTCTGAAGTCCGAGGTGCCACGTGGTCCAATTTTGGTGCCGATGGTGCATTTTCGGCCATTTGAGCAATATTCGTGCGAAAATAACACTTTTGGGTTTTCGTGCCCCGTGATCCCTAGTGCATTCTTATGCGTAATAAACCGTCATGCTCGGATCACTTTTCAGTTTTGAGGTACGCATTGCCTCGTGCTCCAATTTTGGTGCTGGTGGTGCATAGTCGGCCATTTATGCAATTTTCGTGCGAAAATAAGACTTTTGCATTTTGGTGCACCGTGATCCCTGGTGCATTCTTATGCATAAAAATCCATAATGCTTGGAACACTTTTTATTTTTCAGGTTCGAGGTTTCCCGTGGTCCAATTTTGGTGCCCGTGGTGCATTTTCGGCCCACTGAGCAATTTTCGTGCGAAAATAAGACTACTAGGTTTTGGTGTCCCGTGATCCCTGGTGCATTCTTATGCATAAAAAACCATAATGCTCAGAGAACTTATAAGTTCTGAAGTCCGAGGTGCCACGTGGTCCAATTTTGGTGCCGATGGTGCATTTTCGGCCATTTGAGCAATATTCGTGCGAAAATAACACTTTTGGGTTTTCGTGCCCCGTGATCCCTAGTGCATTCTTATGCGTAATAAACCGTCATGCTCGGATCACTTTTCAGTTTTGAGGTACGCATTGCCTCGTGCTCCAATTTTGGTGCTGGTGGTGCATAGTCGGCCATTTATGCAATTTTCGTGCGAAAATAAGACTTTTGCATTTTGGTGCACCGTGATCCCTGGTGCATTCTTATGCATAAAAATCCATAATGCTTGGAACACTTTTTATTTTTCAGGTTCGAGGTTCCCCGTGGTCCAATTTTGGTGCCCGTGGTGCATTTTCGGCCCACTCAGCAATTTTCGTGCGAAAATAAGACTACTAGGTTTTGGTGTCCCGTGATCCCTGGTGCATTCTTATGCATCAAAAACCATAATGCTCAGAGAACTTATAAGTTCTGAAGTCCGAGGTGCCACGTGGTCCAATTTTGGTGCCGAAGGTGCATTGTCGGCCATTTGAGCAATTTTCGTGCGAAAATAACACTTTTGGGTTTTCGTGCCCCGTGATCCCTAGTGCATTCTTATGCGTAATAAACCGTCATGCTCGGAACACTCTTCAGTTTTGAGGTCCGTATTGCCTCGTGCTCCAATTTTGGTGCTGGTGGTGCATAGTCGGCCATTTATGCAATTTTCGTGCGAAAATAAGACTTTTGCGTTTTGGTGCACCGTGATCCCTGCTGCATTCTTACGCATAAAAATCCATAATGCTTGGAACACTTTTTATTTTTCAGGTTCGAGGTTCCCCGTGGTCCAATTTTGGTGCCCCTGGTGCATTTTCGGCCCACTGAGCAATATTCGTGCGAAAATAAGACTACTAGGTTTTGGTGTCCCGTGATCCCTGGTGCATTCTTATGCATAAAAAACCATAATGCTCAGAGAACTTATAAGTTCTGAAGTCCGAGGTGCCACGTGGTCCAATTTGGGTGCCGAGGGTGCATTTTCGGACATTTGAGCAATTTTCGTGCGAAAATAACACTTTTGGGTTTTCGTGCCCCGTGATCCCTAGTGCATTCTTATGCGTAATAAACCGTCATGCTCGAAACACTTTTCAGTTTTGAGGTCCGTATTGCCTCGTGCTCCAATTTTGGTGCTGGTGGTGCATAGTCGGCCATTTATGCAATTTTCGTGGGAAAATAAGACTTTTGCGTTTTGGGGCACCGTGATCCCTGCTGCATTCTTATGCATAAAAATCCATAATGCTTGGAACACTTTTTATTTTTCAGGTTCGAGGTTTCCCGTGGTCCAATTTTGGTGCCCGTGGTGCATTTTCGGCCCACTAAGCAATTTTCGTGCGAAAATAAGACTACTAGGTTTTGGTGTCCCGTGATCCCTGGTGCATTCTTATGCATAAAAAACCATAATGCTCAGAGAACTTATAAGTTCTGAAGTCCGAGGTGCCACGTGGTCCAATTTTGGTGCCGATGGTGCATTTTCGGTCATTTGAGCAATTTTCGTGCGAAAATAACACTTTTGGGTTTTCGTGCCCCGTGATCCCTAGTGCATTCTTATGCGTAATAAACCGTCATGCTCGGAACACTCTTCAGTTTTGAGGTCCGTATTGCCTCGTGCTCCAATTTTGGTGCTGGTGGTGCATAGTCGGCCATTTATGCAATTTTCGTGCGAAAATAAGACTTTTGCGTTTTGGTGCACCGTGATCCCTGCTGCATTCTTATGCATACAAATCCATAATGCTTGGAACACTTTTTATTTTTCAGGTTCGAGGTTCCCCGTGGTCCAATTTTGGTGCCCTTGGTGCATTTTCGGCCCACTGAGCAATATTCGTGCGAAAATAAGACTACTAGGTTTTGGTGTCCCGTGATCCCTGGTGCATTCTTATGCATAAAAAACCATAATGCTCAGAGAACTTATAAGTTCTGAAGTCCGAGGTGCCACGTGGTCCAATTTTGGTGCCGATGGTCCATTTTCGGCCATTTCAGCAATTTTCGTGCGAAAATAACACTTTTAGGTTTTCGTGCCCCGTGATCCCCATTGCATTCTTATGCGTAATAAGCCATCATGCTCGTAACACTTTTCAGTTTTGAGGTCCGTATTGCCTCGTGCTCCAATTTTGGTGCTGGTGGTGCATAGTCGGCCATTTATGCAATTTTCGTGCGAAAATAAGACTTTTGCGTTTTGGTGCACCGTGATCCCTGCTGCATTCTTATGCATAAAAATCCATAATGCTTGGAACACTTTTTATTTTTCAGGTTCGAGGTTCCCCGTGGTCCAATTTTGGTGCCCGTGGTGCATTTTCGGCCCACTGAGCAATTTTCGTGCGAAAATAAGACTACTAGGTTTTGGTGTCCCGTGATCCCTGGTGCATTCTTATGCATAAAAAACCATAATGCTCAGAGAACTTATAAGTTCTGAAGTCCGAGGTGCCACGTGGTCCAATTTTGGTGCCGATGGTCCATTTTCGGCCATTTGAGCAATTTTCGTGCGAAAATAACACTTTTGGGTTTTCGTGCCCCGTGATCCCTAGTGCATTCTTATGCGTAATAAACCGTCATGCTCGGAACACTCTTCAGTTTTGAGGTCCGTATTGCCTCGTGCTCCAATTTTGGTGCTGGTGGTGCATAGTCGGCCATTTATGCAATTTTCGTGCGAAAATAAGACTTTTGCGTTTTGGTGCACCGTGATCCCTGGTGCATTCTTACGCATAAAAATCCATAATGCTTGGAACACTTTTTATTTTTCAGGTTCGAGGTTCCCCGTGGTCCAATTTTGGTGCCTGTGGTGCATTTTCGGCCCACTGAGAAATTTTTGTGCGAAAATAAGACTACTAGGTTTTGGTGTCCCGTGATCCCTGGTGCATTCTTATGCATAAAAAACCATAATGCTCAGAGAACTTATAAGTTCTGAAGTCCGAGGTGCCACGTGGTCCAATTTTGGTGCCGATGGTGCATTTTCGGCCATTTGAGCAATTTTCGTGCGAAAATAACACTTTTGGGTTTTCGTGCCCCGTGATCCCTAGTGCATTCTTATGCGTAATAAACCGTCATGCTCGGAACACTTTTCAGTTTTGAGGTCCGTATTGCCTCGTGCTCCAATTTTGATGCTGGTGGTGCATAGTCGGCCATTTATGCAGTTTTCGTGCGAAAATAAGACTTTTGCGTTTTGGTGCACCGTGATCCCTGCTGCATTCTTATGCATAAAAATCGATAATGCTTGGAACACTTTTTATTTTTCAGGTTCGAGGTTCCCCGTGGTCCAATTTTGGTGCCCGTGGTGCATTTTCGGCCCACTGAGCAATTTTCGTGCGAAAATAAGACTACTAGGTTTTGGTGTCCCGTGATCCCTGGTGCATTCTTATGCATAAAAACCATAATGCTCAGAGAACTTATAAGTTCTGAAGTCCGAGGTGCCACGTGGACCAATTTTGGTGCCGATGGTGCATTTTCGGCCATTTGAGCAATTTTCGTGCAAAAATAACACTTTTGGGTTTTCGTGCCCCGTGATCCCTAGTGCATTCTTATGCGTAATAAACCATCATGCTCGGAACACTTTTCAGTTTTGAGGTCCGTATTGCCTCGTGCTCCAATTTTGGTGCTGGTGGTGCATAGTCGGCCATTTATGCAATTTTTGTGCGAAAATAAGACTTTTGCGTTTTGGTGCACCGTGATCCATGTTGCATTCTTATGCATAATAATCCATAATGCTTGGAACACTTTTTATTTTTCAGGTTCGAGGTTCCCCGTGGTCCAATTTTGGTGCCTGTGGTGCATTTTCGGCCCACTGAGAAATTTTTGTGCGAAAATAAGACTACTAGGTTTTGGTGTCCCGTGATCCCTGGTGCATTCTTATGCATAAAAAACCATAATGCTCAGAGAACTTATAAGTTCTGAAGTCCGAGGTGCCACGTGGTCCAATTTTGGTGCCGATGGTGCATTTTCGGCCATTTGAGCAATTTTCGTGCGAAAATAACACTTTTGGGTTTTCGTGCCCCGTGATCCCTAGTGCATTCTTATGCGTAATAAACCGTCATGCTCGGAACACTTTTCAGTTTTGAGGTCCGTATTGCCTCGTGCTCCAATTTTGATGCTGGTGGTGCATAGTCGGCCATTTATGCAATTTTCGTGCGAAAATAAGACTTTTGCGTTTTGGTGCACCGTGATCCCTGCTGCATTCTTATGCATAAAAATCGATAATGCTTGGAACACTTTTTATTTTTCAGGTTCGAGGTTCCCCGTGGTCCAATTTTGGTGCCCGTGGTGCATTTTCGGCCCACTGAGCAATTTTCGTGCGAAAATAAGACTACTAGGTTTTGGTGTCCCGTGATCCCTGGTGCATTCTTATGCATAAAAACCATAATGCTCAGAGAACTTATAAGTTCTGAAGTCCGAGGTGCCACGTGGTCCAATTTTGGTGCCGATGGTGCATTTTCGGCCATTTGAGCAATTTTCGTGCAAAAATAACACTTTTGGGTTTTCGTGCCCCATGATCCCTAGTGCATTCTTATGCGTAATAAACCATCATGCTCAGAACACTTTTCAGTTTTGAGGTCCGTATTGCCTCGTGCTCCAATTTTGGTGCTGGTGGTGCGTAGTCGGCCATTTATGCAATTTTCGTGCGAAAATAAGACTTTTGCATTTTGGTGCACCGTGATCCATGTTGCATTCTTATGCATAATAATCCATAATGCTTGGAACACTTTTTATTTTTCAGGTTCGAGGTTCCCCGTGGTCCAATTTTGTTGCCCGTGGTTCATTTTCGGCCCACTGAGCAATTTTCGTGCGAAAATAAGACTACTAGGTTTTGGTGTCCCGTGATCCCTGGTGCATTCTTATGCATAAAAAACCATAATGCTCAGACAACTTATAAGTTCTGAAGTCCGAGGTGCCACGTGGTCCAATTTTGGTGCCGATGGTGCATTTTCGGCCATTTGAGCAATTTTCGTACGAAAATAACACTTTTGGATTTTCGTGCCCCGTGATCCCTAGTGCATTCTTATGCGTAATAAACCGTCATACTCGGATCACTTTTCAGTTTTGAGGTCCGTATTGCCTCGTGCTCCAATTTTGATGCTGGTGGTGCATAGTCGGCCATTTATGCAATTTTCGTGCGAAAATAAGACTTTTGCGTTTTGGTGCACCGTGATCCCTGGTGCATTCTTATGCATAAAAATCCATAATGCTTGGAACACTTTTTATTTTTCAGGTTCGAGGTTCCCCGTGGTCCAATTTTGGTGCCCGTGGTGCATTTTCGGCCCACTGAGCAATTTTCGTGCGAAAATAAGACTACTAGGTTTTGGTGTCCCGTGATCCCTGGTGCATTCTTATGCATAAAAAACCATAATGCTCAGAGAACTTATAAGTTCTGAAGTCCGAGGTGCCACGTGGACCAATTTTGGTGCCGATGGTGCATTTTCGGCCATTTGAGCAATTTTCGTGCAAAAATAACACTTTTGGGTTTTCGTGCCCCGTGATCCCTAGTGCATTCTTATGCGTAATAAACCATCATGCTCGGAACACTTTTCAGTTTTGAGGTCCGTATTGCCTCGTGCTCCAATTTTGGTGCTGGTGGTGCATAGTCGGCCATTTATGCAATTTTTGTGCGAAAATAAGACTTTTGCGTTTTGGTGCACCGTGATCCATGTTGCATTCTTATGCATAATAATCCATAATGCTTGGAACACTTTTTATTTTTCAGGTTCGAGGTTCCCCGTGGTCCAATTTTGTTGCCCGTGGTGCATTTTCGGCCCACTGAGCAATTTTCGTGCGAAAATAAGACTACTAGGTTTTGGTGTCCCGTGATCCCTGGTGCATTCTTATGCATAAAAAACCATAATGCTCAGACAACTTATAAGTTCTGAAGTCCGAGGTGCCACGTGGTCCAATTTTGGTGCCGATGGTGCATTTTCGGCCATTTGAGCAATTTTCGTGCGAAAATAACACTTTTGGGTTTTTGTGCCCCGTGATCCCTAGTGCATTCTTATGCGTAATAAACCGTCATGCTCGGAACACTCTTCAGTTTTGAGGTCCGTATTGCCTCGTGCTCCAATTTTGGTGCTGGTGGTGCATAGTCAGCCATTTATGCAATTTTCGTGCGAAAATAAGACTTTTGCGTTTTGGTGCACCGTGATCCCTGGTACATTCTTATGCATAAAAATCCATAATACTTGGAACACTTTTTATTTTTCAGGTTCCAGGTTCCCCGTGGTCCAATTTTGGTGCCCGTGGTGCATTTTCGGCCCACTGAGCAATTTTCGTGCGAAAATAAGACTACTAGGTTTTGGTGTCCCGTGATCCCTGGTGCATTCTTATGCATAAAAAACCATAATGCTCAGAGAACTTATAAGTTCTGAAGTCCGAGGTGCCACGTGGTCCAATTTTGGTGCCGATGGTGCATTTTCGGCCATTTGAGCAATTTTCGTGCGAAAATAACACTTTTGGGTTTTCGTGCCCTGTGATCCATAGTGCATTCTTATGCGTAATAAACCGTCATGCTCAGAACACTTTTCAGGTTTGAGGTCCGTATTGCCTCGTGCTCCAATTTTGGTACTGGTGGTGCATAGTCGGCCATTTATGCAATTTTCGTGCGAAAATAAGACTTTTGCGTTTTGGTGCACCATGATTCCTGGTGCATTCTTATGCATAAAAATCCATAATGCTTGGAACACTTTTTATTTTTCAGGTTCGAGGTTCCCCGTGGTCCAATTTTGTTGCCCGTGGTGCATTTTCGGCCCACTGAGCAATTTTCGTGCGAAAATAAGACTACTAGGTTTTGGTGTCCCGTGATCCCTGGTGCATTCTTATGCATAAAAAACCATAATGCTCAGATAACTTATAAGTTCTGAAGTCCGAGGTGCCACGTGGTCCAATTTTGGTGCCGATGGTGCATTTTCGGCCATTTGAGCAATTTTCGTGCGAAAATAACACTTTTGGGTTTTTGTGCCCCGTGATCCCTAGTGCATTCTTATGCGTAATAAACCGTCATGCTCGGAACACTCTTCAGTTTTGAGGTCCGTATTGCCTCGTGCTCCAATTTTGGTGCTGGTGGTGCATAGTCAGCCATTTATGCAATTTTCGTGCGAAAATAAGACTTTTGCGTTTTGGTGCACCGTGATCCCTGGTGCATTCTTATGCATAAAAATCCATAATACTTGGAACACTTTTTATTTTTCAGGTTCCAGGTTCCCCGTGGTCCAATTTTGGTGCCCGTGGTGCATTTTCGGCCCACTGAGCAATTTTCGTGCGAAAATAAGACTACTAGGTTTTGGTGTCCCGTGATCCCTGGTGCATTCTTATGCATCAAAAACCATAATGCTCAGAGAACTTATAAGTTCTGAAGTCCGAGGTGCCACGTGGTCCAATTTTGGTGCCGATGGTGCATTTTCGGCCATTTGAGCAATTTTCGTGCGAAAATAACACTTTTGGGTTTTCGTGCCCTGTGATCCATAGTGCATTCTTATGCATAATAAACCGTCATGCTCGGAACACTTTTCAGGTTTGAGGTCCGTATTGCCTCGTGCTCCAATTTTGGTACTGGTGGTGCATAGTCGGCCATTTATGCAATTTTCGTGCGAAAATAAGACTTTTGCGTTTTGGTGCACCATGATTCCTGGTGCATTCTTATGCATAAAAATCCATAATGCTTGGAACACTTTTTATTTTTCAGGTTCGAGGTTCCCCGTGGTCCAATTTTGGTGCCCGTGGTGCATTTTCGGCCCACTGAGCAATTTTCGTGCGAAAATAAGATTACTAGGTTTTGGTGTCCCGTGATCCCTGGTGCATTCTTATGCATAAAAAACCATAATGCTCAGACAACTTATAAGTTCTGAAGTCCGAGGTGCCACGTGGTCCAATTTTGGTGCCGATGGTGCATTTTCGGCAATATGAGCAATTTTCGTGCGAAAATAACACTTTTGGGTTTTTGTGCCCCGTGATCCCTAGTGCATTCTTATGCGTAATAAACCGTCATGCTCGGAACACTCTTCAGATTTGAGGTCCGTATTGCCTCGTGCTCCAATTTTGGTGCTGGTGGTGCATAGTCAGCCATTTATGCAATTTTCGTGCGAAAATAAGACTTTTGCGTTTTGGTGCACCGTGATCCCTGGTGCATTCTTATGCATAAAAATCCATAATACTTGGAACACTTTTTATTTTTCAGGTTCCAGGTTTCCCGTGGTCCAATTTTGGTGCCCGTGGTGCATTTTCGGCCCACTGAGCAATTTTCGTGCGAAAATAAGACTACTAGGTTTTGGTGTCCCGTGATCCCTGGTGCATTCTTATGCATAAAAAACCATAATGCTCAGAGAACTTATAAGGTCTGAAGTCCGAGGTGCCACGTGGTCCAATTTTGGTGCCGATGGTGCATTTTCGGCCATTTGAGCAATTTTCGAGCGAAAATAACACTTTTGGGTTTTCGTGCCCTGTGATCCATAGTGCATTCTTATGCGTAATAAACCGTCATGCTCGGAACACTTTTCAGGTTTGAGGTCCGTATTGCCTCGTGCTCCAATTTTGGTATTGGTGGTGCATAGTCGGCCATTTATACAATTTTCGTGCGAAAATAAGACTTTTGCGTTTTGGTGCACCATGATTCCTGGTGCATTCTTATGCATAAAAATCCATAATGCTTGGAACACTTTTTATTTTTCAGGTTCGAGGTTCCCCGTGGTCCAATTTTGGTGCCCGTGGTGCATTTTCGGCCCACTGAGCAATTTTCGTGCGAAAATAAGACTACTAGGTTTTGGTGTCCCGTGATCCCTGGTGCATTCTTATGCATAAAAAACCATAATGCTCAGACAACTTATAAGTTCTGAAGTCCGAGGTGCCACGTGGTCCAATTTTGGTGCCGATGGTGCATTTTCGGCAATATGAGCAATTTTCGTGCGAAAATAACACTTTTGGGTTTTCGTGCCCCGTGATCCCTAGTGCATTCTTATGCGTAATAAACCGTCATGCTCGGAACACTTTTCAGTTTTGAGGTCCGCATTGCCTCGTGCTCCAATTTTGGTGCTGGTGGTGCATAGTCGGCCATTTATGCAATTTTCGTGCGAAAATAAGACTTTTGCGTTTTGGTGCACCGTGATCCCTGGTGCATTCTTATGCATAAAAATCCATAATGCTTGGAACACTTTTTATTTTTCATGTTCGAGGTTCCCCGTGGTCCAATTTTGGTGCCCGTGGTGCATTTTCGGCCCACTGAGCAATTTTCGTGCGAAAATAAGACTACTAGGTTTTGGTGTCCCGTGATCCCTGGTGCATTCTTATGCATAAAAAACTATAATGCTCAGAGAACTTATAAGTTCTGAAGTCCGAGGTGCCACGTGGTCCAATTTTGGTGCCGATGGTGCATTTTCGGCCATTTGAGCAATTTTCGTGCGAAAATAAGACATTTGGGTTTTCGTGCACCGTGATCCCTGCTGCATTCTTATGCATAAAAATCCATAATGCTTGGAACACTTTTTATTTTTCAGGTTCGAGGTTCCCCGTGGTCCAATTTTGGTGCCCGTGGTGCATTTTCGGCCCACTGAGCAATTTTCGTGCGAAAATAAGACTACTAGGTTTTGGTGTCCCGTGATCCCTGGTGCATTCTTATGCATAAAAAACCATAATGCTCAGAGAACTTATAAGTTCTGAAGTCCGAGGTGCCACGTGGTCCAATTTTGGTGCCGATGGTGCATTTTCGGCCATTTGAGCAATTTTCGTGCAAAAATAACACTTTTGGGTTTTCGTGCCCCGTGATCCCTAGTGCATTCTTATGCGTAATAAACCATCATGCTCAGAACACTTTTCAGTTTTGAGGTCCGTATTGCCTCGTGCTCCAATTTTGGTGCTGGTGGTGCATAGTCGGCCATTTATGCAATTTTCGTGCGAAAATAAGACTTTTGCGTTTTGGTGCACCGTGATCCATGTTGCATTCTTATGCATAATAATCCATAATGCTTGGAACACTTTTTATTTTTCAGGTTCGAGGTTCCCCGTGGTCCAATTTTGTTGCCCGTGGTGCATTTTCGGCCCATTGAGCAATTTTCGTGCGAAAATAAGACTACTAGGTTTTGGTGTCCCGTGATCCCTGGTGCATTCTTATGCATAAAAAACCATAATGCTCAGAGAACTTATAAGTTCTGAAGTCCGAGGTGCCACGTGGTCCAATTTTGGTGCCGATGGTGCATTTTCGGCCATTTGAGCAATTTTCGTACGAAAATAACACTTTTGGATTTTCGTGCCCCGTGATCCCTAGTGCATTCTTATGCGTAATAAACCGTCATGCTCGGATCACTTTTCAGTTTTGAGGTCCGCATTGCCTCGTGCTCCAATTTTGGTGCTGGTGGTGCATAGTCGGCCATTTATGCAATTTTCGTGCGAAAATAAGACTTTTGCATTTTGGTGCACCGTGATCCCTGGTGCATTCTTATGCATAAAAATCCATAATGCTTGGAACACTTTTTATTTTTCAGGTTCGAGGTTCCCCGTGGTCCAATTTTGGTGCCCGTGGTGCATTTTCGGCCCACTCAGCAATTTTCGTGCGAAAATAAGACTACTAGGTTTTGGTGTCCCGTGATCCCTGGTGCATTCTTATGCATCAAAAACCATAATGCTCAGAGAACTTATAAGTTCTGAAGTCCGAGGTGCCACGTGGTCCAATTTTGGTGCCGAAGGTGCATTGTCGGCCATTTGAGCAATTTTCGTGCGAAAATAAGACTACTAGGTTTTGGTGTCCCGTGATCCCTGGTGCATTCTTATGCATAAAAAACCATAATGCTCAGAGAACTTATAAGTTCTGAAGTCCGAGGTGCCACGTGGTCCAATTTTGGTGCCGATGGTGCATTTTCGGCCATTTGAGCAATTTTCGTGCGAAAATAACACTTTTGGGTTTTCGTGCCCTGTGATCCATAGTGCATTTTTATGCGTAATAAACCATCATGCTCGGAACACTTTTCAGTATTGAGGTCCGTATTGCCTCGTGCTCCAATTTTGGTGCTGGTGGTGCATAGTCGGCCATTTATGCAATTTTCGTGCGAAAATAAGACTTTTGCGTTTTGGTGCACCGTGATCGCTAGTGCATTCTTATGCATAAAAATCCATAATGCTTGGAACACTTTTTATTTTTCATGTTCGAGGTTCCCCGTGGTCCAATTTTGGTGCCCGTGGTGCATTTTCGGCCCACTGAGCAATTTTCGTGCGAAAATAAGACTACTAGGTTTTGGTGTCCCGTGATCCCTGGTGCATTCTTATGCATAAAAAACCATAATGCTCAGAGAACTTATAAGTTCTGAAGTCCGAGGTGCCACGTGGTCCAATTTTGGTGCCGATGGTGCATTTTCGGCCATTTGAGCAATTTTCGTGCGAAAATAACACTTTTGGGTTTTCGTGCCCTGTGATCCATAGTGCATTCTTATGCGTAATAAACCGTCATGCTCGGAACACTTTTCAGTTTTGAGGTCCGTATTGCCTCGTGCTCCAATTTTGATGCTGGTGGTGCATAGTCGGCCATTTATGCAATTTTCGTGCGAAAATAAGTCTTTTGCGTTTTGGTGCACCGTGATCCCTGGTGCATTCTTATGCATAAAAATCCATAATGCTTGGAACACTTTTTATTTTTCAGGTTCGAGGTTCCCCGTGGTCCAATTTTGGTGCCCGTGGTGCATTTTCGGCCCACTGAGCAATTTTCGTGCGAAAATAAGACTACTAGGTTTTGGTGTCCCGTGATCCCTGGTGCATTCTTATGCATAAAAAACCATAATGCTCAGAGAACTTATAAGTTTTGATGTCCGAGGTGCCACGTGGTCCAATTTTGGTGCCGATGGTGCATTTTCGGGGATTTGAGCAATTTTCGTGCAAAAATAACACTTTTGGGTTTTCGTGCCCCGTGATCCCTAGTGCATTCTTATGCGTAATAAACCATCATGCTCGGAACACTTTTCAGTTTTGAGGTCCGTATTGCCTCGTGCTCCAATTTTGGTGCTGGTGGTGCATAGTCGGCCATTTATGCAATTTTTGTGCGAAAATAAGACTTTTGCGTTTTGGTGCACCGTGATCCATGTTGCATTCTTATGCATAATAATCCATAATGCTTGGAACACTTTTTATTTTTCAGGTTCGAGGTTCCCCGTGGTCCAATTTTGTTGCCCGTGGTGCATTTTTGGCCCACTGAGCAATTTTCGTGCGAAAATAAGACTACTAGGTTTTGGTGTCCCGTGATCCCTGGTGCATTCTTATGCATAAAAAACCATAATGCTCAGACAACTTATAAGTTCTGAAGTCCGAGGTGCCACGTGGTCCAATTTTGGTGCCGATGGTGCATTTTCGGCCATTTGAGCAATTTTCGTACGAAAATAACACTTTTGGATTTTCGTGCCCCGTGATCCCTATTGCATTCTTATGCGTAATAAACCGTCATGCTCGGATCACTTTTCAGTTTTGAGGTCCGCATTGCCTCGTGCTCCAATTTTGGTGCTGGTGGTGCATAGTCGGCCATTTATGCAATTTTCGTGCGAAAATAAGACTTTTGCGTTTTGGTGCACCGTGATCCCTGGTGCATTCTTATGCATAAAAATCCATAATGCTTGGAACACTTTTTATTTTTCAGGTTCGAGGTTCCCCGTGGTCCAATTTTGGTGCCCGTGGTGCATTTTCGGCCCACTCAGCAATTTTTGTGCGAAAATAAGACTACTAGGTTTTGGTGTCCCATGATCCCTGGTGCATTCTTATGCATAAAAAACTATAATGCTCAGAGAACTTATAAGTTCTGAAGTCCGAGGTGCCACATGGTCCAATTTTGGTGCCGATGGTGCATTTTCGGCCCACTGAGCAATTTTCGTGCGACAATAAGACTACTAGGTTTTGGTGTCCCGTGATCCCTGGTGCATTCTTATGCATAAAAAACCATAATGCTCAGAGAACTTATAAGTTCTGAAGTCCGAGGTGCCACGTGGTCCAATTTTGGTGCCGATCGTGCATTTTCGGCCATTTGAGCAATTTTCGTGCGAAAATAACACTTTTGGGGTTTCGTGCCCCGTGATCCCTAGTGCATTCTTATGCATAATAAACCATCATGCTTGGAACACTTTTCAGTTTTGAGGTCCGCATTGCCTCGTGCTCCAATTTTGGTGCTGGTGGTGCATAGTCGGCCATTTATGCAATTTTCATGCGAAAATAAGACTTTTGCGTTTTGGTGCACCGTGATCCCTGGTGCATTCTTATGCATAAAAATCCATAATGCTTGGAACACTTTTTATTTTTCAGGTTCGAGGTTCCCCGTGGTCCAATTTTGGTGCCCGTGGTGCATTTTCGGCCCACTGAGCAATTTTCGTGCGAAAATAAGACTACTAGGTTTTGGTGTCCCGTGATCCCTGGTGCATTCTTATGCATAAAAAACAACAATGCTCGGAGAACTTATAAGTTCTGAAGTCCGAGGTGCCACGTGGTCCAATTTTGGTGCCGATGGTGCATTTTCGGCCATTTGAGCAATTTTCGTGCGAAAATAACACTTTTGGGTTTTCGTGCCCCGTGATCCCTAGTGCATTCTTATGCATAATAAACCCTCATGCTCGGAACACTTTTCAGTTTTGAGGTCCGCATTGCCTCGTGCTCCAATTTTGGTGCTGGTGGTGCATAGTCGGCCATTTATGCAATTTTCGTGCGAAAATAAGACTTTTGCGTTTTGGTGCCCCGTGATCCCTGGTGCATTCTTATGCATAAAAATCCATAATTCTTGGAACACTTTTTATTTTTCAGGTTCGAGGTTCCCCGTGGTCCAATTTTGGTGCCCGTGGTGCATTTTCGGCCCACTGAGCAATTTTCGTGCGAAAATAAGACTACTAGGTTTTGGTGTCCCGTGATCCCTGGTGCATTCTTATGCATAAAAAACCATAATGCTCAGAGAACTTATAAGTTCTGAAGTCCGAGGTGCCACGTGGTCCAATTTTGGTGTCGATGGTGCATTTTCGGCCATTTGAGCAATTTTCGTGCGAAAATAACACTTTTGGTTTTTCGTGCCCCGTGATCCCTAGTGCATTCTTATGCATAATAAACCATCATGCTCGGAACACTTTTCAGTTTTGAGGTCCGTATTGCCTCGTGCTTCAATTTTGGTGCTGGTGGTGCATAGTCGGCCATTTATGCAATTTTCGTGCGAAAATAAGACTTTTGCGTTTTGGTGCACCGTGATCCCTGGTGCATTCTTATGCATAAAAATCCATAATGCTTGGAACACTTTTTATTTTTCAGGTTCGAGGTTCCCCGTGGTCCAATTTTGGTGCCCGTGGTGCATTTTCGGCCCACTCAGCAATTTTCGTGCGAAAATAAGACTACTAGGTTTTGGTGTCCCGTGATCCCTGGTGCATTCTTATGCATCAAAAACCGTAATGCTCAGAGAACTTATAAGTTCTGAAGTCCGAGGTGCCACGTGGTCCAATTTTGGTGCCGAAGGTGCATTGTCGGCCATTCGAGCAATTTTCGTGCGAAAATAACACTTTTGGGTTTTCGTGCCCCGTGATCCCTAGTGCATTTTTATGCATAATAAACTATCATGCTCGAAACACTTTTCAGTTTTGAGGTCCGTATTGCCTCGTGCCCCAATTTTGGTGCTGGTGGTGCATAGTCGGCCATTTATGCAATTTTCGTGCGAAAATAAGACTTTTGCGTTTTGGTGCACCGTGATCCCTGGTGCATTCTTATGCATAAAAATCCATAATGCTTGGAACACATTTTATTTTTCAGGTTCGAGATTCCCCGTGGTCCAATTTTGGTGTCCGTGGTGCATTTTCGGCCCACTGAGCGATTTTCGTGCGAAAATAAGACTACTAGGTTTTGGTGTCCCGTGATCCCTGGTGCGTTCTTATGCATAAAACATCATAATGCTCAGAGAACTTATAAGTTCTGAAGTCCGAGGTGCCACGTGGTCCAATTTTGGTGCCGACGGTGCATTTTCGGCCATTTGAGCAATTTTCGTGCAAAAATAACACTTTTGGGTTTTGGTGCCCCGTGATCCCTAGTGCATTCTTATGCGTAATAAACCATCATGCTCGGAACACTTTTCAGTTTTGAGGTCCGTATTGCCTCGTGCTCCAATTTTGGTGCTGGTGGTGCATAGTCGGCCATTTATGCAATTTTTGTGCGAAAATAAGACTTTTGCGTTTTGGTGCACCGTGATCCCTGGTGCATTCTTATGCATAAAAATCCATAATGCTTGGAACACTTTTTATTTTTCAGGTTCGAGGTTCCCCGTGGTCCAATTTTGGTGCCCGTGGTGCATTTTCGGCCCACTGAGCAATTTTCGTGCGAAAATAAGACTACTAGGTTTTGGTGTCCCGTGATCCCTGGTGCATTCTTATGCATAAAAAACCATAATGCTCAGAGAACTTGTAAGTTCTGAAGTCCGAGGTGCCACGTGGTCCAATTTTGGTGCCGATGGTGCATTTTCGGCCATTTGAGCAATTTTCGTGCGAAAATAACACTTTTGGGTTTTCGTGCCCCGTGATCCCTAGTGCATTCTTATGCGTAATAAACCGTCATGCTCGGAACACTCTTCAGTTTTGAGGTCCGCATTGCCTCGTGCTCCAATTTTGGTGCTGGTGGTGCATAGTCGGCCATTTATGCAATTTTCGTGCGAAAATAAGACTTTTGCGTTTTGGTGCACCGTGATCCCTGCTGCATTCTTATGCATAAAAATCCATAATGCTTGGAACACTTTTTATTTTTCAGGTTCGAGGTTCCCCGTGGTCCAATTTTGCTGCCCGTGGTGCATTTTCGGCCCACTCAGCAATTTTCGTGCGAAAATAAGACTGCTAGGTTTTGGTGTCCCGTGATCCCTGGTGCATTCTTATGCATAAAAAACCATAATGCTTAGAGAACTTATAAGTTCTGAAGTCCGAGGTGCCACGTGGTCCAATTTTGGTGCCGATGGTGCATTTTCGGCCATTTGAGCAATTTTCGTGCGAAAATAACACTTTTGGGTTTTCGTGCCCCGTGATCCCTAGTGCATTCTTATGCATAATAAACCATCATGCTCGGAACACTTTTCAGTTTTGAGGTCCGCATTTCCTTGTGCTCCAATTTTGGTGCTAGTGGTGCGTAGTCGGCCATTTGAGCAATTTTCGTGCGAAAATAACACTTTTGGGTTTTCGTGCCCCGTGATCCCTAGTGTATTCTTATGCATAATAAACCATCATGCTCGGAACACTTTTCAGTTTTGAGGTCCGCATTGCCTCGTGCTCCAATTTTGGTGCTGGTGGTGCATAGTCGGCCATTTATGCAATTTTCGTGCGAAAATAAGACTTTTGCGTTTTGGTGCACCGTGATCCCTGGTGCATTCTTATGCATAAAAATCCATAATGCTTGGAACACTTTTTATTTTTCAGGTTCGAGGTTCCCCGTGGTCCAATTTTGGTGCCCGTGGTGCATTTTCGGCCCACTGAGCAATTTTCGTGCGAAAATAAGACTACTAGGTTTCGGTGTCCCGTGATCCCTGGTGCATTCTTATGCATAAAAAACCATAATGCTCAGAGAACTTGTAAGTTCTGAAGTCCGAGGTGCCACGTGGTCCAATTTTGGTGCCGATGGTGCATTTTCGGCCATTTGAGTAATTTTCGTGCGAAAATAACACTTTTGGGTTTCCGTGCCCCGTGATCCCTAGTGCATTCTCATGCATAATAAACCATCATGCTCGGAACACTTTTCAGTTTTGAGGTCCGCATTGCCTCGTGCTCCAATTTTGGTGCTGGTGGTGCATAGTCGGCCATTTATGCAATTTTCGTGCGAAAATAAGACTTTTGCGTTTTGGTGCACCGTGATCCCTGGTGGATTCTTATGCATAAAAATCCATAATGCTTGGAACACTTTTTATTTTTCAGGTTCGAGGTTCCCCGTGGTCCAATTTTGGTGCCCGTGGTGCATTTTCGGCCCACTGAGCAATTTTCGTGCGAAAATAAGACTACTAGGTTTCGGTGTCCCGTGATCCCTGGTGCATTCTTTTGCATAAAAAACCATAATGCTCAGAGAACTTATAAGTTTTGAAGTCCGAGGTGCCACGTGGTCCAATTTTGGTGCCGATGGTGCATTTTCGGCCATTTGAGCAATTTTCGTGCGAAAATAACACTTTTGGGTTTTCGTGCCCCGTGATCCCTAGTGCATTCTCATGCATAATAAACCATCATGCTCGGAACACTTTTCAGTTTTGAGGTCCGCATTGCCTCGTGCTCCAATTTTGGTGTTAGTGGTGCATAGTCGGCCATTTATGCAATTTTCGTGCGAAAATAAGACTTTTGCGTTTTGGTGCACGTGATCCCTGGTGTTTTCTGTAACCCTTTTTTTTTTTTTTTTTTACTTAATTTCTATATAAAATCCATGAACACGAAAATTTACAAATTAAAATAAATACATTCCATTAAGTTTAAAGTTTGTCTTTTATAATTTACATTATTAAAATTTACAGAAAATACTATTACAAAATTATTTCTAATTAATACAAAAGTATCTAAAGCCAAAAACCCCTATTTCTATAGCTCTGGAGTATGTCTGCATCTGTGACTTCTAATTAATCTTCCAAATACCTGCAATCACACTCCCCTAGAATCTGGGGACAGCATTACTGGATCAGGCATTTAATTTCTCATACAATAAAACAATTTCAAACAATACATATCATAACAAATTAATTAATTACACACATAATTAAATGCAATATGATTTATGCAAATGCAGTTTTTGACTCAAATTCATTTTTGACCCTGCTCCATGGAGACTTCCCCTTTGAGTGTTTAGTAAGTAACTGGCCTACCATTACGTACTGCAATTCAGCTCTCAGCCCCTACTAAACGCAAATAAGCTAAACAGAATTAGGAGATTAGGATACCCGGAAGGCTACCACGACCGCAACTCAGTCCAGTTTCCAGCCACATGTGGAATTGCCAATATCCTTCACCCCACAGACTATATAATCACAGATTATACGGTCCTGTCTAACAAATTCTACTCAACCCAAAAATCCTTTCTCAATCATTTTCATTTCACATGACTACCGTAATCTCGGTTAGTCAACAATTCATTTCTCAATCAATCTCATTTCACATGACTACCGCAGTCCCGGTTAGTCAACAAAAGTCATTACTCATAAATCAACTCAATTCTCATGACTACCACAGTCTTGGTTAGTCAACATAATTCTTTCTCATTTGATACTTTTATAAATCCCCCAAAAAGACTCATGCTAATGAATTTTGTTCATGATCACAATCAAACAAATAATTTGTACACATTAACACACAAGGATACAAAAATTTAAGCAATTTACATTATAACATTAGTATTTTTAATAATTTCCGAAAATGCCCTCAATCTTTTTCCAAAATACCCAATGTGTCCCTACATGTAAAATGACCATTTTGCCCTTGGTTTTATAAAAATTTCCACATAATATCCCTTGCAATTAGGGCTGGCCGAATGGTATACACACCATTTCCAACATGTTTTCCGAAGTAACAACTTCCAATTCCAACCAAAAATCAACCAAATCACAATTTCAATCAAAATTCAACAAACCAAATTTCAACCATTACAACACCTTAAAATTCAATCAAACATCATTCCAATCCATGAATTTCAATCACAAGCATCAAAAACACAAAACCCCTAAATCAATTTCAAGTTTTCATGATTCTAGGTCAAAATTTTAATCTAAGCCTACAACATGTTTTCTTCTAATTCCAAGGGTTCTAATTGAAATTAAATGCCTAGATCCTTGCCTTAAACTCTTTAATTGAAGAAAAAGCCTTGAATTCTTTTCTCCCTCACTCCTTGGTCTTGTAGGAATTTTTGAGATTTTCTCCAATTTCTTTCTCTACTAGCCGAATTATGTGAGGTAGGGTGAAGTTTGGATGGTTTGGTTTCTTAATTTGAGTTGAAATGGTGAAGTTAAGATAAAATTGAATGAAGAACTGCGGCTGCTGGGTTAAGAACTCACGGTTCTGTTTTTTCAGAAAAGCTAGCTTTGTGCCTTTTACTTTTAGCTTAAGTTTTAAGGCTTCATTTAACACTTAATTCACCAAATTGAATTTTTTCTTCAAGTCCACTGCCCTGCACGTCCAGCAGCCTCTATTGGCCAAGGGAGATCAGTTCTCCAAGCTTCCCCATCCACTTGGACAGCCAAAGGAGTGCAGCAAGTGACTTGCCTTCCAAAAGGTCAAAAGTCAACATTTGTAGGTAATTTAATATAATTTTCTAGAATAATTTAGGGCTGTTAATTATCTTACAAACTAATTAGAATTTGAAGAAAATAACACCACCATTGGATTCCTCACTATCAAAAACCTTGGGGTAGTGTCTTACTTATCTCTTAATCCAAGCCTAATTAGCTTAATTTAGTGATCTTAGAAAAGCCTAAGTTGTCACTTTTTGATTGGTTAAGGTTCTAAATTAAATTTTTTCTTGGTTAAACATTTTTAATAATTATTCTAAGTATATTACAATTATTAGATAATTCTATAGATATCCTATGAATTTTCTCTAAATTTTCTGTCTTAGAATTTTACCGTAATAATTTCTCAAAGTTCTAACTTTCAGAAAATCCTAACAATTCTGAATAAGCATTTTAATTCTTTATCTGTATATATTTTTAATCTATATTCTATTACCTTTATTTTAAGTTATAAATGAGTTCAAAATTCTATACTTGAAAATTTATCCTGGACAGCTGTCTGACATAGCAGTCCAGTCAACTATCAATTTCAGTAAAAACAAAGACATTTGCAAATTCAGAAAATTCTTTTGAGTAGAACTGTATTAATTTCATTAAGAAAATATGTTCATAAAGTTCTATGAAATACATTGCATAAGTGTTCATAATGTACATATATAAATGCATACAAATAGTAAAAAAGGGGATGTTACAATTCTCCCCTACTAATAAAAATTTCGTCCTCGAAATTTCTAATACAAATATACAACCATACAACTATACAACTAAATAACTATACAAACAAATGAGGATATGCTTCTCGCATTTTCTCCTCTAACTCCCATGTAGCATCACCTCTGATATCATCCCAAATAACCTTAACCAGAGAAATTCCTTTACCTCTCAGGTACTTAATCCTTCTGTCCTCAATCTTAACAGGCTTTGTTTCAAATGTTAGGTTTTCCTTTACCTGTATTTGATCAGGTTCAATGACATGTGAAGGATCTGAGATGTACTGTCTTAGTTGTGACACATGGAACACATCATGGAGGTTTGACAAAAAAGGTGGTAAGGCTATTTGATAGGCCATAGGTCCAATTTTTCTGAGGATTTGGTAAGGTCCAATAAATTTAGGAGTTAGTTTCTTAGACTTTATTGCTCTGCCAACCCCAGTTGTTGGTGTGACTTTCAAAAAGACATGTTCACTTTCTTGAAATTCCAAAGGTTTTCTTCTTTTATCTGCATAATTTTTCTGTCTACTTTCTGCAGTTTTCATTTTCTCCTGAATAAATTTTACTTTCTCAGTGGTTTGCTGAATAATGTCTGGCCCTATCAAAAGATTCTCACCATCCTGATACCATACCAAAGGTGTCCTACATATTCTACCATACAATGCTTCATAGGGAGCCATACCTATACTAGAATGATAACTATTATTATATGTAAATTCTACTAGAGGTAATATATCTTCCCAATTCCCTTTCTTTTCTAATGTACAAGCTCTCAAAAGATCTTCTAATGATTGAATGGTTCTTTCTGTTTGGCCATCTGTCTGAGGGTGGTATGCTAAACTAAGATGTAATCTACTTCCTAAGGCTTTCTAAAATTCTCTCCAAAATTTAGAAACAAATCTAGGATCTCTATCTGATACTATACTAGTAGGTACCCCATGTAATTTAACTATTTCTTTTATATACAATTGAGCCAATCTTTCTAAAGAATACCTAATATTTATTGGAAGAAAATGTGCTGCTTTAGTTAATCTATCTACAATTACCCAAATAGAATCACAATTTTTATTAGTTCTTGGTAATCCTACTACAAAATCCATTGATATACTATCCCACTTCCACACAGGTATCTCTAAAGGTTGTAACATGCCAGAGGGTTTCTGATGTTCAATCTTTGCTTTTTGACAAGTTAAGCACCTAGCTACATATTCTGCCACATCTTTCTTCATCCTAGGCCACCAAAACATCTCTTTTAAATCTTTGTACATTTTTGTAGTTCCAGGGTGAATACTTAATTTACTTTTATGTCCTTCTTCTAAAATTAATTCTTTTAATTCTTGGTTATTAGGTACACAAATTCTATTTTTAAATCTAATAATTCCATCTGTTCCCAAATTAAATTCTTTTACTTTATCTGTTCCTATTAATGCTTTCTTTTCTTGAATGAATGTATCTACATCTTGTTTCTTCCTAATATCTTCCAAAAAATCATTAGCAATAGTAATCCTTCCTAATTGAATTTTATCTTTTTCTCTAACTGTACACAAGTTCAAATCTCTAAATTGTTCTATTAATTCTAATTCTTTAATCATCATAGTTGACACATGTACAATTTTCCTACTTAAGGCATCTGCTACTACATTAGCTTTTCCTGGATGATACATTAATTGAAAATCATAGTCTTTAATAAACTCCATCCATCTTCTTTGTCTCATGTTAAGTTCCTTTTGATCAAACAAATATTTTAAACTCTTATGGTCACTATACACATTAAATTTAGACCCATACAAATAATGTCTCCAAATTTTCAAAGCAAAAACTATGGCAGCTAATTCTAAATCATGTGTAGGATAATTTCTCTCATGTGGTCTCAACTGCCTAGACACATATGCTACCACTTTCCTATTCTGTATTAACACACATCCTAACCCTTGATAAGAAGCATCACAATATACATCATAAGGTTCATTTGGGTCAGGTAAAATTAAAACTGGTGAGGTAGTCAATTTATCTTTCAACTCTTGAAAACTTTTCTCACAACTTTCACTCCACACAAAAGGTTGGTTTTTCCTAGTTAATTCAGTTAATGATCCAGCTATCTTAGAAAACCCTTCAATAAATCTTCTATAATACCCAGCTAATCCTAAGAAACTCCTAATCTCAGTTACTGTTTTAGGTCTCTCCCATTCCAAAACCGCTTCTACCTTAGAAGGATCTACACTTATTCCCTCTTTAGAAATTACATGCCCCAAAAATTTTACTTCCTCTAACCAAAATTCACATTTAGACATCTTTGCAAATAATTTTCTATCTTTTAAAGTTTCTAATATTATTCTAAGATGATTTTCATGTTCTTCTTTATTTTTAGAATATATTAATATGTCATCTATAAATACTACTACAAAATTATCTAAACATTGTCTAAACACCCTATTCATATAATCCATAAACACGGCTGGTGCATTAGTTACTCCAAATGGCATCACTTGATATTCATAATGTCCATATCTAGTCCGAAAGGCAGTCTTGGGTATGTCTTCCTTTTTAACTCTAATTTGATGGTACCCAGACCTTAAATCTATTTTAGAAAAAATTGTTGCTCCCTTAAGTTGATCCATTAAATAATCTATTCTAGGTAAAGGATATTTATTCTTTATAGTTACTTTATTTAATTGTCTATAATCTATACATAACCTAGATCCCCCATCTTTCTTTTTAACTAATAACACTGGGGCTCCCCATGGTGACACACTAGGTCTTATAAATTGTTTTTCTAGCAACTCTTCCAATTGTTTCTTTAATTCAGTTAATTCCAATGGTGCCATTCTATAGGGTTGCATAGAGATTGGTCTAGTACCAGGCATCAAGTCAATGCTAAATTCTATCTCTCTCTCAGGAGGTAAACCAGGAACATCATCAGGAAAAACTTCAGGATACTCATTTACAACTAGCACAGAGTCAATTTCAATTTTATCTTCTTTAGTTCCAAGAGATGATAACATGTATTTTTGAATTTCACTTTTAAATGATATTTCTTTGGGTTGGACAGGTTTAAGTCTAGAAACATCAAGTTCAGGGAAAATCACAGCTTTAAAGGCACAGTCTATTAGAATATGATTGGCGGCTAACCAATCCATTCCTAATATTACATCAAGGTTAGTCAAAGGCAAACAAATCAAATTCACAACAAATGGTCTATCTCTGATGGTTATCATACAATTCAAACATATTTGAGAGGTTAGGATTGGTTTAGATGTAGGCAGAGAAACAAGCAAGGTATAAGGTAATGGTGACACAACTGAGCTCAGATTCTCAACACAGTCATCAGATATAAATGAATGGGTAGCACCTGAATCAAATAACACAGTCAAGGACTTACCTTTCATTTGACCCTTGTCCTGAATAAGATATGCAGACCGTGAAGCCTCAGTACCACTCAAGGTAAATACTCTTCCACTAGCTGTAGGTTTCTGGGTCTGCAAAGTTCTACCAGCCTGATCCCTTCTGGGTGCATAACAATCCCTAGATACATGACCTGGTTTTCCACAGTTGAAGCAAACAGGACCAGTTATAGGACAATCCTTTGCCATATGTCCCTTTCCACACTTCCAGCATTTAACTACCAAATGAGATCCTTGAAAATTTCCAGCCCCACCTACTCCTCCAATTGGTCTAAAACCACCTGTACCTACTCCTCCTCCAAAGCGCCCTGGTGGTGGTCTACTGTATGGTTTCTGAGGCTGAATATTTTTCCCTTTCATCATAGGACCTCCCCTTCCAAAACTACTCCTACTTGCATATCCCGCCATTTTGGATCTTTGCTCCCTTTTCATATCTTCAATTACTTTGTACTGATCCATTAATTCAGGGAACTCAGTAATCCTCAATGGAACTATGGCTTCCTTAATCTCATATCTCAAGCCTTTTTCATACCTCCTGCACTTCCATTCCTCATTTCCAGTGATCTGCAAGTATTTAGAATATTTGGCCAAAGATTCAAATTTAGAAGTATATTCAAGAATACTCATACTTCCCTGAGTCAAACTGATAAACTCCTCCTCTTTGGCTTGTCTCACAGTCTCTGGAAAATATTTCTCAAGGAACAAGGTCTTGAAGATATCCCAGGTGATCACTTCTCCCCTGTTCTCCCACATCCTCTGAGTAGCTTTCCACCACAACCTAGCATCACTCAGTAACTGAAAGGCTGCATGTGTCACCCTTCTCTCATCAGGACACTCCATAGCCACAAAAATATCCTCCAGATTCTGAATCCACTCTTCAGCTTTCTCTGGATCATACTCTCCCTTAAAGTAAGGTGGATCATGCCTCTTAAAATCTATTAAAGTGGTCCTGTCAACAAGTGGAGGTGGATGCTGAGCTAGTGTCTGATTAGCCAACATCTCAGTCTGCTGAGTTACTGCATTAGCCATATCCCTCATGGCTCTAGCCATCTCAGCTATATTATCATTTCCAACTGTGGGATTTGTAGCTGGTCTTCCTATTCCTCTTCCTGACATCTCTACCTGTCTAAAAAGAAAAAGAGTCTTTGATCCAGTTACTACCCTTGTTCCTATAATGTTCCTAACAAACAACTAAGCAACCAATTCATAGAAAACAACCAATTTCAATCAAAACAAACAATTCACATAAAACAACCAGTTTCAATCAAAGTAACACAGCAAAATACATAACAGACCAATTACTCACAAATCCTAGAGATGCATAACCAGAGCTCTGATACCACTAATGTAACCCCTTTTTTTTTTTTTTTACTTAATTTCTATATAAAATCCATGAACACGAAAATTTACAAATTAAAATAAATACATTCCATTAAGTTTAAAGTTTGTCTTTTATAATTTACATTATTAAAATTTACAGAAAATACTATTACAAAATTATTTCTAATTAATACAAAAGTATCTAAAGCCAAAAACCCCTATTTCTATAGCTCTGGAGTATGTCTGCATCTGTGACTTCTAATTAATCTTCCAAATACCTGCAATCACACTCCCCTAGAATCTGGGGACAGCATTACCGGATCAGGCATTTAATTTCTCATACAATAAAACAATTTCAAACAATACATATCATAACAAATTAATTAATTACACACATAATTAAATGCAATATGATTTATGCAAATGCAGTTTTTGACTCAAATTCATTTTTGACCCTGCTCCATGGAGACTTCCCCTTTGAGTGTTTAGTAAGTAACTGGCCTACCATTACGTACTGCAATTCAGCTCTCAGCCCCTTCTAAACGCAAATAAGCTAAACAGAATTAGGAGATTAGGATACCCGGAAGGCTACCACGACCGCAACTCAGTCCAGTTTCCAGCCACATGTGGAATTGCCAATATCCTTCACCCCACAGACTATATAATCACAGATTATACGGTCCTGTCTAACAAATTCTACTCAACCCAAAAATCCTTTCTCAATCATTTTCATTTCACATGACTACCGTAATCTCGGTTAGTCAACAATTCATTTCTCAATCAATCTCATTTCACATGACTACCGCAGTCCCGGTTAGTCAACAAAAGTCATTACTCATAAATCAACTCAATTCTCATGACTACCACAGTCCTGGTTAGTCAACATAATTCTTTCTCATTTGATACTTTTATAAATCCCCCAAAAAGACTCATGCTAATGAATTTTGTTCATGATCACAATCAAACAAATAATTTGTACACATTAACACACAAGGATACAAAAATTTAAGCAATTTACATTATAACATTAGTATTTTTAATAATTTCCGAAAATGCCCTCAATCTTTTTCCAAAATACCCAATGTGTCCCTACATGTAAAATGACCATTTTGCCCTTGGTTTTATAAAAATTTCCACATAATATCCCTTGCAATTAGGGCTGGCCGAATGGTATACACACCATTTCCAACATGTTTTCCAAAGTAACAACTTCCAATTCCAACCAAAAATCAACCAAATCACAATTTCAATCAAAATTCAACAAACCAAATTTCAACCATTACAACACCTTAAAATTCAATCAAACATCATTCCAATCCATGAATTTCAATCACAAGCATCAAAAACACAAAACCCCTAAATCAATTTCAAGTTTTCATGATTCTAGGTCAAAATTTTAATCTAAGCCTACAACATGTTTTCTTCTAATTCCAAGGGTTCTAATTGAAATTAAATGCCTAGATCCTTACCTTAAACTCTTTAATTGAAGAAAAAGCCTTGAATTCCTTTCTCCCTCACTCCTTGGTCTTGTAGGAATTTTTGAGATTTTCTCCAATTTCTTTCTCTACTAGCCGAATTATGTGAGGTAGGGTGAAGTTTGGATGGTTTGGTTTCTTAATTTGAGTTGAAATGGTGAAGTTAAGATAAAATTGAATGAAGAACTGCAGCTGCTGGGTTAAGAACTCACGGTTCTATTTTTTCAAAAAAGCTAGCTTTGTGCCTTTTACTTTTAGCTTAAGTTTTAAGGCTTCATTTAACACTTAATTCACCAAATTGAATTTTTTCTTCAAGTCCACTGCCCTGCACGTCCAGCAGCCTCTATTGGCCAAGGGAGATCAGTTCTCCAAGCTTCCCCATCCACTTGGACAGCCAAAGGAGTGCAGCAAGTGACTTGCCTTCCAAAAGGTCAAAAGTCAACATTTGTAGGTAATTTAATATAATTTTCTAGAATAATTTAGGGCTGTTAATTATCTTACAAACTAATTAGAATTTTAAGAAAATAACACCACCATTGGATTCCTCACTATCAAAAACCTTGGGGTAGTGTCTTACTTATCTCTTAATCCAAGCCTAATTAGCTTAATTTAGTGATCTTAGAAAAGCCTAAGTTGTCACTTTTTGATTGGTTAAGGTTCTAAATTAAATTTTTTCTTGGTTAAACATTTTTAATAATTATTCTAAGTATATTACAATTATTAGATAATTCTATAGATATCCTATGAATTTTCTCTAAATTTTCTGTCTTAGAATTTTACCGTAATAATTTCTCAAAGTTCTAACTTTCAGAAAATCCTAACAATTCTAAATAAGCATTTTAATTCTTTATCTGTATATATTTTTAATCTATATTCTATTACCTTTCTTTTAAGTTATAAATGAGTTCAAAATTCTATACTTGAAAATTTATCCTGGACAGCTGTCTGACATAGCAGTCCAGTCAACTATCAATTTCAGTAAAAACAAAGACATTTGCAAATTCAGAAAATTCTTCTGAGTAGAACTGTATTAATTTCATTAAGAAAATATGTTCATAAAGTTCTATGAAATACATTGCATAAGTGTTCATAATGTACATATATAAATGCATACAAATAGTAAAAAAGGGGATGTTACACTTTCTTATGTATAAAAATCCATAATGCTCAGAGAACTTATAAGTTCTGAAGTCCGAGGTGCCACGTGGTCTAATTATGGTGCCGATGGTGCATTTTCGGCCAGTTGAGCAATTTTCGTGCGAAAATAACACTTTTGGGGTTTCGTGCCCTGTGATCCCTAGTGCATTCTCATGCATAATAATCCATCATGCTCGGAACGCTTTTCAGTTTTGAGGTCCGCATTGCCTCGTGCTCCAATTTTGGTGCATGTGGTGCATAGTCGGCCATTTATGCAATTTTCGTGCGAAAATAAGACTTTTGCGTTTTGGTGCACCGTGATCCCTGGTGCATTCTTATGCATAAAAATCCATAATGCTTCGAACACTTTTTATTTTTCAGGTTCGAGGTTCCCCGTGGTCCAATTTTGGTGCCCGTGGTGCATTTTCGGCCCACTGAGCAATTTTCGTGCGAAAATAAGACTACTAGGTTTTGGTGTCCCGTGATCCCTGGCGCATTCTTATGCATAAAAAACCATAATGCTCAGAGAACTTATAAGTTCTGAAGTCCGAGGTGCCACGTGGTCCAATTTTTGTGCCGATGGTGCATTTTCGGCCATTTGAGCAATTTTCATGCGAAAATAACACTTTTGGGTTTCCGTGCCCCGTGATCCCTAGTGAATTCTCATGCATAATAAACCATCATGCTCAGAACACTTTTCAGTTTTGAGGTCCGCTTTGCCTCGTGCTCCAATTTTGGTGCTGGTGGTGCATAGTCGGCCATTTATGCAATTTTCGTGCGAAAATAAGACTTTTGCGTTTTGGTGCACCGTAATCCCTGGTACATTCTTATGCATAAAAATGCATAATGCTTGGAACACTTTTTATTTTTCAGGTTCGAGGTTCCCCGTGGTCCAATTTTGGTGCCCGTGGTGCATTTTTGGCCCACTGAGCAATTTTCGTGCGAAAATAAGACTACTAGGTTTCGGTGACCCGTGATCCCTGGTGCATTCTTATTCATCAAAAACCATAACGCTCAGAGAACTTATAAGTTTTGAAGTCCGAGGTGCCACGTGGTCCAATTTTGGTGCCGATGGTGCATTTTCGGCCATTTGAGCAATTTTCGTGCGAAAATAACACTTTTGGGTTTTCGGTCCCCGTGATCCCTAGTGCATTCTCATGCATAATAAACCATCATGCTCAGAACACTTTTCAGTTTTGAGGTCGGCATTGCCTCGTGCTCCAATTTTGGTGCTGGTGGTGCATAGTCGGCCATTTATGCATTTTTCGTGCGAAAATAAGACTTTTGCGTTTTGGTGCACCGTGGTCCCTGGTGCATTCTTATGCATAAAAATCCATAATGCTTGGAACACTTTTTATTTTTCAGGTTCGAGGTTCCCCATGGTCCAATTTTGGTGCCCGTGGTGCATTTTTTGGCCCACTGAGCAATTTTCGTGCGAAAATAAGACTACTAGGTTTCGGTGTCCCGTGATCCCTGGTGCATTCTTATGCATGAAAAACCATAATGCTCAGAGAACTTATAAGTTTTGAAGTCCGAGGTGCCACGTGGTCCAATTTTGGTGCCGATGGTGCATTTTCGGGCATTTGAGCAATTTTCGTGCGAAAATAACACTTTTGGATTTCCGTGCCCCGTGATCCCTAGTGCATTCTCATGCATAATAAACCATCATGCTCGGAACACTTTTAAGTTTTGAGGTCCGCATTGCCTCGTGCTCCAATTTTGGTGCTGGTGGTGCATAGTCGGCCATTTGTGCAATTTTCGTGCGAAAATAAGACTTTTGCGTTTTGGTGCACCGTGATCCCTGGTGCATTCTTATGCATAAAAATCCATAATGCTTGGAACACTTTTTATTTTTCAGGTTCGAGGTTCCCCGTGGTCCAATTTTGGTGCCCGTGGTGCATTTTCGGCCCACTGAGCAATTTTCGTGCGAAAATAAGACTACTAGGTTTCGGTGTCCCGTGATCCCTGGTGCATTCTTTTGCATAAAAAACCATAATGCTCGGAGAACTTATAAGTTTTGAAGTCCGAGGTGCCACGTGGTCCAATTTTGGTGCCGATGGTGCATTTTCGGCCATTTGAGCAATTTTCGTGCAAAAATAACAATTTTGGGTTTTCGTGCCCCGTGATCCCTAGTGCATTCTCATGCATAATAAACCATCATGCTCGGAACACTTTTCAGTTTTGAGGTCTGCATTGCCTCGTGCTCCAATTTTGGTGCTGGTGGTGCATAGTCGGCCATTTATGCAATTTTCGTGCGAAAATAAGACTTTTGCGTTTTGGTGCACCGTGATCCCTGGGGCATTCTCATGCACAAAAATCCATAATGCTTGGAACACTTTTTATTTTTCAGGTTCGAGGTTCCCCGTGGTCCAATTTTGGAGCCCGTGGTGCATTTTCGGGCCACTGAGCAATTTTCGTGCGAAAATAAGACTACTAGGTTTCGGTGTCCCGTGATCCCTGGTGCATTCTTATGCATAAAAAACCATAATGCTCAGAGAACTTATAAGTTCTGAAGTCCGAGGTGCCACATGGTCAAATTTTGGTGCCGATGGTGCATTTTCGGCCATTTGAGCAATTTTCGTGCGAAAATAACACTTTTGGGTTTCCGTGCCCCGTGATCCCTAGTGCATTCTAATGCATAATAAACCATCATGCTCGGAACACTTTTCAGTTTTGAGGTCCGCATTGCCTCGTCCTCCAATTTTGGTGTTGGTGGTGCATAGTCGGCCATTTATGCAATTTTCGTGCGAAAATAAGACTTTTGCCTTTTGGTGCACCGTGATCCCTGGTGCTTTCTTATGCATAAAAATCCATAATGCTTGGAACACTTTTTATTTTTCAGGTTCGAGGTTCCCCGCGGTCCAATTTTGGTGCCCGTGGTGCATTTTCGGCCCACTGAGCAATTTTCGTGCGAAAATAAGACTACTAGGTTTCGGTGTCCCGTGATCCCTGGTGCATTCTTATGGATAAAAAACCATAATGCTCAGAGAACTTATAAGTTTTGAAGTCCGAGGTGCCATGTGGTCCAATTTTGGTGCCGATGGTGCATTTTCTGCCATTTGAGCAATTTTCGTGCGAAAATAACACTTTTGGGTTTTCGTGCCCCGTGATCCCTAGTGCATTCTTATGCGTAATAAACCGTCATGCTCGCAACACTTTTCAGTTTTGAGGTCCGTATTGCCTCGTGCTCCAATTTTGGTGCTGGTGGTGCATAGTCGGCCATTTATGCAATTTTCGTGCGAAAATAAGACTTTTGCGTTTTGGTGCACCGTGATCCCTGGGGCATTCTCATGCACAAAAATCCATAATGCTTGGAACACTTTTTATTTTTCAGGTTCGAGGTTCCCCGTGGCCCAATTTTGGTGCCCATGGTGCATTTTCGGCCCACTGAGCAATTTTCGTGCGAAAATAAGACTACTAGGTTTCGGTGTCCCGTGATCCCTGGTGCATTCTTATGGATAAAAAACCATAATGCTCAGAGAACTTATAAGTTTTGAAGTCCGAGGTGCCACGTGGTCCAATTTTGGTGCCGATGGTGCATTTTCTGCCATTTGAGCAATTTTCGTGCGAAAATAACACTTTTGGGTTTTCGTGCCCCGTGATCCCTAGTGCATTCTTATGCGTAATAAACCGTCATGCTCGCAACACTTTTCAGTTTTGAGGTCCGTATTGCCTCGTGCTCCAATTTTGGTGCTGGTGGTGCATAGTCGGCCATTTATGCAATTTTCGTGCGAAAATAAGACTTTTGCGTTTTGGTGCACCGTGATCCCTGGGGCATTCTCATGCAAAAAAATCCATAATGCTTGGAACACTTTTTATTTTTCAGGTTCGAGGTTCCCCGTGGCCCAATTTTGGTGCCCATGGTGCATTTTCGGCCCACTGAGCAATTTTCGTGCGAAAATAAGACTACTAGGTTTCGGTGTCCCGTGATCCCTGGTGCATTCTTATGCATAAAAAACCATAATGCTCAGAGAACTTATAAGTTTTGAAGTCCGAGGTGCCACGTGGTCCAATTTTGGTGCCGATGGTGCATTTTCGGCCATTTGAGCAATTTTCGTGCGAAAATAACACTTTTGGGATTTCGTGCCCCGTGATCCCTAGTGCATTCTTATGCGTAATAAACCGTCATGCTCGCAACACTTTTCAGTGTTGAGTTCGTATTGCCTCGTGCTCCAATTTTGGTGCTGGTGGTGCATAGTCGGCCATTTATGCAATTTTCGTGCGAAAATAAGACTTTTGCGTTTTGGTGCACCGTGATCCCTGGGGCATTCTCATGCACAAAAATCCATAATGCTTGGAACACTTTTTATTTTTCAGGTTCGAGGTTCCCCGTGGCCCAATTTTGGTGCCCGTGGTGCATTTTCGGCCCACTGAGCAATTTTCGTGCGAAAATAAGACTACTAGGTTTCGGTGTCCCATGATCCCTGGTGCATTCTTATGCATAAAAAACCATAATGCTCAGAGAACTTATAAGTTTTGAAGTCCGAGGTGCCACGTGGTCCAATTTTGGTGCCGATGGTGCATTTTCGATCATTTGAGCAATTTTCGTGCGAAAATAACACTTTTGGGTTTTCGTGCCCCGTGATCCCTAGTGCATTATTATGCGTAATAAACCGTCATGCTCGGAACACTTTTCAGTTTTGAGGTCCGTATTGCCTCGTGCTCCAATTTTGGTGCTGGTGGTGCATAGTCGGCCATTTATGCAATTTTCGTGCGAAAATAAGACTTTTGCGTTTTGGTGCACCGTGATCCCTGGGGCATTCTTATGCACAAAAATCCATAATGCTTGGAACACTTTTTATTTTTCAGGTTCGAGGTTCCCCGTGGTCCAATTTTAGTGCCCGTGGTGCATTTTCGGCCCACTGAGCAATTTTCGTGCGAAAATAAGACTACTAGGTTTCGGTGTCCCGTGATCCCTGGTGCATTCTTATGGATAAAAAACCATAATGCTCAGAGAACTTATAAGTTTTGAAGTCCGAGGTGCCATGTGGTCCAATTTTGGTGCCGATGGTGCATTTTCTGCCATTTGAGCAATTTTCGTGTGAAAATAACACTTTTGGGTTTTCGTGCCCCGTGATCCCTAGTGCATTCTTATGCGTAATAAACCGTCATGCTCGCAACACTTTTCAGTTTTGAGGTCCGTATTGCCTCGTGCTCCAATTTTGGTGCTGGTGGTGCATAGTCGGCCATTTATGCAATTTTCGTGCGAAAATAAGACTTTTGCGTTTTGGTGCACCGTGATCCCTGGGGCATTCTCATGCACAAAAATCCATAATGCTTGGAACACTTTTTATTTTTCAGGTTCGAGGTTCCCCGTGGCCCAATTTTGGTGCCCATGGTGCATTTTCGGCCCACTGAGCAATTTTCGTGCGAAAATAAGACTACTAGGTTTCGGTGTCCCGTGATCCCTGGTGCATTCTTATGCATAAAAAACCATAATGCTCAGAGAACTTATAAGTTTTAAAGCCCGAGGTGCCACGTGGTCCAATTTTGGTGCCGATGGTGCATTTTCGGCCATTTGAGCAATTTTCGTGCGAAAATAACACTCTTGGGATTTCGTGCCCCGTGATCCCTAGTGCATTCTTATGCGTAATAAACCGTCATGCTCGGAACACTTTCCAGTGTTGAGGTTCGTATTGCCTCGTGCTCCAATTTTGGTGCTGGTGGTGCATAGTCGGCCATTTATGCAATTTTCGTGCGAAAATAAGACTTTTGCGTTTTGGTGCACCGTGATCCCTGGGGCATTCTCATGCACAAAAATCCATAATGCTTGGAACACTTTTTATTTTTCAGGTTCGAGGTTCCCCGTGGCCCAATTTTGGTGCCCATGGTGCATTTTCGGCCCACTGAGCAATTTTCGTGCGAAAATAAGACTACTAGGTTTCGGTGTCCCATGATCCCTGGTGCATTCTTATGCATAAAAAACCATAATGCTCAGAGAACTTATAAGTTTTGAAGTCCGAGGTGCCACGTGGTCCAATTTTGGTGCCGATGGTGCATTTTCGGTCATTTGAGCAATTTTCGTGCGAAAATAACACTTTTGGGTTTTCGTGCCCCGTGATCCCTAGTGCATTCTTATGCGTAATAAACCGTCATGCTCGGAACACTTTTCAGTTTTGAGGTCCGTATTGCCTCGTGCTCCAATTTTGGTGCTGGTGGTGCATAGTCGGCCATTTATGCAATTTTCGTGCGAAAATAAGACTTTTGCGTTTTGGTGCACCGTGATCGCTGGGGCATTCTTATGCACAAAAATCCATAATGCTTGGAACACTTTTTATTTTTCAGGTTCGAGGTTCCCCGTGGTCCAATTTTGGTGCCCGTGGTGCATTTTCGGCCCACTGAGCAATTTTCGTGCGAAAATAAGACTACTAGGTTTCGGTGTCCCGTGATCCCTGGTGCATTCTTATGGATAAAAAACCATAATGCTCAGAGAACTTATAAGTTTTGAAGTCCGAGGTGCCACGTGGTCCAATTTTGGTGCCGATGGTGCATTTTCTGCCATTTGAGCAATTTTCGTCCGAAAATAACACTTTTGGGTTTTCGTGCCCCGTGATCCCTAGTGCATTCTTATGCGTAATAAACCGTCATGCTCGCAACACTTTTCAGTTTTGAGGTCCGTATTGCCTCGTGCTCCAATTTTGGTGCTGGTGGTGCATAGTCGGCCATTTATGCAATTTTCGTGCGAAAATAAGACTTTTGCGTTTTGGTGCACCGTGATCCCTGGGGCATTCTCATGCACAAAAATCCATAATGCTTGGAACACTTTTTATTTTTCAGGTTCGAGGTTCCCCGTGGCCCAATTTTGGTGCCCATGGTGCATTTTCGGCCCACTGAGCAATTTTCGTGCGAAAATAAGACTACTAGGTTTCGGTGTCCCGTGATCCCTGGTGCATTCTTATGCATAAAAAACCATAATGCTCAGAGAACTTATAAGTTTTAAAGCCCGAGGTGCCACGTGGTCCAATTTTGGTGCCGATGGTGCATTTTCGGCCATTTGAGCAATTTTCGTGCGAAAATAACACTCTTGGGATTTCGTGCCCCGTGATCCCTAGTGCATTCTTATGCGTAATAAACCGTCATGCTCGGAACACTTTCCAGTGTTGAGGTTCGTATTGCCTCGTGCTCCAATTTTGGTGCTGGTGGTGCATAGTCGGCCATTTATGCAATTTTCGTGCGAAAATAAGACTTTTGCGTTTTGGTGCACCGTGATCCCTGGGGCATTCTCATGCACAAAAATCCATAATGCTTGGAACACTTTTTATTTTTCAGGTTCGAGGTTCCCCGTGGCCCAATTTTGGTGCCCATGGTGCATTTTCGGCCCACTGAGCAATTTTCGTGCGAAAATAAGACTACTAGGTTTCGGTGTCCCATGATCCCTGGTGCATTCTTATGCATAAAAAACCATAATGCTCAGAGAACTTATAAGTTTTGAAGTCCGAGGTGCCACGTGGTCCAATTTTGGTGCCGATGGTGCATTTTCGGTCATTTGAGCAATTTTCGTGCGAAAATAACACTTTTGGGTTTTCGTGCCCCGTGATCCCTAGTGCATTCTTATGCGTAATAAACCGTCATGCTCGGAACACTTTTCAGTGTTGAGGTCCGTATTGCCTCATGCTCCAATTTTGGTGCTGGTGGTGCATAGTCGGCCATTTATGCAATTTTCGCGCGAACATAAGACTTTTGTGTTTTGGTGTACCGTGATCCCTGGGGCATTCTTATGCATAAAAATCCATAATGCTTGGAACACTTTTTATTTTTCAGGTTCGAGGTTCCCCGTGGTCGAATTTTGGTCCCCGTGGTGCATTTTCGGCCCACTGAGCAATTTTCGTGCGAAAATAAGACTACTAGGTTTCGGTGTCCCGTGATCCCTGGTGCATTCTTATGCATAAAAAACTATAATGCTCAGAGAACTTATAAGTTTTGAAGTCCGAGGTGCCACGTGGTCCAATTTTGGTGCCGATGGTGCATTTTCGGTCATTTGAGCAATTTTCGTGCGAAAATAACACTTTTGGGTTTTCGTGCCCCGTGATCCCTAGTGCATTCTTATGCGTAATAAACCGTCATGCTCGGAACACTTTTCAGTTTTGAGGTCCGTATTGCCTCGTGCTCCAATTTTGGTGCTGGCGGTGCATAGTCGGCCATTTATGCAATTTTCGTGCAAAAATAAGACTTTTGCGTTTTGGTGCACCGTGATCCCTGGTGCATTCATATGCTTAAAAATCCATAATGCTTGGAACACTTTTTATTTTTCAGGTTCGAGGTTCCCCGTGGTCCAATTTTGGTGCCGGTGGTGCATTTTCGGCCCACTGAGCAAGTTTCGTGCGAAAATAAGACTACTAGGTTTCGGTGTCCCGTGATCCCTGGTGCATTCTTATGCATAAAAAACCATAATGCTCAGAGAACTTATAAGTTTTGAAGTCCTAGGTGCCACGTGGTCCAATTTTGGTGCCGATGGTGCATTTTCTGCCATTTGAGCAATTTTCGTGCCAAAATAACACTTTTGGGTTTTCGTGCCCCGTGATCCCTAGTGCATTCTTATGCGTAATAAACTGTCATGCTCGGAACACTTTTCAGTGTTGAGGTCCGTAAAGCGTCGTGCTCCAATTTTGGTGCTGGTGGTGCATAGTCGGACATTTATGCAATTTTCGTGCGAAAATAAGACTTTTGCGTTTTGGTGCACCTTGATCCCTCTTGCATTCTTATGCATAAAAATCCATAATGCTTGGAACACTTTTTATTTTTCAGGTTCGAGGTTCCCCGTGGTCCAATTTTGGTGCCTGTGGTGCATTTTCGGCCCACTGAGCAATTTTCGTGCGAAAATAAGACTACTAGGTTTCGGTGTCCCGTGATCCCTGGTGCATTCTTATGCATAAAAAACCATAATGCTCAGAGAACTTATAAATTTTGAAGTCCGAGGTGCCATGTGGTCCAATTTTGGTGCCGAGGGTGCATTTTCGGCCATTTGAGCAATTTTCGTGCGAAAATAACACTTTTGGGTTTTTGTGCCCCGTGATCCCTAGTGCATTCTTATGCGTAATAAACTGTCATGCTCGGAACACTTTTCAGTGTTGAGGTCCGTAAAGCGTCGTGCTCCAATTTTGGTGCTGGTGGTGCATAGTCGGCCATTTATGCAATTTTCGTGCGAAAATAAGACTTTTGCGTTTTGGGGCACCGTGATCCCTGGGGCATTCTTATGCATAAAAATCCATAATGCTTGGAACACTTTTTATTTTTCAGGTTCGAGGTTCCCCGTGGTCCAATTTTGGTGCCCGTGGTGCATTTTCGGCGCACTGAGCAATTTTCGTGCGAAAATAAGACTACTAGGTTTTGGTGTCCCGTGATCCCTGGTGCATTCTTATGCATAAAAAACCATAATGCTCAGAGAACTTATAAGTTTTGAAGTCCGAGGTGCCACGTGGTCCAATTTTGGTGCCGATGGTGCATTTTCAGACATTTGAGCAATTTTCGTGCGAAAATAACACTTTTGGGTTTTCGTGCCCCGTGATCCCTAGTGCATTCTTATGCGTAATAAACCGTCATGCTCGGAACACTCTTCAGTTTTGAGGTCCGTATTGCCTCGTGCTCCAATTTTGGTGCTGGTGGTGCATAGTCGGCCATTTATGCAATTTTCGTGCGAAAATAAGACTTTTGCGTTTTGGTGCACCGTGATCCCTGCTGCATTCTTATGCATAAAAATCCATAATGCTTTGAACACTTTTTATTTTTCAGGTTCGAGGTTCCCCGTGGTCCAATTTTGGTGCCCGTGGTGCATTTTCGGCCCACTGAGCAATTTTCGTGCGAAAATAAGACTACTAGGTTTTGGTGTCCCGTGATCCCTGGTGCATTCTTATGCGTAAAAAACCATAATGCTCAGAGAACTTATAAGTTCTGAATTCCGAGGTGCCACGTGGTCCAATTTTGGTGAGGATGGTGCATTTTCGGCCATTTGAGCAATATTCGTGCGAAAATTAAAATTTTGGGTTTTCATGCCCCGTGATCCCTAGTGCATTCTTATGCGTAATAAACCGTCATGCTCGGAACACTCTTCAGTTTTGAGGTCCGTATTGCCTCGTGCTCCAATTTTGGTGCTGGTGGTGCATAGTCGGCCATTTATGCAATTTTCGTGCGAAAATAAGACTTTTGCGTTTTGGTGCACCGTGATCCCTGCTGCATTCTTATGCATAAAAATCCATAATGCTTGGAACACTTTTTATTTTTCAGGTTCGAGGTTCCCCGTGGTCCGATTTTTGTGCCCGTGGTGCATTTTCGGCCCACTGAGCAATTTTCGTGCGAAAATAAGACTACTAGGTTTTGGTGTCCCGTGATCCCTGGTGCATTCTTATGCATAAAAAACCATAATGCTCAGAGAACTTATAAGTTCTGAAGTCCGAGGTCCCACGTGGTCCAATTTTGGTGCCGATGGTGCATTTTCGGCCATTTGAGCAATTTTCGTGCGAAAATAACACTTTTGGGTTTTCGTGCCCCGTGATCCCTAGTGCATTCTTATGCGTAATAAACCGTCATGCTCGGAACACTTTTCAGTGTTGAGGTCCGTAAAGCGTCGTGCTCCAATTTTGGTGCTGGTGGTGCATAGTCGGCCATTTATGCAATTTTCGTGCGAAAATAAGACTTTTGCGTTTTGGTGCACCGTGATCCCTGCTGCATTCTTATGCATAAAAATCCATAATGCTTGGAACACTTTTTATTTTTCAGGTTCGAGGTTCCCCGTGGTCCAATTTTGGTGCCCGTGGTGCATTTTCGGCCCACTGAGCAATTTTCGTGCGAAAATAAGACTACTAGGTTTTGGTGTCCCGTGATCCCTAGTGCATTCTTATGCATAAAAAACCATAATGCTCAGAGAACTTATAATTTTTGAAGTCCGAGGTGCCACGTGGTCCAATTTTGGTGCCGATGGTGCATTTTCGGCCATTTGAGCAATTTTCGTGCGAAAATAACACTTTTGGGTTTTCGTGCCCCGTGATCCCTAGTGCATTCTTATGCGTAATAAACTGTCATGCTCGGAACACTTTTCAGTGTTGAGGTCCGTAAAGCGTCGTGCTCCAATTTTGGTGCTGGTGGTGCATAGTCGGCCATTTATGCAATTTTCGTGCGAAAATAAGACTTTTGCGTTTTGGTGCACCGTGATCCCTGCTGCATTCTTATGCATAAAAATCCATAATGCTTGGAACACTTTTTATTTTTCAGGTTCGAGGTTCCCCGTGGTCCAATTTTGGTGCCCGTGGTGCATTTGCGGCCCACTGAGCAATTTTCGTGCGAAAATAAGACTACTAGGTTTTGGTGTCCCGTGATCCCTGGTGCATTCTTATGCATAAAAAACCATAATGCTCAGAGAACTTATAAATTTTGAAGTCCGCGGTGCCACGTGGTCCAATTTTGGTGCCGAGGGTGCATTTTCGGCCATTTTAGCAATTTTCGTGCGAAAATAACACTTTTGGGTTTTCGTGCCCCGTGATCCCTAGTGCATTCTTATGCGTAATAAACTGTCATGCTCGGAACACTTTTCAGTGTTGAGGTCCGTAAAGCGTCGTGCTCCAATTTTGGTGCTGGTGGTGCATAGTCGGCCATTTATGCAATTTTCGTGCGAAAATAAGACTTTTGCGTTTTGGTGCACCGTGATCCCTGCTGCATTCTTATGCATAAAAATCCATAATGCTTGGAACACTTTTTATTTTTCAGGTTCGAGGTTCCCCGTGGTCCAATTTTGGTGCCCGTGGTGCATTTTCGGCCCACTGAGCAATTTTCGTGCGAAAATAAGACTACTAGGTTTTGGTGTCCCGTGATCCCTAGTGCATTCTTATGCATAAAAAACCATAATGCTCAGAGAACTTATAAATTTTGAAGTCCGAGGTGCCACGTGGTCCAATTTTGGTGCCGAGGGTGCATTTTCGGCCATTTTAGCAATTTTCGTGCGAAAATAACACTTTTGGGTTTTCGTGCCCCGTGATCCCTAGTGCATTCTTATGCGTAATAAACTGTCATGCTCGGAACACTTTTCAGTGTTGAGGTCCGTAAAGCGTCGTGCTCCAATTTTGGTGCTGGTGGTGCATAGTCGGCCATTTATGCAATTTTCGTGCGAAAATAAGACTTTTGCGTTTTGGTGCACCGTGATCCCTGCTGCATTCTTATGCATAAAAATCCATAATGCTTGGAACACTTTTTATTTTTCAGGTTCGAGGTTCCCCGTGGTCCAATTTTGGTGCCCGTGGTGCATTTTCGGCCCACTGAGCAATTTTCGTGCGAAAATAAGACTACTAGGTTTTGGTGTCCCGTGATCCCTGGTGCATTCTTATGCATAAAAAACCATAATGCTCAGAGAACTTATAAATTTTGAAGTCCGAGGTGCCACGTGGTCCAATTTTGGTGCCGAGGGTGCATTTTCGGCCATTTTAGCAATTTTCGTGCGAAAATAACACTTTTGGGTTTTCGTGCCCCGTGATCCCTAGTGCATTCTTATGCGTAATAAACTGTCATGCTCGGAACACTTTTCAGTGTTGAGGTCCGTAAAGCGTCGTGCTCCAATTTTGGTGCTGGTGGTGCATAGTCGGCCATTTATGCAATTTTCGTGCGAAAATAAGACTTTTGTGTTTTGGTGCACCGTGATCCCTGCTGCATTCTTATGCATAAAAATCCATAATGCTTGGAACACTTTTCATTTTGCAGGTTCGAGGTTCGCCGTGGTCCAATTTTGGTGCCCGTGGTGCATTTTCGGCCCAGTGAGCAATTTTCGTGCGAAAATAAGACTACTAGGTTTTGGTGTCCCGTGATCCCTGGTGCATTCTTATGCATAAAAAACCATAATGCTCAGAGAACTTATAAGTTTTGAAGTCCGAGGTGCCACGTGGTCCAATTTTGGTGCCGATGGTGCATTTTCGGCCATTTGAGCAATTTTCGTGCGAAAATAACACTTTTGGGTTTTCGTGCCCCGTGATCCCTAGTGCATTCTTATGCGTAACAAACCATCATGCTCGGAACACTTTTCAGTTTTGAGGTCCGTATTGCCTCGTGCTCCAATTTTGGTGCTGGTGGTGCATAGTCGGCCATTTATGCAATTTTCGTGCGAAAATAAGACTTTTGCGTTTTGGTGCACCGTGATCCCTGCTGCATTCTTATGCATAAAAATCCATAATGCTTGGAACATTTTTTATTTTTCAGGTTCGAGGTTCCCCGTGGTCCAATTTTTGTGCCCGTGGTGCATTTTCGGCCCACTGAGCAATTTTCGTGCGAAAATAAGACTACTAGGTTTCGGTGTCCCGTGATCCCTGGTGCATTCTTATGCATAAAAAACCGTAATGCTCAGAGAACTTATAAATTTTGAAGTCCGAGGTGCCACGTGGTCCAATTTTGGTGCCGAGGGTGCATTTTCGGCCATTTGAGCAATTTTCGTGCGAAAATAACACTTTTGGGTTTTCGTGCCCCGTGATCCCTAGTGCATTCTTATGCGTAATAAACTGTCATGCTCGGAACACTTTTCAGTGTTGAGGTCCGTAAAGCGTCGTGCTCCAATTTTGGTGCTGGTGGTGCATAGTCGGCTATTTATGCAATTTTCGTGCGAAAATAAGACTTTTGCGTTTTGGTGCACCGTGATCCCTGCTGCATTCTTATGCATAAAAATCCATAATGCTTGGAACACTTTTTATTTTTCAGGTTCGAGGTTCCCCGTGGTCTAATTTTGGTGCCCGTGGTGCATTTTCGGCCCACTGAGCAATTTTCGTGCGAAAATAAGACTACTAGGTTTTGGTGTCCCGTGATCCCTGGTGCATTCTTATCCGTAAAAAACCATAATGCTCAGAGAACTTATAAGTTCTGAAGTCCGAGGTCCCACGTGGTCCAATTTTGGTGCCGATGGTGCATTTTCGGCCATTTGAGCAATTTTCGTGCGAAAATAACACTTTTGGGTTTTCGTGCCCCGTGATCCCTAGTGCATTATTATGCGTAATAAACCGTCATGCTCAGAACACTCTTCAATTTTGAGGTCCGTATTGCCTCGTGCTCCAATTTTGGTGCTGGTGGTGCATAGTCGGCCATTTATGCAATTTTCGTGCGAAAATTAGACTTTTGCGTTTTGGTGCACCGTGATCCCTGGTGCATTCTTATGCATTAAAATCCATAATGCTTGGAACACTTTTTATTTTTCAGGTTCGAGGTTCCCCGTGGTCCAATTTTGGTGCCCGTGGTGCATTTTCGGCCCACTGAGCAATTTTCGTGCGAAAATAAGACTACTAGGTTTTGGTGTCCCGTGATCCCTGGTGCATTCTTATGCATAAAAAACCATAATGCTCAGAGAACTTATAAATTTTGAAGTCCGAGGTGCCACGTGGTCCAATTTTGGTGCCGAGGGTGCATTTTCGGCCATTTTAGCAATTTTCGTGCGAAAATAACACTTTTGGGTTTTCGTGCCCCGTGATCCCTAGTGCATTCTTATGCGTAATAAACTGTCATGCTCGGAACACTTTTCAGTGTTGAGGTCCGTAAAGCGTCGTGCTCCAATTTTGGTGCTGGTGGTGCATAGTCGGCCATTTATGCAATTTTCGTGCGAAAATAAGACTTTTGCGTTTTGGTGCACCGTGATCCCTGCTGCATTCTTATGCATAAAAATCCATAATGCTTGGAACACTTTTTATTTTTCAGGTTCGAGGTTCCCCGTGGTCCAATTTTGGTGCCCGTGGTGCATTTTCGGCCCACTGAGCAATTTTCGTGCGAAAATAAGACTACTAGGTTTTGGTGTCCCGTGATCCCTGGTGCATTCTTATGCATAAAAAACCATAATGCTCAGAGAACTTATAAATTTTGAAGTCCGAGGTGCCACGTGGTCCAATTTTGGTGCCGAGGGTGCATTTTCGGCCATTTTAGCAATTTTCGTGCGAAAATAACACTTTTGGGTTTTCGTGCCCCGTGATCCCTAGTGCATTCTTATGCGTAATAAACTGTCATGCTCGGAACACTTTTCAGTGTTGAGGTCCGTAAAGCGTCGTGCTCCAATTTTGGTGCTGGTGGTGCATAGTCGGCCATTTATGCAATTTTCGTGCGAAAATAAGACTTTTGTGTTTTGGTGCACCGTGATCCCTGCTGCATTCTTATGCATAAAAATCCATAATGCTTGGAACACTTTTCATTTTGCAGGTTCGAGGTTCGCCGTGGTCCAATTTTGGTGCCCGTGGTGCATTTTCGGCCCACTGAGCAATTTTCGTGCGAAAATAAGACTACTAGGTTTTGGTGTCCCGTGATCCCTGGTGCATTCTTATGCATAAAAAACCATAATGCTCAGAGAACTTATAAGTTTTGAAGTCCGAGGTGCCACGTGGTCCAATTTTGGTGCCGATGGTGCATTTTCGGCCATTTGAGCAATTTTCGTGCGAAAATAACACTTTTGGGTTTTCGTGCCCCGTGATCCCTAGTGCATTCTTATGCGTAACAAACCATCATGCTCGGAACACTTTTCAGTTTTGAGGTCCGTATTGCCTCGTGCTCCAATTTTGGTGCTGGTGGTGCATAGTCGGCCATTTATGCAATTTTCGTGCGAAAATAAGACTTTTGCGTTTTGGTGCACCGTGATCCCTGCTGCATTCTTATGCATAAAAATCCATAATGCTTGGAACATTTTTTATTTTTCAGGTTCGAGGTTCCCCGTGGTCCAATTTTGTGCCCGTGGTGCATTTTCGGCCCACTGAGCAATTTTCGTGCGAAAATAAGACTACTAGGTTTCGGTGTCCCGTGATCCCTGGTGCATTCTTATGCATAAAAAACCGTAATGCTCAGAGAACTTATAAATTTTGAAGTCCGAGGTGCCACGTGGTCCAATTTTGGTGCCGAGGGTGCATTTTCGGCCATTTGAGCAATTTTCGTGCGAAAATAACACTTTTGGGTTTTCGTGCCCCGTGATCCCTAGTGCATTCTTATGCGTAATAAACTGTCATGCTCGGAACACTTTTCAGTGTTGAGGTCCGTAAAGCGTCGTGCTCCAATTTTGGTGCTGGTGGTGCATAGTCGGCTATTTATGCAATTTTCGTGCGAAAATAAGACTTTTGCGTTTTGGTGCACCGTGATCCCTGCTGCATTCTTATGCATAAAAATCCATAATGCTTGGAACACTTTTTATTTTTCAGGTTCGAGGTTCCCCGTGGTCCAATTTTGGTGCCCGTGGTGCATTTTCGGCCCACTGAGCAATTTTCGTGCGAAAATAAGACTACTAGGTTTTGGTGTCCCGTGATCCCTGGTGCATTCTTATGCATAAAAACCATAATGCTCAGAGAACTTATAAGTTTTGAAGTCCGAGGTGCCACGTGGTCCAATTTTGGTGCCGATGGTGCATTTTCGGCCATTTGAGCAATTTTCGTGCGAAAATAACACTTTTGGGTTTTCGTGCCCCGTGATCCCTAGTGCATTCTTATGCGTAACAAACCATCATGCTCGGAACACTTTTCAGTTTTGAGGTCCGTATTGCCTCGTGCTCCAATTTTGGTGCTGGTGGTGCATAGTCGGCCATTTATGCAATTTTCGTGCGAAAATAAGACTTTTGCGTTTTGGTGCACCGTGATCCCTGCTGCATTCTTATGCATAAAAATCCATAATGCTTGGAACATTTTTTATTTTTCAGGTTCGAGGTTCCCCGTGGTCCAATTTTTGTGCCCGTGGTGCATTTTCGGCCCACTGAGCAATTTTCGTGCGAAAATAAGACTACTAGGTTTCGGTGTCCCGTGATCCCTGGTGCATTCTTATGCATAAAAAACCGTAATGCTCAGAGAACTTATAAATTTTGAAGTCCGAGGTGCCACGTGGTCCAATTTTGGTGCCGAGGGTGCATTTTCGGCCATTTGAGCAATTTTCGTGCGAAAATAACACTTTTGGGTTTTCGTGCCCCGTGATCCCTAGTGCATTCTTATGCGTAATAAACTGTCATGCTCGGAACACTTTTCAGTGTTGAGGTCCGTAAAGCGTCGTGCTCCAATTTTGGTGCTGGTGGTGCATAGTCGGCTATTTATGCAATTTTCGTGCGAAAATAAGACTTTTGCGTTTTGGTGCACCGTGATCCCTGCTGCATTCTTATGCATAAAAATCCATAATGCTTGGAACACTTTTTATTTTTCAGGTTCGAGGTTCCCCGTGGTCCAATTTTGGTGCCCGTGGTGCATTTTCGGCCCACTGAGCAATTTTCGTGCGAAAATAAGACTACTAGGTTTTGGTGTCCCGTGATCCCTGGTGCATTCTTATGCGTAAAAAACCATAATGCTCAGAGAACTTATAAGTTCTGAAGTCCGAGGTCCCACGTGGTCCAATTTTGGTGCCGATGGTGCATTTTCGGCCATTTGAGCAATTTTCGTGCGAAAATAACACTTTTGGGTTTTCGTGCCCCGTGATCCCTAGTGCATTCTTATGCGTAATAAACCGTCATGCTCAGAACACTCTTCAATTTTGAGGTCCGTATTGCCTCGTGCTCCAATTTTGGTGCTGGTGGTGCATAGTCGGCCATTTATGCAATTTTCGTGCGAAAATTAGACTTTTGCGTTTTGGTGCACCGTGATCCCTGGTGCATTCTTATGCATTAAAATCCATAATGCTTGGAACACTTTTTATTTTTCAGGTTCGAGGTTCCCCGTGGTCCAATTTTGGTGCCCGTGGTGCATTTTCGGCCCACTGAGCAATTTCGTGCGAAAATAAGACTACTAGGTTTTGGTGTCCCGTGATCCCTGGTGCATTCTTATGCATAAAAAACCATAATGCTCAGAGAACTTATAAATTTTGAAGTCCGAGGTGCCACGTGGTCCAATTTTGGTGCCGATGGTGCATTTTCGGCCATTTTAGCAATATTCGTGCGAAAATAACACTTTTGGGTTTTCGTGCCCCGTGATCCCTAGTGCATTCTTATGCGTAATAAACTGTCATGCTCGGAACACTTTTCAGTGTTGAGGTCCGTATTGCCTCGTGCTCCAATTTTGGTGCTGGTGGTGCATAGTCGGCCATTTATGCAATTTTCGTGCGAAAATAAGACTTTTGCGTTTTGGTGCACCGTGATCCCTGGTGCATTCTTATGCATAAAAATCCATAATGCTTGGAACACTTTTTATTTTTCAGGTTCGAGGTTCCCCGTGGTCCAATTTTGGTGCCCGTGGTGCATTTTCGGCCCACTGAGCAATTTTCGTGCGAAAATAAGACTACTAGGTTTTGGTGTCCCGTGATCCCTGGTGCATTCTTATGCATAAAAAACCATAATGCTCAGAGAACTTATAAGTTTTGAAGTCCGAGGTGCCACGTGGTCCAATTTTGGTGCCGAGGGTGCATTTTCGGCCATTTGAGCAATTTTCGTGCGAAAATAACACTTTTGGGTTTTCGTGCCCCGTGATCCCTAGTGCATTCTTATGCGTAACAAACCATCATGCTCGGAACACTTTTCAGTTTTGAGGTCCGTATTGCCTCGTGCTCCAATTTGGGTGCTGGTGGTGCATAGTCGGCCATTTATGCAATTTTCGTGCGAAAATAAGACTTTTGCGTTTTGGTGCACCGTGATCCCTGGTGCATTCTTATGCATAAAAATCCATAATGCTTGGAACACTTTTTATTTTTCAGGTTCGAGGTTCCCCGTGGTCCAATTTTGGTGCCCGTGGTGCATTTTCGGCCCACTGAGCAATTTTCGTGCGAAAATAAGACTACTAGGTTTTGGTGTCCCGTGATCCCTGATGCATTCTTATGCATAAAAAACCATAATGCTCAGAGAACTTATAAGTTTTGAAGTCCGAGGTGCCACGTGGTCCAATTTTGGTGCCGATGGTGCATTTTCGGCCATTTGAGCAATTTTCGTGCGAAAATAACACTTTTCGGTTTTCGTGCCCCGTGATCCCTAGTGCATTCTTATGCGTAACAAACCATCATGCTCGGAACACTTTTCAGTTTTGAGGTCCGTATTGCCTCGTGCTCCAATTTGGGTGCTGGTGGTGAATAGTCGGCCATTTATGCAATTTTCGTGCGAAAATTAGACTTTTGCGTTTTGGTGCACCGTGATCCCTGGTGCATTCTTATGCATAAAAATCCATAATGCTTGGAACACTTTTTATTTTTCAGGTTCGAGGTTCCCCGTGGTCCAATTTTGGTGCCCGTGGTGCATTTTCGGCCCACTGAGCAATTTTCGTGCGAAAATAAGACTACTAGGTTTTGGTGTCCCGTGATCCCTGGTGCATTCTTATGCATAAAAAACCATAATGCTCAGAGAACTTATAAGTTTTGAAGTCCGAGGTGCCACGTGGTCCAATTTTGGTGCCGATGGTGCATTTTCGGCCATTTGAGCAATTTTCGTGCGAAAATAACACTTTTGGGTTTTCGTGCCCCGTGATCCCTAGTGCATTCTTATGCGTAACAAACCATCATGGTCGGAACACTTTTCAGTTTTGAGGTCCGTATTGCCTCGTGCTCCAATTTGGGTGCTGGTGGTGCATAGTCGGCCATTTATGCAATTTTCGTGCGAAAATTAGACTTTTGCGTGTTGGTGCACCGTGATCCCTGGTGCATTCTTATGCATAAAAATCCATAATGCTTGGAACACTTTTTATTTTTCAGGTTCGAGGTTCCCCGTGGTCCAATTTTGGTGCCCGTGGTGCATTTTCGGCCCACTGAGCAATTTTCGTGCGAAAATAAGACTACTAGGTTTTGGTGTCCCGTGATCCCTGGTGCATTCTTATGCATAAAAAACCATAATGCTCAGAGAACTTATAAGTTTTGAAGTCCGAGGTGCCACGTGGTCCAATTTTGGTGCCGATGGTGCATTTTCGGCCATTTGAGCAATTTTCGTGCGAAAATAACACTTTTCGGTTTTCGTGCCCCGTGATCCCTAGTGCATTCTTATGCGTAACAAACCATCATTCTCGGAACACTTTTCAGTTTTGAGGTCCGTATTGCCTCGTGCTCCAATTTGGGTGCTGGTGGTGCATAGTCGGCCATTTATGCAATTTTCGTGCGAAAATTAGACTTTTGCGTTTTGGTGCACCGTGATCCCTGGTGCATTCTTATGCATAAAAATCCATAATGCTTGGAACACTTTTTATTTTTCAGGTTCGAGGTTCCCCGTGGTCCAATTTTGGTGCCCGTGGTGCATTTTCGGCCCACTGAGCAATTTTCGTACGAAAATAAGACTACTAGGTTTTGGTGTCCCGTGATCCCTGGTGCATTCTTATGCATAAAAAACCATAATGCTCAGAGACCTTATAAGTTTTGAAGTCCGAGGTGCCACGTGGTCCAATTTTGGTGCCGATGGTGCATTTTCGGCCATTTGAGCAATTTTCGTGCGAAAATAACACTTTTGGGTTTTCGTGCCCCGTGATCCCTAGTGCATTCTTATGCGTAACAAACCATCATGCTCGGAACACTTTTCAGTTTTGAGGTCCGTATTGCCTCGTGCTCCAATTTGGGTGCTGGTGGTGCATAGTCGGCCATTTATGCAATTTTCGTGCGAAAATTAGACTTTTGCGTTTTGGTGCACCGTGATCCCTGGTGCATTCTTATGCATAAAAATCCATAATGCTTGGAACACTTTTTATTTTTCAGGTTCGAGGTTCCCTGTGGTCCAATTTTGGTGCCCGTGGTGCATTTTCGGCCCACTGAGCAATTTTCGTGCGAAAATAAGACTACTAGGTTTTGGTGTCCCGTGATCCCTGGTGCATTCTTATGCATAAAAAACCATAATGCTCAGAGAACTTATAAGTTTTGAAGTCCGAGGTGCCACGTGGTCCAATTTTGGTGCCGATGGTGCATTTTCGGCCATTTGAGCAATTTTCGTGCGAAAATAACACTTTTGGGTTTTCGTGCCCCGTGATCCCTACTGCATTCTTATGCGTAACAAACCATCATGCTCGGAACACTTTTCAGTTTTGAGGTCCGTATTGCCTCGTGCTCCAATTTGGGTGCTGGTGGTGCATAGTCGGCCATTTATGCAATTTTCGTGCGAAAATAAGACTTTTGCGTTTTGGTGCACCGTGATCCCTGATGCATTCTTAGCATAAAAATCCATAATGCTTGGAACACTTTTTATTTTTCAGGTTCGAGGTTCCCCGTGGTCCAATTTTGGTGCCCGTGGTGCATTTTCGGCCCACTGAGCAATTTTCGTGCGAAAACAAGACTACTAGGTTTTGGTGTCCCGTGATCCCTGGTGCATTCTTATGCATAAAAAACCATAATGCTCAGAGAACTTATAAGTTTTGAAGTCCGAGGTGCCACGTGGTCCAATTTTGGTGCCGATGGTGCATTTTCGGCCATTTGAGCAATTTTCGTGCGAAAATAACACTTTTGGGTTTTCGTGCCCCGTGATCCCTAGTGCATTCTTATGCGTAACAAACCATCATGCTCAGAACACTTTTCAGTTTTGAGGTCCGTATTGCCTCGTGCTCCAATTTTGGTGCTGGTGGTGCATAGTCGGCCATTTATGCAATTTTCGTGCGAAAATTAGACTTTTGCGTTTTGGTGCACCGTGATCCCTGGTGCATTCTTATGCATAAAAATCCATAATGCTTGGAACACTTTTTATTTTTCAGGTTCGAGGTTCCCCGTGGTCCAATTTTGGTGCCCGTGGTGCATTTTCGGCCCACTGAGCAATTTTCGTACGAAAATAAGACTACTAGGTTTTGGTGTCCCGTGATCCCTGGTGCATTCTTATGCATAAAAAACCATAATGCTCAGAGACCTTATAAGTTTTGAAGTCCGAGGTGCCACGTGGTCCAATTTTGGTGCCGATGGTGCATTTTCGGCCATTTGAGCAATTTTCGTGCGAAAATAACACTTTTGGGTTTTCGTGCCCCGTGATCCCTAGTGCATTCTTATGCGTAACAAACCATCATGCTCGGAACACTTTTCAGTTTTGAGGTCCGTATTGCCTCGTGCTCCAATTTGGGTGCTGGTGGTGCATAGTCGGCCATTTATGCAATTTTCGTGCGAAAATTAGACTTTTGCGTTTTGGTGCACCGTGATCCCTGGTGCATTCTTATGCATAAAAATCCATAATGCTTGGAACACTTTTTATTTTTCAGGTTCGAGGTTCCCCGTGGTCCAATTTTGGTGCCCGTGGTGCATTTTCGGCCCACTGAGCAATTTTCGTGCGAAAATAAGACTACTAGGTTTTGGTGTCCCGTGATCCCTGGTGCATTCTTATGCATAAAAAACCATAATGCTCAGAGAACTTATAAGTTTTGAAGTCCGAGGTGCCACGTGGTCCAATTTTGGTGCCGATGGTGCATTTTCGGCCATTTGAGCAATTTTCGTGCGAAAATAACACTTTTGGGTTTTCGTGCCCCGTGATCCCTAGTGCATTCTTATGCGTAACAAACCATCATGCTCGGAACACTTTTCAGTTTTGAGGTCCGTATTGCCTCGTGCTCCAATTTGGGTGCTGGTGGTGCATAGTCGGCCATTTATGCAATTTTCGTGCGAAAATAAGACTTTTGCGTTTTGGTGCACCGTGATCCCTGGTGCATTCTTAGCATAAAAATCCATAATGCTTGGAACACTTTTTATTTTTCAGGTTCGAGGTTCCCCGTGGTCCAATTTTGGTGCCCGTGGTGCATTTTCGGCCCACTGAGCAATTTTCGTGCGAAAACAAGACTACTAGGTTTTGGTGTCCCGTGATCCCTGGTGCATTCTTATGCATAAAAAACCATAATGCTCAGAGAACTTATAAGTTTTGAAGTCCGAGGTGCCACGTGGTCCAATTTTGGTGCCGATGGTGCATTTTCGGCCATTTGAGCAATTTTCGTGCGAAAATAACACTTTTGGGTTTTCGTGCCCCGTGATCCCTAGTGCATTCTTATGCGTAATAAACCGTCATGGTCGGAACACTCTTCAATTTTGAGGTCCGTATTGCCTCGTGCTCCAATTTTGGTGCTGGTGGTGCATAGTCGGCCATTTATGCAATTTTCGTGCGAAAATAAGACTTTTGCGTTTTGGTGCACCGTGATCCCTGGTGGATTCTTATACATAAAAATCCATAATGCTTGGAACATTTTTTATTTTTCAGGTTCGAGGTTCCCCGTGGTCCAATTTTTGTGCCCGTGGTGCATTTTCGGCCCACTGAGCAATTTTCGTGCGAAAATAAGACTACTAGGTTTCGGTGTCCCGTGATCCCTGGTGCATTCTTATGCATAAAAAACCATAATGCTCAGAGAACTTATAAATTTTGAAGTCCGAGGTGCCACGTGGTCCAATTTTGGTGCCGAGGGTGCATTTTCGGCCATTTGAGCAATTTTCGTGCGAAAATAACACTTTTGGGTTTTCGTGCCCCGTGATCCCTAGTGCATTCTTATGCGTAATAAACTGTCATGCTCGGAACACTTTTCAGTGTTGAGGTCCGTAAAGCGTCGTGCTCCAATTTTGGTGCTGGTGGTGCATAGTCGGACATTTATGCAATTTTCGTGCGAAAATAAGACTTTTGCGTTTTGGTGCACCTTGATCCCTCTTGCATTCTTATGCATAAAAATCCATAATGCTTGGAACACTTTTTATTTTTCAGGTTCGAGGTTCCCCGTGGTCCAATTTTGGTGCCCGTGGTGCATTTTCGGCCCACTGAGCAATTTTCGTGCGAAAATAAGACTACTAGGTTTTGGTGTCCCGTGATCCCTGGTGCATTCTTATGCATAAAAAACCATAATGCTCAGAGAACTTATAAGTTTTGAAGTCCGAGGTGCCACGTGGTCCAATTTTGGTGCCGATGGTGCATTTTCGGCCATTTGAGCAATTTTCGTGCGAAAATAACACTTTTCGGTTTTCGTGCCCCGTGATCCCTAGTGCATTCTTATGCGTAACAAACCATCATTCTCGGAACACTTTTCAGTTTTGAGGTCCGTATTGCCTCGTGCTCCAATTTGGGTGCTGGTGGTGCATAGTCGGCCATTTATGCAATTTTCGTGCGAAAATTAGACTTTTGCGTTTTGGTGCACCGTGATCCCTGGTGCATTCTTATGCATAAAAATCCATAATGCTTGGAACACTTTTTATTTTTCAGGTTCGAGGTTCCCCGTGGTCCAATTTTGGTGCCCGTGGTGCATTTTCGGCCCACTGAGCAATTTTCGTACGAAAATAAGACTACTAGGTTTTGGTGTCCCGTGATCCCTGGTGCATTCTTATGCATAAAAAACCATAATGCTCAGAGACCTTATAAGTTTTGAAGTCCGAGGTGCCACGTGGTCCAATTTTGGTGCCGATGGTGCATTTTCGGCCATTTGAGCAATTTTCGTGCGAAAATAACACTTTTGGGTTTTCGTGCCCCGTGATCCCTAGTGCATTCTTATGCGTAACAAACCATCATGCTCGGAACACTTTTCAGTTTTGAGGTCCGTATTGCCTCGTGCTCCAATTTGGGTGCTGGTGGTGCATAGTCGGCCATTTATGCAATTTTCGTGCGAAAATTAGACTTTTGCGTTTTGGTGCACCGTGATCCCTGGTGCATTCTTATGCATAAAAATCCATAATGCTTGGAACACTTTTTATTTTTCAGGTTCGAGGTTCCCTGTGGTCCAATTTTGGTGCCCGTGGTGCATTTTCGGCCCACTGAGCAATTTTCGTGCGAAAATAAGACTACTAGGTTTTGGTGTCCCGTGATCCCTGGTGCATTCTTATGCATAAAAAACCATAATGCTCAGAGAACTTATAAGTTTTGAAGTCCGAGGTGCCACGTGGTCCAATTTTGGTGCCGATGGTGCATTTTCGGCCATTTGAGCAATTTTCGTGCGAAAATAACACTTTTGGGTTTTCGTGCCCCGTGATCCCTAGTGCATTCTTATGCGTAATAAACTGTCATGCTCGGAACACTTTTCAGTGTTGAGGTCCGTAAAGCGTCGTGCTCCAATTTTGGTGCTGGTGGTGCATAGTCGGCCATTTATGCAATTTTCGTGCGAAAATAAGACTTTTGCGTTTTGGTGCACCGTGATCCCTGCTGCATTCTTATGCATAAAAATCCATAATGCTTGGAACACTTTTTATTTTTCAGGTTCGAGGTTCCCCGTGGTCCAATTTTGGTGCCCGTGGTGCATTTGCGGCCCACTGAGCAATTTTCGTGCGAAAATAAGACTACTAGGTTTTGGTGTCCCGTGATCCCTGGTGCATTCTTATGCATAAAAAACCATAATGCTCAGAGAACTTATAAATTTTGAAGTCCGCGGTGCCACGTGGTCCAATTTTGGTGCCGAGGGTGCATTTTCGGCCATTTTAGCAATTTTCGTGCGAAAATAACACTTTTGGGTTTTCGTGCCCCGTGATCCCTAGTGCATTCTTATGCGTAATAATATGTCATGCTCGGAACACTTTTCAGTGTTGAGGTCCGTAAAGCGTCGTGCTCCAATTTTGGTGCTGGTGGTGCATAGTCGGCCATTTATGCAATTTTCGTGCGAAAATAAGACTTTTGCGTTTTGGTGCACCGTGATCCCTGCTGCATTCTTATGCATAAAAATCCATAATGCTTGGAACACTTTTTATTTTTCAGGTTCGAGGTTCCCCGTGGTCCAATTTTGGTGCCCGTGGTGCATTTTCGGCCCACTGAGCAATTTTCGTGCGAAAATAAGACTACTAGGTTTTGGTGTCCCGTGATCCCTGGTGCATTCTTATGCATAAAAAACCATAATGCTCAGAGAACTTATAAATTTTGAAGTCCGAGGTGCCATGTGGTCCAATTTTGGTGCCGAGGGTGCATTTTCGGCCATTTTAGCAATTTTCGTGCGAAAATAACACTTTTGGGTTTTCGTGCCCCGTGATCCCTAGTGCATTCTTATGCGTAATAAACTGTCATGCTCGGAACACTTTTCAGTGTTGAGGTCCGTAAAGCGTCGTGCTCCAATTTTGGTGCTGGTGGTGCATAGTCGGCCATTTATGCAATTTTCGTGCGAAAATAAGACTTTTGCGTTTTGGTGCACCGTGATCCCTGCTGCATTCTTATGCATAAAAATCCATAATGCTTGGAACACTTTTTATTTTTCAGGTTCGAGGTTCCCCGTGGTCCAATTTTGGTGCCCGTGGTGCATTTTCGGCCCACTGAGCAATTTTCGTGCGAAAATAAGACTACTAGGTTTTGGTGTCCCGTGATCCCTGGTGCATTCTTATGCATAAAAAACCATAATGCTCAGAGAACTTATAAATTTTGAAGTCCGAGGTGCCACGTGGTCCAATTTTGGTGCCGAGGGTGCATTTTCGGCCATTTTAGCAATTTTCGTGCGAAAATAACACTTTTGGGTTTTCGTGCCCCGTGATCCCTAGTGCATTCTTATGCGTAATAAACTGTCATGCTCGGAACACTTTTCAGTGTTGAGGTCCGTAAAGCGTCGTGCTCCAATTTTGGTGCTGGTGGTGCATAGTCGGCCATTTATGCAATTTTCGTGCGAAAATAAGACTTTTGCGTTTTGGTGCACCGTGATCCCTGCTGCATTCTTATGCATAAAAATCCATAATGCTTGGAACACTTTTTATTTTTCAGGTTCGAGGTTCCCCGTGGTCCAATTTTGGTGCCCGTGGTGCATTTTCGGCCCACTGAGCAATTTTCGTGCGAAAATAAGACTACTAGGTTTTGGTGTCCCGTGATCCCTGGTGCATTCTTATGCATAAAAAACCATAATGCTCAGAGAACTTATAAATTTTGAAGTCCGAGGTGCCACGTGGTCCAATTTTGGTGCCGAGGGTGCATTTTCGGCCATTTTAGCAATTTTCGTGCGAAAATAACACTTTTGGGTTTTCGTGCCCCGTGATCCCTAGTGCATTCTTATGCGTAATAAACTGTCATGCTCGGAACACTTTTCAGTGTTGAGGTCCGTAAAGCGTCGTGCTCCAATTTTGGTGCTGGTGGTGCATAGTCGGCCATTTATGCAATTTTCGTGCGAAAATAAGACTTTTGTGTTTTGGTGCACCGTGATCCCTGCTGCATTCTTATGCATAAAAATCCATAATGCTTGGAACACTTTTCATTTTGCAGGTTCGAGGTTCCCCGTGGTCCAATTTTGGTGCCCGTGGTGCATTTTCGGCCCACTGAGCAATTTTCGTACGAAAATAAGACTACTAGGTTTTGGTGTCCCGTGATCCCTGGTGCATTCTTATGCATAAAAAACCATAATGCTCAGAGACCTTATAAGTTTTGAAGTCCGAGGTGCCACGTGGTCCAATTTTGGTGCCGATGGTGCATTTTCGGCCATTTGAGCAATTTTCGTGCGAAAATAACACTTTTGGGTTTTCGTGCCCCGTGATCCCTAGTGCATTCTTATGCGTAACAAACCATCATGCTCGGAACACTTTTCAGTTTTGAGGTCCGTATTGCCTCGTGCTCCAATTTGGGTGCTGGTGGTGCATAGTCGGCCATTTATGCAATTTTCGTGCGAAAATTAGACTTTTGCGTTTTGGTGCACCGTGATCCCTGGTGCATTCTTATGCATAAAAATCCATAATGCTTGGAACACTTTTTATTTTTCAGGTTCGAGGTTCCCTGTGGTCCAATTTTGGTGCCCGTGGTGCATTTTCGGCCCACTGAGCAATTTTCGTGCGAAAATAAGACTACTAGGTTTTGGTGTCCCGTGATCCCTGGTGCATTCTTATGCATAAAAAACCATAATGCTCAGAGAACTTATAAGTTTTGAAGTCCGAGGTGCCACGTGGTCCAATTTTGGTGCCGATGGTGCATTTTCGGCCATTTGAGCAATTTTCGTGCGAAAATAACACTTTTGGGTTTTCGTGCCCCGTGATCCCTAGTGCATTCTTATGCGTAATAAACTGTCATGCTCGGAACACTTTTCAGTGTTGAGGTCCGTAAAGCGTCGTGCTCCAATTTTGGTGCTGGTGGTGCATAGTCGGCCATTTATGCAATTTTCGTGCGAAAATAAGACTTTTGCGTTTTGGTGCACCGTGATCCCTGCTGCATTCTTATGCATAAAAATCCATAATGCTTGGAACACTTTTTATTTTTCAGGTTCGAGGTTCCCCGTGGTCCAATTTTGGTGCCCGTGGTGCATTTGCGGCCCACTGAGCAATTTTCGTGCGAAAATAAGACTACTAGGTTTTGGTGTCCCGTGATCCCTGGTGCATTCTTATGCATAAAAAACCATAATGCTCAGAGAACTTATAAATTTTGAAGTCCGCGGTGCCACGTGGTCCAATTTTGGTGCCGAGGGTGCATTTTCGGCCATTTTAGCAATTTTCGTGCGAAAATAACACTTTTGGGTTTTCGTGCCCCGTGATCCCTAGTGCATTCTTATGCGTAATAATATGTCATGCTCGGAACACTTTTCAGTGTTGAGGTCCGTAAAGCGTCGTGCTCCAATTTTGGTGCTGGTGGTGCATAGTCGGCCATTTATGCAATTTTCGTGCGAAAATAAGACTTTTGCGTTTTGGTGCACCGTGATCCCTGCTGCATTCTTATGCATAAAAATCCATAATGCTTGGAACACTTTTTATTTTTCAGGTTCGAGGTTCCCCGTGGTCCAATTTTGGTGCCCGTGGTGCATTTTCGGCCCACTGAGCAATTTTCGTGCGAAAATAAGACTACTAGGTTTTGGTGTCCCGTGATCCCTGGTGCATTCTTATGCATAAAAAACCATAATGCTCAGAGAACTTATAAATTTTGAAGTCCGAGGTGCCATGTGGTCCAATTTTGGTGCCGAGGGTGCATTTTCGGCCATTTTAGCAATTTTCGTGCGAAAATAACACTTTTGGGTTTTCGTGCCCCGTGATCCCTAGTGCATTCTTATGCGTAATAAACTGTCATGCTCGGAACACTTTTCAGTGTTGAGGTCCGTAAAGCGTCGTGCTCCAATTTTGGTGCTGGTGGTGCATAGTCGGCCATTTATGCAATTTTCGTGCGAAAATAAGACTTTTGCGTTTTGGTGCACCGTGATCCCTGCTGCATTCTTATGCATAAAAATCCATAATGCTTGGAACACTTTTTATTTTTCAGGTTCGAGGTTCCCCGTGGTCCAATTTTGGTGCCCGTGGTGCATTTTCGGCCCACTGAGCAATTTTCGTGCGAAAATAAGACTACTAGGTTTTGGTGTCCCGTGATCCCTGGTGCATTCTTATGCATAAAAAACCATAATGCTCAGAGAACTTATAAATTTTGAAGTCCGAGGTGCCACGTGGTCCAATTTTGGTGCCGAGGGTGCATTTTCGGCCATTTTAGCAATTTTCGTGCGAAAATAACACTTTTGGGTTTTCGTGCCCCGTGATCCCTAGTGCATTCTTATGCGTAATAAACTGTCATGCTCGGAACACTTTTCAGTGTTGAGGTCCGTAAAGCGTCGTGCTCCAATTTTGGTGCTGGTGGTGCATAGTCGGCCATTTATGCAATTTTCGTGCGAAAATAAGACTTTTGCGTTTTGGTGCACCGTGATCCCTGCTGCATTCTTATGCATAAAAATCCATAATGCTTGGAACACTTTTTATTTTTCAGGTTCGAGGTTCCCCGTGGTCCAATTTTGGTGCCCGTGGTGCATTTTCGGCCCACTGAGCAATTTTCGTGCGAAAATAAGACTACTAGGTTTTGGTGTCCCGTGATCCCTGGTGCATTCTTATGCATAAAAAACCATAATGCTCAGAGAACTTATAAATTTTGAAGTCCGAGGTGCCACGTGGTCCAATTTTGGTGCCGAGGGTGCATTTTCGGCCATTTTAGCAATTTTCGTGCGAAAATAACACTTTTGGGTTTTCGTGCCCCGTGATCCCTAGTGCATTCTTATGCGTAATAAACTGTCATGCTCGGAACACTTTTCAGTGTTGAGGTCCGTAAAGCGTCGTGCTCCAATTTTGGTGCTGGTGGTGCATAGTCGGCCATTTATGCAATTTTCGTGCGAAAATAAGACTTTTGTGTTTTGGTGCACCGTGATCCCTGCTGCATTCTTATGCATAAAAATCCATAATGCTTGGAACACTTTTCATTTTGCAGGTTCGAGGTTCCCCGTGGTCCAATTTTGGTGCCCGTGGTGCATTTTCGGCCCACTGAGCAATTTTCGTACGAAAATAAGACTACTAGGTTTTGGTGTCCCGTGATCCCTGGTGCATTCTTATGCATAAAAAACCATAATGCTCAGAGACCTTATAAGTTTTGAAGTCCGAGGTGCCACGTGGTCCAATTTTGGTGCCGATGGTGCATTTTCGGCCATTTGAGCAATTTTCGTGCGAAAATAACACTTTTGGGTTTTCGTGCCCCGTGATCCCTAGTGCATTCTTATGCGTAACAAACCATCATGCTCGGAACACTTTTCAGTTTTGAGGTCCGTATTGCCTCGTGCTCCAATTTGGGTGCTGGTGGTGCATAGTCGGCCATTTATGCAATTTTCGTGCGAAAATTAGACTTTTGCGTTTTGGTGCACCGTGATCCCTGGTGCATTCTTATGCATAAAAATCCATAATGCTTGGAACACTTTTTATTTTTCAGGTTCGAGGTTCCCCGTGGTCCAATTTTGGTGCCCGTGGTGCATTTTCGGCCCACTGAGCAATTTTCGTGCGAAAATAAGACTACTAGGTTTTGGTGTCCCGTGATCCCTGGTGCATTCTTATGCATAAAAAACCATAATGCTCAGAGAACTTATAAGTTTTGAAGTCCGAGGTGCCACGTGGTCCAATTTTGGTGCCGATGGTGCATTTTCGGCCATTTGAGCAATTTTCGTGCGAAAATAACACTTTTGGGTTTTCGTGCCCCGTGATCCCTAGTGCATTCTTATGCGTAACAAACCATCATGCTCGGAACACTTTTCAGTTTTGAGGTCCGTATTGCCTCGTGCTCCAATTTTGGTGCTGGTGGTGCATAGTCGGCCATTTATGCAATTTTCGTGCGAAAATAAGACTTTTGCGTTTTGGTGCACCGTGATCCCTGCTGCATTCTTATGCATAAAAATCCATAATGCTTGGAACATTTTTTATTTTTCAGGTTCGAGGTTCCCCGTGGTCCAATTTTTGTGCCCGTGGTGCATTTTCGGCCCACTGAGCAATTTTCGTGCGAAAATAAGACTACTAGGTTTCGGTGTCCCGTGATCCCTGGTGCATTCTTATGCATAAAAAACCGTAATGCAAAGAGAACTTATAAATTTTGAAGTCCGAGGTGCCACGTGGTCCAATTTTGGTGCCGAGGGTGCATTTTCGGCCATTTGAGCAATTTTCGTGCGAAAATAACACTTTTGGATTTTCGTGCCCCGTGATCCCTAGTGCATTCTTATGCGTAATAAACTGTCATGCTCGGAACACTTTTCAGTGTTGAGGTCCGTAAAGCGTCGTGCTCCAATTTTGGTGCTGGTGGTGCATAGTCGGCTATTTATGCAATTTTCGTGCGAAAATAAGACTTTTGCGTTTTGGTGCACCGTGATCCCTGCTGCATTCTTATGCATAAAAATCCATAATGCTTGGAACACTTTTTATTTTTCAGGTTCGAGGTTCCCCGTGGTCCAATTTTGGTGCCCGTGGTGCATTTTCGGCCCACTGAGCAATTTTCGTGCGAAAATAAGACTACTAGGTTTTGGTGTCCCGTGATCCCTGGTGCATTCTTATGCGTAAAAAACCATCATGCTCAGAGAACTTATAAGTTCTGAAGTCCGAGGTCCCACGTGGTCCAATTTTGGTGCCGATGGTGCATTTTCGGCCATTTGAGCAATTTTCGTGCGAAAATAACACTTTTGGGTTTTCGTGCCCCGTGATCCCTAGTGCATTCTTATGCGTAATAAACCGTCATGCTCAGAACACTCTTCAATTTTGAGGTCCGTATTGCCTCGTGCTCCAATTTTGGTGCTGGTGGTGCATAGTCGGCCATTTATGCAATTTTCGTGCGAAAATTAGACTTTTGCGTTTTGGTGCACCGTGATCCCTTGTGCATTCTTATGCATTAAAATCCATAATGCTTGGAACACTTTTTATTTTTCAGGTTCGAGGTTCCCCGTGGTCCAATTTTGGTGCCCGTGGTGCATTTTCGGCCCACTGAGCAATTTTCGTGCGAAAATAAGACTACTAGGTTTTGGTGTCCCGTGATCCCTGGTGCATTCTTATGCATAAAAAACCATAATGCTCAGAGAACTTATAAATTTTGAAGTTCGAGGTGCCACGTGGTCCAATTTTGGTGCCGAGGGTGCATTTTCGGCCATTTTAGCAATTTTCGTGCGAAAATAACACTTTTGGGTTTTCGTGCCCCGTGATCCCTAGTGCATTCTTATGCGTAATAAACTGTCATGCTCGGAACACTTTTCAGTGTTGAGGTCCGTAAAGCGTCGTGCTCCAATTTTGGTGCTGGTGGTGCATAGTCGGCCATTTATGCAATTTTCGTGCGAAAATAAGACTTTTGCGTTTTGGTGCACCGTGATCCCTGCTGCATTCTTATGCATAAAAATCCATAATGCTTGGAACACTTTTTATTTTTCAGGTTCGAGGTTCCCCGTGGTCCAATTTTGGTGCCCGTGGTGCATTTTCGGCCCACTGAGCAATTTTCGTGCGAAAATAAGACTACTAGGTTTTGGTGTCCCGTGATCCCTGGTGCATTCTTATGCATAAAAAACCATAATGCTCAGAGAACTTATAAATTTTGAAGTCCGAGGTGCCACGTGGTCCAATTTTGGTGCCGAGGGTGCATTTTCGGCCATTTTAGCAATTTTCGTGCGAAAATAACACTTTTGGGTTTTCGTGCCCCGTGATCCCTAGTGCATTCTTATGCGTAATAAACTGTCATGCTCGGAACACTTTTCAGTGTTGAGGTCCGTAAAGCGTCGTGCTCCAATTTTGGTGCTGGTGGTGCATAGTCGGCCATTTATGCAATTTTCGTGCGAAAATAAGACTTTTGTGTTTTGGTGCACCGTGATCCCTGCTGCATTCTTATGCATAAAAATCCATAATGCTTGGAACACTTTTCATTTTGCAGGTTCGAGGTTCGCCGTGGTCCAATTTTGGTGCCCGTGGTGCATTTTCGGCCCACTGAGCAATTTTCGTGCGAAAATAAGACTACTAGGTTTTGGTGTCCCGTGATCCCTGGTGCATTCTTATGCATAAAAAACCATAATGCTCAGAGAACTTATAAGTTTTGAAGTCCGAGGTGCCACGTGGTCCAATTTTGGTGCCGATGGTGCATTTTCGGCCATTTGAGCAATTTTCGTGCGAAAATAACACTTTTGGGTTTTCGTGCCCCGTGATCCCTAGTGCATTCTTATGCGTAACAAACCATCATGCTCGGAACACTTTTCAGTTTTGAGGTCCGTATTGCCTCGTGCTCCAATTTTGGTGCTGGTGGTGCATAGTCGGCCATTTATGCAATTTTCGTGCGAAAATAAGACTTTTGCGTTTTGGTGCACCGTGATCCCTGCTGCATTCTTATGCATAAAAATCCATAATGCTTGGAACATTTTTTATTTTTCAGGTTCGAGGTTCCCCGTGGTCCAATTTTTGTGCCCGTGGTGCATTTTCGGCCCACTGAGCAATTTTCGTGCGAAAATAAGACTACTAGGTTTCGGTGTCCCGTGATCCCTGGTGCATTCTTATGCATAAAAAACCGTAATGCTCAGAGAACTTATAAATTTTGAAGTCCGAGGTGCCACGTGGTCCAATTTTGGTGCCGAGGGTGCATTTTCGGCCATTTGAGCAATTTTCGTGCGAAAATAACACTTTTGGGTTTTCGTGCCCCGTGATCCCTAGTGCATTCTTATGCGTAATAAACTGTCATGCTCGGAACACTTTTCAGTGTTGAGGTCCGTAAAGCGTCGTGCTCCAATTTTGGTGCTGGTGGTGCATAGTCGGCTATTTATGCAATTTTCGTGCGAAAATAAGACTTTTGCGTTTTGGTGCACCGTGATCCCTGCTGCATTCTTATGCATAAAAATCCATAATGCTTGGAACACTTTTTATTTTTCAGGTTCGAGGTTCCCCGTGGTCCAATTTTGGTGCCCGTGGTGCATTTTCGGCCCACTGAGCAATTTTCGTGCGAAAATAAGACTACTAGGTTTTGGTGTCCCGTGATCCCTGGTGCATTCTTATGCGTAAAAAACCATAATGCTCAGAGAACTTATAAGTTCTGAAGTCCGAGGTCCCACGTGGTCCAATTTTGGTGCCGATGGTGCATTTTCGGCCATTTGAGCAATTTTCGTGCGAAAATAACACTTTTGGGTTTTCGTGCCCCGTGATCCCTAGTGCATTCTTATGCGTAATAAACCGTCATGCTCAGAACACTCTTCAATTTTGAGGTCCGTATTGCCTCGTGCTCCAATTTTGGTGCTGGTGGTGCATAGTCGGCCATTTATGCAATTTTCGTGCGAAAATTAGACTTTTGCGTTTTGGTGCACCGTGATCCCTGGTGCATTCTTATGCATTAAAATCCATAATGCTTGGAACACTTTTTATTTTTCAGGTTCGAGGTTCCCCGTGGTCCAATTTTGGTGCCCGTGGTGCATTTTCGGCCCACTGAGCAATTTTCGTGCGAAAATAAGACTACTAGGTTTTGGTGTCCCGTGATCCCTGGTGCATTCTTATGCGTAAAAAACCATAATGCTCAGAGAACTTATAAGTTCTGAAGTCCGAGGTGCCACGTGGTCCAATTTTGGTGCCGATGGTGCATTTTCGGCCATTTGAGCAATATTCGTGTGAAAATAACACTTTTGGGTTTTCATGCCCCGTGATCCCTAGTGCATTCTTATGCGTAATAAACCGTCATGCTCGGAACACTTTTCAGTTTTGAGGTCCGTATTGCCTCGTGCTCCAATTTGGGTGCTGGTGGTGCATAGTCGGCCATTTATGCAATTTTCGTGCGAAAATAAGACTTTTGCGTTTTGGTGCACCGTGATCCCTGTTGCATTCTTATGCATAAAAATCCATAATGCTTGGAACACTTTTTATTTTTCAGGTTCGAGGTTCCCCGTGGTCCAATTTTGGTGCCCGTGGTGCATTTTCGGCCCACTGAGCAATTTTCGTGCGAAAATAAGACTACTAGGTTTTGGTGTCCCGTGATCCCTGGTGCATTCTTATGCATAAAAAACCATAATGCTCAGAGAACTTATAAGTTTTGAAGTCCGAGGTGCCACGTGGTCCAATTTTGGTGCCGATGGTGCATTTTCGGCCATTTGAGCAATTTTCGTGCGAAAATAACACTTTTGGGTTTTCGTGCCCCGTGATCCCTAGTGCATTCTTATGCGTAACAAACCATCATGCTCGGAACACTTTTCAGTTTTGAGGTCCGTATTGCCTCGTGCTCCAATTTGGGTGCTGGTGGTGCATAGTCGGCCATTTATGCAATTTTCGTGCGAAAATAAGACTTTTGCGTTTTGGTGCACCGTGATCCCTGGTGCATTCTTATGCATAAAAATCCATAATGCTTGGAACACTTTTTATTTTTCAGGTTCGAGGTTCCCCGTGGTCCAATTTTGGTGCCCGTGGTGCATTTTCGGCCCACTGAGCAATTTTCGTGCGAAAATAAGACTACTAGGTTTTGGTGTCCCGTGATCCCTGATGCATTCTTATGCATAAAAAACCATAATGCTCAGAGAACTTATAAGTTTTGAAGTCCGAGGTGCCACGTGGTCCAATTTTGGTGCCGATGGTGCATTTTCGGCCATTTGAGCAATTTTCGTGCGAAAATAACACTTTTCGGTTTTCGTGCCCCGTGATCCCTAGTGCATTCTTATGCGTAACAAACCATCATGCTCGGAACACTTTTCAGTTTTGAGGTCCGTATTGCCTCGTGCTCCAATTTGGGTGCTGGTGGTGAATAGTCGGCCATTTATGCAATTTTCGTGCGAAAATAAGACTTTTGCGTTTTGGTGCACCGTGATCCCTGGTGCATTCTTATGCATAAAAATCCATAATGCTTGGAACACTTTTTATTTTTCAGGTTCGAGGTTCCCCGTGGTCCAATTTTGGTGCCCGTGGTGCATTTTCGGCCCACTGAGCAATTTTCGTGCGAAAATAAGACTACTAGGTTTTGGTGTCCCGTGATCCCTGGTGCATTCTTATGCATAAAAAACCATAATGCTCAGAGAACTTATAAGTTTTGAAGTCCGAGGTGCCACGTGGTCCAATTTTGGTGCCGATGGTGCATTTTCGGCCATTTGAGCAATTTTCGTGCGAAAATAACACTTTTGGGTTTTCGTGCCCCGTGATCCCTAGTGCATTCTTATGCGTAACAAACCATCATGGTCGGAACACTTTTCAGTTTTGAGGTCCGTATTGCCTCGTGCTCCAATTTGGGTGCTGGTGGTGCATAGTCGGCCATTTATGCAATTTTCGTGCGAAAATTAGACTTTTGCGTGTTGGTGCACCGTGATCCCTGGTGCATTCTTATGCATAAAAATCCATAATGCTTGGAACACTTTTTATTTTTCAGGTTCGAGGTTCCCCGTGGTCCAATTTTGGTGCCCGTGGTGCATTTTCGGCCCACTGAGCAATTTTCGTGCGAAAATAAGACTACTAGGTTTTGGTGTCCCGTGATCCCTGGTGCATTCTTATGCATAAAAAACCATAATGCTCAGAGAACTTATAAGTTTTGAAGTCCGAGGTGCCACGTGGTCCAATTTTGGTGCCGATGGTGCATTTTCGGCCATTTGAGCAATTTTCGTGCGAAAATAACACTTTTCGGTTTTCGTGCCCCGTGATCCCTAGTGCATTCTTATGCGTAACAAACCATCATTCTCGGAACACTTTTCAGTTTTGAGGTCCGTATTGCCTCGTGCTCCAATTTGGGTGCTGGTGGTGCATAGTCGGCCATTTATGCAATTTTCGTGCGAAAATTAGACTTTTGCGTTTTGGTGCACCGTGATCCCTGGTGCATTCTTATGCATAAAAATCCATAATGCTTGGAACACTTTTTATTTTTCAGGTTCGAGGTTCCCCGTGGTCCAATTTTGGTGCCCGTGGTGCATTTTCGGCCCACTGAGCAATTTTCGTACGAAAATAAGACTACTAGGTTTTGGTGTCCCGTGATCCCTGGTGCATTCTTATGCATAAAAAACCATAATGCTCAGAGACCTTATAAGTTTTGAAGTCCGAGGTGCCACGTGGTCCAATTTTGGTGCCGATGGTGCATTTTCGGCCATTTGAGCAATTTTCGTGCGAAAATAACACTTTTGGGTTTTCGTGCCCCGTGATCCCTAGTGCATTCTTATGCGTAACAAACCATCATGCTCGGAACACTTTTCAGTTTTGAGGTCCGTATTGCCTCGTGCTCCAATTTGGGTGCTGGTGGTGCATAGTCGGCCATTTATGCAATTTTCGTGCGAAAATTAGACTTTTGCGTTTTGGTGCACCGTGATCCCTGGTGCATTCTTATGCATAAAAATCCATAATGCTTGGAACACTTTTTATTTTTCAGGTTCGAGGTTCCCCGTGGTCCAATTTTGGTGCCCGTGGTGCATTTTCGGCCCACTGAGCAATTTTCGTGCGAAAATAAGACTACTAGGTTTTGGTGTCCCGTGATCCCTGGTGCATTCTTATGCATAAAAAACCATAATGCTCAGAGAACTTATAAGTTTTGAAGTCCGAGGTGCCACGTGGTCCAATTTTGGTGCCGATGGTGCATTTTCGGCCATTTGAGCAATTTTCGTGCGAAAATAACACTTTTGGGTTTTCGTGCCCCGTGATCCCTAGTGCATTCTTATGCGTAACAAACCATCATGCTCGGAACACTTTTCAGTTTTGAGGTCCGTATTGCCTCGTGCTCCAATTTGGGTGCTGGTGGTGCATAGTCGGCCATTTATGCAATTTTCGTGCGAAAATAAGACTTTTGCGTTTTGGTGCACCGTGATCCCTGGTGCATTCTTAGCATAAAAGTCCATAATGCTTGGAACACTTTTTATTTTTCAGGTTCGAGGTTCCCCGTGGTCCAATTTTGGTGCCCGTGGTGCATTTTCGGCCCACTGAGCAATTTTCGTGCGAAAACAAGACTACTAGGTTTTGGTGTCCCGTGATCCCTGGTGCATTCTTATGCATAAAAAACCATAATGCTCAGAGAACTTATAAGTTTTGAAGTCCGAGGTGCCACGTGGTCCAATTTTGGTGCCGATGGTGCATTTTCGGCCATTTGAGCAATTTTCGTGCGAAAATAACACTTTTGGGTTTTCGTGCCCCGTGATCCCTAGTGCATTCTTATGCGTAACAAACCATCATGCTCGGAACACTTTTCAGTTTTGAGGTCCGTATTGCCTCGTGCTCCAATTTTGGTGCTGGTGGTGCATAGTCGGCCATTTATGCAATTTTCGTGCGAAAATTAGACTTTTGCGTTTTGGTGCACCGTGATCCCTGGTGCATTCTTATGCATAAAAATCCATAATGCTTGGAACACTTTTTATTTTTCAGGTTCGAGGTTCCCCGTGGTCCAATTTTGGTGCCCGTGGTGCATTTTCGGCCCACTGAGCAATTTTCGTACGAAAATAAGACTACTAGGTTTTGGTGTCCCGTGATCCCTGGTGCATTCTTATGCATAAAAAACAATAATGCTCAGAGACCTTATAAGTTTTGAAGTCCGAGGTGCCACGTGGTCCAATTTTGGTGCCGATGGTGCATTTTCGGCCATTTGAGCAATTTTCGTGCGAAAATAACACTTTTGGGTTTTCGTGCCCCGTGATCCCTAGTGCATTCTTATGCGTAACAAACCATCATGCTCGGAACACTTTTCAGTTTTGAGGTCCGTATTGCCTCGTGCTCCAATTTGGGTGCTGGTGGTGCATAGTCGGCCATTTATGCAATTTTCGTGCGAAAATTAGACTTTTGCGTTTTGGTGCACCGTGATCCCTGGTGCATTCTTATGCATAAAAATCCATAATGCTTGGAACACTTTTTATTTTTCAGGTTCGAGGTTCCCCGTGGTCCAATTTTGGTGCCCGTGGTGCATTTTCGGCCCACTGAGCAATTTTCGTGCGAAAACAAGACTACTAGGTTTTGGTGTCCCGTGATCCCTGGTGCATTCTTATGCATAAAAAACCATAATGCTCAGAGAACTTATAAGTTTTGAAGTCCGAGGTGCCACGTGGTCCAATTTTGGTGCCGATGGTGCATTTTCGGCCATTTGAGCAATTTTCGTGCGAAAATAACACTTTTGGGTTTTCGTGCCCCGTGATCCCTAGTGCATTCTTATGCGTAACAAACCATCATGCTCGGAACACTTTTCAGTTTTGAGGTCCGTATTGCCTCGTGCTCCAATTTGGGTGCTGGTGGTGCATAGTCGGCCATTTATGCAATTTTCGTGCGAAAATTAGACTTTTGCGTTTTGGTGCACCGTGATCCCTGGTGCATTCTTATGCATAAAAATCCATAATGCTTGGAACACTTTTTATTTTTCAGGTTCGAGGTTCCCCGTGGTCCAATTTTGGTGCCCGTGGTGCATTTTCGGCCCACTGAGCAATTTTCGTACGAAAATAAGACTACTAGGTTTTGGTGTCCCGTGATCCCTGGTGCATTCTTATGCATAAAAAACCATAATGCTCAGAGAACTTATAAGTTTTGAAGTCCGAGGTGCCACGTAGTCCAATTTTGGTGCCGATGGTGCATTTTCGGCCATTTGAGCAATTTTCGTGCGAAAATAACACTTTTGGGTTTTCGTGCCCCGTGATCCCTAGTGCATTCTTATGCGTAACAAACCATCATGCTCGGAACACTTTTCAGTTTTGAGGTCCGTATTGCCTCGTGCTCCAATTTTGGTGCTGGTGGTGCATAGTCGGCCATTTATGCAATTTTCGTGCGAAAATAAGACTTTTGCGTTTTGGTGCACCGTGATCCCTGGTGCATTCTTATGCATAAAAATCCATAATGCTTGGAACACTTTTTATTTTTCAGGTTCGAGGTTCCCCGTGGTCAAATTTTGGTGCCCGTGGTGCATTTTCGGCCCACTGAGCAATTTTCGTGCGAAAATAAGACTACTAGGTTTTGGTGTCCCGTGATCCCTGATGCATTCTTATGCATAAAAAACCATAATGCTCAGAGAACTTATAAGTTTTGAAGTCCGAGGTGCCACGTGGTCCAATTTTGGTGCCGATGGTGCATTTTCGGCCATTTGAGCAATTTTCGTGCGAAAATAACACTTTTCGGTTTTCGTGCCCCGTGATCCCTAGTGCATTCTTATGCGTAACAAACCATCATGCTCGGAACACTTTTCAGTTTTGAGGTCCGTATTGCCTCGTGCTCCAATTTGGGTGCTGGTGGTGAATAGTCGGCCATTTATGCAATTTTCGTGCGAAAATAAGACTTTTGCGTTTTGGTGCACCGTGATCCCTGGTGCATTCTTATGCATAAAAATCCATAATGCTTGGAACACTTTTTATTTTTCAGGTTCGAGGTTCCCCGTGGTCCAATTTTGGTGCCCGTGGTGCATTTTCGGCCCACTGAGCAATTTTCGTGCGAAAATAAGACTACTAGGTTTTGGTGTCCCGTGATCCCTGGTGCATTCTTATGCATAAAAAACCATAATGCTCAGAGAACTTATAAGTTTTGAAGTCCGAGGTGCCACGTGGTCCAATTTTGGTGCCGATGGTGCATTTTCGGCCATTTGAGCAATTTTCGTGCGAAAATAACACTTTTGGGTTTTCGTGCCCCGTGATCCCTAGTGCATTCTTATGCGTAACAAACCATCATGCTCGGAACACTTTTCAGTTTTGAGGTCCGTATTGCCTCGTGCTCCAATTTGGGTGCTGGTGGTGCATAGTCGGCCATTTATGCAATTTTCGTGCGAAAATTAGACTTTTGCGTGTTGGTGCACCGTGATCCCTGGTGCATTCTTATGCATAAAAATCCATAATGCTTGGAACACTTTTTATTTTTCAGGTTCGAGGTTCCCCGTGGTCCAATTTTGGTGCCCGTGGTGCATTTTCGGCCCACTGAGCAATTTTCGTGCGAAAATAAGACTACTAGGTTTTGGTGTCCCGTGATCCCTGGTGCATTCTTATGCATAAAAAACCATAATGCTCAGAGAACTTATAAGTTTTGAAGTCCGAGGTGCCACGTGGTCCAATTTTGGTGCCGATGGTGCATTTTCGGCCATTTGAGCAATTTTCGTGCGAAAATAACACTTTTCGGTTTTCGTGCCCCGTGATCCCTAGTGCATTCTTATGCGTAACAAACCATCATGCTCGGAACACTTTTCAGTTTTGAGGTCCGTATTGCCTCGTGCTCCAATTTGGGTGCTGGTGGTGCATAGTCGGCCATTTATGCAATTTTCGTGCGAAAATTAGACTTTTGCGTTTTGGTGCACCGTGATCCCTGGTGCATTCTTATGCATAAAAATCCATAATGCTTGGAACACTTTTTATTTTTCAGGTTCGAGGTTCCCCGTGGTCCAATTTTGGTGCCCTTGGTGCATTTTCGGCCCACTGAGCAATTTTCGTACGAAAATAAGACTACTAGGTTTTGGTGTCCCGTGATCCCTGGTGCATTCTTATGCATAAAAAACCATAATGCTCAGAGAACTTATAAGTTTTGAAGTCCGAGGTGCCACGTGGTCCAATTTTGGTGCCGATGGTGCATTTTCGGCCATTTGAGCAATTTTCGTGCGAAAATAACACTTTTCGGTTTTCGTGCCCCGTGATCCCTAGTGCATTCTTATGCGTAACAAACCATCATGCTCGGAACACTTTTCAGTTTTGAGGTCCGTATTGCCTCGTGCTCCAATTTTGGTGCTGGTGGTGCATAGTCGGCCATTTATGCAATTTTCGTGCGAAAATAAGACTTTTGCGTTTTGGTGCACCGTGATCCCTGGTGCATTCTTATGCATAAAAATCCATAATGCTTGGAACACTTTTTATTTTTCAGGTTCGAGGTTCCCCGTGGTCCAATTTTGGTGCCCGTGGTGCATTTTCGGCCCACTGAGCAATTTTCGTGCGAAAATAAGACTACTAGGTTTTGGTGTCCCGTGATCCCTGATGCATTCTTATGCATAAAAAACCATAATGCTCAGAGAACTTATAAGTTTTGAAGTCCGAGGTGCCACGTGGTCCAATTTTGGTGCCGATGGTGCATTTTCGGCCATTTGAGCAATTTTCGTGCGAAAATAACACTTTTCGGTTTTCGTGCCCCGTGATCCCTAGTGCATTCTTATGCGTAACAAACCATCATGCTCGGAACACTTTTCAGTTTTGAGGTCCGTATTGCCTCGTGCTCCAATTTGGGTGCTGGTGGTGAATAGTCGGCCATTTATGCAATTTTCGTGCGAAAATAAGACTTTTGCGTTTTGGTGCACCGTGATCCCTGGTGCATTCTTATGCATAAAAATCCATAATGCTTGGAACACTTTTTATTTTTCAGGTTCGAGGTTCCCCGTGGTCCAATTTTGGTGCCCGTGGTGCATTTTCGGCCCACTGAGCAATTTTCGTGCGAAAATAAGACTACTAGGTTTTGGTGTCCCGTGATCCCTGGTGCATTCTTATGCATAAAAAACCATAATGCTCAGAGAACTTATAAGTTTTGAAGTCCGAGGTGCCACGTGGTCCAATTTTGGTGCCGATGGTGCATTTTCGGCCATTTGAGCAATTTTCGTGCGAAAATAACACTTTTGGGTTTTCGTGCCCCGTGATCCCTAGTGCATTCTTATGCGTAACAAACCATCATGCTCGGAACACTTTTCAGTTTTGAGGTCCGTATTGCCTCGTGCTCCAATTTGGGTGCTGGTGGTGCATAGTCGGCCATTTATGCAATTTTCGTGCGAAAATTAGACTTTTGCGTGTTGGTGCACCGTGATCCCTGGTGCATTCTTATGCATAAAAATCCATAATGCTTGGAACACTTTTTATTTTTCAGGTTCGAGGTTCCCCGTGGTCCAATTTTGGTGCCCGTGGTGCATTTTCGGCCCACTGAGCAATTTTCGTGCGAAAATAAGACTACTAGGTTTTGGTGTCCCGTGATCCCTGGTGCATTCTTATGCATAAAAAACCATAATGCTCAGAGAACTTATAAGTTTTGAAGTCCGAGGTGCCACGTGGTCCAATTTTGGTGCCGATGGTGCATTTTCGGCCATTTGAGCAATTTTCGTGCGAAAATAACACTTTTCGGTTTTCGTGCCCCGTGATCCCTAGTGCATTCTTATGCGTAACAAACCATCATGCTCGGAACACTTTTCAGTTTTGAGGTCCGTATTGCCTCGTGCTCCAATTTGGGTGCTGGTGGTGCATAGTCGGCCATTTATGCAATTTTCGTGCGAAAATTAGACTTTTGCGTTTTGGTGCACCGTGATCCCTGGTGCATTCTTATGCATAAAAATCCATAATGCTTGGAACACTTTTTATTTTTCAGGTTCGAGGTTCCCCGTGGTCCAATTTTGGTGCCCGTGGTGCATTTTCGGCCCACTGAGCAATTTTCGTACGAAAATAAGACTACTAGGTTTTGGTGTCCCGTGATCCCTGGTGCATTCTTATGCATAAAAAACCATAATGCTCAGAGAACTTATAAGTTTTGAAGTCCGAGGTGCCACGTGGTCCAATTTTGGTGCCGATGGTGCATTTTCGGCCATTTGAGCAATTTTCGTGCGAAAATAACACTTTTCGGTTTTCGTGCCCCGTGATCCCTAGTGCATTCTTATGCGTAACAAACCATCATGCTCGGAACACTTTTCAGTTTTGAGGTCCGTATTGCCTCGTGCTCCAATTTGGGTGCTGGTGGTGCATAGTCGGCCATTTATGCAATTTTCGTGCGAAAATTAGACTTTTGCGTTTTGGTGCACCGTGATCCCTGGTGCATTCTTATGCATAAAAATCCATGATGCTTGGAACACTTTTTATTTTTCAGGTTCGAGGTTCCCCGTGGTCCAATTTTGGTGCCCGTGGTGCATTTTCGGCCCACTGAGCAATTTTCGTACGAAAATAAGACTACTAGGTTTTGGTGTCCCGTGATCCCTGGTGCATTCTTATGCATAAAAAACCATAATGCTCAGAGAACTTATAAGTTTTGAAGTCCGAGGTGCCACGTGGTCCAATTTTGGTGCCGATGGTGCATTTTCGGCCATTTGAGCAATTTTCGTGCGAAAATAACACTTTTCGGTTTTCGTGCCCCGTGATCCCTAGTGCATTCTTATGCGTAACAAACCATCATGCTCGGAACACTTTTCAGTTTTGAGGTCCGTATTGCCTCGTGCTCCAATTTGGGTGCTGGTGGTGCATAGTCGGCCATTTATGCAATTTTCGTGCGAAAATTAGACTTTTGCGTTTTGGTGCACCGTGATCCCTGGTGCATTCTTATGCATAAAAATCCATGATGCTTGGAACACTTTTTATTTTTCAGGTTCGAGGTTCCCCGTGGTCCAATTTTGGTGCCCGTGGTGCATTTTCGGCCCACTGAGCAATTTTCGTACGAAAATAAGACTACTAGGTTTTGGTGTCCCGTGATCCCTGGTGCATTCTTATGCATAAAAAACCATAATGCTCAGAGAACTTATAAGTTTTGAAGTCCGAGGTGCCACGTGGTCCAATTTTGGTGCCGATGGTGCATTTTCGGCCATTTGAGCAATTTTCGTGCGAAAATAACAGTTTTGGGTTTTCGTGCCCCGTGATCCCTAGTGCATTCTTATGCGTAACAAACCATCATGCTCGGAACACTTTTCAGTTTTGAGGTCCGTATTGCCTCGTGCTCCAATTTTGGTGCTGGTGGTGCATAGTCGGCCATTTATGCAATTTTCGTGCGAAAATTAGACTTTTGCGTTTTGGTGCACCGTGATCCCTGGTGCATTCTTATGCATAAAAATCCATAATGCTTGGAACACTTTTTATTTTTCAGGTTCGAGGTTCCCCGTGGTCCAATTTTGGTGCCCGTGGTGCATTTTCGGCCCACTGAGCAATTTTCGTGCGAAAATAAGACTACTAGGTTTTGGTGTCCCGTGATCCCTGGTGCATTCTTATGCATAAAAAACCATAATGCTCAGAGAACTTATAAGTTTTGAAGTCCGAGGTGCCACGTGGTCCAATTTTGGTGCCGATGGTGCATTTTCGGCCATTTGAGCAATTTTCGTGCGAAAATAACACTTTTGGGTTTTCGTGCCCCGTGATCCCTAGTGCATTCTTATGCGTAACAAACCATCATGCTCGGAACACTTTTCAGTTTTGAGGTCCGTATTGCCTCGTGCTCCAATTTGGGTGCTGGTGGTGCATAGTCGGCCATTTATGCAATTTTCGTGCTAAAATAAGACTTTTGCGTTTTGGTGCACCGTGATCCCTGGTGCATTCTTATGCATAAAAATCCATAATGCTTGGAACACTTTTTATTTTTCAGGTTCGAGGTTCCCTGTGGTCCAATTTTGGTGCCCGTGGTGCATTTTCGGCCCACTGAGCAATTTTCGTGCGAAAATAAGACTACTAGGTTTTGGTGTGCCGTGATCCCTGGTGCATTCTTATGCATAAAAAACCATAATGCTCAGAGAACTTATAAGTTTTGAAGTCCGAGGTGCCACGTGGTCCAATTTTGGTGCCGATGGTGCATTTTCGGCCATTTGAGCAATTTTCGTGCGAAAATAACACTTTTGGGTTTTCGTGCCCCGTGATCCCTAGTGCATTCTTATGCGTAACAAACCATCATGCTCGGAACACTTTTCAGTTTTGAGGTCCGTATTGCCTCGTGCTCCAATTTGGGTGCTGGTGGTGCATAGTCGGCCATTTATGCAATTTTCGTGCGAAAATTAGACTTTTGCGTTTTGGTGCACCGTGATCCCTGGTGCATTCTTATGCATAAAAATCCATGATGCTTGGAACACTTTTTATTTTTCAGGTTCGAGGTTCCCCGTGGTCCAATTTTGGTGCCCGTGGTGCATTTTCGGCCCACTGAGCAATTTTCGTACGAAAATAAGACTACTAGGTTTTGGTGTCCCGTGATCCCTGGTGCATTCTTATGCATAAAAAACCATAATGCTCAGAGAACTTATAAGTTTTGAAGTCCGAGGTGCCACGTGGTCCAATTTTGGTGCCGATGGTGCATTTTCGGCCATTTGAGCAATTTTCGTGCGAAAATAACAGTTTTCGGTTTTCGTGCCCCGTGATCCCTAGTGCATTCTTATGCGTAACAAACCATCATGCTCGGAACACTTTTCAGTTTTGAGGTCCGTATTGCCTCGTGCTCCAATTTTGGTGCTGGTGGTGCATAGTCGGCCATTTATGCAATTTTCGTGCGAAAATTAGACTTTTGCGTTTTGGTGCACCGTGATCCCTGGTGCATTCTTATGCATAAAAATCCATAATGCTTGGAACACTTTTTATTTTTCAGGTTCGAGGTTCCCCGTGGTCCAATTTTGGTGCCCGTGGTGCATTTTCGGCCCACTGAGCAATTTTCGTGCGAAAATAAGACTACTAGGTTTTGGTGTCCCGTGATCCCTGGTGCATTCTTATGCATAAAAAACCATAATGCTCAGAGAACTTATAAGTTTTGAAGTCCGAGGTGCCACGTGGTCCAATTTTGGTGCCGATGGTGCATTTTCGGCCATTTGAGCAATTTTCGTGCGAAAATAACACTTTTGGGTTTTCGTGCCCCGTGATCCCTAGTGCATTCTTATGCGTAACAAACCATCATGCTCGGAACACTTTTCAGTTTTGAGGTCCGTATTGCCTCGTGCTCCAATTTGGGTGCTGGTGGTGCATAGTCGGCCATTTATGCAATTTTCGTGCTAAAATAAGACTTTTGCGTTTTGGTGCACCGTGATCCCTGGTGCATTCTTATGCATAAAAATCCATAATGCTTGGAACACTTTTTATTTTTCAGGTTCGAGGTTCCCTGTGGTCCAATTTTGGTGCCCGTGGTGCATTTTCGGCCCACTGAGCAATTTTCGTGCGAAAATAAGACTACTAGGTTTTGGTGTCCCGTGATCCCTGGTGCATTCTTATGCATAAAAAACCATAATGCTCAGAGAACTTATAAGTTTTGAAGTCCGAGGTGCCACGTGGTCCAATTTTGGTGCCGATGGTGCATTTTCGGCCATTTGAGCAATTTTCGTGCGAAAATAACACTTTTCGGTTTTCGTGCCCCGTGATCCCTAGTGCATTCTTATGTGTAACAAACCATCATGCTCGGAACACTTTCAGTTTTGAGGTCCGTATTGCCTCGTGCTCCAATTTTGGTGCTGGTGGTGCATAGTCGGCCATTTATGCAATTTTCGTGCGAAAATAAGACTTTTGGGTTTTGGTGCACCGTGATCCCTGGTGCATTCTTATGCATAAAAATCCATAATGCTTGGAACACTTTTTATTTTTCAGGTTCGAGGTTCCCCGTGGTCCAATTTTGGTGCCCGTGGTGCATTTTCGGCCCACTGAGCAATTTTCGTGCGAAAATAAGACTACTAGGTTTTGGTGTCCCGTGATCCCTGGTGCATTCTTATGCATAAAAAACCATAATGCTCAGAGAACTTATAAGTTTTGAAGTCCGAGGTGCCACGTGGTCCAATTTTGGTGCCGATGGTGCATTTTCGGCCATTTGAGCAATTTTCGTGCGAAAATAACACTTTTGGATTTTCGTGCCCCGTGCTCCCTAGTGCATTCTTATGCGTAACAAACCATCATGCTCGGAACACTTTTCAGTTTTGAGGTCCGTATTGCCTCGTGCTCCAATTTTGGTGCTGGTGGTGCATAGTCGGCCATTTATGCAATTTTCGTGCGAAAATTAGACTTTTGCGTTTTGGTGCACCGTGATCCCTGGTGCATTCTTATGCATAAAAATCCATAATGCTTGGAACACTTTTTATTTTTCAGGTTCGAGGTTCCCCGTGGTCCAATTTTGGTGCCCGTGGTGCATTTTCGGCCCACTGAGCAATTTTCGTGCGAAAATAAGACTACTAGGTTTTGGTGTCCCGTGATCCCTGGTGCATTCTTATGCATAAAAAACCATAATGCTCAGAGAACTTATAAGTTTTGAAGTCCGAGGTGCCACGTGGTCCAATTTTGGTGCCGATGGTGCATTTTCGGCCATTTGAGCAATTTTCGTGCGAAAATAACACTTTTGGGTTTTCGTGCCCCGTGATCCCTAGTGCATTCTTATGCGTAACAAACCATCATGCTCGGAACACTTTTCAGTTTTGAGGTCCGTATTGCCTCGTGCTCCAATTTGGGTGCTGGTGGTGCATAGTCGGCCATTTATGCAATTTTCGTGCGAAAATAAGACTTTTGCGTTTTGGTGCACCGTGATCCCTGGTGCATTCTTATGCATAAAAATCCATAATGCTTGGAACACTTTTTATTTTTCAGGTTCGAGGTTCCCCGTGGTCCAATTTTGGTGCCCGTGGTGCATTTTCGGCCCACTGAGCAATTTTCGTGCGAAAATAAGACTACTAGGTTTTGGTGTCCCGTGATCCCTGGTGCATTCTTATGCATAAAAAACCATAATGCTCAGAGAACTTATAAGTTTTGAAGTCCGAGGTGCCACGTGGTCCAATTTTGGTGCCGATGGTGCATTTTCGGCCATTTGAACAATTTTCGTGCGAAAATAACACTTTTCGGTTTTCGTGCCCCGTGCTCCCTAGTGCATTCTTATGCGTAACAAACCATCATGCTCGAAACACTTTTCAGTTTTGAGGTCCGTATTGCCTCGTGCTCCAATTTTGGTGCTGGTGGTGCATAGTCGGCCATTTATGCAATTTTCGTGCGAAAATTAGACTTTTGCGTTTTGGTGCACCGTGATCCCTGGTGCATTCTTATGCATAAAAATCCATAATGCTTGGAACACTTTTTATTTTTCAGGTTCGAGGTTCCCCGTGGTCCAATTTTGGTGCCCGTGGTGCATTTTCGGCCCACTGAGCAATTTTCGTGCGAAAATAAGACTACTAGGTTTTGGTGTCCCGTGATCCCTGGTGCATTCTTATGCATAAAAAACCATAATGCTCAGAGAACTTATAAGTTTTGAAGTCCGAGGTGCCACGTGGTCCAATTTTGGTGCCGATGGTGCATTTTCGGCCATTTGAGCAATTTTCGTGCGAAAATAACACTTTTCGGTTTTCGTGCCCCGTGATCCCTAGTGCATTCTTATGCGTAACAAACCATCATGCTCGGAACACTTTTCAGTTTTGAGGTCCGTATTGCCTCGTGCTCCAATTTGGGTGCTGGTGGTGCATAGTCGGCCATTTATGCAATTTTCGTGCGAAAATTAGACTTTTGCGTTTTGGTGCACCGTGATCCCTGGTGCATTCTTATGCATAAAAATCCATAATGCTTGGAACACTTTTTATTTTTCAGGTTCGAGGTTCCCCGTGGTCCAATTTTGGTGCCCGTGGTGCATTTTCGGCCCACTGAGCAATTTTCGTACGAAAATAAGACTACTAGGTTTTGGTGTCCCGTGATCCCTGGTGCATTCTTATGCATAAAAAACCATAATGCTCAGAGAACTTATAAGTTTTGAAGTCCGAGGTGCCACGTGGTCCAATTTTGGTGCCGATGGTGCATTTTCGGCCATTTGAGCAATTTTCGTGCGAAAATAAGACTTTTGGGTTTTCGTGCCCCGTGATCCCTAGTGCATTCTTATGCGTAACAAACCATCATGCTCGGAACACTTTTCAGTTTTGAGGTCCGTATTGCCTCGTGCTCCAATTTTGGTGCTGGTGGTGCATAGTCGGCCATTTATGCAATTTTCGTGCGAAAATAAGACTTTTGCGTTTTGGTGCACCGTGATCCCTGGTGCATTCTTATGCATAAAAATCCATAATGCTTGGAACACTTTTTATTTTTCAGGTTCGAGGTTCCCCGTGGTCCAATTTTGGTGCCCGTGGTGCATTTTCGGCCCACTGAGCAATTTTCGTGCGAAAATAAGACTACTAGGTTTTGGTGTCCCGTGATCCCTGGTGCATTCTTATGCATAAAAAACCATAATGCTCAGAGAACTTATAAGTTTTGAAGTCCGAGGTGCCACGTGGTCCAATTTTGGTGCCGATGGTGCATTTTCGGCCATTTGAGCAATTTTCGTGCGAAAATAACACTTTTGGGTTTTCGTGCCCCGTGATCCCTAGTGCATTCTTATGCGTAACAAACCATCATGCTCGGAACACTTTTCAGTTTTGAGGTCCGTATTGCCTCGTGCTCCAATTTGGGTGCTGGTGGTGCATAGTCGGCCATTTATGCAATTTTCGTGCGAAAATTAGACTTTTGCGTTTTGGTGCACCGTGATCCCTGGTGCATTCTTATGCATAAAAATCCATAATGCTTGGAACACTTTTTATTTTTCAGGTTCGAGGTTCCCCGTGGTCCAATTTTGGTGCCCGTGGTGCATTTTCGGCCCACTGAGCAATTTTCGTGCGAAAATAAGACTACTAGGTTTTGGTGTCCCGTGATCCCTGGTGCATTCTTATGCATAAAAAACCATAATGCTCAGAGAACTTATAAGTTTTGAAGTCCGAGGTGCCACGTGGTCCAATTTTGGTGCCGATGGTGCATTTTCGGCCATTTGAGCAATTTTCGTGCGAAAATAACAGTTTTGGGTTTTCGTGCCCCGTGATCCCTAGTGCATTCTTATGCGTAACAAACCATCATGCTCGGAACACTTTTCAGTTTTGAGGTCCGTATTGCCTCGTGCTCCAATTTTGGTGCTGGTGGTGCATAGTCGGCCATTTATGCAATTTTCGTGCGAAAATTAGACTTTTGCGTTTTGGTACACCGTGATCCCTGGTGCATTCTTATGCATAAAAATCCATAATGCTTGGAACACTTTTTATTTTTCAGGTTCGAGGTTCCCCGTGGTCCAATTTTGGTGCCCGTGGTGCATTTTCGGCCCACTGAGCAATTTTCGTGCGAAAATAAGACTACTAGGTTTTGGTGTCCCGTGATCCCTGGTGCATTCTTATGCATAAAAAACCATAATGCTCAGAGAACTTATAAGTTTTCAGGTTCGAGGTTCCCCGTGGTCCAATTTTGGTGCCCGTGGTGCATTTTCGGCCCACTGAGCAATTTTCGTGCGAAAATAAGACTTTTGGGTTTTCGTGCCCCGTGATTCCTAGTGCATTCTTATGCGTAACAAACCATCATGCTCGGAACACTTTTCAGTTTTGAGGTCCGTATTGCCTCGTGCTCCAATTTTGGTGCTGGTGGTGCATAGTCGGCCATTTATGCAATTTTCGTGCGAAAATTAGACTTTTGCGTTTTGGTGCACCGTGATCCCTGGTGCATTCTTATGCATAAAAATCCATAATGCTTGGAACACTTTTTATTTTTCAGGTTCGAGGTTCCCCGTGGTCCAATTTTGGTGCCCGTGGTGCATTTTCGGCCCACTGAGCAATTTTCGTGCGAAAATAAGACTACTAGGTTTTGGTGTCCCGTGATCCCTGGTGCATTCTTATGCATAAAAAACCATAATGCTCAGAGAACTTATAAGTTTTGAAGTCCGAGGTGCCACGTGGTCCAATTTTGGTGCCGATGGTGCATTTTCGGCCATTTGAGCAATTTTCGTGCGAAAATAAGACTTTTGGGTTTTCGTGCCCCGTGATCCCTAGTGCATTCTTATGCGTAACAAACCATCATGCTCGGAACACTTTTCAGTTTTGAGGTCCGTATTGCCTCGTGCTCCAATTTGGGTGCTGGTGGTGCATAGTCGGCCATTTATGCAATTTTCGTGCGAAAATTAGACTTTTGCGTTTTGGTGCACCGTGATCCCTGGTGCATTCTTATGCATAAAAATCCATAATGCTTGGAACACTTTTTATTTTTCAGGTTCGAGGTTCCCCGTGGTCCAATTTTGGTGCCCGTGGTGCATTTTCGGCCCACTGAGCAATTTTCGTGCGAAAATAAGACTACTAGGTTTTGGTGTCCCGTGATCCCTGGTGCATTCTTATGCATAAAAAACCATAATGCTCAGAGAACTTATAAGTTTTGAAGTCCGAGGTGCCACGTGGTCCAATTTTGGTGCCGATGGTGCATTTTCGGCCATTTGAGCAATTTTCGTGCGAAAATAAGACTTTTGGGTTTTCGTGCCCCGTGATCCCTAGTGCATTCTTATGCGTAACAAACCATCATGCTCGGAACACTTTTCAGTTTTGAGGTCCGTATTGCCTCGTGCTCCAATTTTGGTGCTGGTGGTGCATAGTCGGCCATTTATGCAATTTTCGTGCGAAAATTAGACTTTTGCGTTTTGGTACACCGTGATCCCTGGTGCATTCTTACGCATAAAAATCCATAATGCTTGGAACACTTTTTATTTTTCAGGTTCGAGGTTCCCCGTGGTCCAATTTTGGTGCCCGTGGTGCATTTTCGGCCCACTGAGCAATTTTCGTGCGAAAATAAGACTACTAGGTTTTGGTGTCCCGTGATCCCTGGTGCATTCTTATGCATAAAAAACCATAATGCTCAGAGAACTTATAAGTTTTCAGGTTCGAGGTTCCCCGTGGTCCAATTTTGGTGCCCGTGGTGCATTTTCGGCCCACTGAGCAATTTTCGTGCGAAAATAAGACTTTTGGGTTTTCGTGCCCCGTGATCCCTAGTGCATTCTTATGCGTAACAAACCATCATGCTCGGAACACTTTTCAGTTTTGAGGTCCGTATTGCCTCGTGCTCCAATTTTGGTGCTGGTGGTGCATAGTCGGCCATTTATGCAATTTTCGTGCGAAAATTAGACTTTTGCGTTTTGGTGCACCGTGATCCCTGGTGCATTCTTATGCATAAAAATCCATAATGCTTGGAACACTTTTTATTTTTCAGGTTCGAGGTTCCCCGTGGTCCAATTTTGGTGCCCGTGGTGCATTTTCGGCCCACTGAGCAATTTTCGTGCGAAAATAAGACTACTAGGTTTTGGTGTCCCGTGATCCCTGGTGCATTCTTATGCATAAAAAACCATAATGCTCAGAGAACTTATAAGTTTTGAAGTCCGAGGTGCCACGTGGTCCAATTTTGGTGCCGATGGTGCATTTTCGGCCATTTGAGCAATTTTCGTGCGAAAATAACACTTTTGGGTTTTCGTGCCCCGTGATCCCTAGTGCATTCTTATGCGTAACAAACCATCATGCTCGGAACACTTTTCAGTTTTGAGGTCCGTATTGCCTCGTGCTCCAATTTGGGTGCTGGTGGTGCATAGTCGGCCATTTATGCAATTTTCGTGCGAAAATTAGACTTTTGCGTTTTGGTGCACCGTGATCCCTGGTGCATTCTTATGCATAAAAATCCATAATGCTTGGAACACTTTTTATTTTTCAGGTTCGAGGTTCCCCGTGGTCCAATTTTGGTGCCCGTGGTGCATTTTCGGCCCACTGAGCAATTTTCGTGCGAAAATAAGACTTTTGGGTTTTCGTGCCCCGTGATCCCTAGTGCATTCTTATGCGTAACAAACCATCATGCTCGGAACACTTTTCAGTTTTGAGGTCCGTATTGCCTCGTGCTCCAATTTTGGTGCTGGTGGTGCATAGTCGGCCATTTATGCAATTTTCGTGCGAAAATTAGACTTTTGCGTTTTGGTGCACCGTGATCCCTGGTGCATTCTTATGCATAAAAATCCATAATGCTTGGAACACTTTTTATTTTTCAGGTTCGAGGTTCCCCGTGGTCCAATTTTGGTGCCCGTGGTGCATTTTCGGCCCACTGAGCAATTTTCGTGCGAAAATAAGACTACTAGGTTTTGGTGTCCCGTGATCCCTGGTGCATTCTTATGCATAAAAAACCATAATGCTCAGAGAACTTATAAGTTTTGAAGTCCGAGGTGCCACGTGGTCCAATTTTGGTGCCGATGGTGCATTTTCGGCCATTTGAGCAATTTTCGTGCGAAAATAAGACTTTTGGGTTTTCGTGCCCCGTGATCCCTAGTGCATTCTTATGCGTAACAAACCATCATGCTCGGAACACTTTTCAGTTTTGAGGTCCGTATTGCCTCGTGCTCCAATTTGGGTGCTGGTGGTGCATAGTCGGCCATTTATGCAATTTTCGTGCGAAAATTAGACTTTTGCGTTTTGGTGCACCGTGATCCCTGGTGCATTCTTATGCATAAAAATCCATAATGCTTGGAACACTTTTTATTTTTCAGGTTCGAGGTTCCCCGTGGTCCAATTTTGGTGCCCGTGGTGCATTTTCGGCCCACTGAGCAATTTTCGTGCGAAAATAAGACTACTAGGTTTTGGTGTCCCGTGATCCCTGGTGCATTCTTATGCATAAAAAACCATAATGCTCAGAGAACTTATAAGTTTTGAAGTCCGAGGTGCCACGTGGTCCAATTTTGGTGCCGATGGTGCATTTTCGGCCATTTGAGCAATTTTCGTGCGAAAATAACACTTTTGGGTTTTCGTGCCCCGTGATCCCTAGTGCATTCTTATGCGTAACAAACCATCATGCTCGGAACACTTTTCAGTTTTGAGGTCCGTATTGCCTCGTGCTCCAATTTTGGTGCTGGTGGTGCATAGTCGGCCATTTATGCAATTTTCGTGCGAAAATTAGACTTTTGCGTTTTGGTACACCGTGATCCCTGGTGCATTCTTATGCATAAAAATCCATAATGCTTGGAACACTTTTTATTTTTCAGGTTCGAGGTTCCCCGTGGTCCAATTTTGGTGCCCGTGGTGCATTTTCGGCCCACTGAGCAATTTTCGTGCGAAAATAAGACTACTAGGTTTTGGTGTCCCGTGATCCCTGGTGCATTCTTATGCATAAAAAACCATAATGCTCAGAGAACTTATAAGTTTTGAAGTCCGAGGTGCCACGTGGTCCAATTTTGGTGCCGATGGTGCATTTTCGGCCATTTGAGCAATTTTCGTGCGAAAATAACAGTTTTGGGTTTTCGTGCCCCGTGATCCCTAGTGCATTCTTATGCGTAACAAACCATCATGCTCGGAACACTTTTCAGTTTTGAGGTCCGTATTGCCTCGTGCTCCAATTTGGGTGCTGGTGGTGCATAGTCGGCCATTTATGCAATTTTCGTGCGAAAATTAGACTTTTGCGTTTTGGTGCACCGTGATCCCTGGTGCATTCTTATGCATAAAAATCCATAATGCTTGGAACACTTTTTATTTTTCAGGTTCGAGGTTCCCCGTGGTCCAATTTTGGTGCCCGTGGTGCATTTTCGGCCCACTGAGCAATTTTCGTGCGAAAATAAGACTACTAGGTTTTGGTGTCCCGTGATCCCTGGTGCATTCTTATGCATAAAAAACCATAATGCTCAGAGAACTTATAAGTTTTGAAGTCCGAGGTGCCACGTGGTCCAATTTTGGTGCCGATGGTGCATTTTCGGCCATTTGAGCAATTTTCGTGCGAAAATAACACTTTTGGGTTTTCGTGCCCCGTGATCCCTAGTGCATTCTTATGCGTAACAAACCATCATGCTCGGAACACTTTTCAGTTTTGAGGTCCGTATTGCCTCGTGCTCCAATTTTGGTGCTGGTGGTGCATAGCCGGCTATTTACGCAATTTTTGTGCGAAAATAAGACTTTTGCGTTTTGGTGCACCGTGATCCCTGGTGCATTCTTATGCATAAAAATCCATAATGCTTGGAACACTTTTTATTTTTCAGGTTCGACGTTCCCGTGGTCCAATTTTGGTGCCCGTGGTGCATTTTCGGCCCACTGAGCAATTTTCGTGCGAAAATAAGACTACTAGGTTTTGGTGTCCCGTGATCCCCGGTGCATTCTTATGCATAAAAAACCATAATGCTCAGAGAACTTATAAGTTTTGAAGTCCGAGGTGCCACGTGATCCAATTTGGGTGCCGATGGTGCATTTTCGGCCATTTGAGCAATTTTCGTGCGAAAATAACAGTTTTGGGTTTTCGTGCCCCGTCATCCCTAGTGCATTCTTATGCGTAATAAACCATCATGCTCGGAACACTTTTCAGTTTTGAGGTCCGTATTGCCTCGTGCTCCAATTTTGGTGCTGGTGGTGCATAGTCGGCCATTTACGCAATTTTCGTGCGAATATAAGACTTTTGCGTTTTGGTGCACCGTGATCCCTGGTGCATTCTTATGCATATAAATCCATAATGCTTGGAACACTTTTTATTTTTCAGGTTCGAGGTTCCCCGTGGTCCAATTTTGGTGCCCGTGGTGCATTTTCGGCCCAATGAGCAATTTTCGTGCGAAAATAAGACTACTAGGTTTTGGTGTCCCGTGATCCCTGGTGCATTCTTATGCATAAAAAACCATAATGCTCAGAGAACTTATAAGTTTTGAAGTCCGAGGTGCCACGTGGTCCAATTTTGGTGCCGATGGTGCATTTTCGGCCATTTGAGCAATTTTCGTGCGAAAATAAGACTTTTGGGTTTTCGTGCCCCGTGATCCCTAGTGCATTCTTATGCGTAACAAACCATCATGCTCGGAACACTTTTCAGTTTTGAGGTCCGTATTGCCTCGTGCTCCAATTTTGGTGCTGGTGGTGCATAGTCGGCCATTTATGCAATTTTCGTGCGAAAATTAGACTTTTGCGTTTTGGTGCACCGTGATCCCTGGTGCATTCTTATGCATAAAAATCCATAATGCTTGGAACACTTTTTATTTTTCAGGTTCGAGGTTCCCCGTGGTCCAATTTTGGTGCCCGTGGTGCATTTTCGGCCCACTGAGCAATTTTCGTGCGAAAATAAGACTACTAGGTTTTGGTGTCCCGTGATCCCTGGTGCATTCTTATGCATAAAAAACCATAATGCTCAGAGAACTTATAAGTTTTGAAGTCCGAGGTGCCACGTGGTCCAATTTTGGTGCCGATGGTGCATTTTCGGCCATTTGAGCAATTTTCGTGCGAAAATAACACTTTTGGGTTTTCGTGCCCCGTGATCCCTAGTGCATTCTTATGCATAACAAACCATCATGCTCGGAACACTTTTCAGTTTTGAGGTCCGTATTGCCTCGTGCTCCAATTTTGGTGCTGGTGGTGCATAGTCGGCCATTTATGCAATTTTCGTGCGAAAATTAGACTTTTGCGTTTTGGTGCACCGTGATCCCTGGTGCATTCTTATGCATAAAAATCCATAATGCTTGGAACACTTTTTATTTTTCAGGTTCGAGGTTCCCCGTGGTCCAATTTTGGTGCCCGTGGTGCATTTTCGGCCCACTGAGCAATTTTCGTGCGAAAATAAGACTACTAGGTTTTGGTGTCCCGTGATCCCTGGTGCATTCTTATGCATAAAAAACCATAATGCTCAGAGAACTTATAAGTTTTGAAGTCCGAGGTGCCACGTGGTCCAATTTTGGTGCCGATGGTGCATTTTCGGCCATTTGAGCAATTTTCGTGCGAAAATAACACTTTTGGGTTTTCGTGCCCCGTGATCCCTAGTGCATTCTTATGCGTAACAAACCATCATGCTCGGAACACTTTTCAGTTTTGAGGTCCGTATTGCCTCGTGCTCCAATTTTGGTGCTGGTGGTGCATAGTCGGCCATTTATGCAATTTTCGTGCGAAAATTAGACTTTTGCGTTTTGGTGCACCGTGATCCCTGGTGCATTCTTATGCATAAAAATCCATAATGCTTGGAACACTTTTTATTTTTCAGGTTCGAGGTTCCCCGTGGTCCAATTTTGGTGCCCGTGGTGCATTTTCGGCCCACTGAGCAATTTTCGTGCGAAAATAAGACTACTAGGTTTTGGTGTCCCGTGATCCCTGGTGCATTCTTATGCATAAAAAACCATAATGCTCAGAGAACTTATAAGTTTTGAAGTCCGAGGTGCCACGTGGTCCAATTTTGGTGCCGATGGTGCATTTTCGGCCATTTGAGCAATTTTCGTGCGAAAATAAGACTTTTGGGTTTTCGTGCCCCGTGATCCCTAGTGCATTCTTATGCGTAACAAACCATCATGCTCGGAACACTTTTCAGTTTTGAGGTCCGTATTGCCTCGTGCTCCAATTTGGGTGCTGGTGGTGCATAGTCGGCCATTTATGCAATTTTCGTGCGAAAATTAGACTTTTGCGTTTTGGTGCACCGTGATCCCTGGTGCATTCTTATGCATAAAAATCCATAATGCTTGGAACACTTTTTGTTTTTCAGGTTCGAGGTTCCCCGTGGTCCAATTTTGGTGCCCGTGGTGCATTTTCGGCCCACTGAGCAATTTTCGTGCGAAAATAAGACTACTAGGTTTTGGTGTCCCGTGATCCCTGGTGCATTCTTATGCATAAAAAACCATAATGCTCAGAGAACTTATAAGTTTTGAAGTCCGAGGTGCCACGTGGTCCAATTTTGGTGCCGATGGTGCATTTTCGGCCATTTGAGCAATTTTCGTGCGAAAATAACACTTTTGGGTTTTCGTGCCCCGTGATCCCTAGTGCATTCTTATGCGTAACAAACCATCATGCTCGGAACACTTTTCAGTTTTGAGGTCCGTATTGCCTCGTGCTCCAATTTTGGTGCTGGTGGTGCATAGTCGGCCATTTATGCAATTTTCGTGCGAAAATTAGACTTTTGCGTTTTGGTGCACCGTGATCCCTGGTGCATTCTTATGCATAAAAATCCATAATGCTTGGAACACTTTTTATTTTTCAGGTTCGAGGTTCCCCGTGGTCCAATTTTGGTGCCCGTGGTGCATTTTCGGCCCACTGAGCAATTTTCGTGCGAAAATAAGACTACTAGGTTTTGGTGTCCCGTGATCCCTGGTGCATTCTTATGCATAAAAAACCATAATGCTCAGAGAACTTATAAGTTTTGAAGTCCGAGGTGCCACGTGGTCCAATTTTGGTGCCGATGGTGCATTTTCGGCCATTTGAGCAATTTTCGTGCGAAAATAACACTTTTCGGTTTTCGTGCCCCGTGATCCCTAGTGCATTCTTATGCGTAACAAACCATCATGCTCGGAACACTTTTCAGTTTTGAGGTCCGTATTGCCTCGTGCTCCAATTTTGGTGCTGGTGGTGCATAGTCGGCCATTTATGCAATTTTCGTGCGAAAATTAGACTTTTGCGTTTTGGTGCACCGTGATCCCTGGTGCATTCTTATGCATAAAAATCCATAATGCTTGGAACACTTTTTATTTTTCAGGTTCGAGGTTCCCCGTGGTCCAATTTTGGTGCCCGTGGTGCATTTTCGGCCCACTGAGCAATTTTCGTGCGAAAATAAGACTACTAGGTTTTGGTGTCCCGTGATCCCTGGTGCATTCTTATGCATAAAAAACCATAATGCTCAGAGAACTTATAAGTTTTGAAGTCCGAGGTGCCACGTGGTCCAATTTTGGTGCCGATGGTGCATTTTCGGCCATTTGAGCAATTTTCGTGCGAAAATAACACTTTTGGGTTTTCGTGCCCCGTGATCCCTAGTGCATTCTTATGCGTAACAAACCATCATGCTCGGAACACTTTTCAGTTTTGAGGTCCGTATTGCCTCGTGCTCCAATTTTGGTGCTGGTGGTGCATAGTCGGCCATTTATGCAATTTTCGTGCGAAAATTAGACTTTTGCGTTTTGGTGCACCGTGATCCCTGGTGCATTCTTATGCATAAAAATCCATAATGCTTGGAACACTTTTTATTTTTCAGGTTCGAGGTTCCCCGTGGTCCAATTTTGGTGCCCGTGGTGCATTTTCGGCCCACTGAGCAATTTTCGTGCGAAAATAAGACTACTAGGTTTTGGTGTCCCGTGATCCCTGGTGCATTCTTATGCATAAAAAACCATAATGCTCAGAGAACTTATAAGTTTTGAAGTCCGAGGTGCCACGTGGTCCAATTTTGGTGCCGATGGTGCATTTTCGGCCATTTGAGCAATTTTCGTGCGAAAATAACACTTTTCGGTTTTCGTGCCCCGTGATCCCTAGTGCATTCTTATGCGTAACAAACCATCATGCTCGGAACACTTTTCAGTTTTGAGGTCCGTATTGCCTCGTGCTCCAATTTTGGTGCTGGTGGTGCATAGTCGGCCATTTATGCAATTTTCGTGCGAAAATTAGACTTTTGCGTTTTGGTGCACCGTGATCCCTGGTGCATTCTTATGCATAAAAATCCATAATGCTTGGAACACTTTTTATTTTTCAGGTTCGAGGTTCCCCGTGGTCCAATTTTGGTGCCCGTGGTGCATTTTCGGCCCACTGAGCAATTTTCGTGCGAAAATAAGACTACTAGGTTTTGGTGTCCCGTGATCCCTGGTGCATTCTTATGCATAAAAAACCATAATGCTCAGAGAACTTATAAGTTTTGAAGTCCGAGGTGCCACGTGGTCCAATTTTGGTGCCGATGGTGCATTTTCGGCCATTTGAGCAATTTTCGTGCGAAAATAGCACTTTTGGGTTTTCGTGCCCCGTGATCCCTAGTGCATTCTTATGCGTAACAAACCATCATGCTCGGAACACTTTTCAGTTTTGAGGTCCGTATTGCCTCGTGCTCCAATTTTGGTGCTGGTGGTGCATAGTCGGCCATTTATGCAATTTTCGTGCGAAAATAAGACTTTTGCGTTTTGGTGCACCGTGATCCCTGGTGCATTCTTATGCATAAAAATCCATAATGCTTGGAACACTTTTTATTTTTCAGGTTCGAGGTTCCCCGTGGTCCAATTTTGGTGCCCGTGGTGCATTTTCGGCCCACTGAGCAATTTTCGTGCGAAAATAAGACTACTAGGTTTTGGTGTCCCGTGATCCCTGGTGCATTCTTATGCATAAAAAACCATAATGCTCAGAGAACTTATAAGTTTTGAAGTCCGAGGTGCCACGTGGTCCAATTTTGGTGCCGATGGTGCATTTTCGGCCATTTGAGCAATTTTCGTGCGAAAATAACACTTTTGGGTTTTCGTGCCCCGTGATCCCTAGTGCATTCTTATGCGTAACAAACCATCATGCTCGGAACACTTTTCAGTTTTCAGGTACGTATTGCCTCGTGCTCCAATTTTGGTGCTGGTGGTGCATAGTCGGCCATTTATGCAATTTTCGTGCGAAGATTAGACTTTTGCGTTTTGGTGCACCGTGATCCCTGGTGCATTCTTATGCATAAAAATCCATAATGCTTGGAACACTTTTTATTTTTCAGGTTCGAGGTTCCCCGTGGTCCAATTTTGGTGCCCGTGGTGCATTTTCGGCCCACTGAGCAATTTTCGTGCGAAAATAAGACTACTACGTTTTGGTGTCCCGTGATCCCTGGTGCATTCTTATGCATAAAAAACCATAATGCTCAGAGAACTTATAAGTTTTGAAGTCCGAGGTGCCACGTGGTCCAATTTTGGTACCGATGGTGCATTTTCGGCCATTTGAGCAATTTTCGTGCGAAAATAACACTTTTGGGTTTTCGTGCCCCGTGATCCCTAGTGCATTCTTATGCGTAACAAACCATCATGCTCGGAACACTTTTCAGTTTTGAGGTCCGTATTGCCTCGTGCTCCAATTTTGGTGCTGGTGGTGCATAGTCGGCCATTTATGCAATTTTCGTGCGAAAATTAGACTTTTGCGTTTTGGTGCACCGTGATCCCTGGTGCATTCTTATGCATAAAAATCCATAATGCTTGGAACACTTTTTATTTTTCAGGTTCGAGGTTCCCCGTGGTCCAATTTTGGTGCCCGTGGTGCATTTTCGGCCCACTGAGCAATTTTCGTGCGAAAATAAGACTACTAGGTTTTGGTGTCCCGTGATCCCTGGTGCATTCTTATGCATAAAAAACCATAATGCTCAGAGAACTTATAAGTTTTGAAGTCCGAGGTGCCACGTGGTCCAATTTTGGTGCCGATGGTGCATTTTCGGCCATTTGAGCAATTTTCGTGCGAAAATAACAGTTTTGGGTTTTCGTGCCCCGTGATCCCTAGTGCATTCTTATGCGTAACAAACCATCATGCTCGGAACACTTTTCAGTTTTGAGGTCCGTATTGCCTCGTGCTCCAATTTTGGTGCTGGTGGTGCATAGTCGGCCATTTATGCAATTTTCGTGCGAAAATTAGACTTTTGCGTTTTGGTGCACCGTGATCCCTGGTGCATTCTTATGCATAAAAATCCATAATGCTTGGAACACTTTTTATTTTTCAGGTTCGAGGTTCCCCGTGGTCCAATTTTGGTGCCCGTGGTGCATTTTCGGCCCACTGAGCAATTTTCGTGCGAAAATAAGACTACTAGGTTTTGGTGTCCCGTGATCCCTGGTGCATTCTTATGCATAAAAAACCATAATGCTCAGAGAACTTATAAGTTTTGAAGTCCGAGGTGCCACGTGGTCCAATTTTGGTGCCGATGGTGCATTTTCGGCCATTTGAGCAATTTTCGTGCGAAAATAACACTTTTGGGTTTTCGTGCCCCGTGATCCCTAGTGCATTCTTATGCGTAACAAACCATCATGCTCGGAACACTTTTCAGTTTTGAGGTCCGTATTGCCTCGTGCTCCAATTTTGGTGCTGGTGGTGCATAGTCGGCCATTTATGCAATTTTCGTGCAAAAATAAGACTTTTGCGTTTTGGTGCACCGTGATCCCTGGTGCATTCTTATGCATAAAAATCCATAATGCTTGGAACACTTTTTATTTTTCAGGTTCGAGGTTCCCCGTGGTCCAATTTTGGTGCCCGTGGTGCATTTTCGGCCCACTGAGCAATTTTCGTGCGAAAATAAGACTACTAGGTTTTGGTGTCCCGTGATCCCTGGTGCATTCTTATGCATAAAAAACCATAATGCTCAGAGAACTTATAAGTTTTGAAGTCCGAGGTGCCACGTGGTCCAATTTTGGTGCCGATGGTGCATTTTCGGCCATTTGAGCAATTTTCGTGCGAAAATAACACTTTTGGGTTTTCGTGCCCCGTGATCCCTAGTGCATTCTTATGCGTAACAAACCATCATGCTCGGAACACTTTTCAGTTTTGAGGTCCGTATTGCCTCGTGCTCCAATTTTGGTGCTGGTGGTGCATAGTCGGCCATTTATGCAATTTTCGTGCGAAAATTAGACTTTTGCGTTTTGGTGCACCGTGATCCCTGGTGCATTCTTATGCATAAAAATCCATAATGCTTGGAACACTTTTTATTTTTGAGGTTCGAGGTTCCCCGTGGTCCAATTTTGGTGCCCGTGGTGCATTTTCGGCCCACTGAGCAATTTTCGTGCGAAAATAAGACTACTAGGTTTTGGTGTCCCGTGATCCCTGGTGCATTCTTATGCATAAAAAACCATAATGCTCAGAGAACTTATAAGTTTTGAAGTCCGAGGTGCCACGTGGTCCAATTTTGGTGCCGATGGTGCATTTTCGGCCATTTGAGCAATTTTCGTGCGAAAATAACACTTTTGGGTTTTCGTGCCCCGTGATCCCTAGTGCATTCTTATGCGTAACAAACCATCATGCTCGGAACACTTTTCAGTTTTGAGGTCCGTATTGCCTCGTGCTCCAATTTTGGTGCTGGTGGTGCATAGTCGGCCATTTATGCAATTTTCGTGCAAAAATAAGACTTTTGCGTTTTGGTGCACCGTGATCCCTGGTGCATTCTTATGCATAAAAATCCATAATGCTTGGAACACTTTTTATTTTTCAGGTTCGAGGTTCCCCGTGGTCCAATTTTGGTGCCCGTGGTGCATTTTCGGCCCACTGAGCAATTTTCGTGCGAAAATAAGACTACTAGGTTTTGGTGTCCCGTGATCCCTGGTGCATTCTTATGCATAAAAAACCATAATGCTCAGAGAACTTATAAGTTTTGAAGTCCGAGGTGCCACGTGGTCCAATTTTGGTGCCGATGGTGCATTTTCGGCCATTTGAGCAATTTTCGTGCGAAAATAACACTTTTGGGTTTTCGTGCCCCGTGATCCCTAGTGCATTCTTATGCGTAACAAACCATCATGCTCGGAACACTTTTCAGTTTTCAGGTCCGTATTGCCTCGTGCTCCAATTTTGGTGCTGGTGGTGCATAGTCGGCCATTTATGCAATTTTCGTGCGAAAATTAGACTTTTGCGTTTTGGTGCACCGTGATCCCTGGTGCATTCTTATGCATAAAAATCCATAATGCTTGGAACACTTTTTATTTTTCAGGTTCGAGGTTCCCCGTGGTCCAATTTTGGTGCCCGTGGTGCATTTTCGGCCCACTGAGCAATTTTCGTGCGAAAATAAGACTACTAGGTTTTGGTGTCCCGTGATCCCTGGTGCATTCTTATGCATAAAAAACCATAATGCTCAGAGAACTTATAAGTTTTGAAGTCCGAGGTGCCACGTGGTCCAATTTTGGTTCCGATGGTGCATTTTCGGCCATTTGAGCAATTTTCGTGCGAAAATAACACTTTTGGGTTTTCGTGCCCCGTGATCCCTAGTGCATTCTTATGCGTAACAAACCATCATGCTCGGAACACTTTTCAGTTTTGAGGTCCGTATTGCCTCGTGCTCCAATTTTGGTGCTGGTGGTGCATAGTCGGCCATTTATGCAATTTTCGTGCAAAAATAAGACTTTTGCGTTTTGGTGCACCGTGATCCCTGGTGCATTCTTATGCATAAAAATCCATAATGCTTGGAACACTTTTTATTTTTCAGGTTCGAGGTTCCCCGTGGTCCAATTTTGGTGCCCGTGGTGCATTTTCGGCCCACTGAGCAATTTTCGTGCGAAAATAAGACTACTAGGTTTTGGTGTCCCGTGATCCCTGGTGCATTCTTATGCATAAAAAACCATAATGCTCAGAGAACTTATAAGTTTTGAAGTCCGAGGTGCCACGTGGTCCAATTTTGGTGCCGATGGTGCATTTTCGGCCATTTGAGCAATTTTCGTGCGAAAATAACACTTTTGGGTTTTCGTGCCCCGTGATCCCTAGTGCATTCTTATGCGTAACAAACCATCATGCTCGGAACACTTTTCAGTTTTCAGGTCCGTATTGCCTCGTGCTCCAATTTTGGTGCTGGTGGTGCATAGTCGGCCATTTATGCAATTTTCGTGCGAAAATTAGACTTTTGCGTTTTGGTGCACCGTGATCCCTGGTGCATTCTTATGCATAAAAATCCATAATGCTTGGAACACTTTTTATTTTTGAGGTTCGAGGTTCCCCGTGGTCCAATTTTGGTGCCCGTGGTGCATTTTCGGCCCACTGAGCAATTTTCGTGCGAAAATAAGACTACTAGGTTTTGGTGTCCCGTGATCCCTGGTGCATTCTTATGCATAAAAAACCATAATGCTCAGAGAACTTATAAGTTTTGAAGTTCGAGGTGCCACGTGGTCCAATTTTGGTGCCGATGGTGCATTTTCGGCCATTTGAGCAATTTTCGTGCGAAAATAACACTTTTGGGTTTTCGTGCCCCGTGATCCCTAGTGCATTCTTATGCGTAACAAACCATCATGCTCGGAACACTTTTCAGTTTTGAGGTCCGTATTGCCTCGTGCTCCAATTTGGGTGCTGGTGGTGCATAGTCGGCCATTTATGCAATTTTCGTGCGAAAATTAGACTTTTGCGTTTTGGTGCACCGTGATCCCTGGTGCATTCTTATGCATAAAAATCCATAATGCTTGGAACACTTTTTATTTTTCAGGTTCGAGGTTCCCCGTGGTCCAATTTTGGTGCCCGTGGTGCATTTTCGGCCCACTGACCAATTTTCGTGCGAAAATAAGACTACTAGGTTTTGGTGTCCCGTGATCCCTGGTGCATTCTTATGCATAAAAAACCATAATGCTCAGAGAACTTATAAGTTTTGAAGTCCGAGGTGCCACGTGGTCCAATTTTGGTGCCGATGGTGCATTTTCGGCCATTTGAGCAATTTTCGTGCGAAAATAACACTTTTGGGTTTTCGTGCCCCGTGATCCCTAGTGCATTCTTATGCGTAACAAACCATCATGCTCGGAACACTTTTCAGTTTTCAGGTCCGTATTGCCTCGTGCTCCAATTTTGGTGCTGGTGGTGCATAGTCGGCCATTTATGCAATTTTCGTGCAAAAATAAGACTTTTGCGTTTTGGTGCACCGTGATCCCTGGTGCATTCTTATGCATAAAAATCCATAATGCTTGGAACACTTTTTATTTTTCAGGTTCGAGGTTCCCCGTGGTCCAATTTTGGTGCCCGTGGTGCATTTTCGGCCCACTGAGCAATTTTCGTGCGAAAATAAGACTACTAGGTTTTGGTGTCCCGTGATCCCTGGTGCATTCTTATGCATAAAAAACCATAATGCTCAGAGAACTTATAAGTTTTGAAGTCCGAGGTGCCACGTGGTCCAATTTTGGTGCCGATGGTGCATTTTCGGCCATTTGAGCAATTTTCGTGCGAAAATAACACTTTTGGGTTTTCGTGCCCCGTGATCCCTAGTGCATTCTTATGCGTAACAAACCATCATGCTCGTAACACTTTTCAGTTTTCAGGTCCGTATTGCCTCGTGCTCCAATTTTGGTGCTGGTGGTGCATAGTCGGCCATTTATGCAATTTTCGTGCGAAAATTAGACTTTTGCGTTTTGGTGCACCGTGATCCCTGGTGCATTCTTATGCATAAAAATCCATAATGCTTGGAACACTTTTTATTTTTCAGGTTCGAGGTTCCCCGTGGTCCAATTTTGGTGCCCGTGGTGCATTTTCGGCCCACTGAGCAATTTTCGTGCGAAAATAAGACTACTAGGTTTTGGTGTCCCGTGATCCCTGGTGCATTCTTATGCATAAAAAACCATAATGCTCAGAGAACTTATAAGTTTTGAAGTCCGAGGTGCCACGTGGTCCAATTTTGGTTCCGATGGTGCATTTTCGGCCATTTGAGCAATTTTCGTGCGAAAATAACACTTTTGGGTTTTCGTGCCCCGTGATCCCTAGTGCATTCTTATGCGTATCAAACCATCATGCTCGGAACACTTTTCAGTTTTGAGGTCCGTATTGCCTCGTGCTCCAATTTTGGTGCTGGTGGTGCATAGTCGGCCATTTATGCAATTTTCGTGCAAAAATAAGACTTTTGCGTTTTGGTGCACCGTGATCCCTGGTGCATTCTTATGCATAAAAATCCATAATGCTTGGAACACTTTTTATTTTTCAGGTTCGAGGTTCCCCGTGGTCCAATTTTGGTGCCCGTGGTGCATTTTCGGCCCACTGAGCAATTTTCGTGCGAAAATAAGACTACTAGGTTTTGGTGTCCCGTGATCCCTGGTGCATTCTTATGCATAAAAAACCATAATGCTCAGAGAACTTATAAGTTTTGAAGTCCGAGGTGCCACGTGGTCCAATTTTGGTGCCGATGGTGCATTTTCGGCCATTTGAGCAATTTTCGTGCGAAAATAACACTTTTGGGTTTTCGTGCCCCGTGATCCCTAGTGCATTCTTATGCGTAACAAACCATCATGCTCGGAACACTTTTCAGTTTTCAGGTCCGTATTGCCTCGTGCTCCAATTTTGGTGCTGGTGGTGCATAGTCGGCCATTTATGCAATTTTCGTGCGAAAATTAGACTTTTGCGTTTTGGTGCACCGTGATCCCTGGTGCATTCTTATGCATAAAAATCCATAATGCTTGGAACACTTTTTATTTTTGAGGTTCGAGGTTCCCCGTGGTCCAATTTTGGTGCCCGTGGTGCATTTTCGGCCCACTGAGCAATTTTCGTGCGAAAATAAGACTACTAGGTTTTGGTGTCCCGTGATCCCTGGTGCATTCTTATGCATAAAAAACCATAATGCTCAGAGAACTTATAAGTTTTGAAGTTCGAGGTGCCACGTGGTCCAATTTTGGTGCCGATGGTGCATTTTCGGCCATTTGAGCAATTTTCGTGCGAAAATAACACTTTTGGGTTTTCGTGCCCCGTGATCCCTAGTGCATTCTTATGCGTAACAAACCATCATGCTCGGAACACTTTTCAGTTTTGAGGTCCGTATTGCCTCGTGCTCCAATTTGGGTGCTGGTGGTGCATAGTCGGCCATTTATGCAATTTTCGTGCGAAAATTAGACTTTTGCGTTTTGGTGCACCGTGATCCCTGGTGCATTCTTATGCATAAAAATCCATAATGCTTGGAACACTTTTTATTTTTCAGGTTCGAGGTTCCCCGTGGTCCAATTTTGGTGCCCGTGGTGCATTTTCGGCCCACTGACCAATTTTCGTGCGAAAATAAGACTACTAGGTTTTGGTGTCCCGTGATCCCTGGTGCATTCTTATGCATAAAAAACCATAATGCTCAGAGAACTTATAAGTTTTGAAGTCCGAGGTGCCACGTGGTCCAATTTTGGTGCCGATGGTGCATTTTCGGCCATTTGAGCAATTTTCGTGCGAAAATAACACTTTTGGGTTTTCGTGCCCCGTGATCCCTAGTGCATTCTTATGCGTAACAAACCATCATGCTCGGAACACTTTTCAGTTTTCAGGTCCGTATTGCCTCGTGCTCCAATTTTGGTGCTGGTGGTGCATAGTCGGCCATTTATGCAATTTTCGTGCGAAAATTAGACTTTTGCGTTTTGGTGCACCGTGATCCCTGGTGCATTCTTATGCATAAAAATCCATAATGCTTGGAACACTTTTTATTTTTCAGGTTCGAGGTTCCCCGTGGTCCAATTTTGGTGCCCGTGGTGCATTTTCGGCCCACTGAGCAATTTTCGTGCGAAAATAAGACTACTAGGTTTTGGTGTCCCGTGATCCCTGGTGCATTCTTATGCATAAAAAACCATAATGCTCAGAGAACTTATAAGTTTTGAAGTCCGAGGTGCCACGTGGTCCAATTTTGGTGCCGATGGTGCATTTTCGGCCATTTGAGCAATTTTCGTGCGAAAATAACACTTTTGGGTTTTCGTGCCCCGTGATCCCTAGTGCATTCTTATGCGTAACAAACCATCATGCTCGGAACACTTTTCAGTTTTGATGTCCGTATTGCCTCGTGCTCCAATTTGGGTGCTGGTGGTGCATAGTCGGCCATTTATGCAATTTTCGTGCGAAAATTAGACTTTTGCGTTTTGGTGCACCGTGATCCCTGGTGCATTCTTATGCATAAAAATCCATAATGCTTGGAACACTTTTTATTTTTCAGGTTCGAGGTTCCCCGTGGTCCAATTTTGGTGCCCGTGGTGCATTTTCGGCCCACTGAGCAATTTTCGTGCGAAAATAAGACTACTAGGTTTTGGTGTCCCGTGATCCCTGGTGCATTCTTATGCATAAAAAACCATAATGCTCAGAGAACTTATAAGTTTTGAAGTCCGAGGTGCCACGTGGTCCAATTTTGGTGCCGATGGTGCATTTTCGGCCATTTGAGCAATTTTCGTGCGAAAATAACACTTTTGGGTTTTCGTGCCCCGTGATCCCTAGTGCATTCTTATGCGTAACAAACCATCATGCTCGGAACACTTTTCAGTTTTGAGGTCCGTATTGCCTCGTGCTCCAATTTTGGTGCTGGTGGTGCATAGTCGGCCATTTATGCAATTTTCGTGCAAAAATAAGACTTTTGCGTTTTGGTGCACCGTGATCCCTGGTGCATTCTTATGCATAAAAATCCATAATGCTTGGAACACTTTTTATTTTTGAGGTTCGAGGTTCCCCGTGGTCCAATTTTGGTGCCCGTGGTGCATTTTCGGCCCACTGAGCAATTTTCGTGCGAAAATAAGACTACTAGGTTTTGGTGTCCCGTGATCCCTGGTGCATTCTTATGCATAAAAAACCATAATGCTCAGAGAACTTATAAGTTTTGAAGTCCGAGGTGCCACGTGGTCCAATTTTGGTGCCGATGGTGCATTTTCGGCCATTTGAGCAATTTTCGTGCGAAAATAACACTTTTGGGTTTTCGTGCCCCGTGATCCCTAGTGCATTCTTATGCGTAACAAACCATCATGCTCGGAACACTTTTCAGTTTTGAGGTCCGTATTGCCTCGTGCTCCAATTTTGGTGCTGGTGGTGCATAGTCGGCCATTTATGCAATTTTCGTGCGAAAATTAGACTTTTGCGTTTTGGTGCACCGTGATCCCTGGTGCATTCTTATGCATAAAAATCCATAATGCTTGGAACACTTTTTATTTTTCAGGTTCGAGGTTCCCCGTGGTCCAATTTTGGTGCCCGTGGTGCATTTTCGGCCCACTGAGCAATTTTCGTGCGAAAATAAGACTACTAGGTTTTGGTGTCCCGTGATCCCTGGTGCATTCTTATGCATAAAAAACCATAATGCTCAGAGAACTTATAAGTTTTGAAGTCCGAGGTGCCACGTGGTCCAATTTTGGTGCCGATGGTGCATTTTCGGCCATTTGAGCAATTTTCGTGCGAAAATAACACTTTTGGGTTTTCGTGCCCCGTGATCCCTAGTGCATTCTTATGCGTAACAAACCATCATGCTCGGAACACTTTTCAGTTTTGAGGTCCGTATTGCCTCGTGCTCCAATTTTGGTGCTGGTGGTGCATAGTCGGCCATTTATGCAATTTTCGTGCGAAAATTAGACTTTTGCGTTTTGGTGCACCGTGATCCCTGGTGCATTCTTATGCATAAAAATCCATAATGCTTGGAACACTTTTTATTTTTCAGGTTCGAGGTTCCCCGTGGTCCAATTTTGGTGCCCGTGGTGCATTTTCGGCCCACTGAGCAATTTTCGTGCGAAAATAAGACTACTAGGTTTTGGTGTCCCGTGATCCCTGGTGCATTCTTATGCATAAAAAACCATAATGCTCAGAGAACTTATAAGTTTTGAAGTCCGAGGTGCCACGTGGTCCAATTTTGGTGCCGATGGTGCATTTTCGGCCATTTGAGCAATTTTCGTGCGAAAATAACACTTTTGGGTTTTCGTGCCCCGTGATCCCTAGTGCATTCTTATGCGTAACAAACCATCATGCTCGGAACACTTTTCAGTTTTCAGGTCCGTATTGCCTCGTGCTCCAATTTTGGTGCTGGTGGTGCATAGTCGGCCATTTATGCAATTTTCGTGCGAAAATTAGACTTTTGCGTTTTGGTGCACCGTGATCCCTGGTGCATTCTTATGCATAAAAATCCATAATGCTTGGAACACTTTTTATTTTTGAGGTTCGAGGTTCCCCGTGGTCCAATTTTGGTGCCCGTGGTGCATTTTCGGCCCACTGAGCAATTTTCGTGCGAAAATAAGACTACTAGGTTTTGGTGTCTCGTGATCCCTGGTGCATTCTTATGCATAAAAAACCATAATGCTCAGAGAACTTATAAGTTTTGAAGTCCGAGGTGCCACGTGGTCCAATTTTGGTGCCGATGGTGCATTTTCGGCCATTTGAGCAATTTTCGTGCGAAAATAACACTTTTGGGTTTTCGTGCCCCGTGATCCCTAGTGCATTCTTATGCGTAACAAACCATCATGCTCGGAACACTTTTCAGTTTTGAGGTCCGTATTGCCTCGTGCTCCAATTTTGGTGCTGGTGGTGCATAGTCGGCCATTTATGCAATTTTCGTGCGAAAATTAGACTTTTGCGTTTTGGTGCACCGTGATCCCTGGTGCATTCTTATGCATAAAAATCCATAATGCTTGGAACACTTTTTATTTTTCAGGTTCGAGGTTCCCCGTGGTCCAATTTTGGTGCCCGTGGTGCATTTTCGGCCCACTGAGCAATTTTCGTGCGAAAATAAGACTACTAGGTTTTGGTGTCCCGTGATCCCTGGTGCATTCTTATGCATAAAAAACCATAATGCTCAGAGAACTTATAAGTTTTGAAGTCCGAGGTGCCACGTGGTCCAATTTTGGTGCCGATGGTGCATTTTCGGCCATTTGAGCAATTTTCGTGCGAAAATAACACTTTTGGGTTTTCGTGCCCCGTGATCCCTAGTGCATTCTTATGCGTAACAAACCATCATGCTCGGAACACTTTTCAGTTTTGAGGTCCGTATTGCCTCGTGCTCCAATTTTGGTGCTGGTGGTGCATAGTCGGCCATTTATGCAATTTTCGTGCAAAAATAAGACTTTTGCGTTTTGGTGCACCGTGATCCCTGGTGCATTCTTATGCATAAAAATCCATAATGCTTGGAACACTTTTTATTTTTGAGGTTCGAGGTTCCCCGTGGTCCAATTTTGGTGCCCGTGGTGCATTTTCGGCCCACTGAGCAATTTTCGTGCGAAAATAAGACTACTAGGTTTTGGTGTCCCGTGATCCCTGGTGCATTCTTATGCATAAAAAACCATAATGCTCAGAGAACTTATAAGTTTTGAAGTCCGAGGTGCCACGTGGTCCAATTTTGGTGCCGATGGTGCATTTTCGGCCATTTGAGCAATTTTCGTGCGAAAATAACACTTTTGGGTTTTCGTGCCCCGTGATCCCTAGTGCATTCTTATGCGTAACAAACCATCATGCTCGGAACACTTTTCAGTTTTGAGGTCCGTATTGCCTCGTGCTCCAATTTTGGTGCTGGTGGTGCATAGTCGGCCATTTATGCAATTTTCGTGCGAAAATTAGACTTTTGCGTTTTGGTGCACCGTGATCCCTGGTGCATTCTTATGCATAAAAATCCATAATGCTTGGAACACTTTTTATTTTTCAGGTTCGAGGTTCCCCGTGGTCCAATTTTGGTGCCCGTGGTGCATTTTCGGCCCACTGAGCAATTTTCGTGCGAAAATAAGACTACTAGGTTTTGGTGTCCCGTGATCCCTGGTGCATTCTTATGCATAAAAAACCATAATGCTCAGAGAACTTATAAGTTTTGAAGTCCGAGGTGCCACGTGGTCCAATTTTGGTGCCGATGGTGCATTTTCGGCCATTTGAGCAATTTTCGTGCGAAAATAACACTTTTGGGTTTTCGTGCCCCGTGATCCCTAGTGCATTCTTATGCGTAACAAACCATCATGCTCGGAACACTTTTCAGTTTTGAGGTCCGTATTGCCTCGTGCTCCAATTTTGGTGCTGGTGGTGCATAGTCGGCCATTTATGCAATTTTCGTGCGAAAATTAGACTTTTGCGTTTTGGTGCACCGTGATCCCTGGTGCATTCTTATGCATAAAAATCCATAATGCTTGGAACACTTTTTATTTTTCAGGTTCGAGGTTCCCCGTGGTCCAATTTTGGTGCCCGTGGTGCATTTTCGGCCCACTGAGCAATTTTCGTGCGAAAATAAGACTACTAGGTTTTGGTGTCCCGTGATCCCTGGTGCATTCTTATGCATAAAAAACCATAATGCTCAGAGAACTTATAAGTTTTGAAGTCCGAGGTGCCACGTGGTCCAATTTTGGTGCCGATGGTGCATTTTCGGCCATTTGAGCAATTTTCGTGCGAAAATAGCACTTTTGGGTTTTCGTGCCCCGTGATCCCTAGTGCATTCTTATGCGTAACAAACCATCATGCTCGGAACACTTTTCAGTTTTGAGGTCCGTATTGCCTCGTGCTCCAATTTTGGTGCTGGTGGTGCATAGTCGGCCATTTATGCAATTTTCGTGCGAAAATAAGACTTTTGCGTTTTGGTGCACCGTGATCCCTGGTGCATTCTTATGCATAAAAATCCATAATGCTTGGAACACTTTTTATTTTTCAGGTTCGAGGTTCCCCGTGGTCCAATTTTGGTGCCCGTGGTGCATTTTCGGCCCACTGAGCAATTTTCGTGCGAAAATAAGACTACTAGGTTTTGGTGTCCCGTGATCCCTGGTGCATTCTTATGCATAAAAAACCATAATGCTCAGAGAACTTATAAGTTTAGAAGTCCGAGGTGCCACGTGGTCCAATTTTGGTGCCGATGGTGCATTTTCGGCCATTTGAGCAATTTTCGTGCGAAAATAACACTTTTGGGTTTTCGTGCCCCGTGATCCCTAGTGCATTCTTATGCGTAACAAACCATCATGCTCGGAACACTTTTCAGTTTTGAGGTCCGTATTGCCTCGTGCTCCGATTTTGGTGCTGGTGGTGCATAGTCGGCCATTTATGCAATTTTCGTGCGAAAATAAGACTTTTGCATTTTGGTGCACCGTGATCCCTGGTGCATTCTTATGCATAAAAATCCATAATGCTTGGAACACTTTTTATTTTTCAGGTTCGAGGTTCCCCGTGGTCCAATTTTGGTGCCCGTGGTGCATTTTCGGCCCACTGAGCAATTTTCGTGCGAAAATAAGACTACTAGGTTTTGGTGTCCCGTGATCCCCGGTGCATTCTTATGCATAAAAAACCATAATGTTCAGAGAACTTATAAGTTTAGAAGTCCGAGGTGCCACGTGGTCCAATTTTGGTGCCGATGGTGCATTTTCGGCCATTTGAGCAATTTTCGTGCGAAAATAACACTTTTGGGTTTTCGTGCCCCGTGATCCCTAGTGCATTCTTATGCGTAACAAACCATCATGCTCGGAACACTTTTCAGTTTGAGGTCCGTATTGCCTCGTGCTCCGATTTTGGTGCTGGTGGTGCATAGTCGGCCATTTATGCAATTTTCGTGCGAAAATAAGACTTTTGCGTTTTGGTGCACCGTGATCCCTGGTGCATTCTTATGCATAAAAATCCACAATGCTTGGAACACTTTTTATTTTTCAGGTTCGAGGTTCCCCGTGGTCCAATTTTGGTGCCCGTGGTGCATTTTCGGCCCACTGAGCAATTTTCGTGCGAAAATAAGACTACTAGGTTTTGGTGTCCCGTGATCCCCGGTGCATTCTTATGCATAAAAAACCATAATGTTCAGAGAACTTATAAGTTTAGAAGTCTGAGGTGCCACGTGGTCCAATTTTGGTGCCGATGGTGCATTTTCGGCCATTTGAGCAATTTTCGTGCGAAAATAACACTTTTGGGTTTTCGTGCCCCATGATCCCTAGTGCATTCTTATGCGTAACAAACCATCATGCTCGGAACACTTTTCAGTTTTGTGGTCCGTATTGCCTCGTGCTCCGATTTTGGTGCTGGTGGTGCATAGTCGGCCATTTATGCAATTTTCGTGCGAAAATAAGACTTTTGCGTTTTGGTGCACCGTGATCCCTGGTGCATTCTTATGCATAAAAATCCACAATGCTTGGCACACTTTTTATTTTTCAGGTTCGAGGTTCCCCGTTGTCCAATTTTGGTGCCCGTGGTGCATTTTCGGCCCACTGAGCAATTTTCGTTCGAAAATAAGACTACTAGGTTTTGGTGTCCCGTGATCCCCGGTGCATTCTTATGCATAAAAAACCATAATGCTCAGAGAACTTATAAGTTTAGAAGTCCGAGATGCCACGTGGTCCAATTTTGGTGCCGATGGTGCATTTTCGGCCATTTGAGCAATTTTCGTGCGAAAATAACACTTTTGGGTTTTCGTGCCCCGTGATCCCTAGTGCATTCTTATGCGTAACAAACCATCATGCTCGGAACACTTTTCAGTTTTGTGGTCCGTATTGCCTCGTGCTCCGATTTTGGTGCTGGTGGTGCATAGTCGGCCATTTATGCAATTTTCGTGCGAAAATAAGACTTTTGCGTTTTGGTGCACCGTGATCCCTGGTGCTTTCTTATGCATAAAAATCCACAATGCTTGGAACACTTTTTATTTTTCAGGTTCGAGGTTCCCCGTGGTCCAATTTTGGTGCCCGTGGTGCATTTTCGGCCCACTGAGCAATTTTCGTGCGAAAATAAGACTACTAGGTTTTGGTGTCCCGTGATCCCCGGTGCATTCTTATGCATAAAAAACCATAATGCTCAGAGAACTTATAAGTTTTGAAGTCCGAGGTGCCACGTGGTCCAATTTTGGTGCCGATGGTGCATTTTCGGCCATTTGAGCAATTTTCGTGCGAAAATAACACTTTTGGGTTTTCGTGCCCTGTGATCCCTAGTGCATTCTTATGCGTAACAAACCATCATGCTCAGAACACTTTTCAGTTTTGAGGTCCGTATTGCCTCGTGCTCCGATTTTGGTGCTGGTGGTGCATAGTCGGCCATTTATGCAATTTTCGTGCGAAAATAAGACTTTTGCGTTTTGGTGCACCGTGATCCCTGGTGCATTCTTATGCATAAAAATCCACAATGCTTGGGACACTTTTTATTTTTCAGGTTCGAGGTTCCCCGTGGTCCAATTTTGGTGCCCGTGGTGCATTTTCGGCACACTGAGCAATTTTCGTGCGAAAATAAGACTACTAGGTTTTGGTGTCCCGTGATCCCCGGTGCATTCTTATGCATAAAAAACCATAATGCTCAGAGAACTTATAAGTTTTGAAGTCCGAGGTGCCACGTGGTCCAATTTTGGTGCCGATGGTGCATTTTCGGCCATTTGAGCAATTTTCGTGCGAAAATAACACTTTTGGGTTTTCGTGCCCCGTGATCCCTAGGGCATTCTTATGCGTAACAAACCATCATGCTCGGAACACTTTTCAGTTTTGAGGTCCGTATTGCCTCGTGCTCCGATTTTGGTGCTGGTGGTGCATAGTCGGCCATTTATGCAATTTTCGTGCGAAAATAAGACTTTTGCGTTTTGGTGCACCGTGATCCCTGGTGCATTCTTATGCATGTAAATCCATAATGCTTGGAACACTTTTTATTTTTCAGGTTCGACGTTCCCCGTGGTCCAATTTTGGTGCCCGTGGTGCATTTTCGGCCCACTGAGCAATTTTCGTGCGAAAATAAGACTACTAGGTTTTGGTGTCCCGTGATCCCCGGTGCATTCTTATGCATAAAAAACCATAATGCTCAGAGAACTTATAAGTTTTGAAGTCCGAGGTGCCACGTGGTCCAATTTTGGTGCCGATGGTGCATTTTCGGCCATTTGAGCAATTTTCGTGCGAAAATAACACTTTTGGGTTTTCGTGCCCTGTGATCCCTAGTGCATTCTTATGCGTAACAAACCATCATGCTCGGAACACTTTTCAGTTTTGAGGTCCGTATTGCCTCGTGCTCCGATTTTGGTGCTGGTGGTGCATAGTCGGCCATTTATGCAATTTTCGTGCGAAAATAAGACTTTTGCGTTTTGGTGCACCGTGATCCCTGGTGCATTCTTATGCATAAAAATCCACAATGCTTGGGACACTTTTTATTTTTCAGGTTCGAGGTTCCCCGTGGTCCAATTTTGGTGCCCGTGGTGCATTTTCGGCACACTGAGCAATTTTCGTGCGAAAATAAGACTACTAGGTTTTGGTGTCCCGTGATCCCCGGTGCATTCTTATGCATAAAAAACCATAATGCTCAGAGAACTTATAAGTTTTGAAGTCCGAGGTGCCACGTGGTCCAATTTTGGTGCCGATGGTGCATTTTCGGCCATTTGAGCAATTTTCGTGCGAAAATAACACTTTTGGGTTTTCGTGCCCCGTGATCCCTAGGGCATTCTTATGCGTAACAAACCATCATGCTCGGAACACTTTTCAGTTTTGAGGTCCGTATTGCCTCGTGCTCCGATTTTGGTGCTGGTGGTGCATAGTCGGCCATTTATGCAATTTTCGTGCGAAAATAAGACTTTTGCGTTTTGGTGCACCGTGATCCCTGGTGCATTCTTATGCATGTAAATCCATAATGCTTGGAACACTTTTTATTTTTCAGGTTCGACGTTCCCCGTGGTCCAATTTTGGTGCCCGTGGTGCATTTTCGGCCCACTGAGCAATTTTCGTGCGAAAATAAGACTACTAGGTTTTGGTGTCCCGTGATCCCCGGTGCATTCTTATGCATAAAAAACCATAATGCTCAGAGAACTTATAAGTTTTGAAGTCCGAGGTGCCACGTGGTCCAATTTTGGTGCCGATGGTGCATTTTCGGCCATTTGAGCAATTTTCGTGCGAAAATAACACTTTTGGGTTTTCGTGCCCCGTGATCCCTAGTGCATTCTTATGCGTAACAAACCATCATGCTCGGAACACTTTTCAGTTTTGAGGTCCGTATTGCCTCGTGCTCCGATTTTGGTGCTGGTGGTGCATAGTCGGCCATTTATGCAATTTTCGTGCGAAAATAAGACTTTTGCGTTTTGGTGCACCGTGATCCCTGGTGCATTCTTATGCATAAAAATCCACAATGCTTGGGACACTTTTTATTTTTCAGGTTCGAGGTTCCCCGTGGTCCAATTTTGGTGCCCGTGGTGCATTTTCGGCACACTGAGCAATTTTCGTGCGAAAATAAGACTACTAGGTTTTGGTGTCCCGTGATCCCCGGTGCATTCTTATGCATAAAAAACCATAATGCTCAGAGAACTTATAAGTTTTGAAGTCCGAGGTGCCACGTGGTCCAATTTTGGTGCCGATGGTGCATTTTCGGCCATTTGAGCAATTTTCGTGCGAAAATAACACTTTTGGGTTTTCGTGCCCCGTGATCCCTAGGGCATTCTTATGCGTAACAAACCATCATGCTCGGAACACTTTTCTGTTTTGAGGTCCGTATTGCCTCGTGCTCCGATTTTGGTGCTGGTGGTGCATAGTCGGCCATTTATGCAATTTTCGTGCGAAAATAAGACTTTTGCGTTTTGGTGCACCGTGATCCCTGGTGCATTCTTATGCATGTAAATCCATAATGCTTGGAACACTTTTTATTTTTCAGGTTCGACGTTCCCCGTGGTCCAATTTTGGTGCCCGTGGTGCATTTTCGGCCCACTGAGCAATTTTCGTGCGAAAATAAGACTACTAGGTTTTGGTGTCCCGTGATCCCCGGTGTATTCTTATGCATAAAAAACCATAATGCTCAGAGAACTTATAAGTTTTGAAGTCCGAGGTGCCACGTGGTCCAATTTTGGTGCCGATGGTGCATTTTCGGCCATTTGAGCAATTTTCGTGCGAAAATAACACTTTTGGGTTTTCGTGCCCCGTGATCCCTAGTGCATTCTTATGCGTAACAAACCATCATGCTCGGAACACTTTTCAGTTTTGAGGTCCGTATTGCCTCGTGCTCCGATTTTGGTGCTGGTGGTGCATAGTCGGCCATTTATGCAATTTTCGTGCGAAAATAAGACTTTTGCGTTTTGGTGCACCGTGATCCCTGGTGCATTCTTATGCATGTAAATCCATAATGCTTGGAACACTTTTTATTTTTCAGGTTCGACGTTCCCCGTGGTCCAATTTTGGTGCCCGTGGTGCATTTTCGGCCCACTGAGCAATTTTCGTGCGAAAATAAGACTACTAGGTTTTGGTGTCCCGTGATCCCCGGTGCATTCTTATGCATAAAAAACCATAATGCTCAGAGAACTTATAAGTTTTGAAGTCCGAGGTGCCACGTGGTCCAATTTTGGTGCCGATGGTGCATTTTCGGCCATTTGAGCAATTTTCGTGCGAAAATAACACTTTTGGGTTTTCGTGCCCCGTGATCCCTAGTGCATTCTTATGCGTAACAAACCATCATGCTCGGAACACTTTTCAGTTTTGAGGTCCGTATTGCCTCGTGCTCCGATTTTGGTGCTGGTGGTGCATAGTCGGCCATTTATGCAATTTTCGTGCGAAAATAAGACTTTTGCGTTTTGGTGCACCGTGATCCCTGGTGCATTCTTATGCATAAAAATCCACAATGCTTGGGACACTTTTTATTTTTCAGGTTCGAGGTTCCCCGTGGTCCAATTTTGGTGCCCGTGGTGCATTTTCGGCACACTGAGCAATTTTCGTGCGAAAATAAGACTACTAGGTTTTGGTGTCCCGTGATCCCCGGTGCATTCTTATGCATAAAAAACCATAATGCTCAGAGAACTTATAAGTTTTGAAGTCCGAGGTGCCACGTGGTCCAATTTTGGTGCCGATGGTGCATTTTCGGCCATTTGAGCAATTTTCGTGCGAAAATAACACTTTTGGGTTTTCGTGCCCCGTGATCCCTAGGGCATTCTTATGCGTAACAAACCATCATGCTCGGAACACTTTTCTGTTTTGAGGTCCGTATTGCCTCGTGCTCCGATTTTGGTGCTGGTGGTGCATAGTCGGCCATTTATGCAATTTTCGTGCGAAAATAAGACTTTTGCGTTTTGGTGCACCGTGATCCCTGGTGCATTCTTATGCATGTAAATCCATAATGCTTGGAACACTTTTTATTTTTCAGGTTCGACGTTCCCCGTGGTCCAATTTTGGTGCCCGTGGTGCATTTTCGGCCCACTGAGCAATTTTCGTGCGAAAATAAGACTACTAGGTTTTGGTGTCCCGTGATCCCCGGTGTATTCTTATGCATAAAAAACCATAATGCTCAGAGAACTTATAAGTTTTGAAGTCCGAGGTGCCACGTGGTCCAATTTTGGTGCCGATGGTGCATTTTCGGCCATTTGAGCAATTTTCGTGCGAAAATAACACTTTTGGGTTTTCGTGCCCCGTGATCCCTAGTGCATTCTTATGCGTAACAAACCATCATGCTCGGAACACTTTTCAGTTTTGAGGTCCGTATTGCCTCGTGCTCCGATTTTGGTGCTGGTGGTGCATAGTCGGCCATTTATGCAATTTTCGTGCGAAAATAAGACTTTTGCGTTTTGGTGCACCGTGATCCCTGGTGCATTCTTATGCATAAAAATCCACAATGCTTGGGACACTTTTTATTTTTCAGGTTCGAGGTTCCCCGTGGTCCAATTTTGGTGCCCGTGGTGCATTTTCGGCACACTGAGCAATTTTCGTGCGAAAATAAGACTACTAGGTTTTGGTGTCCCGTGATCCCCGGTGCATTCTTATGCATAAAAAACCATAATGCTCAGAGAACTTATAAGTTTTGAAGTCCGAGGTGCCACGTGGTCCAATTTTGGTGCCGATGGTGCATTTTCGGCCATTTGAGCAATTTTCGTTCGAAAATAACACTTTTGGGTTTTCGTGCCCCGTGATCCCTACGGCATTCTTATGCGTAACAAACCATCATGCTCGGAACACTTTTCTGTTTTGAGGTCCGTATTGCCTCGTGCTCCAATTTTGGTGCTGGTGGTGCATAGTCGGCCATTTATGCAATTTTCGTGCGAAAATAAGACTTTTGCGTTTTGGTGCACCGTGATCCCTGGTGAATTCTTATGCATAAAAATCCATAATGCTTGGAACACTTTTTATTTTTCAGGTTCGAGGTTCCCCGTGGTCCAATTTTGGTGCCCGTGGTGCATTTTCGGCCCACTGAGCAATTTTCGTGCGAAAATAAGACTACTAGGTTTTGGTGACCCGTGATCCCCGGTGCATTCTTATGCATAAAAAACCACAATGCTCAGAGAACTTATAAGTTTTGAAGTCCGAGGTGCCACGTGGTCCAATTTTGGTGCCGATGGTGCATTTTCGGCCATTTGAGCAATTTTCGTGCGAAAATAACACTTTTGGGTTTTGGTGCCCCGTGATCCCTAGTGCATTCTTATGCGTAACAAACCATCATGCTCGGAACACTTTTCAGTTTTGAGGTCCGTATTGCCTCGTGCTCCAATTTTGGTGCTGGTGGTGCATAGTCGGCCATTTATGCAATTTTCGTGCGAAAATAAGACTTTTGCGTTTTGGTGCACCGTGATCCCTGGTGCATTCTTATGCATAAAAATCCATAATGCTTGGAACACTTTTTATTTTTCAGGTTCGAGGTTCCCCGTGGTCCAATTTTGGTGCCCGTGGTGCATTTTCGGCCCACTGAGCAATTTTCGTGCGAAAATAAGACTACTAGGTTTTGGTGTCCCGTGATCCCCGGTGCATTCTTATGCATAAAAAACCATAATGCTCAGAGAACTTATAAGTTTTAAAGTCCGAGGTGCCACGTGGTCCAATTTTGGTGCCGATGGTGCATTTTCGGCCATTTGAGCAATTTTCGTGCGAAAATAACACTTTTGGGTTTTCGTGCCCCGTGATCCCTAGTGCATTCTTATGCGTAACAAACCATCATGCTCGGAACACTTTTCAATTTTGAGGTCCGTATTGCCTCGTGCTCCAATTTTGGTGCTGGTGGTGCATAGTCGGCCATTTATGCAATTTTCGTGCGAAAATAAGACTTTTGCCTTTTGGTGCACCGTGATCCCTGGTGCATTCTTATGCATAAAAATCCATAATGCTTGGAACACTTTTTATTTTTCAGGTTCGAGGTTCCCCGTGGTCCAATTTTGGTGCCCGTGGTGCATTTTCGGCCCACTGAGCAATTTTCGTGCGAAAATAAGACTACTAGGTTTTGGTGTCCCGTGATCCCCGGTGCATTCTTATGCATAAAAAACCATAATGCTCAGAGAACTTATAAGTTTTGAAGTCCGAGGTGCCACGTGGTCCAATTTTGGTGCCGATGGTGCATTTTCGGCCATTTGAGCAATTTTCGTGCGAAAATAACACTTTTGGGTTTTCGTGCCCCGTGATCCCTAGTGCATTCTTATGCGTAACAAACCATCATGCTCGGAACACTTTTCAATTTTGAGGTCCGTATTGCCTCGTGCTCCAATTTTGGTGCTGGTGGTGCATAGTCGGCCATTTATGCAATTTTCGTGCGGAAATAAGACTTTTGCGTTTTGGTGCACCGTGATCCCTGGTGCATTCTTATGCATAAAAATCCATAATGCTTGGGACACTTTTTATTTTTCAGGTTCGAGGTTCCCCGTGGTCCAATTTTGGTGCCCGTGGTGCATTTTCGGCCCACTGAGCAATTTTCGTGCGAAAATAAGACTACTAGGTTTTGGTGTCCCGTGATCCCCGGTGCATTCTTATGCATAAAAAACCATAATGCTCATAGAACTTATAAGTTTTCAAGTCCGAGGTGCCACGTGGTCCAATTTTGGTGCCGATGGTGCATTTTCGGCCATTTGAGCAATTTTCGTGCGAAAATAACACTTTTGGGTTTTCGTGCCCCGTGATCCCTAGTGCATTCTTATGCGTAACAAACCATCATGCTCGGAACACTTTTCAGTTTTGAGGTCCGTATTGCCTCGTGCTCCAATTTTGGTGCTGGTGGTGCATAGTCGGCCATTTATGCAATTTTCGTGCGAAAATAAGACTTTTGCGTTTTGGTGCACCGTGATCCCTGGTGCATTCTTATGCATAAAAATCCATAATGCTAGGAACACTTTTTATTTTTCAGGTTCGAGGTTCCCCGTGGTCCAATTTTGGTGCCCGTGGTGCATTTTCGGCCCACTGAGCAATTTTCGTGCGAAAATAAGACTACTAGGTTTTGGTGTCCCGTGATCCCCGGTGCATTCTTATGCATAAAAAACCATAATGCTCAGAGAACTTATAAGTTTTGAAGTCCGAGGTGCCACGTGGTCCAATTTTGGTGCCGATGGTGCATTTTCGGCCATTTGAGCAATTTTCGTGCGAAAGTAACACTTTTGGGTTTTCGTGCCCCGTGATCCCTAGTGCATTCTTATGCGTAACAAACCATCATGCTCGGAACACTTTTCAATTTTGAGGTCCGTATTGCCTCGTGCTCCAATTTTGGTGCTGGTGGTGCATAGTCGGCCATTTATGCAATTTTCGTGCGAAAATAAGACTTTTGCATTTTGGTGCACCGTGATCCCTGGTGCATTCTTATGCATAAAAATCCATAATGCTCAGAACACTTTTTATTTTTCAGGTTCGAGGTTCCCCGTGGTCCAATTTTGGTGCCCGTGGTGCATTTTCGGCCCACTGAGCAATTTTCGTGCGAAAATAAGACTACTAGGTTTTGGTGTCCCGTGATCCCCGGTGCATTCTTATGCATAAAAAACCCTAATGCTCAGAGAACTTATAAGTTTTGAAGTCCGAGGTGCCACGTGGTCCAATTTTGGTGCCGATGGTGCATTTTCGGCCATTTGAGCAATTTTCGTGCGAAAATAACACTTTTGGGTTTTCGTGCCCCGTGATCCCTAGTGCATTCTTATGCGTAACAAACCATCATGCTCGGAACACTTTTCAGTTTTCAGGTCCGTATTGCCTCGTGCTCCAATTTTGGTGCTGGTGGTGCATAGTCGGCCATTTATGCAATTTTCGTGCGAAAATAAGACTTTTGCGTTTTGGTGCACCGTGATCCCTGGTGCATTCTTATGCATAAAAATCCATAATGCTCAGAACACTTTTTATTTTTCAGGTTCGAGGTTCCCCGTGGTCCAATTTTGGTGCCCGTGGTGCATTTTCGGCCCACTGAGCAATTTTCGTGCGAAAATAGGACTACTAGGTTTTGGTGTCCCGTGATCCCCGGTGCATTCTTATGCATAAAAAACCCTATTGCTCAGAGAACTTATAAGTTTTGAAGTCCGAGGTGCCACGTGGTCCAATTTTGGTGCCGATGGTGCATTTTCGGCCATTTGAGCAATTTTCGTGCGAAAATAACACTTTTGGGTTTTCGTGCCCCGTGATCCCTAGTGCATTCTTATGCGTAACAAACCATCATGCTCGGAACACTTTTCAATTTTGAGGTCCGTATTGCCTCGTGCTCCAATTTTGGTGCTGGTGGTGCATAGTCGGCCATTTATGCAATTTTCGTGCGGAAATAAGACTTTTGCGTTTTGGTGCACCGTGATCCCTGGTGCATTCTTATGCATAAAAATCCATAATGCTTGGGACACTTTTTATTTTTCAGGTTCGAGGTTCCCCGTGGTCCAATTTTGGTGCCCGTGGTGCATTTTCGGCCCACTGAGCAATTTTCGTGCGAAAATAAGACTACTAGGTTTTGGTGTCCCGTGATCCCCGGTGCATTCTTATGCATAAAAAACCATAATGCTCATAGAACTTATAAGTTTTCAAGTCCGAGGTGCCACGTGGTCCAATTTTGGTGCCGATGGTGCATTTTCGGCCATTTGAGCAATTTTCGTGCGAAAATAACACTTTTGGGTTTTCGTGCCCCGTGATCCCTAGTGCATTCTTATGCGTAACAAACCATCATGCTCGGAACACTTTTCAGTTTTGAGGTCCGTATTGCCTCGTGCTCCAATTTTGGTGCTGGTGGTGCATAGTCGGCCATTTATGCAATTTTCGTGCGAAAATAAGACTTTTGCGTTTTGGTGCACCGTGATCCCTGGTGCATTCTTATGCATAAAAATCCATAATGCTAGGAACACTTTTTATTTTTCAGGTTCGAGGTTCCCCGTGGTCCAATTTTGGTGCCCGTGGTGCATTTTCGGCCCACTGAGCAATTTTCGTGCGAAAATAAGACTACTAGGTTTTGGTGTCCCTTGATCCCCGGTGCATTCTTATGCATAAAAAACCATAATGCTCAGAGAACTTATAAGTTTTGATGTCCGAGGTGCCACGTGGTCCAATTTTGGTGCCGATGGTGCATTTTCGGCCATTTGAGCAATTTTCGTGCGAAAATAACACTTTTGGGTTTTCGTGCCCCGTGATCCCTAGTGCATTCTTATGCGTAACAAACCATCATGCTCGGAACACTTTTCAATTTTGAGGTCCGTATTGCCTCGTGCTCCAATTTTGGTGCTGGTGGTGCATAGTCGGCCATTTATGCAATTTTCGTGCGAAAATAAGACTTTTGCATTTTGGTGCACCGTGATCCCTGGTGCATTCTTATGCATAAAAATCCATAATGCTCAGAACACTTTTTATTTTTCAGGTTCGAGGTTCCCCGTGGTCCAATTTTGGTGCCCGTGGTGCATTTTCGGCCCACTGAGCAATTTTCGTGCGAAAATAAGACTACTAGGTTTTGGTGTCCCGTGATCCCCGGTGCATTCTTATGCATAAAAAACCCTAATGCTCAGAGAACTTATAAGTTTTGAAGTCCGAGGTGCCACGTGGTCCAATTTTGGTGCCGATGGTGCATTTTCGGCCATTTGAGCAATTTTCGTGCGAAAATAACACTTTTGGGTTTTCGTGCCCCGTGATCCCTAGTGCATTCTTATGCGTAACAAACCATCATGCTCGGAACACTTTTCAGTTTTGAGGTCCGTATTGCCTCGTGCTCCAATTTTGGTGCTGGTGGTGCATAGTCGGCCATTTATGCAATTTTCGTGCGAAAATAAGACTTTTGCGTTTTGGTGCACCGTGATCCCTGGTGCATTCTTATGCATAAAAATCCATAATGCTCAGAACACTTTTTATTTTTCAAGTTCGAGGTTCCCCGTGGTCCAATTTTGGTGCCCGTGGTGCATTTTCGGCCCACTGAGCAATTTTCGTGCGAAAATAGGACTACTAGGTTTTGGTGTCCCGTGATCCCCGGTGCATTCTTATGCATAAAAAACCCTAATGCTCAGAGAACTTATAAGTTTTGAAGTCCGAGGTGCCACGTGGTCCAATTTTGGTGCCGATGGTGCATTTTCGGCCATTTGAGCAATTTTCGTGCGAAAATAACACTTTTGGGTTTTCGTGCCCCGTGATCCCTAGTGCATTCTTATGCGTAACAAACCATCATGCTCGGAACACTTTTCAGTTTTGAGGTCCGTATTGCCTCGTGCTCCAATTTTGGTGCTGGTGGTGCATAGTCGGCCATTTATGCAATTTTCGTGCGAAAATAAGACTTTTGCGTTTTGGTGCACCGTGATCCCTGGTGCATTCTTATGCATAAAAATCCATAATGCTTGGAACACTTTTTATTTTTCAGGTTCGAGGTTCCCCGTGGTCCAATTTTGGTGCCCGTGGTGCATTTTCGGCCCACTGAGCAATTTTCGTGCGAAAATAAGACTACTAGGTTTTGGTGTCCCGTGATCCCCGGTGCATTCTTATGCATAAAAAACCATAATGCTCATAGAACTTATAAGTTTTCAAGTCCGAGGTGCCACGTGGTCCAATTTTGGTGCCGATGGTGCATTTTCGGCCATTTGAGCAATTTTCGTGCGAAAATAACACTTTTGGGTTTTCGTGCCCCGTGATCCCTAGTGCATTCTTATGCGTAACAAACCATCATGCTCGGAACACTTTTCAGTTTTGAGGTCCGTATTGCCTCGTGCTCCAATTTTGGTGCTGGTGGTGCATAGTCGGCCATTTATGCAATTTTCGTGCGAAAATAAGACTTTTGCGTTTTGGTGCACCGTGATCCCTGGTGCATTCTTATGCATAAAAATCCATAATGCTAGGAACACTTTTTATTTTTCAGGTTCGAGGTTCCCCGTGGTCCAATTTTGGTGCCCGTGGTGCATTTTCGGCCCACTGAGCAATTTTCGTGCGAAAATAAGACTACTAGGTTTTGGTGTCCCGTGATCCCCGGTGCATTCTTATGCATAAAAAACCATAATGCTCAGAGAACTTATAAGTTTTGATGTCCGAGGTGCCACGTGGTCCAATTTTGGTGCCGATGGTGCATTTTCGGCCATTTGAGCAATTTTCGTGCGAAAATAACACTTTTGGGTTTTCGTGCCCCGTGATCCCTAGTGCATTCTTATGCGTAACAAACCATCATGCTCGGAACACTTTTCAATTTTGAGGTCCGTATTGCCTCGTGCTCCAATTTTGGTGCTGGTGGTGCATAGTCGGCCATTTATGCAATTTTCGTGCGAAAATAAGACTTTTGCATTTTGGTGCACCGTGATCCCTGGTGCATTCTTATGCATAAAAATCCATAATGCTCAGAACACTTTTTATTTTTCAGGTTCGAGGTTCCCCGTGGTCCAATTTTGGTGCCCGTGGTGCATTTTCGGCCCACTGAGCAATTTTCGTGCGAAAATAAGACTACTAGGTTTTGGTGTCCCGTGATCCCCGGTGCATTCTTATGCATAAAAAACCCTAATGCTCAGAGAACTTATAAGTTTTGAAGTCCGAGGTGCCACGTGGTCCAATTTTGGTGCCGATGGTGCATTTTCGGCCATTTGAGCAATTTTCGTGCGAAAATAACACTTTTGGGTTTTCGTGCCCCGTGATCCCTAGTGCATTCTTATGCGTAACAAACCATCATGCTCGGAACACTTTTCAGTTTTGAGGTCCGTATTGCCTCGTGCTCCAATTTTGGTGCTGGTGGTGCATAGTCGGCCATTTATGCAATTTTCGTGCGAAAATAAGACTTTTGCGTTTTGGTGCACCGTGATCCCTGGTGCATTCTTATGCATAAAAATCCATAATGCTCAGAACACTTTTTATTTTTCAAGTTCGAGGTTCCCCGTGGTCCAATTTTGGTGCCCGTGGTGCATTTTCGGCCCACTGAGCAATTTTCGTGCGAAAATAGGACTACTAGGTTTTGGTGTCCCGTGATCCCCGGTGCATTCTTATGCATAAAAAACCCTAATGCTCAGAGAACTTATAAGTTTTGAAGTCCGAGGTGCCACGTGGTCCAATTTTGGTGCCGATGGTGCATTTTCGGCCATTTGAGCAATTTTCGTGCGAAAATAACACTTTTGGGTTTTCGTGCCCCGTGATCCCTAGTGCATTCTTATGCGTAACAAACCATCATGCTCGGAACACTTTTCAGTTTTGAGGTCCGTATTGCCTCGTGCTCCAATTTTGGTGCTGGTGGTGCATAGTCGGCCATTTATGCAATTTTCGTGCGAAAATAAGACTTTTGCGTTTTGGTGCACCGTGATCCCTGGTGCATTCTTATGCATAAAAATCCATAATGCTTGGAACACTTTTTATTTTTCAGGTTCGAGGTTCCCCGTGGTCCAATTTTGGTGCCCGTGGTGCATTTTCGGCCCACTGAGCAATTTTCGTGCGAAAATAAGACTACTAGGTTTTGGTGTCCCGTGATCCCCGGTGCATTCTTATGCATAAAAAACCATAATGCTCAGAGAACTTATAAGTTTTGAAGTCCGAGGTGCCACGTGGTCCAATTTTTGTGCCGATGGTGCATTTTCGGCCATTTGAGCAATTTTCGTGCGAAAATAACACTTTTGGGTTTTCGTGCCCCGTGATCCCTAGTGCATTCTTATGCGTAACAAACCATCATGCTCGGAACACTTTTCAGTTTTGAGGTCCGTATTGCCTCGTGCTCCAATTTTGGTGCTGGTGGTGCATAGTCGGCCATTTATGCAATTTTCGTGCGAAAATAAGACTTTTGCGTTTTGGTGCACCGTGATCCCTGGTGCATTCTTATGCATAAAAATCCACAATGCTTGGAACACTTTTTATTTTTCAGGTTCGAGGTTCCCCGTGGTCCAATTTTGGTGCCCGTGGTGCATTTTCGGCCCACTGAGCAATTTTCGTGCGAAAATAAGACTACTAGGTTTTGGTGTCCCGTGATCCCCTGTGCATTCTTATGCATAAAAAACCATAATGCTCAGAGAACTTAGAAGTTTTGAAGTCCGAGGTGCCACGTGGTCCAATTTTGGTGCCGATGGTGCATTTTCGGCCATTTGAGCAATTTTCGTGCGAAAATAACACTTTTGGGTTTTCGTGCCCCGTGATCCCTAGTGCATTCTTATGCGTAACAAACCATCATGCTCGGAACACTTTTCAGTTTTGAGGTCCGTATTGCCTCGTGCTCCAATTTTGGTGCTGGTGGTGCATAGTCGGCCATTTATGCAATTTTCGTGCGAAAATAAGACTTTTGCGTTTTGGTGCACCGTGATCCCTGGTGCATTCTTATGCATAAAAATCCATAATGCTTGGGACACTTTTTATTTTTCAGGTTCGAGGTTCCCCGTGGTCCAATTTTGGTGCCCGTGGTGCATTTTCGGCCCACTGAGCAATTTTCGTGCGAAAATAAGACTACTAGGTTTTGGTGTCCCGTGATCCCCGGTGCATTCTTATGCATAAAAAACCATAATGTTCAGAGAACTTATAAGTTTAGAAGTCCGAGGTGCCACGTGGTCCAATTTTGGTGCCGATGGTGCATTTTCGGCCATTTGAGCAATTTTCGTGCGAAAATAACACTTTTGGGTTTTCGTGCCCCGTGATCCCTAGTGCATTCTTATGCGTAACAAACCATCATGCTCGGAACACTTTTCAGTTTTGTGGTCCGTATTGCCTCGTGCTCCGATTTTGGTGCTGGTGGTGCATAGTCGGCCATTTATGCAATTTTCGTGCGAAAATAAGACTTTTGCGTTTTGGTGCACCGTGATCCCTGGTGCATTCTTATGCATAAAAATCCACAATGCTTGGAACACTTTTTATTTTTCAGGTTCGAGGTTCCCCGTTGTCCAATTTTGGTGCCCGTGGTGCATTTTCGGCCCACTGAGCAATTTTCGTGCGAAAATAAGACTACTAGGTTTTGGTGTCCCGTGATCCCCGGTGCATTCTTATGCATAAAAAACCATAATGCTCAGAGAACTTATAAGTTTAGAAGTCCGAGGTGCCACGTGGTCCAATTTTGGTGCCGATGGTGCATTTTCGGCCATTTGAGCAATTTTCGTGCGAAAATAACACTTTTGGGTTTTCGTGCCCCGTGATCCCTAGTGCATTCTTATGCGTAACAAACCATCATGCTCGGAACACTTTTCAGTTTGAGGTCCGTATTGCCTCGTGCTCCGATTTTGGTGCTGGTGGTGCATAGTCGGCCATTTATGCAATTTTCGTGCGAAAATAAGACTTTTGCGTTTTGGTGCACCGTGATCCCTGGTGCATTCTTATGCATAAAAATCCACAATGCTTGGAACACTTTTTATTTTTCAGGTTCGAGGTTCCCCGTGGTCCAATTTTGGTGCCCGTGGTGCATTTTCGGCCCACTGAGCAATTTTCGTGCGAAAATAAGACTACTAGGTTTTGGTGTCCCGTGATCCCCGGTGCATTCTTATGCATAAAAAACCATAATGTTCAAAGAACTTATAAGTTTAGAAGTCCGAGGTGCCACGTGGTCCAATTTTGGTGCCGATGGTGCATTTTCGGCCATTTGAGCAATTTTCGTGCGAAAATAACACTTTTGGGTTTTCGTGCCCCGTGATCCCTAGTGCATTCTTATGCGTAACAAACCATCATGCTCGGAACACTTTTCAGTTTTGTGGTCCGTATTGCCTCGTGCTCCAATTTTGGTGCTGGTGGTGCATAGTCGGCCATTTATGCAATTTTCGTGCGAAAATAAGACTTTTGCGTTTTGGTGCACCGTGATCCCTGGTGCATTCTTATGCATAAAAATCCACAATGCTTGGAACACTTTTTATTTTTCAGGTTCGAGGTTCCCCGTGGTCCAATTTTGGTGCCCGTGGTGCATTTTCGGCCCACTGAGCAATTTTCGTGCGAAAATAAGACTACTAGGTTTTGGTGTCCCGTGATCCCCGGTGCATTCTTATGCATAAAAAACCATAATGCTCAGAGAACTTATAAGTTTAGAAGTCCGAGGTGCCACGTGGTCCAATTTTGGTGCCGATGGTGCATTTTCGGCCATTTGAGCAATTTTCGTGCGAAAATAACACTTTTGGGTTTTCGTGCCCCGTGATCCCTAGTGCATTCTTATGCGTAACAAACCATCATGCTCGGAACACTTTTCAGTTTTGTGGTCCGTATTGCCTCGTGCTCCGATTTTGGTGCTGGTGGTGCATAGTCGGCCATTTATGCAATTTTCGTGCGAAAATAAGACTTTTGCGTTTTGGTGCACCGTGATCCCTGGTGCATTCTTATGCATAAAAATCCACAATGCTTGGAACACTTTTTATTTTTCAGGTTCGAGGTTCCCCGTGGTCCAATTTTGGTGCCCGTGGTGCATTTTCGGCCCACTGAGCAATTTTCGTGCGAAAATAAGACTACTAGGTTTTGGTGTCCCGTGATCCCCGGTTCATTCTTATGCATAAAAAACCATAATGCTCAGAGAACTTAGAAGTTTTGAAGTCCGAGGTGCCACGTGGTCCAATTTTGGTGCCGATGGTGCATTTTCGGCCATTTGAGCAATTTTCGTGCGAAAATAACACTTTTGGGTTTTCGTGCCCCGTGATCCCTAGTGCATTCTTATGCGTAACAAACCATCATATTCGGAACACTTTTCAGTTTTGAGGTCCGTATTGCCTCGTGCTCCAATTTTGGTGCTGGTGGTGCATAGTCGGCCATTTATGCAATTTTCGTGCGAAAATAAGACTTTTGCGTTTTGGTGCACCGTGATCCCTGGTGCATTCTTATGCACAAAAATCCATAATGCTCAGAACACTTTTTATTTTTCAGGTTCGAGGTTCCCCGTGGTCCAATTTTGGTGCCCGTGGTGCATTTTCGGCCCACTGAGCAATTTTCGTGCGAAAATAAGACTACTAGGTTTTGGTGTCCCGTGATTCCCGGTGCATTCTTATGCATAAAAAACCATAATGCTCAGAGAACTTATAAGTTTTGAAGTCCGAGGTGCCACGTGGTCCAATTTTGGTGCCGATGGTGCATTTTCGGCCATTTGAGCAATTTTCGTGCGAAAATAACACTTTTGGGTTTTCGTGCCCCGTGATCCCTAGTGCATTCTTATGCGTAATAAACCATCATGCTCGGAACACTTTTCAATTTTGAGGTCCGTATTGCCTCGTGCTCCAATTTTGGTGCTGGTGGTGCATAGTCGGCCATTTATGCAATTTTCGTGCGAAAATAAGACTTTTGCGTTTTGGTGCACCGTGATCCCTGGTGCATTCTTATGCATAAAAATCCATAATGCTTGGAACTCTTTTTATTTTTGAGGTTCGAGGTTCCCCGTGGTCCAATTTTGGTGCCCGTGGTGCATTTTCGGCCCACTGAGCAATTTTCGTGCGAAAATAAGACTACTAGGTTTTGGTGTCCCGTGATCCCCGGTGCATTCTTATGCATAAAAAACCGTAATGCTCAGAGAACTTATAAGTTTTGAAGTCCGAGGTGCCACGTGGTCCAATTTTGGTGCCGATGGTGCATTTTCGGCCATTTGAGCAATTTTCGTGCGAAAATAACACTTTTGGGTTTTCGTGCCCCGTGATCCCTAGTGCATTCTTATGCGTAACAAACCATCATGCTCGGAACACTTTTCAGTTTTGAGGTCCGTATTGCCTCGTGCTCCAATTTTGGTGCTGGTGGTGCATAGTCGGCCATTTATGCAATTTTCGTGCGAAAATAAGACTTTTGCGTTTTGGTGCACCGTGATCCCTGGTGCATTCTTATGCATAAAAATCCATAATGCTTGGAACACTTTTTATTTTTCAGGTTCGAGGTTCCCCGTGGTCCAATTTTGGTGCCCGTGGTGCATTTTCGGCCCACTGAGCAATTTTCGTGCGAAAATAAGTCTACTAGGTTTTGGTGTCCCGTGATCCCTGGTGCATTCTTATGCATAAAAAACCGTAATGCTCAGAGAACTTATAATTTTTGAAGTCCGAGGTGCCACGTGGTCCAATTTTGGTGCCGATGGTGCATTTTCGGCCATTTGAGCAATTTTCGTGCGAAAATAACACTTTTGGGTTTTCGTGCCCCGTGATACCTAGTGCATTCTTATGCGTAACAAACCATCATGCTCGGAACACTTTTCAGTTTTGAGGTCCGTATTGCCTCGTGCTCCAATTTTGGTGCTGGTGGTGCATAGTCGGCCATTTATACAATTTTCGTGCGAAAATAAGACTTTTGCGTTTTGGTTCACCGTGATCCCTGGTGCATTCTTATGCATAAAAATCCATAATGCTTGGAACACTTTTTATTTTTCAGGTTCGAGGTTCCCCGTGGTCCAATTTTGGTGCCCGTGGTGCATTTTCGGCCCACTGAGCAATTTTCGTGCGAAAATAAGACTACTTGGTTTTGGTGTCCCGTGATCCCTGGTGCATTCTTATGCATAAAAAACCATAATGCTCAGAGAACTTATAAGTTTTGAAGTCCGAGGTGCCACGTGGTCCAATTTTGGTGCCGATGGTGCATTTTCGGCCATTTGAGCAATTTTCGTGCGAAAATAACACTTTTGGGTTTTCGTGCCCCGTGATCCCTAGTGCATTCTTATGCGTAACAAACCATCATGCTCGGAACACTTTTCAGTTTTGAGGTCCGTATTGCCTCGTGCTCCAATTTTGGTGCCGGTGGTGCATAGTCGGCCATTTATGCAATTTTCGTGCGAAAATAAGACTTTTGCGGTTTGGTGCACCGTGATCCCTGGTGCATTCTTATGCATAAAAATCCATAATGCTAGGAACACTTTTTATTTTTCAGGTTCGAGGTTCCCCGTGGTCCAATTTTGGTGCCCGTGGTGCATTTTCGGCCCACTGAGCAATTTTCGTGCGAAAATAAGACTACTAGGTTTTGGTGTCCCGTGATCCCCGGTGCATTCTTATGCATAAAAAACCATAATGCTCAGAGAACTTATAAGTTTTGATGTCCGAGGTGCCACGTGGTCCAATTTTGGTGCCGATGGTGCATTTTCGGCCATTTGAGCAATTTTCGTGCGAAAATAACACTTTTGGGTTTTCGTGCCCCGTGATCCCTAGTACATTCTTATGCGTAACAAACCATCATGCTCGGAACATTTTTCAGTTTTGAGGTCCGTATTGCCTCGTGCTCCAATTTTGGTGCTGGTGGTGCATAGTCGGCCATTTATGCAATTTTCGTGCGAAAATAAGACTTTTGCGTTTTGGTGCACCGTGATCCCTGGTGCATTCTTATGCATAAAAATCCATAATGCTTGGAACACTTTTTATTTTTCAGGTTCGAGGTTCCCCGTGGTCCAATTTTGGTGCCCGTGGTGCATTTTCGGCCCACTGAGCAATTTTCGTGCGAAAATAAGACTACTAGGTTTTGGTGTCCCGTGATCCCTGGTGCATTCTTATGCATAAAAAATCATAATGCTCAGAGAACTTATAAGTTTTGAAGTCCGAGGTGCCACGTGGTCCAATTTTGGTGCCGATGGTGCATTTTCGGCCATTTGAGCAATTTTCGTGCGAAAATAACACTTTTGGGTTTTCGTGCCCCGTGATCCCTAGTACATTCTTATGCGTAACAAACCATCATGCTCGGAACATTTTTCAGTTTTGAGGTCCGTATTGCCTCGTGCTCCAATTTTGGTGCTGGTGGTGCATAGTCGGCCATTTATGCAATTTTCGTGCGAAAATAAGACTTTTGCGTTTTGGTGCACCGTGATCCCTGGTGCATTCTTATGCATAAAAATCCATAATGCTTGGAACACTTTTTATTTTTCAGGTTCAAGGTTCCCCGTGGTCCAATTTTGGTGCCCGTGGTGCATTTTCGGCCCACTGAGCAATTTTCGTGCGAAAATAAGACTACTAGGTTTTGGTGTCCCGTGATCCCTGGTGCATTCTTATGCATAAAAAACCATAATGCTCAGAGAACTTATAAGTTTTGAAGTCCGAGGTGCCACGTGGTCCAATTTTGGTGCCGATGGTGCATTTTCGGCCATTTGAGCAATTTTCGTGCGAAAATAAGACTATTGGGTTTTCGTGCCCCGTGATCCCTAGTGCATTCTTATGCGTAACAAACCATCATGCTCGGAACACTTTTCAGTTTTGAGGTCCGTATTGCCTCGTGCTCCAATTTTGGTGCTGGTGGTGCATAGTCGGCCATTTATGCAATTTTCGTGCGAAAATAAGACTTTTGCGTTTTGGTGCACCGTGATCCCTGGTGCATTCTTATGCATAAAAATCCATAATGCTCAGAACACTTTTTATTTTTCAGGTTCGAGGTTCCCCGTGGTCCAATTTTGGTGCCCGTGGTGCATTTTCGGCCTACTGAGCAATTTTCGTACGAAAATAAGACTACTAGGTTTTGGTGTCCCGTGATCCCCGGTGCATTCTTATGCATAAAAAACCATAATGCTCAGAGAACTTATAAGTTTTGAAGTCCGAGGTGCCACGTGGTCCAATTTTGGTGCCGATGGTGCATTTTCGGCCATTTGAGGAATTTTCGTGCGAAAATAACACTTTTGGGTTTTCGTGCCCCGTGATCCCTAGTGCATTCTTATGCGTAACAAACCATCATGCTCGGAACACTTTTCAGTTTTGAGGTCCGTATTGCCTCGTGCTCCAATTTTGGTGCTGGTGGTGCATAGTCGGCCATTTATGCAATTTTCGTGCGAAAATAAGACTTTTGCGTTTTGGTGCACCGTGATCCCTGGTGCATTCTTATGCATAAAAATCCATAATGCTTGGAACACTTTTTATTTTTCAGGTTCGAGGTTCCCCGTGGTCCAATTTTGGTGCCCGTGGTGCGTTTTCGGCCCACTGAGCAATTTTCGTGCGAAAATAAGACTACTAGGTTTTGGTGTCCCGTGATCCCTGGTGCATTCTTATGCATAAAAAACCATAATGCTCAGAGAACTTATAAGTTTTGAAGTCCGAGGTGCCACGTGGTCCAATTTTGGTGCCGATGGTGCATTTTCGGCCATTTGAGGAATTTTCGTGCGAAAATAACACTTTTGGGTTTTCGTGCCCCGTGATCCCTAGTGCATTCTTATGCGTAACAAACCATCATGCTCGGAACACTTTTCAGTTTTGAGGTCCGTATTGCCTCGTGCTCCAATTTTGGTGCTGGTGGTGCATAGTCGTCCATTTATGCAATTTTCGTGCGAAAATAAGACTTTTGCGTTTTGGTGCACCGTGATCCCTGGTGCATTCTTATGCATAAAAATCCATAATGCTTGGAACACTTTTTATTTTTCAGGTTCGAGGTTCCCCATGGTCCAATTTTGGTGCCCGTGGTGCATTTTCGGCCCACTGAACAATTTTCGTGCGAAAATAAGACTACTAGGTTTTGGTGTCCCGTGATCCCCGGTGCATTCTTATGCATAAAAAACCATAATGCTCAGAGAACTTATAAGTTTTGAAGTCCGAGGTGCCACGTGGTCCAATTTTGGTGCCGATGGTGCATTTTCGGCCATTTGAGCAATTTTCGTGCGAAAATAACACTTTTGGGTTTTCGTGCCCCGTGATCCCTAGTGCATTCTTATGCGTAACAAACCATTATGCTCGGAACACTTTTCAGTTTTGAGGTCCGTATTGCCTCGTGCTCCAATTTTGGTGCTGGTGGTGCATAGTAGGCCATTTATGCAATTTTCGTGCGAAAATAAGACTTTTGCGTTTTGGTGCACCGTGATCCCTGGTGCATTCTTATGCATAAAAATCCATAATGCTTGGAACACTTTTTATTTTTCAGGTTCGAGGTCTCCTGTGGTCCAATTTTGGTGCCCGTGGTGCATTTTCGGCCCACTGAGCAATTTTCGTGCGAAAATAAGACTACTAGGTTTTGGTGTCCCGTGATCCCTGGTGCATTCTTATGCATAAAAAACCATAATGCTCAGAGAACTTATAAGTTTTGAAGTCCGAGGTGCCACGTGGTCCAATTTTGGTGCCGATGGTGCATTTTCGGCCATTTGAGGAATTTTCGTGCGAAAATAACACTTTTGGGTTTTCGTGCCCCGTGATCCCTAGTGCATTCTTATGCGTAACAAACCATCATGCTCGGAACACTTTTCAGTTTTGAGGTCCGTATTGCCTCGTGCTCCAATTTTGGTGCTGGTGGTGCATAGTCGGCCATTTATGCAATTTTCGTGCGAAAATAAGACTTTTGCGTTTTGGTGCACCGTGATCCCTGGTGCATTCTTATGCATAAAAATCCATAATGCTTGGAACACTTTTTATTTTTCAGGTTCGAGGTTCCCCGTGGTCCAATTTTGGTGCCCGTGGTGCATTTTCGGCCCACTGAGCAATTTTCGTGCGAAAATAAGACTACTAGGTTTTGGTGTCCCATGATCCCTGGTGCATTCTTATGCATAAAAAACCATAATGCTCAGAGAACTTATAAGTTTTGAAGTCCGAGGTGCCACGTGGTCCAATTTTGGTGCCGATGGTGCATTTTCGGCCATTTGAGCAATTTTCGTGCGAAAATAACACTTTTGGGTTTTCGTGCCCCGTGATCCCTAGTGCATTCTTATGCGTAACATCATGCTCGGAACACTTTTCAGTTTTGAGGTCCGTATTGCCTCGTGCTCCAATTTTGGTGCTGGTGGTGCACAGTCGGCCATTTATGCAATTTTCGTGCGAAAATAAGACTTTTGCGTTTTGGTGCACCGTGATCCCTGGTGCATTATTATGCACAAAAATCCATAATGCTCAGAACACTTTTTATTTTTCAGGTTCGAGGTTCCCCGTGGTCCAATTTTGGTGCCCGTGGTGCATTTTCGCCCCACTGAGCAATTTTCGTGCGAAAATAAGACTACTAGGTTTTGGTGTCCCGTGATCCCCGGTGCATTCTTATGCATAAATAAACCCTAATGCTCAGAGAACTTATAAGTTTTGAAGTCCGAGGTGCCACGTGGTCCAATTTTGGTGCCGATGGTGCATTTTCGGCCATTTGAGCAATTTTCGTGCGAAAACAACACTTTTGGGTTTTCGTGCCCCGTGATCCCTAGTGCATTCTTATGCGTAATAAACCATCATGCTCGGAACACTTTTCAGTTTTGAGGTCCGTATTGCCTCGTGCTCCAATTTTGGTGCTGGTGGTGCATAGTCGGCCACTTATGCAATTTTCGTGCGAAAATAAGACTTTTGCGTTTTGGTGCACCGTGATCCCTGGTGCATTCTTATGCATAAAAATCCATAATGCTTGGAACACTTTTTATTTTTCAGGTTCGAGGTTCCCCGTGGTCCAATTTTGGTGCCCGTGGTGCATTTTCGGCCCACTGAGCAATTTTCGTGCGAAAATAAGACTACTAGGTTTTGGTGTCCCGTGATCCCTGGTGCATTCTTATGCATAAAAAACCATAATGCTCAGAGAACTTATAAGTTTTGAAGTCCGAGGTGCCACGTGGTCCAATTTTGGTGCCGATGGTGCATTTTCGGCCATTTGAGGAATTTTCGTGCGAAAATAACACTTTTGGGTTTTCGTGCCCCGTGATCCCTAGTGCATTCTTATGCGTAACAAACCATCATGCTCGGAACACTTTTCAGTTTTGAGGTCCGTATTGCCTCGTGCTCCAATTTTGGTGCTGGTGGTGCATAGTCGGCCATTTATGCAATTTTCGTGCGAAAATAAGACTTTTGCGTTTTGGTGCACCGTGATCCCTGGTGCATTCTTATGCATAAAAATCCATAATGCTTGGAACACTTTTTATTTTTCAGGTTCGAGGTTCCCCGTGGTCCAATTTTGGTGCCCGTGGTGCATTTTCGGCCCACTGAGCAATTTTCGTGCGAAAATAAGACTACTAGGTTTTGGTGTCCCATGATCCCTGGTGCATTCTTATGCATAAAAAACCATAATGCTCAGAGAACTTATAAGTTTTGAAGTCCGAGGTGCCACGTGGTCCAATTTTGGTGCCGATGGTGCATTTTCGGCCATTTGAGCAATTTTCGTGCGAAAATAACACTTTTGGGTTTTCGTGCCCCGTGATCCCTAGTGCATTCTTATGCGTAACATCATGCTCGGAACACTTTTCAGTTTTGAGGTCCGTATTGCCTCGTGCTCCAATTTTGGTGCTGGTGGTGCACAGTCGGCCATTTATGCAATTTTCGTGCGAAAATAAGACTTTTGCGTTTTGGTGCACCGTGATCCCTGGTGCATTATTATGCACAAAAATCCATAATGCTCAGAACACTTTTTATTTTTCAGGTTCGAGGTTCCCCGTGGTCCAATTTTGGTGCCCGTGGTGCATTTTCGCCCCACTGAGCAATTTTCGTGCGAAAATAAGACTACTAGGTTTTGGTGTCCCGTGATCCCCGGTGCATTCTTATGCATAAAAAACCCTAATGCTCAGAGAACTTATAAGTTTTGAAGTCCGAGGTGCCACGTGGTCCAATTTTGGTGCCAATGGTGCATTTTCGGCCATTTGAGCAATTTTCGTGCGAAAACAACACTTTTGGGTTTTCGTGCCCCGTGATCCCTAGTGCATTCTTATGCGTAATAAACCATCATGCTCGGAACACTTTTCAGTTTTGAGGTCCGTATTGCCTCGTGCTCCAATTTTGGTGCTGGTGGTGCATAGTCGGCCACTTATGCAATTTTCGTGCGAAAATAAGACTTTTGCGTTTTGGTGCACCGTGATCCCTGGTGCATTCTTATGCATAAAAATCCATAATGCTTGGAACACTTTTTATTTTTCAGGTTCGAGGTTCCCCGTGGTCCAATTTTGGTGCCCGTGGTGCATTTTCGGCCCACTGAGCAATTTTCGTGCGAAAATAAGACTACTAGGTTTTGGTGTCCCGTGATCCCTGGTGCATTCTTATGCATAAAAAACCATAATGCTCAGAGAACTTATAAGTTTTGAAGTCCGAGGTGCCACGTGGTCCAATTTTGGTGCCGATGGTGCATTTTCGGCCATTTGAGGAATTTTCGTGCGAAAATAACACTTTTGGGTTTTCGTGCCCCGTGATCCCTAGTGCATTCTTATGCGTAACAAACCATTATGCTCGGAACACTTTTCAGTTTTGAGGTCCGTATTGCCTCGTGCTCCAATTTTGGTGCTGGTGGTGCATAGTCGGCCATTTATGCAATTTTCGTGCGAAAATAAGACTTTTGCGTTTTGGTGCACCGTGATCCCTGGTGCATTCTAATGCATAAAAATCCATAATGCTTGGAACACTTTTTATTTTTCAGGTTCGAGGTTCCCCGTGGTCCAATTTTGGTGCCCGTGGTGCATTTTCGGCCCACTGAGCAATTTTCGTGCGAAAATAAGACTACTAGGTTTTGGTGTCCCGTGATCCCCGGTGCATTCTTATGCATAAAAAACCATAATGCTCAGATAACTTATAAGTTTTGAAGTCCGAGGTGCCACGTGGTCCAATTTTTGTGCCGATGGTGCATTTTCGGCCATTTGAGCAATTTTCGTGCGAAAATAACACTTTTGGGTTTTCGTGCCCCGTGATCCCTAGTGCATTCTTATGCGTAACAAACCATCATGCTCGAAACACTTTTCAGTTTTGAGGTCCGTATTGCCTCGTGCTCCAATTTTGGTGCTGGTGGTGCATAGTCGGCCATTTATGCAATTTTCGTGCGAAAATAAGACTTTTGCGTTTTGGTGCACCGTGATCCCTGGTGCATTCTTATGCATAAAAATCCATAATGCTTGGAACACTTTTTATTTTTCAGGTTCGAGGTTCCCCGTGGTCCAATTTTGGTGCCCGTGGTGCATTTTCGGTCCACTGAGCAATTTTCGTGCGAAAATAAGACTACTAGGTTTTGGTGTCCCATGATCCCCGGTGCATTCTTATGCATAAAAAACCATAATGCTCAGAGAACTTATAAGTTTTGAAGTCCGAGGTGCCACGTGGTCCAATTTTGGTGCCGATGGTGCATTTTCGGCCATTTGAGCAATTTTCGTGCGAAAATAACACTTTTGGGTTTTCGTGCCCCGTGATCCCTAGTGCATTCTTATGCGTAACAAACCATTATGCTCGGAACACTTTTCAGTTTTGAGGTCCGTATTGCCTCGTGCTCCAATTTTGGTGCTAGTGGTGCATAGTCGGCCATTTATGCAATTTTCGTGCGAAAATAAGACTTTTGCGTTTTGGTGCACCGTGATCCCTGGTGCATTCTTATGCATAAAAATCCATAATGCTTGGAACACTTTTTATTTTTCAGGTTCAAGGTCTCCCGTGGTCCAATTTTGGTGCCCGTGGTGCATTTTCGGCCCACTGAGCAATTTTCGTGCGAAAATAAGACTACTAGGTTTTGGTGTCCCGTGATCCCTGGTGCATTCTTATGCATAAAAAACCATAATGCTCAGAGAACTTATAAGTTTTGAAGTCCGAGGTGCCACATGGTTCAATTTTGGTGCCGATAGTGCATTTTCGGCCATTTGAGCAATTTTCGTGCGAAAATAACACTTTTGGGTTTTCGTGCCCCGTGATCCCTAGTGCATTCTTATGCGTAACAAACCATCATGCTCGGAACACTTTTCAGTTTTGAGGTCCGTATTGCCTCGTGCTCCAATTTTGGTGCTGGTGGTGTATAGTCGGCCATTTATGCAATTTTCGTGCGAAAATAAGACTTTTGCGTTTTGGTGCACCGTGATCCCTGGCGCATTCTTATGCATAAAAATCCATAATGCTTGGAACACTTTTTATTTTTCAGGTTCGAGGTTCCCCGTGGTCCAATTTTGGTGCCCGTGGTGCATTTTCGGCCCACTGAGCAATTTTCGTGCGAAAATAAGACTACTTGGTTTTGGTGTCCCGTGATCCCCGGTGCATTCTTATGCATAAAAAACCATAATGCTCAGAGAACTTATAAGTTTTGAAGTCCGAGGTGCCACGTGGTCCACTTTTGGTGCCGATGGTGCATTTTCGGCCATTTGAGCAATTTTCGTGCGAAAATAACACTTTTGGGTTTTCGTGCCCCGTGATCCCTAGTGCATTCTTATGCATAACAAACCATCATGCTCGGACCACTTTTCAGTTTTGAGGTCCGTATTGCCTCGTGCTCCAATTTTGGTGCTGGTGGTGCATAGTCGGCCATTTATGCAATTTTCGTGCGAAAATAAGACTTTTGCGTTTTGGTGCACCGTGATCCCTGGTGCATTCTAATGCATAAAAATCCATAGTGCTTGGAACACTTTTTATTTTTCAGGTTCGAGGTTCCCCGTGGTCCAATTTTGGTGCCCGTGGTGCATTTTCGGCCCACTGAGCAATTTTCGTGCGAAAATAAGACTACTAGGTTTTGATGTCCCGTGATCCCCGGTGCATTCTTATGCATAAAAAACCATAATGCTCAGAGAACTTATAAGTTTTGAAGTCCGAGGTGCCACGTGGTCCAATTTTTGTGCCGATGGTGCATTTTCGGCCATTTGAGCAATTTTCGTGCGAAAATAACACTTTTGGGTTTTCGTGCCCCGTGATCCCTAGTGCATTCTTATGCGTAACAAACCATCATGCTTGGAACACTTTTCATTTTTGAGGTCCGTATTGCCTCGTGCTCCAATTTTGGTGCTGGTGGTGCATAGTCGGCCATTTATGCAATTTTCGTGCGAAAATAAGACTTTTGCGTTTTGGTGCACCGTGATCCCTGGTGCATTCTTATGCATAAAAATCCATAATGCTTGGAACACTTTTTATTTTTCAGGTTCGAAGTTCCCCGTGGTCCAATTTTGGTGCCCGTGGTGCATTTTTGGCCCACTGAGCAATTTTCGTGCGAAAATAAGACTACTAGGTTTTGGTGTCCCGTGATCCCCGGTGCATTCTTATGCATAAAAAACCATAATGCTCAGAGAACTTATAAGTTTTGAAGTCCGAGGTGCCACGTGGTCCAATTTTGGTGCCGATGGTGCATTTTCGGCCATTTGAGCAATTTTCGTGCGAAAATAACACTTTTGGGTTTTCGTGCCCCGTGATCCCTAGTGCATTCTTATGCATAATAAACCATCATGCTCGGAACACTTTTCAGTTTTGAGGTCCGTATTGCCTCGTGCTCCAATTTTGGTGCTGGTGGTGCATAGTCGGCCACTTATGCAATTTTCGTGCGAAAATAAGACTTTTGCGTTTTGGTGCACCATGACCCCTGGTTCATTCTTATGCATATAAATCCATAATGCTTGGAACACTTTTTATTTTTGAGGTTTGAGGTTCCCCGTGGTCCAATTTTGGTGCCCGTGGTGCATTTTCGGCCCACTGAGCAATTTTCGTGCGAAAATAAGACTACCAGGTTTTGGTGTCCCGTGATCCCCGGTGCATTCTTATGCATAAAAAATTTATAATGCTCAGAGAACTTATAAGTTTTGAAGTCCGAGGTGCCACGTGGTCCAATTTTGGTGCCGATGGTGCATTTTCGGCCATTTGAGCAATTTTCGTGCGAAAATAACACTTTTGGGTTTTCGTGCCCCGTGATCCCTAGTGCATTCTTATGCGTAATAAACCATCATGCTCGGAACACTTTTCAGTTTTCAGGTCCGTATTGCCTCGTGCTCCAATTTTGGTGCTGGTGGTGCATAGTCGGCCACTTATGCAATTTTCGTGCGAAAATAAGACTTTTGCGTTTTGGTGCACCGTGATCCCTGGTGCATTCTTGTGCATAAAAATCCATAATGCTTGGAACACTTTTTATTTTTGAGGTTCGAGGTTCCCCGTGGTCCAATTTTGGTGCCCGTGGTGCATTTTCGGCCCACTGAGCAATTTTCGTGCGAAAATAAGACTACTAGGTTTTGGTGTCCCGTGATCCCCGGTGCATTCTTATGCCTAAAAAACCATAATTCTCAGAGAACTTATAAGTTTTGAAGTCCGAGGTGCCACGTGGTCCAATTTTGGTGCCGATGGTGCATTTTCGGCCATTTGAGCAATTTTCGTGCGAAAATAACACTTTTGGGTTTTCGTGCCCCGTGATCCCTAGTGCATTCTTATGCGTAACAAACCATCATGCTCGGAACACTTTTCAGTTTTGAGGTCCGTATTGCCTCGTGCTCCAATTTTGGTGCTGGTGGTGCATAGTCGGCCATTTATGCAATTTTCGTGCGAAAATAAGACTTTTGCGTTTTGGTGCACCGTGATCCCTGGTGCATTCTTATGCATAAAAATCCATAATGCTCGGAACTCTTTTTATTTTTCAGGTTCGAGGTTCCCCGTGGTCCAATTTTGGTGCCCGTGGTGCATTTTCGGCCCACTGAGCAATTTTCGTGCGAAAATAAGACTACTAGGTTTTGGTGTCCCGTGATCCCTGGTGCATTCTTATGCATAAAAAACCATAATGCTCAGAGAACTTATAAGTTTTGAAGTCCGAGGTGCCACGTGGTCCAATTTTGGTGCCGATGGTGCATTTTCGGCCATTTGAGCAATTTTCGTGCGAAAACAACACTTTTGGGTTTTCGTGCCCCGTGATCCCTAGTGCATTCTTATGCGTAATAAACCATCATGCTCGGAACACTTTTCAGTTTTGAGGTCCGTATTGCCTCGTGCTCCAATTTTGGTGCTGGTGGTGCATAGTCGGCCACTTATGCAATTTTCGTGCGAAAATAAGACTTTTGCGTTTTGGTGCACCGTGATCCCTGGTGCATTCTTATGCATAAAAATCCATAATGCTTGGAACACTTTTTATTTTTCAGGTTCGAGGTTCCCCGTGGTCCAATTTTGGTGCCCGTGGTGCATTTTCGGCCCACTGAGCAATTTTCGTGCGAAAATAAGACTACTAGGTTTTGGTGTCCCGTGATCCCTGGTGCATTCTTATGCATAAAAAACCATAATGCTCAGAGAACTTATAAGTTTTGAAGTCCGAGGTGCCACGTGGTCCAATTTTGGTGCCAATGGTGCATTTTCGGCCATTTGAGAAATTTTCGTGCGAAAATAACACTTTTGGGTTTTCGTGCCCCGTGATCCCTAGTGCATTCTTATGCGTAACAAACCATCATGCTCGGAACACTTTTCAGTTTTGAGGTCCGTATTGCCTCGTGCTCCAATTTGGGTGCTGGTGGTGCATAGTCGGCCATTTATGCAATTTTCGTGCGAAAATAAGACTTTTGCGTTTTGGTGCACCGTGATCCCTGGTGCATTCTTATGCATAAAAATCCATAATGCTTGGAACACTTTTTATTTTTCAGGTTCGAGGTCTCCCGTGGTCCAATTTTGGTGCCCGTGGTGCATTTTCGGCCCACTGAGCAATTTTCGTGCGAAAATAAGACTACTAGGTTTTGGTGTCCCGTGATCCCTGGTGCATTCTTATGCATAAAAAACCATAATGCTCAGAGAACTTATAAGTTTTGAAGTCCGAGGTGCCACGTGGTCCAATTTTGGTGCCGATGGTGCATTTTCGGCCATTTGAGCAATTTTCGTGCGAAAATAACACTTTTCGGTTTTCGTGCCCCGTGATCCCTAGTGCATTCTTATGTGTAACAAACCATCATGCTCGGAACACTTTCAGTTTTGAGGTCCGTATTGCCTCGTGCTCCAATTTTGGTGCTGGTGGTGCATAGTCGGCCATTTATGCAATTTTCGTGCGAAAATAAGACTTTTGCGTTTTGGTGCACCGTGATCCCTGGTGCATTCTTATGCATAAAAATCCATAATGCTTGGAACACTTTTTATTTTTCAGGTTCAAGGTCTCCCGTGGTCCAATTTTGGTGCCCGTGGTGCATTTTCGGCCCACTGAGCAATTTTCGTGCGAAAATAAGACTACTAGGTTTTGGTGTCCCGTGATCCCTGGTGCATTCTTATGCATAAAAAACCATAATGCTCAGAGAACTTATAAGTTTTGAAGTCCGAGGTGCCACATGGTTCAATTTTGGTGCCGATAGTGCATTTTCGGCCATTTGAGCAATTTTCGTGCGAAAATAACACTTTTGGGTTTTCGTGCCCCGTGATCCCTAGTGCATTCTTATGCGTAACAAACCATCATGCTCGGAACACTTTTCAGTTTTGAGGTCCGTATTGCCTCGTGCTCCAATTTTGGTGCTGGTGGTGTATAGTCGGCCATTTATGCAATTTTCGTGCGAAAATAAGACTTTTGCGTTTTGGTGCACCGTGATCCCTGGCGCATTCTTATGCATAAAAATCCATAATGCTTGGAACACTTTTTATTTTTCAGGTTCGAGGTTCCCCGTGGTCCAATTTTGGTGCCCGTGGTGCATTTTCGGCCCACTGAGCAATTTTCGTGCGAAAATAAGACTACTAGGTTTTGGTGTCCCGTGATCCCTGGTGCATTCTTATGCATAAAAAACCATAATGCTCAGAGAACTTATAAGTTTTGAAGTCCGAGGTGCCACGTGGTCCAATTTTGGTGCCGATGGTGCATTTTCGGCCATTTGAGCAATTTTCGTGCGAAAATAACACTTTTGGATTTTCGTGCCCCGTGCTCCCTAGTGCATTCTTATGCGTAACAAACCATCATGCTCGGAACACTTTTCAGTTTTGAGGTCCGTATTGCCTCGTGCTCCAATTTTGGTGCTGGTGGTGCATAGTCGGCCATTTATGCAATTTTCGTGCGAAAATTAGACTTTTGCGTTTTGGTGCACCGTGATCCCTGGTGCATTCTTATGCATAAAAATCCATAATGCTTGGAACACTTTTTATTTTTCAGGTTCGAGGTTCCCCGTGGTCCAATTTTGGTGCCCGTGGTGCATTTTCGGCCCACTGAGCAATTTTCGTGCGAAAATAAGACTACTAGGTTTTGGTGTCCCGTGATCCCTGGTGCATTCTTATGCATAAAAAACCATAATGCTCAGAGAACTTATAAGTTTTGAAGTCCGAGGTGCCACGTGGTCCAATTTTGGTGCCGATGGTGCATTTTCGGCCATTTGAGCAATTTTCGTGCGAAAATAACACTTTTGGGTTTTTGTGCCCCGTGATCCCTAGTGCATTCTTATGCGTAATAAACCATCATGCTCGGAACACTTTTCAGTTTTGAGGTCCGTATTGCCTCGTGCTCCAATTTTGGTGCTGGTGGTGCATAGTCGGCCATTTACGCAATTTTCGTGCAAAAATAAGACTTTTGTGTTTTGGTGCTCCGTGATCCCTGGTGCATTCTTATGCATAAAAATCCATAATGCTTGGAACACTTTTTATTTTTGAGGTTCGAGGTTCCCCGTGGTCCAATTTTGGTGCCCGGGGTGCATTTTCGGCCCACTAAGCAATTTTCGTGCGAAAATAAGACTACTAGGTTTTGGTGTCCCGTGATCCCCGGTGCATTCTTATGCATAAAAAACCATAATGCTCAGAGAACTTATAAATTTTGAAGTCCGAGGTGCCACGTGGTCCAATTTTGGTGCCGATGGTGCATTTTCGGCCATTTGAGCAATTTTCGTGCGAAAATAACACTTTTGGGTTTTCGTGCCCCGTGATCCCTAGTGCATTCTTATGCGTAATAAACCATCATGCTCGGAACACTTTTCAGTTTTGAGGTCCGTATTGCCTCGTGCTCCAATTTTGGTGCTGATGGTGCATAGCCGGCCATTTACACAATTTTCGTGCGAAAATAAGACTTTTGCGTTTTGGTGCACCGTGATCCCTGGTGCATTCTTATGCATAAAAATCCATAATGCTTGGAACACTTTTTATTTTTCAGGTTCGAGGTCTCCCGTGGTCCAATTTTGGTGCCCGTGGTGCATTTTCGGCCCACTGAGCAATTTTCGTGCGAAAATAAGACTACTAGGTTTTGGTGTCCCGTGATCCCTGGTGCATTCTTACGCATAAAAAACCATAATGCTCAGAGAACTTATAAGTTTTGAAGTCCGAGGTGCCACGTGGTCCAATTTTGGTGCCGATGGTGCATTTTCGGCCATTTGAGCAATTTTCGTGCGAAAATAACACTTTTGGGTTTTCGTGCCCCGTGATCCCTAGTGCATTCTTATGCGTAACAAACCATCATGCTCGGAACACTTTTCAGTTTTGAGGTCCGTATTGCCTCGTGCTCCAATTTTGGTGCTGGTGGTGTATAGTCGGCCATTTATGCAATTTTCGTGCGAAAATAAGACTTTTGCGTTTTGGTGCACCGTGATCCCTGGCGCATTCTTATGCATAAAAATCCATAATGCTTGGAGCACTTTTTATTTTTCAGGTTCGAGGTTCCCCGTGGTCCAATTTTGGTGCCCGTGGTGCATTTTCGGCCCACTGAGCAATTTTCGTGCGAAAATAAGACTACTTGGTTTTGGTGTCCCGTGATCCCCGGTGCATTCTTATGCATAAAAAACCATAATGCTCAGAGAACTTATAAGTTTTGAAGTCCGAGGTGCCACGTGGTCCAATTTTGGTGCCGATGGTGCATTTTCGGCCATTTGAGCAATTTTCGTGCGAAAATAACACTTTTGGGTTTTCGTGCCCCGTGATCCCTAGTGCATTCTTATGCGTAATAAACCATCATGCTCGGAACACTTTTCAGTTTTGAGGTCCGTATTGCCTCGTGCTCCAATTTTGGTGCTGATGGTGCATAGCCGGCCATTTACACAATTTTCGTGCGAAAATAAGACTTTTGCGTTTTGGTGCACCGTGATCCCTGGTGCATTCTTATGCATAAAAATCCATAATGCTTGGAACACTTTTTATTTTTCAGGTTCGAGGTCTCCCGTGGTCCAATTTTGGTGCCCGTGGTGCATTTTCGGCCCACTGAGCAATTTTCGTGCGAAAATAAGACTACTAGGTTTTGGTGTCCCGTGATCCCTGGTGCATTCTTATGCATAAAAAACCATAATGCTCAGAGAACTTATAAGTTTTGAAGTCCGAGGTGCCACGTGGTCCAATTTTGGTGCCGATGGTGCATTTTCGGCCATTTGAGCAATTTTCGTGCGAAAATAACACTTTTGGGTTTTCGTGCCCCGTGATCCCTAGTGCATTCTTATGCGTAACAAACCATCATGCTCGGAACACTTTTCAGTTTTGAGGTCCGTATTGCCTCGTGCTCCAATTTTGGTGCTGGTGGTGCATAGTCGGCCATTTATGCAATTTTCGTGCGAAAATAAGACTTTTGAGTTTTGGTGCACCGTGATCCCTGGTGCATTCTTATGCAGAAAAATCCATAATGCTCGGAACTCTTTTTATTTTTCAGGTTCGAGGTTCCCCGTGGTCCAATTTTGGTGCCCGTGGTGCATTTTCGGCCCACTGAGCAATTTTCGTGCGAAAATAAGACTACTAGGTTTTGGTGTCCCGTGATCCCTGGTGCATTCTTATGCATAAAAAACCATAATGCTCAGAGAACTTATAAGTTTTGAAGTCCGAGGTGCCACGTGGTCCAATTTTGGTGCCGATGGTGCATTTTCGGCCATTTGAGCAATTTTCGTGCGAAAACAACACTTTTGGGTTTTCGTGCCCCGTGATCCCTAGTGCATTCTTATGCGTAATAAACCATCATGCTCGGAACACTTTTCAGTTTTGAGGTCCGTATTGCCTCGTGCTCCAATTTTGGTGCTGGTGGTGCATAGTCGACCATTTACGCAATTTTCGTGCGAAAATAAGACTTTTGCGTTTTGGTGCACCGTGATCCCTGGTGCATTCTTATGCATATAAATCCATAATGCTTGGAGCACTTTTTATTTTTCAGGTTCGAGGTTCCCCGTGGTCCAATTTTGGTGCCCGTGGTGCATTTTCGGCCCACTGAGCAATTTTCGTGCGAAAATAAGACGACTAGGTTTTGGTGTCCCGTGATCCCCGGTGCATTCTTATGCATAAAAAACCATAATGCTCAGAGAACTTATAAGTTTTGAAGTCCGAGGTGCCACGTGGTCCAATTTTGGTGCCGATGGTGCATTTTCGTCCATTTGTGCAATTTTCGTGCGAAAATAACACTTTTGGGTTTTCGTGCCCCGTGATCCCTAGTGCATTCTTATGCGTAATAAACCATCATGCTCGGAACACTTTTCAGTTTTGAGGTCCGTATTGCCTCGTGCTCCAATTTTGGTGCTGGTGGTGCATAGTCGGCCATTTACGCAATTTTCGTGCGAAAATAAGACTTTTGCGTTTTGGTGCACCGTGATCCCTGGTGCATTCTTATGCATAAAAATCCATAATGCTTGGAACACTTTTTATTTTTCAGGTTCGAGGTTCCCCGTGGTCCAATTTTGGTGCCCGTGGTGCATTTTCGGCCCACTGAGCAATTTTCTTCGTGCGAAAATAAGACTACTAGGTTTTGGTGTCCCGTGATCCCCGGTGCATTCTTATGCATAAAAAACCATAATGCTCAGAGAACTTATAAGTTTTGAAGTCCGAGGTGCCACGTGGTCCAATTTTGGTGCCGATGGTGCATTTTCGTCCATTTGAGCAATTTTCGTGCGAAAATAACACTTTTGGGTTTTCGTGCCCCGTGATCCCTAGTGCATTCTTATGCGTAATAAACCATCATGCTCGGAACACTTTTCAGTTTTGAGGTCCGTATTGCCTCGTGCTCCAATTTTGGTGCTGGTGGTGCATAGTCGACCACTTATGCAATTTTCGTGCGAAAATAAGACTTTTGCGTTTTGGTGCACCGTGATCCCTGGTGCATTCTTATGCAGAAAAATCCATAATGCTCGGAACTCTTTTTATTTTTCAGGTTCGAGGTTCCCCGTGGTCCAATTTTGGTGCCCGTGGTGCATTTTCGGCCCACTGAGCAATTTTCGTGCGAAAATAAGACTACTAGGTTTTGGTGTCCCGTGATCCCTGGTGCATTCTTATGCATAAAAAACCATAATGCTCAGAGAACTTATAAGTTTTGAAGTCCGAGGTGCCACGTGGTCCAATTTTGGTGCCGATGGTGCATTTTCGGCCATTTGAGCAATTTTCGTGCGAAAACAACACTTTTGGGTTTTCGTGCCCCGTGATCCCTAGTGCATTCTTATGCGTAATAAACCATCATGCTCGGAACACTTTTCAGTTTTGAGGTCCGTATTGCCTCGTGCTCCAATTTTGGTGCTGGTGGTGCATAGTCGGCCACTTATGCAATTTTCGTGCGAAAATAAGACTTTTGCATTTTGGTGCACCGTGATCCCTGGTGCATTCTTATGCATAAAAATCCATAATGCTTGGAACACTTTTTATTTTTCAGGTTCGAGGTTCCCCGTGGTCCAATTTTGGTGCCCGTGGTGCATTTTCGGCCCACTGAGCAATTTTCGTGCGAAAATAAGACTACTAGGTTTTGGTGTCCCGTGATCCCTGGTGCATTCTTATGCATAAAAAATCATAATGCTCAGAGAACTTATAAGTTTTGAAGTCCGAGGTGCCACGTGGTCCAATTTTGGTGCCGATGGTGCATTTTCGGCCATTTGTGCAATTTTCGTGCGAAAATAACACTTTTGGGTTTTCGTGCCCCGTGATCCCTAGTGCATTCTTATGCGTAATAAACCATCATGCTCGGAACACTTTTCAGTTTTGAGGTCCGTGTTGCCTGGTGCTCCAATTTTGGTGCTGGTGGTGCATAGTCGGCCATTTACGCAATTTTCGTGCGAAAATAAGACTTTTGCGTTTTGGTGCACCGTGATCCCTGGTGCATTCTTATGCATATAAATCCATAATGCTTGGAGCACTTTTTATTTTTCAGGTTCGAGGTTCCCCGTGGTCCAATTTTGGTGCCCGTGGTGCATTTTCGGCCCACTGAGCAATTTTCGTGCGAAAATAAGACGACTAGGTTTTGGTGTCCCGTGATCCCCGGTGCATTCTTATGCATAAAAAACCATAATGCTCAGAGAACTTATAAGTTTTGAAGTCCGAGGTGCCACGTGGTCCAATTTTGGTGCCGATGGTGCATTTTCGTCCATTTGTGCAATTTTCGTGCGAAAATAACACTTTTGGGTTTTCGTGCCCCGTGATCCCTAGTGCATTCTTATGCGTAATAAACCATCATGCTCGGAACACTTTTCAGTTTTGAGGTCCGTATTGCCTCGTGCTCCAATTTTGGTGCTGGTGGTGCATAGTCGGCCATTTACGCAATTTTCGTGCGAAAATAAGACTTTTGCGTTTTGGTGCACCGTGATCCCTGGTGCATTCTTATGCATAAAAATCCATAATGCTTGGAACACTTTTTATTTTTCAGGTTCGAGGTTCCCCGTGGTCCAATTTTGGTGCCCGTGGTGCATTTTCGGCCCACTGAGCAATTTTCTTCGTGCGAAAATAAGACTACTAGGTTTTGGTGTCCCGTGATCCCCGGTGCATTCTTATGCATAAAAAACCATAATGCTCAGAGAACTTATAAGTTTTGAAGTCCGAGGTGCCACGTGGTCCAATTTTGGTGCCGATGGTGCATTTTCGTCCATTTGAGCAATTTTCGTGCGAAAATAACACTTTTGGGTTTTCGTGCCCCGTGATCCCTAGTGCATTCTTATGCGTAATAAACCATCATGCTCGGAACACTTTTCAGTTTTGAGGTCCGTATTGCCTCGTGCTCCAATTTTGGTGCTGGTGGTGCATAGTCGACCACTTATGCAATTTTCGTGCGAAAATAAGACTTTTGCGTTTTGGTGCACCGTGATCCCTGGTGCATTCTTATGCATAAAAATCCATAATGCTTGGAACACTTTTTATTTTTCAGGTTCGAGGTTCCCCGTGGTCCAATTTTGGTGCCCGTGGTGCATTTTCGGCCCACTGAGCAATTTTCGTGCAAAAATAAGACTACTAGGTTTTGGTGTCCCGTGATCCCTGGTGCATTCTTATGCATAAAAAACCATAATGCTCAGAGAACTTATAATTTTTGAAGTCCGAGGTGCCACGTGGTCTAATTTTGGTGCCGATGGTGCATTTTCGGCCATTTGAGCAATTTTCGTGCGAAAATAACACTTTTGGGTTTTCGTGCCCCGTGATCCCTAGTGCATTCTTATGCGTAATAAACCATCATGCTCGGAAAACTTTTCAGTTTTGAGGTCCGTATTGCCTCGTGCTCCAATTTTGGTGCTGGTGGTGCATAGTCGGCCATTTATGCAATTTTCGTGCGAAAATAAGACTTTTGCGTTTTGGTGCACCGTGATCCCTGGTGCATTCTTATGCAGAAAAATCCATAATGCTCGGAACTCTTTTTATTTTTCAGGTTCGAGGTTCCCCGTGGTCCAATTTTGGTGCCCGTGGTGCATTTTCGGCCCACTGAGCAATTTTCGTGCGAAAATAAGACTACTAGGTTTTGGTGTCCCGTGATCCCTGGTGCATTCTTATGCATAAAAAACCATAATGCTCAGAGAACTTATAAGTTTTGAAGTCCGAGGTGCCATGTGGTCCAATTTTGGTGCCGATGGTGCATTTTCGGCCATTTGAGCAATTTTCGTGCGAAAACAACACTTTTGGGTTTTCGTGCCCCGTGATCCCTAGTGCATTCTTATGCGTAATAAACCATCATGCTCGGAACACTTTTCAGTTTTGAGGTCCGTGTTGCCTGGTGCTCCAATTTTGGTGCTGGTGGTGCATAGTCGGCCATTTACGCAATTTTCGTGCGAAAATAAGACTTTTGCGTTTTGGTGCATCGTGATCCCTGGTGCATTCTTATGCATATAAATCCATAATGCTTGGAGCACTTTTTATTTTTCAGGTTCGAGGTTCCCCGTGGTCCAATTTTGGTGCCCGTGGTGCATTTTCGGCCCACTGAGCAATTTTCGTGCGAAAATAAGACTACTAGGTTTTGGTGTCCCGTGATCCCCGGTGCATTCTTATGCATAAAAAATCATAATGCTCAGAGAACTTATAAGTTTTGAAGTCCGAGGTGCCACGTGGTCCAATTTTGGTGCCGATGGTGCATTTTCGTCCATTTGAGCAATTTTCGTGGGAAAATAACACTTTTGGGTTTTCGTGCCCCGTGATCCCTAGTGCATTCTTATGCGTAATAAACCATCATGCTCGGAACACTTTTCAGTTTTGAGGTCCGTATTGCCTCGTGCTCCAATTTTGGTGCTGGTGGTGCATAGTCGGCCATTTACGCAATTTTCGTGCGAAAATAAGACTTTTGCGTTTTGGTGCACCGTGATCCCTGGTGCATTCTTATGCATAAAAATCCATAATGCTTGGAACACTTTTTATTTTTCAGGTTCGAGGTTCCCCGTGGTCCAATTTTGGTGCCCGTGGTGCATTTTCGGCCCACTGAGCAATTTTCGTGCGAAAATAAGACTACTAGGTTTTGGTGTCCCGTGATCCCCGGTGCATTCTTATGCATAAAAAACCATAATGCTCAGAGAACTTATAAGTTTTCAAGTCCGAGGTGCCACGTGGTCCAATTTTGGTGCCGATGGTGCATTTTCGTCCATTTGAGCAATTTTCGTGCGAAAATAACACTTTTGGGTTTTCGTGCCCTGTGATCCCTAGTGCATTCTTATGCGTAATAAACCATCATGCTCGGAACACTTTTCAGTTTTGAGGTCCGTATTGCCTCGTGCTCCAATTTTGGTGCTGGTGGTGCATAGTCGGCCATTTACGCAATTTTCGTGCGAAAATAAGACTTTTGCGTTTTGGTGCACCGTGATCCCTGGTGCATTCTTATGCATAAAAATCCATAATGCTTGGAACACTTTTTATTATTCAGGTTCGAGGTTCCCCGTGGTCCAATTTTGGTGCCCGTGGTGTATTTTCGGCCCACTGAGCAATTTTCGTGCGAAAATAAGACTACTAGGTTTTGGTGTCCCGTGATCCCCGGTGCATTCTTAGGCATAAAAAACCATAATGCTCAGGGAACTTATAAGTTTTGAAGTCCGAGGTGTCACGTGGTCCAATTTTGGTGCCGATGGTGCATTTTCGGCCATTTAAGCAATTTTCGTGTGAAAATAACACTTTTGGGTTTTCGTGCCCCGTGATCCCTAGTGCATTCTTATGCGTAATAAACCATCATGCTCGGAACACTTTTCAGTGTTGAGGTCCGTATTGCCTGGTGCTCCAATTTTGGTGCTGGTGGTGCATAGTCGGCCATTTACGCAATTTTCGTGCGAAAATAAGGCTTTTGCGTTTTGGTGCACCGTGATCCCTGGTGCATTCTTATGCATATAAATCCATAATGCTTGGAGCACTTTTTATTTTTCAGGTTCGAGGTTCCCCGTGGTCCAATTTTGGTGCCCGTGGTGCATTTTCGGCCCGCTGAGCAATTTTCTTCGTGCGAAAATAAGACTACTAGGTTTTGGTGTCCCGTGATCCCCGGTGCATTCTTATGCATAAAAAACCATAATGCTCAGAGAACTTATAAGTTTTGAAGTCCGAGGTGCCACGTGGTCCAATTTTGGTGCCGATGGTGCATTTTCGTCCATTTGAGCAATTTTCGTGCGAAAATAACACTTTTGGGTTTTCGTGCCCCGTGATCCCTAGTGCATTCTTATGCGTAATAAACCATCATGCTCGGAACACTTTTCAGTTTTGAGGTCCGTATTGCCTCGTGCTCCAATTTTGGTGCTGGTGGTGCATAGTCGACCACTTATGCAATTTTCGTGCGAAAATAAGACTTTTGCGTTTTGGTGCACCGTGATCCCTGGTGCATTCTTATGCATAAAAATCCATAATGCTTGGAACACTTTTTATTTTTCAGGTTCGAGGTTCCCCGTGGTCCAATTTTGGTGCCCGTGGTGCATTTTCGGCCCACTGAGCAATTTTCGTGCAAAAATAAGACTACTAGGTTTTGGTGTCCCGTGATCCCTGGTGCATTCTTATGCATAAAAAACCATAATGCTCAGAGAACTTATAATTTTTGAAGTCCGAGGTGCCACGTGGTCTAATTTTGGTGCCAATGGTGCATTTTCGGCCATTTGAGCAATTTTCGTGCGAAAATAACACTTTTGGGTTTTCGTGCCCCGTGATCCCTAGTGCATTCTTATGCGTAATAAACCATCATGCTCGGAAAACTTTTCAGTTTTGAGGTCCGTATTGCCTCGTGCTCCAATTTTGGTGCTGGTGGTGCATAGTCGGCCATTTATGCAATTTTCGTGCGAAAATAAGACTTTTGCGTTTTGGTGCACCGTGATCCCTGGTGCATTCTTATGCAGAAAAATCCATAATGCTCGGAACTCTTTTTATTTTTCAGGTTCGAGGTTCCCCGTGGTCCAATTTTGGTGCCCGTGGTGCATTTTCGGCCCACTGAGCAATTTTCGTGCGAAAATAAGACTACTAGGTTTTGGTGTCCCGTGATCCCTGGTGCATTCTTATGCATAAAAAACCATAATGCTCAGAGAACTTATAAGTTTTGAAGTCCGAGGTGCCACGTGGTCCAATTTTGGTGCCGATGGTGCATTTTCGGCCATTTGAGCAATTTTCGTGCGAAAACAACACTTTTGGGTTTTCGTGCCCCGTGATCCCTAGTGCATTCTTATGCGTAATAAACCATCATGCTCGGAACACTTTTCAGTTTTGAGGTCCGTGTTGCCTGGTGCTCCAATTTTGGTGCTGGTGGTGCATAGTCGGCCATTTACGCAATTTTCGTGCGAAAATAAGACTTTTGCGTTTTGGTGCATCGTGATCCCTGGTGCATTCTTATGCATATAAATCCATAATGCTTGGAGCACTTTTTATTTTTCAGGTTCGAGGTTCCCCGTGGTCCAATTTTGGTGCCCGTGGTGCATTTTCGGCCCACTGAGCAATTTTCGTGCGAAAATAAGACTACTAGGTTTTGGTGTCCCGTGATCCCTGGTGCATTCTTATGCATAAAAAACCATAATGCTCAGAGAACTTATAAGTTTTGAAGTCCGAGGTGCCACGTGGTCCAATTTTGGTGCCGATGGTGCATTTTCGGCCATTTGAGCAATTTTCGTGCGAAAACAACACTTTTGGGTTTTCGTGCCCCGTGATCCCTAGTGCATTCTTATGCGTAATAAACCATCATGCTCGGAACACTTTTCAGTTTTGAGGTCCGTATTGCCTCGTGCTCCAATTTTGGTGCTGGTGGTGCATAGTCGGCCACTTATGCAATTTTCGTGCGAAAATAAGACTTTTGCGTTTTGGTGCACCGTGATCCCTGGTGCATTCTTATGCATAAAAATCCATAATGCTTGGAACACTTTTTATTTTTCAGATTCGAGGTTCCCCGTGGTCCAATTTTGGTGCCCGTGGTGCATTTTCGGCCCACTGAGCAATTTTCGTGCGAAAATAAGACTACTAGGTTTTGGTGTCCCTTATCCCTGGTGCATTCTTATGCATAAAAAACCATAATGCTCAGAGAACTTATAAGTTTTGAAGTCCGAGGTGCCACGTGGTCCAATTTTGGTGCCGATGGTGCATTTTCGGCCATTTGAGCAATTTTCGTGCGAAAATAACAATTTTGGGTTTTCGTGCCCCGTGATCCCTAGTGCATTCTTATGCGTAATAAACCATCATGCTCGGAACACTTTTCAGTTTTGAGGTCCGTGTTGCCTGGTGCTCCAATTTTGGTGCTGGTGGTGCATAGTCGGCCATTTACGCAATTTTCGGGCGAAAATAAGACTTTTGCGTTTTGGTGCATCGTGATCCCTGGTGCATTCTTATGCATATAAATCCATAATGCTTGGAGCACTTTTTATTTTTCAGGTTCGAGGTTCCCCGTGGTCCAATTTTGGTGCCCGTGGTGCATTTTCGGCCCACTGAGCAATTTTCGTGCGAAAATAAGACTACTAGGTTTTGGTGTCCCGTGATCCCCGGTGCATTCTTATGCATAAAAAACCATAATGCTCAGAGAACTTATAAGTTTTGAAGTCCGAGGTGCCACGTGGTCCAATTTTGGTGCCGATGGTGCATTTTCGTCCATTTGAGCAATTTTCGTGGGAAAATAACACTTTTGGGTTTTCGTGCCCCGTGATCCCTAGTGCATTCTTATGCGTAATAAACCATCATGCTCGGAACACTTTTCAGTTTTGAGGTCCGTATTGCCTCGTGCTCCAATTTTGGTGCTGGTGGTGCATAGTCGGCCATTTACGCAATTTTCGTGCGAAAATAAGACTTTTGCGTTTTGGTGCACCGTGATCCCTGGTGCATTCTTATGCATAAAAATCCATAATGCTTGGAACACTTTTTATTTTTCAGGTTCGAGGTTCCCCGTGGTCCAATTTTGGTGCCCGTGGTGCATTTTCGGCCCACTGAGCAATTTTCGTGCGAAAATAAGACTACTAGGTTTTGGTGTCCCGTGATCCCCGGTGCATTCTTATGCATAAAAAACCATAATGCTCAGAGAACTTATAAGTTTTGAAGTCCGAGGTGCCACGTGGTCCAATTTTGGTGCCGATGGTGCATTTTCGGCCATTTGAGCAATTTTCGTGCGAAAATAACACTTTTGGGTTTTCGTGCCCCGTTATCCCTAGTGCATTCTTATGCGTAATAAACCATCATGCTCGGAACACCTTTCAGTTTTGAGGTCCGTATTGCCTCGTGCTCCAATTTTGGTGCTGGTGGTGCATAGCCGGCCATATATGCAATTTTCGTGCGAAAATAAGACTTTTGCGTTTTGGTGCACCGTGATCCCTGGTGCATTCTTATGCATAAAAATCCATAATGCTTGGAACACTTTTTATTTTTCAGGTTCGAGGTTCCCCGTGGTCCAATTTTGGTGCCCGTGGTGCATTTTCGGCCCACTGAGCAATTTTCGTGCGAAAATAAGACTACTAGGTTTTGGTGTCCCGTGATCCCTGGTGCATTCTTATGCATAAAAAACCATAATGCTCAGAGAACTTATAAGTTTTGAAGTCCGAGGTGCCACGTGGTCCAATTTTGGTACCGATGGTGCATTTTCGGCCATTTGAGCAATTTTCGTGCGAAAATAACACTTTTGGGTTTTCGTGCCCCGTGATCCCTAGTGCATTCTTATGCGTAATAAACCATCATGCTCGGAACACTTTTCATTTGTGAGGTCCGTATTGCCTCGTGCTCCAATTTTGGTGCTGGTGGTGCATAGCCGGCCATTTACGCAATTTTCGTGCGAAAATAAGACTTTTGCGTTTTGGTGCACCGTGATCCCTGGTGCATTCTTATGCATAAAAATCCATAATGCTTGGAACACTTTTTATTTTTCAGGTTCGAGGTTCCCCGTGGTCCAATTTTGGTGCCCGTGGTGCATTTTCGGCCCACTGAGCAATTTTCGTGCGAAAATAAGACTACTAGGTTTTGGTGTCCCGTGATCCCTGGTGCATTCTTATGCATAAAAAACCATAATGCTCAGAGAACTTATAAGTTTCGAAGTCCGAGGTGCCACGTGGTCCAATTTTGGTGCCGATGGTGCATTTTCGGCCATTTGAGCAATTCTCGTGCGAAAATAACACTTTTGGGTTTTCGTGCCCCGTGATCCCTAGTGCATTCTTATGCGTAATAAACAATCATGCTCGGAACACTTTTCAGTTTTGAGGTCCGTATTGCCTCGTGCTCCAATTTTGGTGCTGGTGGTGCATAGTCGGCCATTTACGCAATTTTCGTGCGAAAATAAGACTTTTGCGTTTTGGTGCTCCGTGATCCCTGGTGCATTCTTATGCATAAAAATCCATAATGCTTGGAACACTTTTTATTTTTCAGGTTCGAGGTTCCCCGTGGTCCAATTTTGGTGCCCGTGGTGCATTTTCGGCCCACTGAGCAATTTTCGTGCGAAAATAAGACTACTAGGTTTTGGTGTCCCGTGATCCTTGGTGCATTCTTATGCATGAAAAACCATAATGCTCAGAGAACTTATAAGTTTTGAAGTCCGAGGTGCCACGTGGTCCAATTTTGGTGCCGATGGTGCATTTTCGGCCATTTGAGCAATTTTCGTGCGAAAATAACACTTTTGGGTTTTCGTGCCCCGTGATCCCTAGTGCATTCTTATGCGTAATAAACCATCATGCTCAGAACACTTTTCAGTTTTGAGGTCCGTATTGCCTCGTGCTCCAATTTTGGTGCTGGTGGTGCATAGTAGGCCATTTACACAATTTTCGTGCGAAAATAAGACTTTTGCGTTTTGGTGCACCGTGATCCCTGGTGCATTCTTATGCATATAAATCCATAATGCTTGGAACACTTTTTATTTTTGAGGTTCGAGGTTCCCCGTGGTCCAATTTTGGTGCCCGTGGTGCATTTTCGGCCCACTGAGCAATTTTTGTGCGAAAATAAGACTACTAGGTTTTGGTGTCCCGTGATCCCCGGTGCATTCTTATGCATAAAAAACCATAATGCTCAGAGAACTTATAAGTTTTGAAGTCCGAGGTGCCACGTGATCCAATTTTGGTGCCGATGGTGCATTTTCGGCCATTTGAGCAATTTTCGTGCGAAAATAACACTTTTGGGTTTTCGTGCCCCGTCATCCCTAGTGCATTCTTATGCGTAATAAACCATCATGCTCGGAACACTTTTCAGTTGTGAGGTCCGTATTGCCTCGTGCTCCAATTTTGGTGCTGGTGGTGCATAGCCGGCCATTTATGCAATTTTCGTGCGAAAATAAGACTTTTGCGTTTTGGTGCACCGTGATCCCTGGTGCATTCTTATGCATAAAAATCCATAATGCTTGGAACACTTTTTATTTTTCAGGTTCGATGTTCCCCGTGGTCCAATTTTGGTGCCCGTGGTGCATTTTCGGCCCACTGAGCAATTTTCGTGCGAAAATAAGACTACTAGGTTTTGGTGTCCCGTGATCC